>OX375881.1:2135200-2797700 GCA_947359465.1 Metellina segmentata | reverse complement strand
TGATAATTAAAAATAAAATCCAAAACAACAGCCATGCTCAGTACAGCAACGATATTACTCTTATCAAATAACATGAATACAAAAAACAAATTCATTCATAAAAATTTAAATACCGATGAGTTTTGCATGGGACAACGAAAACAAACAAAATTAAACATATCACAATGACAATAACAAAAACCCTTCTCAGAAAACTTACTTAAGTTCAAAACAATGTTTTCGGAACTCATTTTTCTTTTGTTACACAAAAACAAAAGTGTAAAATGTAATATTTAAACTTGTAAAATACTATTTACCGCCATTCAAAACATGCGTTCTCACAGAAAATTAAAGTCAAAGTTAAAGTTAGTACCGGTAACTTCACATGGTAGGTAGTACACAAAAGCTTCTCGATGATTGGTTGCGGAATATATATTTCATCGAAGAAATACTATTGGGTCAGTGGCCGGTTCGGGATCAATCCCGAAGGGAAAGAACTTCACAACACAAAACTCGCATGTGATTATATACATCGATACTCCGGTTGCTACTTTCCCTTGGAAGATTCATCCCGGATCGTCATCAGTAGCCCGTTGTGTTCATCCAGAAGGACGTTAATGACCAGTGTCAGATTTATACTTCTGCCGAATAGGGGCAACCCTGCGCTTCCCACTCCATGCTCCTTGTCCTCAGCCACAGTCCTCAGCAATAATATGCGATCTACAACTCACCACCCCTTAACTCTCTGGTTACGGCAGACGACCGAAACGGCCGAGATATTCCTCTCCTTTCGTTACGAGAGCAATGTCACATTCTCTTTATTCATTCATGGTTCTACCGCCGTGGCAAACGCACGTACCAAACCGCTTTTCCCAAATTTGATACCATCTAACAACAATAAAAGTCCTTTTCAGGACTATTAATCATCCTAAAATGGATTGCTCAACTGGTGTTCATGAGTGCATGCTTCAGGCCACTTACGTCGATATTATTGAAAGAATCCACAAGACCGAAGGAAAAATTGACAAAAACGAACTCCTACGTGCACATATGCTTGCCGCATTGATGAAATCGAGCAGCTCTGATGTGGAAGCTGAGATCTTTGGGCAGAAACTTGAGTTCTACCTGACGGAGCTCACTGGATTTAAAGGTCAGTGCTAGCTTTTATCTCTAGTAGCCAGTAAAAAGATGACTCCACCAAAACCAAGCGGAAAGCCAAAAGGCAACCAGACTCTGCCAACCCACTTAAAAACCCCAACATCGTGAAATCTCCCATAAACACCCTAAACCAACGACTCCTCAGCCGAGCGAGAACACTTACTAGATTCTAGAAGAGAGTCAGGTTTCTTCTAAAATACCCTCATCATAGTCCAATTGACAAAAATTACAAAATCTTACTTGATAAAATCTCGGACGCAACTTGCAACCCAAAGGTAGTTGGAAAATTATCGGCTGAAATGCACAATATATACCCTCAATCCTCTGACGAACATACCCAGGTAGCACATATATGTCGGCCAATATCGAAAAAAAATATTGGCCAATATTGCCCTCGATATTGGCCAACGTAAAAATGTACCCCCACCTCTGGCGACATCGCCCCAATATCGTTTTACGACATTGGCCAACGTAAAAATACCATCGCTCCAATGTCGTTTTCCGACATTGGCCAATATCGTTTCACGACATTGATAGATATTGTTTTCCGATATTGGCCAATATTGCTGTCGACATTGCTCAATATCGTTTTCCGACATTGGCCAACGTAAAAATGACACCCCCCCCCTGGCGACATCGCCCCAATGTCGTTTTACGACATTGATAGATATTGTTTACTTGACATTCAATATTCGTTTTTTTATCCTTGCTCAATATTAGCTTTAAGATACTGCTCCATGTCCTTTTTCAGCATTATTCAATATCTGCTACATAATATTGGGATATTTTCATTCGATTTTCTTCTTATGGCATGTGATTGTTTATTTAGAGGGTACACAAGATTACAACCATCTTAAATTTTGTAAAATTTAAAAAATATTAATCATTAAAAAAATATTTATATAATAAAATATTTTAGAACATTGAAGAGAACGTATAATTTTAAATTATTAAAAATATGTTTTTATTACGATATGTGTAACTGTTGTATTGTATAGTACATAAAAGAAAATTGTGGGAAACTTGGCTTTTTAAAACCTAAACAGGCATCCATTATCAAATCAGATATTCTAAAATCCAGTTTCCCCTTTAAATGTACTCTTTGGTAGCTTGAAAAAAAAATTACAAACATAAAACACGTACAGGTACCGTTTTTATTGTGAGTTCAATTCAGAAAATTGTTTTAGAAAAATATTCCAGTCAAAAATGTTAGCTAAGCTGCTGATATAGCAGCTGTGCATATTTTAAATTATTGTTCCATTTCTTTTGTAGAAATCTAAGGCTATTAAAACTCATTATTGCCAATAGTATAATTTATAGCTCAAACCAGTAAAATCTATACAAACATCAAGCTGATGCTTGTGTTACAATACAAGTTGATAATCAGTTGCATGGTATGTAATTCTAAGAACTGATTCAGATTTATATAATTTTGATTTCATCTCAAAATGGATTACTTCCCGAAACTTCTGTTAAAAAATCAATATTGTTAGAAATGTTAAATAAGAAAAAAAAAGGGCACATTGCATATTGGCAGAAAAATGAACAGTTCTTACAAATTTCATTTAAATAGAATTTTCCATAAGTTTAAAAAAAATTCACATATCACAATTAAAATAATTTATTTTTATTCTTAAGACAGATTAAACCCTGGGAACTGTCAAACATTCCAATCAGGTACACTCCTCGGAGTCACCCCTTCAACAAGTCAGATTATCCGATGGGTGAATTCTTCGGCAATCTCAAACTGCCGCACCAGCAAATGCTTCTCCAAACAACTCTGACAGATAAAGTCATGACAACAAGTCATGAATAAAAACACAAACAGCAACCTGTGACACAACATAAGTAGACAATTAGAACAAGTGTTACCCGATTGCTAAGCAAAGATGAGTTACAGTTAGTAATTATTCTCAACACCCTCCCTTAATTAATAACATTAACATACATTTTTGTCTTAGTTCAGTCTAGGTTTACGTTAAGATTTTGTAAACAAATCAGCAATTTGGTATTCAGTTGCAACATATACAATATAAATGTTTAATAATTTTAAAACATCATGAACATACTTCAATTTAATATCGAAGTGTTTTAATCTGGCACAATTATTTTCATTTAATATGGCTTTAATGACTGACTGAAGCACAAAATGTTGTCGCATGCGTATCAATGCAAAAAAAGGCTCGTTTACAGAACAAAAATAGCTGTAGAAAAAGAGAAGGTGCAATTTTTCAGTGGTGGTTTATTTTAAAATAGTACTGATCCAATAAAATATTTTTTTCAGGTCATTTAACAAGAAATGAATAATTTTCAGTGAATTATCACAAATCACTCAGTTGTCATCAGAGTTAAAACTGGCTTAAAAAAATATATATATAAGCTTACTGTAAAAACTCTTGTTTTGATAAATGTCTTAATGTAATAGAAATTACTAAAATAAAATAGCACTAGCAAAAAATAAGTTGTTAACTTTTGTTGTATTTTGTACTTAAAATGCAATTATCTAAAAATCAGTTTTTTTGCAATTTTGCCAAAGTTCAAAGTACTAAGGCTTTTTGATAAATGCACTTAGAGTTAAACTGTTTACATTTTTTAGGTCTTGAATAACTATTTGATAGACACAGGGAGAGCTTTTTGTATGAATAGTTCAGAAAAATTTATAAAAATTAATAAAGAAAAAATTTGACATTTTTATAGAAATTTAACACATAACGAGTAAAATATTTTTTTTTATGAAAACTCGTAAATAAATTTTTTTAAATCTCTCCCTAGGTCTTTTGGATATACTATAACAATATTGTAAAAATTTATTTCACCAAAAATATTGAAAAATGACAGATTGAATTGCAAATAAAAACATTTTTTTTTATTGATTATTGCTTTAAATATGTGCTTAATTAATGTTGTGTAGCACAAATACATTCTGCATAGCTTTAGCCAAAGCCAAAATTTCTTTCTCCAGGCAGCTTCTATTGGCTGCTCTTGAATTTGGCTCAGACAGTAATATAAAATACCACAGAATATAAAATATCTGGATGTGTTGTCATGGATAGGTACAATAATGCACCTACAAATTCCTGATTGGGTCCATGGAAAGTTTCATCTTGCACGAAACACAATGGTGTCGCTTTAGGCACTAGAGGAGTGTCGGCTGGTTTACACTGAGTCATTTTGAATTTATTTAAAATTTTCTCAATATAGGCCTTTTCCTTTAAGCAAAGTTGTTGCTGAGAAAACTTAATACATATGCCCAGAAAATCTTTCACAACTTAAGCCTTGGACATTTCGAACTCATCTCTTAGAAGTTGTATCACCACCATGACCACTGATTCATAGGAACCAGCAATCAGTAGGTCATCAACATACAGCACTACTAGGGGGCTCCGCCCCTGCTCGTCAACCACTGTGTACCACTGTCACTGTGCCTGTTTCAGTTTTTAAAGCCTTTTTAAAATTTTGCAAACACGACTATTGTTGTCGTTGTAGCCCATGGGTTGTACCCTAAATAAGATTTCATCGAGTTCACCATTCAAAACAGTCTTAACATCTAGTGCATAGATCTTCATTTCCCTATCGAGAACAATGACAAAAACCAGTCGTAGTGATGCCATACTGATGTTCTTTAAAAAGAAAGAAATAGTTAGTAAAATTATGTATAGTTTTGTTTTATCACTGAATATAAGCTGCAAATTTTTTGTAAAGTTATAAATCTTAAATGATAAAAAGTTAGGACAAAAAGTATATATTTGGTACACTCAAATTTATGATTTATTAATTTTTAGAAGAAAAATTTGGTGTAAACTAATTTTTTAGAATGAATAATATTCACACTACTTCACTTTTTGAAGTTAGTTTTTTTTTAAATGAAATTAATCAAATCACACAAAACTTGAAAAGAACAAGCAGTTTTACCCATGGTCACAATTTTAAAGCTTCACATCTCAAATATATTTATTGATTTTTTTTATGCTAGAAACATTTGGTATAGTCTTTATATAAAACAAAAATCAGTTAAATTTTTAAATGTTATGTTATGCTTGAACAATATATTTAAACCTACTTTGAAAATGTCCCACTAATATTAATAATTAATGCAAACAGAACTCTGGTGACATACTAATAACTTACTTTCCAAAACAAAATAATCTATAACAATAAAAGATGAAAATAGCATTGCACAAAATCGAATGTAACTTGAGAATTTGATACAGTAAATGATGAATATTTGCACATTAAAAAATAGTATACTGACAATGTAACAAACTACAAACACGGGCTAAAACTTCATCAATGGAACAAGTGAATATGTTTAATTATTCGTGTTTAAATATTATTAACATTACAAAATAATGTACAGAAATATCCTTACCTTATAGGACTTGCACTTTTAGGGATGACTGCTCTTATTCACTGCTAGATTCGGCGAAAAATCGCCGCGGTCTAACCCAAACAACGAACACGTGACCAAGCATAGCTTCAGCTCAAAATTAAATATCGGCCAACATCAGCTCAACATCGTTTTTTGGATATTGTTTTCACAATGTCGCCAAATATCAGTACAATATTGGGAAAAATTGCGTAATGTTTAAATTATAAAAAATATGGGTAAGACAACATGGTGTCATTATTTACAGTATTATTACATGATTATAATGTTATTGAAAGCGTTATTTACAGTCTTCATCGTTTTATAAAACTAAACGATATCTGCCAATATCGACAGATATCGTAATTCCGACATTCACAGACATTCAAAACATTGGCCAATATTGGTAGAATGTTGGCCAATGTTGTTGTGCTACCTGGGATCGATCCATGACGACCTACCTTGTCAACAACAATATTAAATACTTCTATAATCTATTAAAAACGAAAGACCCATTAAAGTTGTTATCAAAGGCCTACCCTCCTGCACTCTCTGCGAAGATATCAAATTGGAACTGGGCATTATTGGAATCAAAATCATCGATGTCTTTAAACTCAAAAGATGTTTTGACAAAAGACCACTACCAATATTTCAGGTGCAAATGCACTATAAACGTAGGGCCCCGGAATATCAAAGGGGCCCCGAGATCTTAAAATGTCTTTTCATTAGGGTTCGAGGAAAGTTGTGTCCTAAAAAAATGGATCGTAGAATATATAGTCCAGAAAGACGCCCCGATATAGACATCGAAGTAATAAATGATTTAGCTTTATGGCCATCGATATTAACAGATGCTATTACTGACCACATTCTTAATAACAAACCAAAAAATATCGGGAAGATAGAGAATTTGAAATCAGTGTACAAAGACAAAGATGAAGTGTATTACAGAAGACTTTCTTATAATAATTTTTACAGAAAGAGAGAGAGAAATCAAATGAAATTATGAAAAATTGGCAGATATATTTGCAGAACAAACAAACGTGTTTACTGATACTTTTGCAATCTTTACTCAACATCAGAGTCTAAACTAATAACTGGTTTGTAAAATTTGAGATCAATAACTGTTATTTATCGGACCACGAAGTTTGAAAAAACACATGTCAGTCATGTGTATTATGTATAAAATATCATAAAATTCAATAGAATTGATACTCAACTATTACAGGAAAAGGAATTAGAGGAAAGTCGTGTAAGATACCAAACTTAAGCTTTGGCGATTTTTCCTGGCCATATTCGTTGCAAGAGGGTTATTATTTCGGAAAAATCTTCTTACAACTCTTTAGTTTAAAATTATATTTTCAAAAATTGTTGTTTCTTAAGTTTGAGACTCAAAATTTTCATTTTAGAAAAATAAGCTATTTTTGTCATCTTACCCGACTGTGCGGGTAAGATGACGAACGGGATCGGGTAAGATGACAAACGGGGTTGGGTCAGAGGACGAACTGGGTCGGGTGAGATGACGAACTGTGACAAAAATTTAATTCAGCATCATATATTTTCAATCTATTTAAAACTGTTCAGATCACCATCTTGAACATAACAAATTGTTCATAACGCGAAACAAGCATAATCAAACAAACGAAAAATCATCAATCTAAATTTTAGATTAAAACAGTAAGATATTAAATTAATCGCATAGTCATGGCGATATGTAGCTTGGACTTCCTCCTAGTCAGTACAGGCGGAATGGGCCCAGAGCTTGCACATAAAACATTGGAACCTTTTTCTTGCTCACCATAAATGATGCATTCTTTATTATTGAGGTTATCTGGGTCCAGATCGTCATCAGTGTCAACGTAAGGAACTTCAAACGAATGAGTTGAGTCTTCACAGGCTCAGAAGATTGCAAGTCGAGCTGTTACTTAGCTAGTTTCTTCTTTTCTGTAGGATTTTTAGCAGGTTTGTTACGTTTATATATATATATATATATATATATATATATATATATATATATATATATATATATATAGTCTTGTTAACTTCAGCCTCCTTCAACTGTCGCAGTTTTCATTTACCTTTTTTTTTTTCATCTTTCTCCTTTTTATTTTTTTAATAAGAAGCGCAGTGAGCGCTGGAGTGCCAGTGAGGTGCATGGAGGGCAATTTCTTTCTATGTCTCCTTGAAGTATTCCCCTGCATGGTAGCAAACGATGGAAGATATGGAGTCATACATGTTTTAGGTAGAGGAGGATCTTACAAGAGCTTCTCCATGTGTAGGTAGATCAGAAGACGGACCAATTTGATCAGGATCTTTATTAGACGGAGGGATTTCAGTTTCAACTTTGTCATGAGGTATTTCAGTCGTGAGGCAAGAAGTGAAATCTTCTGTGAAAATAGAGCTGTTGAATAGGTCAATTCCTGTGGTTGTGAATTCCTTAATAGCCGTCTTTGCATGGGCAACCTCTCTCTCTCTGGAGTTACACTTGATCAAATATTCCAGCGACATACCTGATGGAGATTGTGTGGCCTGGATTGTTAACCACAGAGTCATTACAGCTCACATTATAG
This sequence comes from Metellina segmentata, assembly GCA_947359465.1. Classification (NCBI taxonomy): domain Eukaryota; kingdom Metazoa; phylum Arthropoda; class Arachnida; order Araneae; family Tetragnathidae; genus Metellina; species Metellina segmentata. The sequence continues at coordinate 2,789,630 of OX375881.1, read as the reverse complement.
GCGGTATTCAACGGATCGTAGAACGCCACATCAAGAGGCTGTAGCTTATGAATCTTGTGTGGAGGCAACCCCTTCATCGTTCGTCATTTTAACCTCCACCCAATTCGTCATCTTACCCGACAGAAAAAATTAGAATGATACATCATTGAACACGTTTTGATTAGTACTTTACGAATATCACATGTATAAATCCAAAATAATTTCTCCTTAAACGCTACCCCTTACCAAGCAGCAACCAAAAGTTACATCGGAATCACTCAAAAACACATTCCCGCGTACTGTGAATCACACAAATGACGGAATGCAATATTTTGGCATGGCACGGGTAGCTAGTCGCTATAGGTCTCTGAAGATACAGGATCACGTCGGCCTCCTAATGTAATTTTCGTGAAAAATACAATTCGTCATCTTACCACTATCGTCATCTTACCCGATTTTCCCCTGTGTTATTGGGGAAAGTCGGGTAAGATGACGATGTAGAGATGTGTTGAAAAGAATTATCTCCACAACAAAATTATTGAGTCGCTTAGGATTTGGGATTTAGGGATCACGATGAATGCAAAGATTCTAATAGGAAAGAAAATTATTTAACCTGCTTGGAATCGCTAAGTGCATACGAGTTGTTGAAGTTACATCTACAAAAATATGCCAACAAAGGAGGAGGAAATATAAAATATTTATCTCATAATATTTGATAATTTGTTGCTCTTATTTGTAATCAAGTAAGGGCTGAAATACTTGAAGAAATCAAATCTGCGACTTTTTATAGTATAATTGTTGATTCTACTCCCGATGCTGATCAACTAACTTTTGTGATAAGACATGAGTAGTATACGGGCCCACATAGTAGGCGGAAGTGACGTCATCAAAAGGGGCGTGGCCATGTGACGTCACAGCGTGACGTCATCACAACAGGAAGTGACGTATTGACTGGTGAGTTGAGTTGAGGAGTAAAGGTCCTGCTGCTGGACAAAAACATTAGAGTCGAGTGGAGTTGAGATGTTGGTTTCGGTTTTAATTGTTTAAAGTTTATCTACTGTTGAATGGCAACAGGGTAATTTATTTAATTGGGAATGGCAACACTTGGTATGTTTACGTTTGGGACTTAGAAGTTTTTTATCTGAGATTTCACTGTGTACGTAACGTTGAGGAGTAAAGGTCCTGCTGCTGGACAAAAACATTAGTGTCGAGTGGAGTTGAGATGTTGGTTTCGGTTTCAATTTTTTAAAGTTTATCTACTGTTGAATGGCAACAGGGTAGTTTATTTAATTGGGAATGGCAACACTTGGTATGTTTACGTTTGGGACTTAGAAGTTTTTTATCTGAGATTTCACTGTGTACGTAACGTTGAGGTATAGGGGTCCTGCTGCGGCATAAAAACATTAGAGTCGAGTGGAATTAAGTTCTTAGTTTCGTTTTCAATTTTAAATACAGGAGTTGAGTTGTTTTATTTTTGAATTTATTAATTACGTGGAAGGTTCTTTCTTGATGAGTGGGAACACAAAATGTGACGTCATTGCAGTGTTTATATTTGGACTTTGATTCTTTTCTGAGATTTCAAAGTTGAGATTTTCTTGTTACTCGTAGCGCCATCTATTGGCCTTTACTTGAATGAAAAGAACACAAACAATCGTTAGAAATTGAATTAATTAAAAATTAGGCGGTATTTTGGTGGGGTTTGAACTTAGTACAAAAGTACTCACGTCCGAGGGTTAATTCAGTGATTATAACCGTTCGGCCGCGAATACCTGCTCAGCTACAGAGATTTAATTATGTGAATGAAATCTTTCTTTGGGAAAATGGTAACTGTGTGATGTCAGACTACTTGCCTGAACATGTTTGATCATGTCTGAACATGTCTGGACATGTTTAAGCATGTATCAACGATAGTTGTCTTGTTTGGACACGATAGCGGTCATAAATTTTTTTTTTATTGCAGTAAAGCATGATCATTTCACTTCATGTCAACCGGTGGTAGAGTTGAGTTACTTTCAAGCTGAATGGTGTTTTGCTATTGGTTGTTGATAAGATGTGGGCACCTCCCTGATTATTAAAGCTTCTGTGATTGGTGGAGTACTCTTAGTTGGAATTTAGTGGCAACGATACTTTTTTTAGGGATGTTGTTTTACTGATCGTGTCAATACTCTACTGTCCAAGTACATTTACAAACAAGTACATTTTCTTACCTGACTCCTTAAAGCTTAGCTCTTAGCAGATCTTTTCTAACGTGTGTTAAAATGGATTACCCAAAGTCTCAACAAAGTGATGATTCATCTTCAAATATGGTAAGTATGCATTTTTTTTTGTTAGTATTTTGTTTTCATTGATGTATGCATATTTTGCCTAATAATTTTTTTTTTTGCAGCTGGAGAACGCCATAATTATTGAGAAGGTTTCTACCCGTAAAAATAAAAAGTACGATTCACAAGAGATGACGTTTCGTGCTAGAGTTAATCAGGAAAATATTCCAGAACACTTGAGTCGAGACCCTCTTCGTGCAACTGCGCAGCTTGTCAGGCGGATATTTGAACGTATCATTCAACGGGCGACGGAAGATTTGAGAGGTCATGACCTGATTAGGGCATACATTCAAGCAGTTGGTTTGGATAAACCCATCTCCACTGAGCTGATGCCAGTTTCGAACTTCACTGTGGAAAAGGTTCTGGCGTCCGTATTAAAGGTTTTGCAGTCCAAGGAAGAAATTGCCATGGATTCAGGATTCCATGTCGACGTAATCACAGTGAGAAGAGAGTTGGGCGGTGGTGGTGCGAGGAAAATTGTAAACGTTGAAATCGATAGACTACAGAAAAGGTCAGTATTGGCAATCCCTTCTGACGACGAAGGACTGTGTTGTGCCAAGGCAATTGTATATGCTTTGGCCCATCTGGAAGAAAATAAGGCCCTTATCAATTCATTGAAAGATAAAAGAAGGCCTGCACTTTTAAAAAAAGCTAGAGAGTTACATGAAGCCGCAGGTGTACCCCTCGGCCCATGTACATTTCAAGAAATAGCTCTTTTTGAAGAACACCTTGATATTCAAGTGGCCGTTATTTCAGTTCAATGTTTAAATAAGGTAGATTCAAATGTTGCATTTTTTTTTGTTTCAAAAAAATATATATATTTATGTATATATATATATATATATATATATTTCATTGCGATAATTTAATTTTATATTAAAAGTTTTTTTGTATTTCAGGATAATCATTAGTTTTTTTTTTTATTACAAGGCCTATTTTTTGGATTTTGTAATGTGTATTTCTTTATTTTAGATTTCCTATAAGGGACCCGATAAACCCCGAAGAGTAAATTTATGGCTTCATGGTGACCACTATGATGTCATAAAGAGCTTGATGGGATTCTACGGCTCCAGCTATTACTGTGAGCGCTGTGAAAAACCATACAGGAACATTCAAGATCACAGATGTGCGAATGCTTGTCACGTTTGCTTGAGACAATCCTGTGAGAAAGATGGACCTGTAAGGTGTTTCGATTGTAATAGATTATGCCAATCGGAAGCCTGTTACCGCTCTCACAAGGCAAAGCCAGGAAGGCAACAGCTTTCGTTGTGTGATAGAGTAATTGTTTATTTCTAAACTGTATTATTATTTCTTTAGTTGTCATTAGCTAGTTTTATATAGTATTAAAATTTATTTTTTCCTACTTAGATGTACCAATGTAGGGACTGCTGTAGGGTCATACTACGGCGTCATTGCCCAATGGAAAACCATCGTTGCGGTACAGTTAAATGTCCGGCCTGTGGAAAATTTGAAGTAGCCACGGAGCATCGCTGTTTTCTGCCCATCGTGGAGGTCAAGAAATCCTCGGATAAGATCATTTTCTTTGACTTCGAAACAGATCAATCAACGGGGGAACATTTGGTTAACTTTGCGGTGATGCAGTATGCTGATGGCGGTGAAAGAATTTTTGGAGGATACACGGCATGCAGAGAGTTTTGTTCATGGCTTTTCACAGATGAACACAAGGGGTATACTGTCATTGCCCACAATATGAAAGGGTAAAAAAAATTTTATTATTATAAGACTAAAACAATTTTTTTTTCTGGTGTTCTACTACATAACTTGATTGTTAATTAAATATACTAATAATTTAAGTTAACCTATCTGTGAATGTCTAACATACATGTAACATACATTAAAAAAAGATGTGAAAGTCAGTTTATCACAATATTTTAAGATAACGTATTTGAATATATAACATACATTTTTTTTTAAAGTTTTGATGGTCAGTTTATCATGGCCTGGCTTTTGGAGCAAGGTACGCCTCCAGATGTGATTTCGAATGGATCAAAGGTAATGATGATTAGGCATAAGTCCCTGAACATAAGAATTATCGATTCTTTCAACTTTCTGCCTATGTCGCTGTCTAAATTGCCTGCATGCTTTGGACTAGAAGAATTAAGAAAAGGATATTTTCCTCATCTTTTCAATACGCCTGAAAATCAAAATTATAGAGGACTATTACCAGCTGCCCACTTTTACAATCCGGACAGCATGTCATCGTCTGGCCGTTCAGCATTCTTGACGTGGCATAAAGAGCATGAGAGGGACACTTTTGACTTTCAGGAGGAAATGGTATCCTACTGCAGGTATATTTTATTGATTGTATGTTTTTAAAGACTGTATGTTATTCAATCATATGGATTTTTTAATTTTTTATTTTTTATTCAAGGTCGGACGTTGATATTCTTAGACGATGCAGCCTGGAATTTAGAGAACAATTTTTGGAAATCACTGGAGTCGACCCCTTCTGGTAAATAGAATTTTATTTTAATAAATATTTTAAAAAGTCATCGACATTTACCATATGTATTCCAAATGCACATTTTTTATTTTATTTTTTTATCTTTCAGTTATCTCACTATTGCCTCAACCTGTATGGCTATTTATAGATCACAACACATTAAAGCAGGAAACATTGCCATGGTTCCTGTAAATGGATACAGCAATCATACAAACTATAGTTGTGAGGGAATTCGATGGTTGGATTTTGTTACTGAGACGGAGGGCATAAGCATTCAACATGCTTTGAATGGCTTGGGTGAGAAAAAAATCCATGGAATTTCTGTAGATGGTTATGAGGAAAATACTAATACCATCTTTCAGTTTCATGTACGTATGTTTTGGAAAACAATGTTATTATTTTCTTCTGTATTTAACAGTTAAAAATAGAATTTGTTTTGCATATTTATTATTTTCTTTTTTCGATTTTTCTTCTTCTCAGGGATGTTTTTATCACGGCTGTCTCTCTTGCTATGATTCCGACACTGTGAATCCTTTAAATGGTTCAACAATGGGATGCTTGTATGAAAAGACCAAAAAGACCACAGCCTTTCTTCGAGAGAAGGGATTTCGGGTTGTTGAAAAGTGGGAGCATGAGTTTAGATTCCAAAAAAAAGAAGACGCTTCTTTGATAGCCTTTTTAACGCAACATACACTACAAGATTGGCTTGATCCACGAGATGCATTTTTTGGAGGAAGAACAAATGCTCTAACATTATACTATGAGGGTCGGACTAAGTATGTAGATTTTACATCCTTGTATCCCTGGGTAAATATATTCTTATCACTTTTTTCTTTATAGTACAAAAGATTCTGTAAATTACTTTTTTATTGTATTCTATCGTGCTGTACTTTTTCATTTTCATTGCAAGTGCTCTTTTTTTTTTAATTTGCTAGGTGAACAAATATTGTCGTTATCCTCTCGGTCATCCTGAAATAATAACTGAGGATTTTGAGGATATTGAAAACTACTTTGGTTTAATAAAATGTCGGGTTTTGCCTCCTAGAGGTTTATACCTTCCAGTCCTTCCCCTACGGTGCAACGGAAAATTAATGTTTCCGCTTTGTCGTTGCTGCACCGAAAATATGCAGAAGAGCCCCTGTCTGCACTCCGAGGAAGAACGTGCGCTTATTGGGACATGGGTATCTGAAGAGATAAAGGTGGCTGTACGGAAAGGGTATCAAGTCACGAATGTAAGATATAATATATATATATTTTTTCAGCTTAGAAAAGTTTTTGCGAAAAGGAAATTTACATTTTTTCTCTTCTTCCTTCTTTTCTTTTTTTCCCCTAATAGATTTTCGAGGTGTACCATTTTAAGGAATCCTCAGACTCTCTGTTTCGATCTTATATAGATCTCTTCCTAAAGATTAAGCAAGAGAGTAGTGGATGGCCTACGGAGTGTAATACACCAGAAAAACGTGCAGAATACATACACCAATATGAAAAGAGGGAAGGTGTGAAGTTGGATGCGTCCAAAATTGATCGAAACCCGGGCAGAAGACAAGTAGCAAAATTAGCCCTTAACAGTTTCTGGGGAAGGTAAAGATCTGATCTTGTAAAGACAAAAATATTAATTCCTTAATCTCTCGCTCTCTCTCTCTATATATATATATAACTATATTATTATTCTGTCATATGTTATTTACAGATGGGGTATGAATATCAACAAAAGTCAACTGTGTTATGTGAATACAGTGTTTGATTTTAACAAAATCCTAGCGGACCAAAAGAAAAACGTACGCATCTTTAACCATTCAATTAAACATGAAAACGAAAAAAAAAAGTATATTACTAATATTTAATTTTTTGTATTCAGGTTAAAGACATTTACTTCTGCACTGACGAAACAGCAGCCATTCATTTTGATATGACTCAGGAGTTTGTCCCCCAAGACAGTGCAACGAATGTTTTTCTGGCTGCCTTCACTACAGCATGGGCTAGGTTGAAATTGTACAGCGAAATGGAAAAGCTGGACAAAGCTGTTTTGTACCACGACACAGACTCCATCATATACGCCAGTGACGGGACCAATGACCCTCCCCTTGGAAACTTCCTAGGCGATTTCACTGACGAATTAGATGGAGACGTGATCTCTACATTTGTGTCTGGTTAGTATATTTATATATATATATTTTTTGTTTTGTTTTGGAAAAAAAAAGTACACTATTAAATGAAATAAATGATTGAATTATTATTTTTTTCTACGACTTCTTTCAAAATGAATTTGTTTATTTACCTTATGTCCACAGAATTTTATCACTTTTTTTTTTTTTTTTTTTTGCAGGTGGTCCAAAAAATTATGCATATGAGACGACAGCCGGAAAGACATGTTGCAAAATCAGGGGTTTCACTCTGAACTTCAGAAATGCACAAATTCTGAATTTTCAATCAGTGCAGGAGTTAGTTTGCAGTATGGATCCTCAGGCCAGTATTCCTATTCACAACCCTTCAAAGATATGCCTTGATGCAAAACGACGACGGATTGTAAATAAGGAAGAAACCAAAATGTATAGAACAGTATACACAAAGAGAGTATTGAAACCCGATATGACAACACTTCCATATGGGTATTGAGAAAACTGATAAAAGTGGGGTTATGTGTGTTTATATATGTATATTTATATACATATATGTATATATATTTTTTACACATATTTTAATTCTAATGAAACATTTATGTGTTACTTTATATCACGAAAAATTTTGCTTTCTGGAAAAGTTTAAGATTATTTGAAAACAAAATAAATTTTTTTTTTCTATCATTTTACCTTGTTGTCTTTCTTTTATAGTACATTCACCTATTTTTGGGGGAAAAAATTATGTATATATATCTATATTTCAATTTAAAATACTATTTACCTTCTAATGCTTTTTTTTCTGTAGGAAAAAAGTAATAAAAATAAAAATGTATAAAAATAAAAAGTGTATAAAATAAATATAAATAAAAGTGTATAAAATAAATAAACATGAAAATTTTATATATATGAGCATGGTAGTTTGAAGACATGTTAGAAAAAAATTATAAAAAGTCATTAATTAAATTTTTTTATTATCTATCCAAGATATTACAAATTCAGCCATTTGTTCAAAGATAATTTTCTTTTCTTTTCTCTTTTTGGTTTTGCATACATGGATTTCACATCAGTTAAATAAGTATTTTTCACAAATTCTTGAGGAAAATTTCTTGATGTCAGTACTTCCTTAAACTGTTCAAAGGCCACTGGTTTTCGAACTCTGTTTCTTAACAGAAAATTCAAAAGTTGTACAACATCTGAACCAGGAATTTCTTCTTTATTTAGCACAAGTTCTCTCTTATTATTCCAGGAAATATCTTGTAACTTAAGAAAGTCTATAATTTTTGTAGCAGTATCTTTATGTTTCACAGGAACTGAATCCAGGATCCTATTTTCTATGTCAATATGGTTTACAGTGTCTTTCAGTGGAAGTTTCTCGTCGAATTGATTAACAACATTCAAATTTGGGAATGTAACGTATTTTTGTAATATTTGATTGTATAACTTCACTTTGTCATCGTCCCTTATTTTCTTTTTCAAAATGTTTTGAATCTGTTTATCTAATTCACTTAGATGATCTTCTTCAAATTCTTGCATACGGTCTAGTGATACCAATGCAAACTTTTTGCTATGTTCCATGGATAAGAGATGATAAGACAGTTAAGGCAGTATATATAGGAATGAGAAAGGATAAAAATCCGTCACCTTTTTGTACCAAAAGACGTCTTTTCCTATAAAGAGGAACTCTTTTCGCAGCGAGTGTTCTCAAAGTTTTTTTGAAAGGAACTAGTCTATTCTTGGTACGCTTACTGACAGGAAGATTTCCCTTCAGAAGATTTAATACACATTCACAAACTGATTTGATGAGACTGTTTGGACAAATTTTCAACACATTCGTTTTTCTTCGTTTTTTTTGTAATAGTTTCAAATATTCCACATCCTTCTGAGAAGGCATACTGAATAGAAATGATTTCTTTTGCTTGCACACTATGTTTTATATTTGATCTTGGGGGGAAAGTCTAAGCTTATAATGTCTCGAACTCAGACTTTTCTTTAAAAAAAAAAATCTTATCTTTTCACATAAATAGTAGATGACTTAACGAGGTTCATACACTAAATGTTTATCACCAGGAAAGATTCCTGAACGTAATCGTAACCGTTCAATCGTATCGGGTCGTAAGTCAATGAGCAAATAACTAAAGGGCTTTGAGGTAGCATCTTCAAAAATTTCTTGAAAAGCTTTTATTTTCCTGGGAAACATTTGTCTTGCTAAATGCAGAATTTGACTTCTATCCCTGGGATTTTTGTATAAAACTACGTAATGTGAATTTAAATGAATATTTCTCATTTCTTTGCCTTGATGAAAAAAATTTTGGGTTATAAAAATAATTGAAAGATTTCTATGATGACTTCCTTTCGTAAAAAGGTTACTTAAACGAGTATCACTGGCTAACTCTGTCATCAAATCGTCTATAATAATTAAAGCATTTCGAACGGAATTTAGATTAGGGGGTAAACCTTCTTCAAACATTACATTTTTCATTGAATTAAAAAGTGGCTGATAACTTCCGTAGCAGTAGATAATATGTGTAGGCATTGGATTAAACATTTTATACTCTAATAGTTTCTTCACGAATACTGTTTTTCCTGAACCTGTAGGACCGCTGAGAAGACATGTAGAAGGATGAACAAGCTTAGGGAGCTCCATATTCCAATATGTGTTTAGTTTTTAAAAAGCTTTGACTTTTATACTTTACAGACAATATCTGTGCAACCTTTAATTGTGCGTGCCACGAGCTCACACTCGCTGATTGAATCGACAATATTTTGAGTAAATTCCAAGCAGTGGTTTTCAAAGACATTCAAAGAATTGTAAACACACTCGCATATTGTTTTCCCACAAACTGAGTCACTGAAGAACAGATTGGAAAATTCGTTGCATCTAATAAATCCCACTGAATCAATTTTTTGGTAAATTTTATACATTTCCAGCGTTGTTTTATTTTGTGCTAAACTGCATAATTCATGTTTTGGCCAGTTAAGAGACAAGTCCAAATAATAAATATAGAAAAACCAATGTAAGAAATTATAAGCAATGCTGTTAAAAGATTTCGTATGGTTGTGTTGGTCATTTTTGTTTTGTTTTGTACGTCTTATTTTGTCAGAAACATTTCATAAAATGATGCTTTCACTCGAATGAAACACTTTTATAACTCTATAAAAAAAGAATAAATAACAACAATGGAAGACAATATCACTGAAAATCTAACTTTTATTTTTTAAAAACCATAGTTACACCGTATCTTTTCTTGACAAACTGAAACATTCTAAAGTCATTTTTTTTCCCATTAAGTTGAGTAAGAATAAATTTCATACATAATCCTTGACATCGTTTAACAACGAAATAAATGCAATAATGTCCACATACGTTAGATGTTAAGCTTTGAAATAGAACCTCGTTCCAATGAACATACTGAAAAGTCTTGATAAATCTTGTTACATCTTGTCCAAATGCATCGGGAGGAAATCCATAGGAATCGAAAAATTCTACAGTGTTTTTATCTTGCATGTAAACGGCAAGCCAATGAGTTCCTTTTTCATCATGTTTATCGGTATTCAACACCATAGCTGAGGGAAACTTTCTAATTTTTGGTATTTTGTCCGAAGGAAAAACACCCACGAAATATCTCGCCGATATAGGATCACGAGATAAGATTTTATAAATGTCTGACGAATTCATCAGTTTCCAAAATCATAGAGTATATTTCGAGCTTTGTTGACTTCGATCAAGTTTTCGAACTCAGCATAGACTAACAATGAAACTGTTTGTGGTAAGGGGTTGGCAAATTTAATTTCTATTCTTAAATTACTATGACGAACAAGATTTAGATGTGAACCGTCACACAAATCTGGGGATAAATCAAAGCAAAATAAAGAATAACCTTTCGAAAATTCTGACCTTGACAGGTATAGGCCTCTGTCTTCGGTATTCGTAAATAAGTTCTGATATGCTCTAACAAATTGATTTTTGTCAAAATTTGGTTGCAGTGGGTTATGAGGTATGGGTTGACCATCCACGTAGACTCCAATGAAATTGATATTGTAATGTTTGAATTCGAAGGGAGACTTTTTATAGTGTCCATTGAACGCGTCATTATCAACACAGGCGATCACGATACGATTAGGCATCTGCCCCGTAAAAATATTATCTTGAACAAAACTCATATTGCCTGCAGGAATGGAATAAGCTTTACAGAGTACTCTGTTAATGGGATATTTGGCTGTTGCTTTTTCCAAACTCTTTGCGTGTCCTATAACAACACCTGGACTGACTCTCACTTTACGAACAAATAAGGAAGCGTGTTCTAAGGAAACTTTAAATTCACCATCTCCCAGCAAACAAAATTCCGGTTTACTACGAATAAGTTTAATTTTCACATCTACCATGTTCAGAAGGAGTCGTTCTTGGTGAAACATATCCAAGTGTAATCGACCAATCATATCAACCGATGTACTGAGTTTGAACATTTCTGTCCGCTTATTGAATCCATCGTTAGGCTCAGTATCTGCCGAATCGAAAACATTCATTCGACCGGCGGTATCCTTAAAAAACAGTTCCGAAGAAAGTTGGGAAGTTTTAGTATCATAACCGTGATTTAGTAGTTTTTCTATCATGGCTCTGTAAGGATAAGTGTTATTACTGGAAGAAACAAGTCGTTCATTTAAACTGATATCCACCTGGGAAAACATGGAATGCAAAAATAGATTTACAGGCCCTACTTTAGTTTCATCTGTGATTGGTTTGCCATCACTTTTTAAAATTTTAGCTTTGACATATAATTGAGTCTGTGATAAATCAAGATATTCGTCTCCGCTTCCAGATACATTGAATTCGACAGGGCTTCCATCAGAAACATTGGCTAACGGATGAAATTCAACCCACTGACCTCTCTCGATAACAGTTTGCGTTGGAGGTAAAGAGAATAATTCTAGCTCGGATTTTACACATTCTGGAGAATCTTTTAGTAGAAAAGCCATTGTATCATGAGTCAAAAATATCACGTCTTTGCACCTGCCTGATTTTAGATGAAATGGAAAGTTTTGAGCGTTTGCGTTTCCTTTTAAACTTTCCGTGACCAATCATTTCATCTGCTTTTTGAACTGCCTTTCTAGCTAATTTCTTTCCGGTTTCTTTTGCTCTAGTTTTAATAGATGTTTTGAATTTTTCGCCCGACAACATGTCGTTAGCAACCATTGTTCCTGTCCGTAATGCTTCTTTTCCAACCGTTTTTGCGCCACTTATCAATAAAGGCAAAGCTCTGCGAAAGAGTTTTGCAAAAAAACCTCCTATTCCGTGTCCTTTCTGAAAAACAACTCCTTTGTAGTAGGGCAGACCATTTCCGATTTGTCCTGCATAATAATTTTCAAACTTTTTTGTACAACACGTGTAAGGCACCAACATTATGTTACTTCTTGTCTTGAATGCAAAAATGAAAAATGAATCAATTCAGAAAGGAACACTCTTTTATATGATCTGTTTCAAGCGAAAATGTAGTTTCACTATCAACTTTCCTCGTTCGAATGAGACGTAACGACCAGTGTGCGTCCTTATAGTAATTTCAATTGAGTCAAAATTTTTTCTGGAAACTGGTAAGTAATGAGGTCTTTCAAATTGTTCCTGAATCATATCACCATCTCTTCCCTTCACTGTCAGAGTTCGCAAAAGAGGAGCTAAGATCCCACCAACAATTTCAGGCTGAATGATATCAGTATAAACGTACAGCAAATGTAAATCAACATGAGGATCCGCGACAAAAGGACTCTCAGTGATTACTGTATCTGGGCCTCCATTTCCTGGAATAAAATTTTCTCCAATCACTTGATTAGGTTCGAAACCTAAGTTTTCAGCTAATCCCTTGGATAATCGCAGCGTTGCACCGTTAGTGAGCTGCACCACCACCTTTTTAGTGTGTTTGTTATATTTCATTTGAATTTTTATGTGCTTTGGAAATGTATTTAAAATGTCATTCGGAGAATCATAAAAACCACACGCTACTTTTCCATCAATTTTTACTCCGTTTCCTAGATTATATTCAAAAGAATTTTCACCATCAATAATGTTATTCCACATTCTGGGATAAATCATTTCAACTAATCCTACTTCCCATTCACCTGAGAGTTCCATACGTGTGGAAAGTTTCGTGTAGAAGTGAGACATTGTATTGCCAGGATAAAACTCAATAGAGCTGTCGCTGGGAAGCGTGATGTAGAACGACATCGTACTGCGTAAAAATTAAAAGGTAAGTACAGTAACAGCTCTATTTATATCATTTTGACATCCTCAACCCAAGCATTAAATTTTTCAGGATAACCCTGAAATTTCACAAAGTATTCCATTTTTCCATGACGCTTTCTTTTCTTTAAAACCTTTTCTACTGGATAAAATCCGGAATCCGAAATCTTTTGCAATTCCTCTTTGTAAAAACTTCCTTGTATCACTTCCCCTGCTAAATCTTTCAGTTTATACACAACAGGTATCCGAGGTATTATTTTATCAATAGTAAAAATTTCTTTTGTCCAGTTTTGTTCGTATCCTTTTTCAAAGTGCATTTTCTCCCGACTAATACGAACAGTATTGCCAACCTTTAACTCTGAACTGCTCTGTTTTACATCAGATTGCTGTCCGTATAACGTATCCCATACTTTTCCTTCATTTTGTAATGTCACTGATGAAGGCTCTGTTTTAATACTACGATGCCAAGTATGGTTATAACTATGCATCAATTGGTTTATGACGTCAATATATCTCTTCGTATTTATTTCAGTGAAGTATTTCCACATTTTAGTTTTAAGGGTACGATTAAAGCGTTCAACAATTGAAGCTTTTGTTGAATTATGTGTGGTAAAGAAATGAACTTTCTTCTTTTTTAAGAAATTTTGCACTAGTTTATTGGTAAACTCTTTCCCAGCATCTGTTTGTAAGGATTGAGGAGTACGTTCCAAAAATATTTTTTCAAAAGCTCTCATTATAGTTGTAGATTTTTTATCTAACAGAGGAATGGCCCATGCATATTTAGATAAAATATCAATACAAGTAAGCAAATACTTATACCCATCGTTATGAGGGGCGAGAGATTGCATGTCCACTAAATCAGATTGAAACTGTTCGTTTAATCCTCCTACTATTACACGATTTCTCTGGAATTTGTGCCGCAAAGGTTTGTGTAAAGTATACGAATCTTTCGTTTGTAGCCAATTTCTTATCTGTTTTCTTTTCACACGACCTTTTAAAGCACGCTGTAAAGCATTTATACCACCAAAGCTGCCGGGGAGTTTGGGATTCCGATATGTCTGATTCAGAATTTCTTCCATTGCAGCAGCGGTTGTGGTCTAACCTAAAGCTGATATTCATAATGACTGTTAAATTATAAGAAACACACTATTTATATACTTCTCTAATCTTTCAGGGAAAAAAAATATTCCTATTGAAATAGAAAGCTAAAAACTAAAGTTTTATGAAGAAATTTTCAAAAATGATATTTCAAAAACAACCAGCAATAACAAATTAAATCAAAAACGCTGGTAAGCATACTGTGCACAAAGAAACAAGTTAGTAAAATAAATAATTAAAAACTAAAATATATAAAAATAAATGAAACGCACACATGTGTAGTAAAAATCAACAACATTTTATTCATTTATAAACAAAAGTAAAAAAAAACATTACACTGATGTAAAATATGGGGAGATATGATTGGAATTTACATACATTTCTCGCACAGATTCTATGAGTTCCTTCACATTTAAACATTCAAAAAAGTCACCTTGCAAAATCAAATACTGAAAATTTAATAGCATACAATTTTTTTGAACAAAGGTCCCAGCAAAATCACGCCAATCAATATTGTAAAGAATAGAAGTAAAATTTATAGTAAAAGATTCTTCCTTACTCGAATCTAAACAGGAATGTGCAACGTCGTTCACAATATAATTCTTACATCCGAAACAGTCCGCAGTATTAGATATACCTTTCGAAATAATATCCTCTAAATGTGCACATAAAGCATTTTTCAATTCACCTACCCCTTCTGGATTGTCAGGGTCACCGTTATAAGTATCGTTGGAAATCAGTGACGAACACTTTTCAAGTTCATGACTCACATAATAATTCAGAGAGTAGGTAAATAATGTATTATTCACACTTTCAGCAACACAATCGTAGTTCTCGCAGATTTTGAAAACGTGTTCCCAACGCAACACAACACGATCGGGCACAAAATGAAAACACTTGTCACTCTTTCGAAACAGTCTTTGTAGGATAAGGAATGTCGAGTCTCCTACAACTTCTTTGGACATGCATAGGTCTCTTTCCAGAATCTTAACAGATTCCACAGTAGCAAAAGTAAAAAATTTACTCACATTGTTTATAAACGATTCCCACACTTTTGGAGAAAGCGAAATTCCTTCTTTCGTGGGTTGTAAGCTTTCACTCTCATCTGTAACGTACTTTCGAATGTGCACTCTGGTCAGTCCAGTGAACTTGTTCACAAGCAGGAACATGTTGTCTCCAAGGTGTATCATCGTATCAGGCAGCGACTCCATCGTTATTTTTGGCTCTTCTCCAGGCATAGGTACACGTTTTATTTTTGGTTTCTCACCAAGCACAGACAATGCACATTTTTTAGTAATACGAACTCTCTTTACGGGACTAGGCTGAACAGAACTTCGCTTTTTAGTTTTAATGCAAAGGGAAGTGGAACCCTCCATGATAAAAAAGCAAATTAAACGGAAGAAGACAAAATATTAGCAAAAAAGCTCAACTGCACAAGTGCTCAGACAGTAGAGTATTGACACGATCAGTAAAACAACATCCCTAAAAAAAGTATCGTTGCCACTAAATTCCAACTAAGAGTACTCCACCAATCACAGAAGCTTTAATAATCAGGGAGGTGCCCACATCTTATCAACAACCAATAGCAAAACACCATTCAGCTTGAAAGTAACTCAACTCTACCACCGGTTGACATGAAGTGAAATGATCATGCTTTACTGCAATAAAAAAAAATTTATGACCGCTATCGTGTCCAAACAAGACAACTATCGTTGATACATGCTTAAACATGTCCAGACATGTTCAGACATGATCAAACATGTTCAGGCAAGTAGTCTGACATCACACAGTTACCATTTTCCCAAAGAAAGATTTCATTCACATAATTAAATCTCTGTAGCTGAGCAGGTATTCGCGGCCGAACGGTTATAATCACTGAATTAACCCTCGGACGCGAGTACTTTTGTACTAAGTTCAAACCCCACCAAAATACCGCCTAATTTTTAATTAATTCAATTTCTAACGATTGTTTGTGTTCTTTTCATTCAAGTAAAGGCCAATAGATGGCGCTACGAGTAACAAGAAAATCTCAACTTTGAAATCTCAGAAAAGAATCAAAGTCCAAATATAAACACTGCAATGACGTCACATTTTGTGTTGCCACTCATCAAGAAAGAACCTTCCACGTAATTAATAAATTCAAAAATAAAACAACTCAACTCCTGTATTTAAAATTGAAAACGAAACTAAGAACTTAATTCCACTCGACTCTAATGTTTTTATGCCGCAGCAGGACCCCTATACCTCAACGTTACGTACACAGTGAAATCTCAGATAAAAAACTTCTAAGTCCCAAACGTAAACATACCAAGTGTTGCCATTCCCAATTAAATAAACTACCCTGTTGCCATTCAACAGTAGATAAACTTTAAAAAATTGAAACCGAAACCAACATCTCAACTCCACTCGACACTAATGTTTTTGTCCAGCAGCAGGACCTTTACTCCTCAACGTTACGTACACAGTGAAATCTCAGATAAAAAACTTCTAAGTCCCAAACGTAAACATACCAAGTGTTGCCATTCCCAATTAAATAAATTACCCTGTTGCCATTCAACAGTAGATAAACTTTAAACAATTAAAACCGAAACCAACATCTCAACTCCACTCGACTCTAATGTTTTTGTCCAGCAGCAGGACCTTTACTCCTCAACTCAACTCACTAGTCAATACGTCACTTCCTGTTGTGATGACGTCACGCTGTGACGTCACATGGCCACGCCCCTTTTGATGACGTCACTTCCGCCTACTATGTGGGCCTGTATACTACTGACATGTTTCAACTTGTTGTAATATAAAGGAAAGATTTGTGGAATTCATTCACATAGATAAACACACGTCTTCATATTTGGAACAAGAAGTTTTATAAACTTTAATAAAATTAGGAGCGGACATTGAAAACTGTCGAGGACAATCATTTGATAATGTTTCTAATATGTCAGGGAACTACTCAGGTTTGCAAGAACGTATTAAATAACACAACGCAAGTGCGGTTTTTATTCCGTGTGCTAATCATTCCTTAAATTTAAATGGAAATTTCGCTGCAAAAGTTGTAGCGCTGCAATTTAGTATTTTATGTTTGTGCAGAATTTATTCAAATTCTTTTTTTGTATCAACCCATTGCTGAAAAATTTTAACCAGAAATCTAGAAACGGTGAAAATATTTCGTCTCAGTGAAAAGAGTTCAAATACAAGATGGTCAGCAAGAGCAGGTTCTGTATTAGCCATTAAACTTGGTTTCACCTGTATAAAAGAGGCTTATTCTGAAATTTATAATTCAGAAGAAAAAAGTATCCATAGTGTAGGCGACTACACTTAAGAAGAAAATGGACAAATATGAAACCTCGCGCCCTAATGGCAGTTATTTGGAATATTATTTTACAAAGAATAAAGGCTACTAGTGAATCACTTCAATCAGTGGAATGCGAACTATTAAAAGGATCTATCTTACTGAAATCATTATAAAATTTTATCAATAATTTCAGAAAAGAATTTGAAAAGGTAAAAAAAGAGAGAAGTGAAAGATGAACAAAATCGAGGCAACAAAAGAGAAAAATGTTTTTAGATGAAAACAAAGAAGTCAGACACGAATTTACAGTTAGAGAAAATTTAATACAAATACAAATACAAATATTGACGACCAGCTACAGGCTCGAGCCCAACAAGGCTGGTCCTTTGTTTATGAATTCCCCAATTCCCACTGATTATCCAATTGTATCTTAAATTCGTACATTCCCTTTGAATTAACTATATTTTCTGGCAACGCGTTCCAACTGTCTATTACCCTATTAAAGTAGTAGTTTTTCCTTAAATCCCGATTAAAATGTGTCTTATTCAATTTATACCCATGGCCCCTTGTTCTGTTGTCCCTATTGAAATTTAAGCCCTCTGTGTCCCCTTATTTTACAAACTTGAAAAGCTGAATCAAATCCCCCCTCCTTCTTCTTCTTTCCAGTGTATACATGTTTAGCTTACTTAAACGTTCATTATAATCGAAATTTGCTAGCCCCTTTATTATTTTTGTAGCTCTGTGCTGAACCCTTTCAATTGATTCTATGTCCTTTCTCATATATGGAGCCCAAAATTGTACAGCATATTCTAGATGTGGTCTTACTAAACCCTTATATAACGGCAAGATTATATTCTTATCCCTTGAAGTTACAGTCTTTTTAATATACCCCAGTAACCTATTAGCCTTTTTACCCGCAGCTGAACATTGATGACCCATTTTAAAATCCCTGTGAATTATCACCCCAAGATCCTTGACTGTTTCTCCCTCCTTTACCTTTACTCCCTGCAGCCTGTACTCGGCTCCACTGTTCCTGTAACCCATATGCAGAACTTGACATTTCCCTACATTAAATGACATACCCCATTTTACAGCCCATTCGGATATCTTATCAAAATCCCCTTGTAAATTTTCTATCTGTAACTTGGTATCCACTGTCCCCCATATTTTTAAGTCATCTGAAAATTTACTGATTCTATTCTTGATCCCCTTACCTATATCATCTATGAAAATTATAAATAAAATTGGTCCCAAAACTGATCCCTGAGGCACACCACTTATAACTTCTGTCCACTGTGAATAATTTCCTTTTACCTGCAATTCTTTATCCATATTAATGTTTTTCCCTGAATCCCCAGCCTTTCCAATTTAAACAGTAATGCCTCATGAGGTACTTTATCAAAAGCCTTTTGAAAATCTATGTACATGATATCCACACTGCTCTTATTATCCAGCTCCTCAGTAATTTTTTCGTAGAACTTCAAAAGGTTTGTAGAGCAGGATCTGCCCTTCCTAAACCCATAATGATTCTCTGATAACAGTCCCCCTTCCTCCAAGTATAACATTATATGCTTTTTTAACAGAGATTCAAATATTTTGCAAATTACTGATGTTAGACTTACTGGTCTATAGTTGCTCGGATCACTTTGTATTCCCTTTTTGAAAATTGGAGTTATGTTGGCCAACTTCCAATCCTTGGTACCCAACCCGTGCTATATGTTGAATTAAATATCGTGTGAATTACTTACCCCAATTCTTCCGTGCATTCCACTAGTACTCTCGGATAAATATCGTCTGGCCCAGGTGCTTTATATGGCTTAATTCTTTTCAACTGATGTACTATTTCTTCCCTGTTAAATTTGCATTCTTTAATTATACCCCCTGCAAAGGCTCCATCCTTGGGATCCTTTTTTAAATTATAGTTACCATTGAAAACCCCCAGAAAAAAGTCATTTAACACGTTTGCCATTCCCACCTCGTCTTGAATTAACTCACCTCCCTTCCCCTCCAACGGGCCCAGTGTAGTACTAAATTTATTTTTACCACTTGCATATGAAAAAAATTCTTTTGGGTTTATATTTATTTCCCTTCCTAATTTTTCCTCCAAGGACACCTTTTGCTTCCGACTAATAGTTTTAAACTCCTTTCTGGCTTTCTGATATGCCTCCTTGTCCCTGTCGATACCAGTGCTTTTATATACCCTGTATGTTCTTTTTTTTAATTTTAAAGCTTTGTGTGTTTCCCCTAAAAACCACATAGGGAGCAATTTTCTAGATTTTCCTTTTTTCCTGAACGTTACATGTTTTTTTAACACCCTGTCTAACTTATTCTTGAATTCCTCCCATTGTTCAGAATGATGCGGTGCTAATAATCCCCCTTTGAATGTTTCCTTTAACCCTTCCCTTATCCTATGAAAATTTACCTTTCTGAAATTTGGAATTATCCTACTATTGATTGTGTATGCTGACTGAAAATTTATACTTAATCTGATACTTCTATGATCACTTTCTCCCAGTGGCTCACCTATAACTAAATCCTGCACCCTATCCTCATTATTGCTGAAAATCAAATCCAATATTGCATTGTCCCTAGTATCCTCATACACCATCTGGTACAAAAAACAATCCTGTATCACTTCCAAAAATTCTGCCCCTTTCCCATTTGTAGCTAGATTGTTTGTCCAGTCAATATTTGGATAGTTATAGTCTCCCATTAAAATTAATTCTCCTTTTTGACATGCTTCGTTTATCAGATTGCACATGCCCTTTTCCTGCTCTTCACTACAAACAGGAGGTCTATATATATTACCCAGAATTAGTCCTTTGCCTTTGTCTGTATTCAGTTTCACCCAGACTGATTCTATACCCTCAGTTTTACTATTTAACTTTATTTCCGTACAGTTTAAGAATTCTCTCACATAAATCAAAACCCCACCCCCTTTCCTATTCACTCTGTCCTCCCTAAACATTGTGAATCCACTTAATTCTAAAATTTGTGCATCTTCACTGCTTGCCCAACTTTCAGTAATCTCAATGATATCTATATCCTCTGCTTGTGCAATTCCCTTGAGCTCATCCATTTTATTTCTCACACTGCCCCCGAGCATTACAATAAAATACTTTTAGCTTATTTTTCACCCTTATATTGCACTTTCCCCTTGTATTATTTGTCTTGGTATTGTTTTTCTCCCTTACATTGCACTTCACCTTTGTATTGTTTGTCTCCTGCAATTTAGACCCTGTTAGTTTTCCTAAGCAATTACTGTGTACTGTCAACCCTCTATGTCCTTCCCATCCCTGCTTGTATTCTAGTTTTTTTACTCCAGAATGTTCTTCAAAACCCGCTTGCCAACCTCCCTATTACCTATCAGGCTTAAATGCAAATTGTCCCTGCTTATCCAATCCCTCCTACACTCCTACCAAACATCTAAAAATCTAACCTCCTCCCTCTCACACGAATCCCTTAACAACCCGTTCATCTTATTGGCCCCCTTTGATTTAACCACCCATTACCTAACCTATACCTAGGTAGTAATCCTAATACTGTTACCTCTACCCCATGAGATTTAATGCCTCTTTAAAGTGTTTCCCCTTCCCTCTTAAACTCAACATTAGTGGTCCTCTCTACATCATTTGTTCCCACCCACACTACTGCCTTTTCCTCCCCTTTAATTACACCTGCCTTAACTGCCTCAACTACATGTTTTACCCTGGTGCCTGGCAAGCAACACCTTGCAAAATTGCGCTTTTTACGCACCAATACCAAAACCAATACCACGTTTAGCACGAAATTAGAATAACAATTATATTTACGAAATTAAATTATAATTTTTACAGCACCACGAAATTTTAATCCGAATTGACACTGTCAAAATAATTGAAAATCTTTGGTAAAAACAGAAATTGATGTAAAATTGTTTGTTTTTTTTAAATAAATTTATTTAATGTGTTATGGTAATACAGTGTTTTGATTACTTTTCTTTTTTGTTAGTAACTCAATGACAGCTTTCTTTAAACTTTTTTTCTCTTTTGAGTTTGAGGGCCCCGAAAATTTAATTGCTTGGGACTCCAATTGACTTGATCCGCCACTGCCCTACTACAACTAGGAATGCGACATCGACCGCAAAACAACGATATTTATAAACATTATTCTATTTAAACTCCCCCCCCCCCATTTCTTAAAACTGGTTAGCAACCTCACACATTAATGTTCGCCGGGGGTGGGGAGGGGGATATTTAATTTGTCATTTGCCGTGTTTATTAATTTTTAATAAGACTTTTTTAACTGTCAAAACAAAGTCAAAAAAAATTTTTAGAACAGTTAACAAATCTTTTATTTTTAAATTGAATAATATAAAATAAAGTAATATTTACAACAATTTGACATAGGTACTACTAACTATAAGTATAATTAGGTTGCATAGCAATTATTATTGTTAGCTATTATTAATTATTTATCAACTTATTAGGGGAAACACAACAAACTTATTTTTTATTTACAGTTTGTAAAAAAAGAAGCGTGTTAACTTTCTCCACCTTAAGACGACATCTTTTTTCACCAGTTAGGGAAGAAGCTCTTTCTAATGGGATAGATGTCGCCATCACTGACAAATACTTAGTTGCACGGTTCTTTTTCTTAATCTTTACTGTGGTACTTTTTTCATTCAAAAATGAAACATATACAACGTAAAAACATCGACACTGTTAAAACATCGGCTCCAATAAATCGATGGTAAATACAACAACGTTTTTGTAAATCATCAATGTTTTGAAAACATGGACATCGATTTCTTATCCCTACTTTTCACACCCTTTACCCTTGGCCACTTTGGTCTAAAAGTATGTTCAATTTACTCATTATTGAAATTATGCTACTTGGTTATTTTTGTTTTAATTTTTATAATGGAACATTTTTCATTTAAAAATAAAACATCGACAACGTAAAAACATTGACAAGTATAAACATCGATGTTAGAAAACATCGGCTCCAATACATCGATGTTAAATACATCAATGTTTTTTTTATAAAACATCCATGTTTTGAAAACATTGACATCGATGTCGCATCCCTAACTATAACAATGTATAATATCAGAGTTTAATCTTTTTGGATTGCTCCGATTCGATAGTCAAAATTGCCACATCCTTCAGGCGATCTTCAGTCATTATACATCTTGTATAATTTTTAATCCTTTTCAAGACGGACCTGCAATTATTACTCGCATGGCGTTTCTTGAGACAAAGTTATGCTTATAGAGATAACCGGCGTCCAAAATATGAACGAACCATTGGATCCTTACAGTTTCCTATAGTCCGCGTTTCCTTGTCTTTTCCATTTAATACAGGAAAACAAACTTTAGATTTTAAAATTGAGTCTTCGAGGGGCAATTTTAGGACTGTGTGCCAATTTTTATAGTTAAATGTGTTATAGACTGATCTGAAGACAGAACAGTAATAGCCTATGTTTTCCACAGTGTTCTAAAGTATAAGTGTGCCAAATTTGGTATGGATTGGTCAAACGTTGAACATTTGCATGGAAAATATATACACACATATCATTTTATACTATATTTTCTGACAAAAAAAAGTTGCACCGAGACGGAATTGTCAAAATGCAATGAAATTTACAAGGTTGATAAAGTGTATATAAATGAGTAAGTGATTATAATTTGAGATTGAAATACGCAAACTTTATTGAGAAAAATTAAAAAAAAGTGGTATCATTCAGTACGGCGTATGACCGCCATTATTTCTAATGCAGCATTCCAAGCGCCTTAGTAGTGAGTCATACAGGCTCTATTCGAAGTCCTGCGACAGTCCATCCCATGCTGCTTAAACCCTGTCACATAGTTTCAGCAGATTACGCAGGACGGGTGGAGTGGTGACATCTCGTCCAATGGCATCCCATACATTCTCGATCAGGGACAGGTCCGGGGAGCATTCCGGCCACGGTAAGATATCGTTGTATCGTAGACAAGCTCTAGAGACGGCAGCAATATGGGGTCGAGCATTGTCTTGTTGGAAAAGCGGGTGAACCTGGGAATTCAGGCGGATCAACTTGGCGCAGACCACGTTGACTCCACACACGGATTCCATTGTCATCTCCACTGAGACAATAAGCAAAGATTCGTCAGTGAAGACCACTCGATGCCGTTTGATACCCCATGGTCGTCTGGCACGACACCATTCCATTCTTTGACGGCGATGCAGTGTTGTTAAAGGCAGTCATCGTAACTGTCTACGTGAGATGAGTCCCACGTCGTGAAGTCGTCGACAAATGGTACGATCACTTATTGGATGATAGAGAGAGGATCCCACAGTCCTTTGGATGTCTGCAACAGTGACTGTTGGATTAGTACTCGCATGACTTACAACACGTCTATCCTCTTTAGGCCCGGTTTCTCAGGGCCTTCCTGAGTCTGGTTGACGCTGGCATATGCCTTGTTTTCAACCGCTGCCAACACCGTGCAACAGTAACATCCCTACAACCAATCTATTGCGCAATGCGTCGACTAGACCATCCATCTTCACCAAGTGCTCGGCCTCTGTCAAACTCTCCCAGTTGCTTAAATTGCTTGCGAACTTTTCCCCGAGGTATAACTCAATGAGTAATGATATAACCAACACAACAGCAAGAGTCGAAACGAATTTGCTGCGTTACTGGATGTTCTTTTATGCCCCGGTATGCAAGCGTGTGTGAGAGCTGCCGTGCGCGTGTCGCATGCTCAAACGATTCTGAAAATGTGATTATTTGCATCTCCAACGCAGATATACCACTCCTCCAAATTACATTTATACCGGTCTACTCCTTCCAGGTGTAAACTTTTTTTTAATCTTAGAGTGTATATATACTAGTTTACGATAGAAACAAACTGGAATACAGCAGATTATAGTGTTTGGTATTTTTGTAATTAAAGCTGCATTGGTGGAACACAGCAGGCGATGGTCCAGGCTCTTTTCCGAAGGGTAAGGTCCGATGACAACAACAAATAATTTTGAACCACGATCAGATGACGTGGTCACACCTGTGTGAGCTGGTACCCTACTCTCCATACTTCTACATCACGCCAATGTGAGGGCACTTGAGTCCACGACAGATTTAAAGTGCACCAGCTCTTTTGAACACGATGGTCTTTGGAGAGATTCGAACTCGCTACCCTCCAGTTGCTAATCCGTTTCTTTTCCATCCGGAGGCTTCCGCGACCCGCGGATTATAATAAATAATATAGAATTGAGGTTTTTATTTTGGTATATTGTATTTTAAATAACGTCGCGCACAGTATCAACACAACTAGCTATTGCTGATGGTACGGTTTCAGTCCAGAAAGGAAAGATTCTAGAACAACACTCATAGACGATAAACCACGTAATTTTGAATCACCAACCCCTTTTGTACACTATGGGTTTTAGATGGATCCGATCTCGTATCCCACCGGTTGCAAATAATCCGAGGCTCTTCCAACTAGGCTACGCCGACCAACCGGTAGAGTGGTTAAGGTGTTAGCCTCTAGATCGGAAAGTTCCTGGTTCGAATCCGGATCCGGGCATGGATGTTGTAATGTAAGCGTATGGTGTAATGTAGGGCATGTAAGCGTATGGTGTAGAGGCGGCTGGTGCACTTTAAATATGCTGTGGCCGAAAGTCCTCACGTTGGATTGGTGTGGAAGTTTGGAGAGTGGGGTGCCAGCTCTGTTGTTGCTTCGTCATCTGACCGTGGTTCAAAATTACGAAGCGTTGTCCTCGGATCTTTCCCTTAAGGGACTGTTCCCCGACCGTCGTCAATAGCCCGTTGTGTTGCTCTAGTACGACGTTAACTAAAAATTACCATTAAATTACCATCCAACTAGGCTACGGCGACCCGCTAAATAACTAAGAAAAAGTACTAAACCATCGTATCTAAGTAGGTGGTTAGTTAACGTCACACTGGAGCAACATTATGAATTAAATATCTGAAACAATACGATAATATCTGAAACATCACGAATGTCAACAGAACGAATTTGCTAAAATCCCATGATAAATCCGCGTCATTATGAATCACGGTCAGGTGACAGGGTCATTCCCACTCTTCAATCTTCCACATCACGCTAACATGAGGGTATTTGAGGTGACGACAGATTTAACGAGCAGCAGTTCCGACGTACATGACGGTCTTTGTTTCGACATGTTTAGGTCGCAACCTTCCAGTTCCCAAGAAGTTACTCTTCCAACTGGGTTGGTGCCACGGAAGCCTGGTTGGAAGAGTAACGGATAAGCAACCGTAGGGTTTCAAGTTCGAATCCTTCCACAGACCGTTGCGTACAAAAGGGGCTGGTGTAAGTTAAACATGGCGTGGCCTCAAAAGTTCTCACATTGGCGTGGTATCGAAGTTTGGAGAGTGGGGAGCAAGCTGAGGTGTGATCGGTCATCTGACTACTGTTAAAAACTAACTAACTGTATTCGGTTCTTTCCCTTCGGGTATGATCCCGGTCCGTCACCAACAGCCCATTGTGTTGTTCCCCCAGCGTGACGTTAATTAAAATAGCATCCAACTTGGCCATCGACTCCCACCTCCAAAGTCATCAAACCATAAATCAATAGTCGAAATTTCCAAAGAATCACTGTAGGTAGGTATTTTTTATTATCACCGCCCTGGAGCAGCTCAACGTGCTATTGGCGACGTTCCGGGATCAATCCCTTAAGGTAAAGATCCGAGTTCAACACCACGTAGTTTTAAACCACGGTCAGATAACGAGACAACCCCTGAGCTGACACACCACTCTCCTAATGTCCACACCAACCCAACGTGAGGAGTTTTGACCACGACAGATTTTAGGTGCACCAGCCGCCTGTATACCATACGCTTACAAACATCCATGCACTGACCCGGATTTTAAATACTAACCTCTGGATCTAGAAGTTAACACCTTAACCACCAGACCGGTTGGTGGGCAGATTACGTCAGAGAATGACGGATAGAAGTGGTAATATTAATTAATAAAATAGGTAGATAGTCAACTAACGTCACACTGGAACAACACAATGGGCTGTTGGCCATGGTCTTGAATCAATCCCGAAGAGAAAGATCAAAGACAACGTCTCGTAATTTTGAACTAAGGTTAGATGATGAAGTTAGCACCTGAGCTGGCATATCACTCAAAATTTCACACCCCTCCAACTTGTGGATATTTCAGGTCACAACTTTGACACTTAATTAACCCAAAACTAATAGCCGCATCGGAAAAAAAAATCTTCACAGTTGTCCAGGGAACACGATGAAGAACAAACCATGTTATTTTCGTATTTTTCTAATCCGAACTTTCTCGGGAAACCGTCCAAGAATTGAGCTAAACAACACAGTTTTCAATCCTGCGACAGAAGCGGCGGTAACTTTTTTTAATATAGAGAGAAAAGTAAATATGTTGAAAGCATGAAGTTTATAAACATAATTTTTATCAAAAGTCCATGCCAAAATTTACCATACTATAGTGTTTGAAACATTTAATCGATTAATTATATTGAGCGTCCTTCTTCTTCCTCAAGTCAATGATATCATCAATGAGCTTCAAACGTGTTTAAATTTTCCAAACTTGACACCCCGATACGGGAACATGAGAACATTTCTCGGGATAGTTCATCTGTTCGGTCCGTCACTGGACAATAACGTAACCCGCCTACGGATTTATATCCTTGATACACATCTACCACTTTACCAATTGAAGAAAAAGGAACAAAGTGAAGGAATGGGTAATAAAAAATGTCTATTTATTTAATATTCGATGAAAAACTCGCTCGCAGACAGGTGCATCTTGTAACTGTCTGTTTTGTCACGATCACAATCGCACGGCAGGCAGCACCACCTGACCAGGCCCTCATCGCCGCTCTCTGCAATGCTGACGGACGTCTTCCTCTTCACCAGCCTGCGAATGGTGGAATAGAAGCTGGACCCGGGACCCAACTTCGATACCGTTGTGTCAGTTGGGACGGTTCCGTCTTGTTCCGATCTCGACATAGCTCAGGAAATGGGTGTTGGACTCTTTCCCTTCTTCCACATCTGAAAAGCACAATAAAAGATTGATTACGTACTACAGTTGGAGCAGCAGGTCTGCTAGTCAAAGCACCTGTGAAATAGTTTTATTAGTAGCAACTTTTTTTTAAATAGTATGTCAGAGTGACCGAGCGAAGTCTAATTTGATTGACAGTGTGTGTAAAAGTGGCCAAGAACAGAGGGATACTTCACACCTACATTGGACATTGACATTTAATTGCAATATAAAATAAAGTTTCAAATATACACGTTCCACCATCCGGTGTTAAAACACCGTTTTACTCCTCTGAATTGTGAAACGATTATAGTCTTATTCATGTTCTTTTTCAGAATCACACCCAATATTTCATGTTCTTGTTGTTCAGGCACTGTCATCCATCGATGTTCGTCCACTCGAACACAAGTAGCCACTAGAATACAAGAACAACTGTTCTTGCAACCTATCTGTGTTCATAATCAATGTGGTAAAAGGCAGGGAATCGTGACATAGCAAAAAGAGTCTCCTCTTAAAACCTCTTTTGATAGCAATTTTAGGTGCTTAGATACAAAATGAATCGGCTAAAACACGAAATGAGCTAATTTAGTATGAAACAGGCTTTGAAGATCTAGGCAAGAAATTTAAATTTTAAAATTCAGTTACTAAATATTTTTTTAATAAGATTTTAAGACAAACTAGCAAGTATAGATGCCTATGTTTTTCTTTCGCGGTTGCCACGATTGGTGCCAAAACTTCGAAACTGGTGAACCTGGTCTTTAAATTCTCTCTGAAGAAGAATCTATTTTGCCGTTCGTAGTTGGTTAAAAAAAATGAATAAATTTTCGTTCATCTATGTGAACCTTTGGTTCAAAATTTTATTTTTGATGAATTTTTACAAAAAATTGGTACATTTTTTCAATTAATAGCTTTGAGACGATTTTGCTTGAAAGATACTTCTAGTCATCAAGGTGGAAAATAGAAGCAAAAAGTTGCTACTATTTTACCACGTTAAAAGAACACAGTTTCTGTCTTATCCACACTTTCGACTTTTTTTGTTGCCTGGAGCATGTAACCATTAAACTCCCCATCGCGGCCCCTATCATCTGCTGGGAACATGTAAGTAACAGCGATATAACCGAATGCGTTATATAAGAACCGTTTATATGAGCCTGTAGCGTTATGGTAGGGGGTCTCTCTGACCACAGCTTTCATGGTGGTCCTTGAATTTATGACCGGATGGGGGTATCCCCTTGTCTTGAACTGTAGCGGTTTCGGTAGAACGTGTGGGGTCTTCTCTCGAGGAAAAGGGAGAATCGTGATAAGCAGGAACGTGAGCGGACGCAGAACGACTCTGCTCCGATTGAAGCCGCGGGACTGAAACCCTATTTTGTATATTCCATCTATTACACTCTCATAGCTCATACGTGTATGGCAGAGTTGTAAAAACACCTTTTTGGTGCACAGCGGAGATATAAGAATTCCCATCAAGAGCATTAGGTTTCAGTCCCTATCGAGCGGTTTCCGTTTTTTATGTTCAACCTGACCAAAGGAATTGTGTTCTATATTGATGGTCACCCTGACCAAAAAAATTGGATTTTGATTATTGATGGTCACCCTGACCTATTGAACGTTTTCTCTTCTCGTTTTCTATGGTCACCCTGACCTAAAGGAATACTGATACTGATGGTCATCCTGACCAAGAGAGAACTGCTTGGATATTGATGGTCACCCTGACCAGAGGAGCTTCGTCAAATTTTTTATGGTCAAACTGACCAAAAGAAGGTTACTCCGTCCTGTGAGAATTTGTCTCCAGTGTCATCCAGTGAA
Organism: Metellina segmentata; assembly: GCA_947359465.1. NCBI lineage: Eukaryota > Metazoa > Arthropoda > Arachnida > Araneae > Tetragnathidae > Metellina > Metellina segmentata. Next base: position 2,760,300 of record OX375881.1, on the reverse strand, counting down.
CAACCAGATCCTGATAAATTGTGCGTGTGTGCGCGCGCTCTAAGGATAATTCATAATCCAAATCAACTACAAGACACCACGTCAAGTCACGTAAGTACCTTTGTCATAGCATTGGTTGTGATTAAATTTCATTGCAATTAATTATTCCAAATTCGAGTTATTTGTTAAAGTTAGAACAGTACTTGTTGGGGAAGAGTATTTTGATTCTACTACTTTTTGCAATTAAACTGAAATTTATTGTGACTGTTATTGTGGAACCATTGAGTATTTTTTTATTATTCCAATTGTGTCGATATATGTGAAAGGTTATTTTTAAGTGTGTTTTGTATATCTTTTGTAAGCTTAAAAAAATGGCATTTCTCTGGAAAGCTAGGAAGGTGGATTTGATATGGTTGGCAACGGAATTAGGAGAAGAGGTTCCTCAGGAACCTAAAATGTTTCAATTGAAAAGTATAATAGAAGGTTGTAAATTATACGATGCTAAATTTGTCGAAGATTTAGTGGTAACTATTAGTAATGAAACAAAAGAGCTGAGAGTAGCTGAAGGTAGGTTTATAGAAGCTGAGTGGAGTCAAAAATTCGCTGCAAGGAAGTGGAAAATTAGTCTTACGGTTTCTCGGACAGTAGCGAAAAGGGAGTTTGGAGATGTGATAGGAGTTTTGGAAAAAGCTGAAAGAGAGTTGGAAACAGCCAGAGAGAGGCGGAAAATTGCTCGGGAAAAAGCTGAAAATACGTAGTCCCAGTATGCTATAAAATTGCAAGAGTTACAAATGCAAAGGGAGGAAAGTGTAGGGAAAAGGAAAGGTGGCGAAACGGAAAAGGTAGAGTCTAGCGAAGACAGGTTAGTTAGACCATGTGGGACGAAAGGGCAGGAAAATAGGACGGATCCTACGGAGTATCTCAACAGTGTCTCCAAAGAAATTCCCACAACGGGGTATTGGGATACCGATGGTAAGGGCAAAGTGGAAACTTCGCCAGACGAGGAGCTAATAGAAATTTCAGAAGTGGAAAACAATGGACCCAAGTTGTCTTTACTTGAGATAAGTCACGAGAATTTTGAGGGGGGTCAACGAAATAGTGAAGGAGGTGTTTGAATTTGTGAAAGAGAGTACTCCATCTTCGAAAAGAGGGACGTATTGCATGGAAAACGGGTTGTTACTAAAACGACCAAAAGATCGTTTGTGCAATATAAAGAAATTATTAGTCGTCCCTGAGGAGATAAAATAAAAGGAATATGTCACGAAGGAACGTGAGCACATTTGGGGAGCACGAAATCCATAGATAAATTATCGAGATATTTTTTCTGGCCTTTTAAAGATATGGAAAACTTTGTCCGGACATGTGACCAATGTCAAAGAGCTGGGAAACCCAATGACAAGAAAAAGGCTCCACTTAAAATAGTACCTGTAATTGAGGAGGTTTTTTTCAAAAATAAATATTGACGCATGGGGGCCCTTACCAGTAACACCAAATGGAAACCGTTACTTAATTACCGCGATATGCATGTCATCAAAATATCCCGAGGCTATACCTGAGCTCAATAACTGTTACGGAGGCGTTATTGAATACGTTTAGTCGTATTGGATTTCCACGAGAGATACAGTCAGACCAGGGAACATCTTTTACTAGTGCTCTGACCACTGAATTTCTTGAGCGGTTTGGCATTAAAATAACTCACAGTTCCGTCTATCATCCCCAATCAAATCCTGTGGAACGTTTTCACAGAGCAATAAAGCGACTATTGCGGGCATTATGTTTGGAAGCCGATGAGGATTGGGAAAGGCATCTTCCTTCAGCGCTTTTTGCGTTACGTACAGTAACGCACGAAAGTACGGGTTTTGCCCCTGCGGAGTTAGTTTTTGGGAAGAACCTCAGAACTCCAGAGACTTTGTTATATGAACACTGGATTCAGCCGGGAGAAGAAAACAATCCTGTAACCGAGTATGTTTTTGAACTAATAAATCGATTAAAACGATGTCAAGAAGTCGAATAAAAAAAATGAAAGAGCATCAGGTGAAACGTAAGCTATGGTACGATAGAAATACTGTGCAACATGAATTTAAGGAAGGAGATCTTGTACTAGTTGTTGCAACCTCCAAACAAAATAAATTGGCAGCTCATTGGGTAGGTCCTGGGACCGTCTGCAAGAAAATTTCTGAAACAAATTACATTGTAGAAATCCCGGGAAAAAAGGAACTATCCCAAATATACCATATTAATATGCTGAAACCTTACTTTAAAATACCCGAGTCAGTGAATCTGTTAGATTTTGAGCAAATGAATGAAAAACATATGGAAAATGATTTAGACTTCCCCTGTTTAAGCAGTGATCCCACTATTTATGATTTTCGAGAAATAACTCAAACGAGTAAGAGTTACGTAAACTATTAAAGCCACAACAAATTAATCAGTTAAAAAGGTTGTTGGACGGTTATTCGAAATCCTTTTTCAATAAACCGGGCTTGACAGATTTAGTTACCCATGACATTGAACTTCTAAATAACAATCCGATTAGGTCAAAACCCTATCGGGTTTCACACAGGCAGAATGAAATCTTGAGATCTGAAATTCAGAAAATGTTAGAGTCAAAGATTGTGGAAGTGGGAGAATCGGATTTCACATCTCCGATGATTTTAGTAGAGTCCCCTGGTAAGGATCCTAGGCCGTGTGTTGATTATCGACGGTTAAATGAAAACATAAGGACGGAATATTTTCCCCTGCCTAACATTGAGGAGCGTGTGGAACAGGTGGCGTCTGCTAAATACATAACTGTTTTGGATTTTGCAAAGGGGTACTGGCAAATCCCATTGAGTTCAAACGCCCAGCGGATTGCTGCATTTTGAACCAGTTTTGGTACATATAGGACACTTCGTATGAGTTTTGGATTAAAAAATGCACCGTATTTTTTAAGCAAATTAATGGCAGGCTTATTAAAGGGATGTGAGGAATTTGCTCTACCATATCTGGACGACATTGCAGTTTTATCGGACACCTGGGAGTCACATTTGAAACATTTGGATGATGTCTTGAGTCTAATAGCTAAAGCCAACCTTACTATTAAACCTTCAAAATGCAAATTTGCCCAAGATCACGTCAAATATCTTGGACATATAGTTGGCCACGGTTTCCGTTCTTCGGCCGAGGTGAAAAGCATTTAAGATTTTTCCACACCTCAAACAAAAACCCAAATTCGAGGTCGTTTGGACCAGCGAATGTGAGGGAGCTTTTCAAGAGCTAAAAAGAAAGTTGTCAGGAAAACCTGTACTACATTCTTCAAATTTTGACCAGGAGTTTATAGTCCAAACAGACTCGTCAGATTTTGGGATGGGGGTTGTACACTCCCAAGTAAATTAGAAGGGCGAGGAACACCCTCTTTTGTATTTGAGCAAAATATTCTCAAATGCAGAAAAACGGTATTGCACCACGGAGAAGTAGTGCGCCAGCATAATCTTTGCCATTAAAAGGTTGCATTACTATTTAGATGGGCAAAAATTTACAATCATGACAGATCACAACTCTCTCATATGGTTAAAATCTAATGCAAGCTCAAATGCGAGATTAATGCGTTGGGCATTAGCACTACAACCATATAATTTTGAAATAATACACAGGTCCGGGAAGGACAATAAGAATGCTGATGGTCTCAGTAGATTAGACACTACGAACTAACCCTGAGAGGTAATGTGTGAAATTCATTTTGAATTTAAAGTGTCAGAACCTAAAGGTATTCAAATGTTTCAATTATGTTGATTGAAAAAGATCTTTTGTTTAGAGGAATGAATTACATTTATCAGTGAATTGTTGTAAAAAAATATAATAATAATTAAGTCCTTTTGTGTTAAGGTATATGAATAGTTTCATATATAATGGTTGGAAATTATTATTATGCAATATAAATGATAATTGTGTTATATGTTAAAGAAATATTTGACAAATATTTTTCTTGAGTAATCAGTAGTTGTGTATATAGGCCTTGTTAGTTTTATTTATGTGTTGTATAACATATGATTATCTATTGCCATAACTGCATGTTTTGTGTTAAAGAGATAGGCTACATGTCTAAAATTTGGTTTCCTCAAGAAATTTTACACATATAAGTGTGTTTAGTTCTCTGTTAAATGAGTAATTGTGTCATATTTGATTTTAATGCAAGGAATTACGGTTTTATAGGCCTTGTTAGTTAATTTTATGTGTTGTCTTACATTTGATTATCTATTGCCATAACTGCATGTTTTGTGTCAGAGATAGGCTACATGTCTAATATTTAGTACTCATGAAATTTTGCACATATAAGTGTGTTTGATAGTTTTAAATTTAATCCTTTACGGGTAACTGCACTGAATAGCATTTTTTTTAAATTGTTTATCCGTAGGTTATTTATTTAATTCTAGTAGGTTTTCAAATGTTAAAGTTATGTGACATGTCGCAACCTTCTATGACAGAGATACTTTGTGCTGTGAAATTACATGTGCTTCAGGAACATTAGTTGTGGATTGCATTGGCATTAAGCTGAAACTTTTTCCTGATCTCCTAGAAAAAAGTTTGTCTAAAAGGGGGAAGGAATGCTGTAGCGTCATCGTAGGGGGCCTCTCTGACCACAGCTTTCATGGTGGTCCTTGAATTTATGACCGGATGGGGGTATCCCCTTGTCTTGAACTGTAGCGGTTTCGGTAGAACGTGTGTGGTCTTCTCTCGAGGAAAAGGGAGAATCGTGAAAAGCAGGAACGTGAGCGGACGCAGAACGACTCTGCTCCGATTGAAGCGCGGGACTGAAACCCTATTTGTATACAATATCTATTAGCCTCGAAATAGCCTTAACATATATGTATATCTTAATAATTAATTAAATGTGCTGTAATTTTAAATGTCGTTTTAATTGCCTTCAAGCCACTCGCCACGAAAATTACACTCACGACGTTACAAGCCAAATAAACCGGTTTCTTCTACTCCGCTTCCCCTACGTGTAGTACGGTTGATATGTGAAATAATTGTTAGGAATTGTGCCTTTAATGATAGAAGCATTCAACTTGGGGCACATATATATATACTACAGTTATGAAGATTTAATTTTGGATATGAGGCCATCTCAGATTTCGCCTTCGGCTGTAATGGCGGACATTCAAAATGGCGGCTTCGGAATACTTTTTGTGCTCCTTTTAAATGTTATTTGATGATATTAAATGACAGCTATCAAAGTAATGGCGAGTAATTGTTGTTTTGTGCATGTACTTTGCTATTTTTAATAATCTGTACCAAATTTTTTAGATATATATTCTATTTATAACAAAATGGCGGCCTTTGAGTATATTTTATGTGCTCCTTTTTTTATTGTCATTTGGTGTTGTTACTAGCGTATTATATGTGATGTTGCATGAATTAATGCTATAAACATGCGTGCATGTCATAATTATATTTTCATATTAACTTTTTCCACAAGTGACACTATAAGGAGAAAAATAAGATAAAAATGTGGATGTAGTGCATGAGCTGATTAATCTATTCAATACTGATACTTATGGACAATTCAGAGAAACAAAGTAGAAGAAGTGTTTATCTGTCAAGAAGACAAGTCTGATTTTCTTCGGTGTCCAGCAGACAGTAAGTAATATCAGTAAGCGTGATGAAAAGGGAACTGGTTATAAGACAATTTCTGATTTACTTTTGGGGTTTAGTATTCCAGGGTGTTTACCAAGGACAATAAATCTGGAACGTCTCGATGATGCAGGAGGTGGTGAGGCAACATTGGTTAAACATAAAGTTCAGTTTCACGCATCATGTAGATTGCAGTTCAATAAGACAAAAATTCAAAGAGCTCAGAAATGGAAGATAGAAGCTGCGGATAATACAAATAGTTCGACGAAAATCAACCGCCAGAATGTTGTAGTAAATAGTTCAGTGAAATCAAAAGCAATTTTTTTTTACTTGCCTTCTTAAGCTGAAAGGTTTTTATGTACTGCATCTATTGTACATTTGGCCTGGATGTGTTCCTCACTGTGCCCTTATACTGGAGCGGCTTATACAGGCCTCTGCTTGTGAAACTGAGTGCCGGTGATCTTATTGCATTAAACTTGGAAGTCAGCAAAGTTTTCTTGTACTGTTGGCAAAGGACAGTCAGTTCTAATAGCAGGAACAGGGGTAACACTTGTGTAGCTTTCAGGAAGATGTTTAGTTGCTTTCTCTTCAAAAGTACTTGAAGTCTTAGTTTGATAGCTTCCTCTAAAAATACCATCTGGATGTTGAAATAGGGATATTCCTGTAACATGGAAAGAATCATGTACTGTAGTAGAACTTGGATTGTGGTCAATATTACAAACCGCACTAGTTGTGAAAAGCCCTCTTTTTAACTGCAGAGGAACTACAGCATTTTCCATGTGATACACATGACATATTTCATTTCCAAGTTCTGATGAAAGGTCTAGCACTCGGTTTTATGATATGCTAATCCAAGCTCCTGAAGATCTTCAACTAGTTTACGCTTTCGAGGTTTTTTTTATGAATTAAAATACCTAAGTATATAGCAAATGTGTTTCTCAACAGTAAGGATAGGTTGTGGTTGAAAAACTTAACTGTGCTTTAATATTTGGACCAATCATAAGCATATCAACTAGAGTTAACAGAGATGCTGGTTCGGAATCTTCCTGACAGGTATCTCCAAATGATCCATTGAAGAGGTTTTTCATTTTTAAAATGTATCTTCTAACTACATTTTCTGCTTTGGCAAGATGAATAGCGTCACTATCTGCTGCATCGTATTCACAAACTTTCTTCGGAGCTAATCTAACATTAAATATTCAAGTCCCTCGGGGATCGAACTTGCCAGTAGGCTTTGAGTTTGGGTAGCCAATCCCCGGGGCGAATTACATTAAATATTAGCATCACATCTCGACCTTGCTTATGTGCTTCCATGCTGGGAAAATATGCAAGCATTCTGTTTTTTAGTTTTGTGGAAAGTATGCGTCCTAATAGATCACTGCATTGTTGTTTCATCCTTATCCTGTACAGTTTGCATAGATCAACAAGTTTAAATATGGGTGCGATTTCATTGTCACTACGAGCATCTTCGATATATGATAAAAGTTCGGCAAATGCAATACCATGGTTAGTTTGTTCTATTCACCGTTCTATCATGTAGATCACCGACACTAAGTTTCGCAAACAAAGGCCTGTCCTCCAGCTTAAGGGCAAAGTGAGGAACACATCCATGCCAAATGTACAATAGATGCAGTACATAATGAACTTTCAGCTTGAGCAGGCAGGTAAAAAAAATTACTTTTGAATTCACTGAACTATTTACTGTAACATTCTGGTGGGTGAATTTCGAAGAACTATTTGCATTATCCGCAAGTTCTATCTTCCATTTCTGAGCTCATTGAAGTTTTGTCCTATTAAACTGCAATCTACGATTCGTGAAACTGAGCTTTGTTGTACCAATGTTGCATCGAGACGTTCCAGATTTATTGTCCTTGGTAAACACCCTGCAATACTAAACCCCACAAGTAAATCACAAATTTTCTTATAATCAGTACCCCTTTCTTCATGCTTAGTGCTATTACTTACTGTCTGCTGGACACCGAAGAACTTCAGACTTGTCTTCTTGACAGATAAAACACTTGTTCCACTCTGTTTCTTTGAATTGTCCAGATGCATCAGTATTAAATAGATCAATCAGCTTATGCACTACATCCACATTTTTATTTTATTTCTCTTCTCATCGTATCACTTGTGGAAAAAGTTAATATGAAAATATAATTATGACACGCACGCATGTTTATAGCATCACAATTCACGCAAAATCTATATATATAATTCTCTTACGTGGCACGCAAAAAAGACGTTATTAGTTAACGCGTTTTGGCAACATTGTACGATTGTTTGTTTACTACATGACCTCGCGCATCAATTGAATTTATAAGCGTTATTGATGAAATTTTATTGAAAAAAAGTGATTTTTAGTTGAGCTGTTGCAGTTTATAATAGAAATCAAAGAAAACGGATGATCTTTTCAGGGCCATTTTAAAACGGTACTTTTCAGGGCCAGCAATTATAGTTCAACAAGACGCTTACACTACAACTTTCAACAACAAACGCAATGAAAAGTGTGGGTGGTTCGAGAGCTGGGGAAAATGTACACAAAATATAATTCTCTTACGTGGCACGCAAAAAAGACGTTATTAGTTAACGCGTTTTGGCAACATTGTACGATTGTTTGTTTACTACATGACCTCGCGCATCAATTGAATTTATAAGCGTTATTGATGAAATTTTATTGAAAAAAAGTGATTTTTAGTTGAGCTGTTGCAGTTTATAATAGAAATCAAAGAAAACGGATGATCTTTTCAGGGCCATTTTAAAACGGTACTTTTCAGGGCCAGCAATTATAGTTCAACAAGACGCTTACACTACAACTTTCAACAACAAACGCAATGAAAAGTGTGGGTGGTTCGAGAGCTGGGGAAAATGTACACAAACAACATGCTGGGTATTCAATTTCCAAAGCAGCGCTCACATTTCGAGTCCAAATTTGCTCAAAGTTTTCGTTTGAATTCTGATTTTAGAGGTACTGTATATATGTTTTCTGTAATACAGTGAAGTTCGTTGAATAAAGTCGGATAAATTATAAAGAGCAAACTTCTTAAAATACTTTTATTAACGAAAAATATATGCGTAAGACAATAGGGAAACTTCAAAGCTAAAAAGATTAAAAAACTAGTTTTACTATTCTTTTATTTTGTTCTAAACTTTTTCTGATGCCACTCGAGCCAAGAGAAATCGTAACGCGAAGAGTTTGCTGGTTGTTGCCTCAGTGCGCCACATGATGTCACCACACACACCCTTTCCAGTGATAGCGTTACACCTCATAGTCGTTCAGGTATGCAGGAAATCGCACTCTTCGACCAGTTCTTGTGGTTCTAGCAAATTCGATGGAAGAATCATTGTCACTGGGAAGTGGTTGTGAGGTTTTGGAGTTATCGGATTCACATGTCCGAAAGTTTGGTGTTACTTCATCTTTGAGTTTGAAACATGGTTTCAGTCGATCTATTGATATTCTCTTAATTTTACCCCAAACTACAACATCAAAGAATTTCTCAAAACGTTGTTTAACTAAATATGGTCCGAGATAGGTTGGTTGAAGAGAAGATGATATTATGTTATTATAGATGAATACGTGTGAACAATTTGCTAAATCCTTGTGTACGAAAACTGGTTTTTTTCCATGGCTGGTTGTTGGAGTTGGTTTTAGGTTTTGGATGTGACTTTGCAATTTTTGTATAAAATCTGAATGCGCGGCAGCTGGGGAGTTACTGAAAAATTCTCCAGGCAAACAGACTGGTGTGCCGTACACAAGTTCAGTGGAAGAACAACCCAAATCCTCTTTAACGGCGGATCGAATGCCAAGGAGAATTAAAGGTAGAATATCAGTCCAAGAATTGGACGTTTGTAGGTGGGATTTAAGGCTGTTTTTCAAAGTTCGGTGTTGGCGTTCGATTAGACCATTAGATTGTGGATGATAAGCTGTGGTGGTGTTAGCTTTGAAACCTAGGTATTTGCTCAAGGATTGGAAGAGTTGACTCTCAAACTGGCGACCTTGGTCAGATGTTATTCTTTCAGGTATTCCAAATCTGGAAATCCAACTCGCGATAAGGGCATTTGCGACGGAATCTGCAGTTTGGTCTTCCAAAGGAACAGCTTCAATCCAACGGGTGAACCTATCGATGATAGTAAGCAGATACCTAAAACCTTTGCAAGATGGTAAAGGGCCAACAATATCAATGTTAAGGTGCTTGAATCGTTGATTCGGAACTTTGAATTCCGCAGCTGGAGAATGAGTATGTTTGTGAACTTTGGCTCGCTGACATGCTAAGCATGCTCTAGTCCACAGTTGGCAGTCTTTGTTTATGCCGGGCTAAATGAATCTTTTTGTCACCAGCTTCATTGTTGCACGAATTCCCGGATGGGATAAGTTATGTATAGCGAGAAATACTCTTTGGCGAAACTCTTTAGGAATGTATGGCCGGTTAAAATTAGTGGAGGTTTCACAGTAAATTTTCTTACTGCTATCCGGAATAGGAATTTGTACTATTTTGAAACTGGAATTTGATGTAAGAATCTTAAGGTCGTCATCCTCCTGGCAATCTGCAATAACTGTATAATCAATTGGAGCTGGAGTAGCGATGGATTCTATTCTCGACAGTGTGTCTGCTACGATGTTTTCTTCTCCGGAAATGTACCGTATGTCTGTAGTGAATTCAGCAATATAATTCAACTGTCGGGCTTGTCTTGGGGAGGCTTTATCTAAATTCTGCTGGAAGGCAAAAGTGATTGGTTTATGATCTGTGAAGATAGTAAATAGCCGTCCTTCCAGAATGTGCTTAAAATGCTTTACCGCTAGGTAGATTGCAAGTAATTCTCGATCATAAGCACTGTAGTTTCTTTGCGTGGATGTTAAGGATCGAGAGAAAAAGCTTAGAGGTTGCTTTTCACGATTATATAGCTGATGAATTACGGCCCCCACGGCGGAATCCGATGCATCTGTTGTTAGGGTGATTTGCGCCGTCTGGTTAGGATGAACCAACATTGTTGAGTTGCACAATGCGCTTTTGATATCAGCAAAAGCATTCCGCGCACCTTCGGTCCAAACTAAAGGTTTTTTACTGTTTTTCTTTACTCCTTTAAGCAAGACTGTCAACGGTTGTTGCAGTTTGGTATGAAACGGTGATAGAAGTTCACCATTCCCAAAAATCTGCGCAAGCTTGTGAAGGATTCTGGTTTAGGGTATTGTTTAATTGTATCAACTTTCGATGGAAGAGGTTTAATTCCTTCCGATGATATATCGTATCCCAAAAATTCAAATTTGCTCAGACCAAATTTACATTTTGCAAAGTTTATGCACAGTCCGTAGTTATCGAGCCTTTGGAATACTAATTCAAGGTGTTTTCCGTGTGTTTCTGCGTCGGGAGAGGCAATGAGAATGTCATCAAGATAGCATAACACAATATCGAGGCCGCTCAGCACAGTATTCATAAACCTTTGGAAGGTTTGCGCGGCGTTGCGTAGACCAAATGTCATATAAGGAAATTCAAAAAGTCCGAAAGGTGTTATGATGGCGGTCTTCGGAATATCAGCTTCGTGAACAGGAATCTGTTGGTAGGCTCTTGTAAGATCTATAGTTGAAAACATCGTTTTTTTATGTAGAATATTTGTACAGTCCGTTAGAAATGGTAGTGGGTAACGGTCTGGTATGGTGTTTGCATTAAGCCCACGGTAATCACCACATGGCCTCCAGTCGCCGGATTTTTTTAAAGTGAGATGTAATGGACTTGACCAGTTGCTTTTGGATGGTCTGCAGAGGCCTTCTTGTAGCATATAATCAAATTCCTTTTTCGCAGCACTCAACTTTTCTTGAGAAAGTCTTCTGGCTTTAGAGAATGTGGGGTTTCCTTTAGTTTCAATGAAATGCTGCACATTATGTTCTTTAATTTTCTCATTTTTTATGTTGGGTTTAAGTAAGTTTGGGAATTTATTTAAAATGGCTGCGTATTGGCTTTGAAAAGTGGTAGCAATGAATTTAGGGGCGACGCTATAGTTACACAGAGTACCTTTAGTCGTCAATGAAGTTGTACCATCAATTAATTTTCTATTTTTACTGTCGACTAATAAGTTAAAATGTGAAAGAAAGTCTATTCCCACAATAGGTCTGTTTACATCTGCAATTATAAATGGCCAGTTGAAAGATCTACGTAGCCCCAAATCCAGTTCCAACAATTTTTGCCCATACGTTTTGATTTTTGTATCGTTAGCTGCAAATAGCTCAAGCTTAGACACGGTTCTTTTTTCTGATAATGATGGTGGAATAACTGATATTTCTGCTCCGGTGTCAATTAAAAAATGGGTTGCTGATGCTTTGTCACGAATATATAGACGACTCAGCTCGACCCCTTGACCTTCGGTCGTCATTAAAAGCCGGGGATTCAGTTTTCCTGTTTCGAAGCCTGATATTTGCATGGCGGTGTGCACTTGTAAGCTCTCTCGCCAAAGCGTTGGTGGAAATAACAGTTGTTTGGGTCATTGTTATTTTTGGAACGGTTTCTTGAATTAGATCTGTATCTTCGTCTTTGTGGACTGGAATCCCTACGTCTATTCATCTCCGCTATTTGCAGTGCCAAGTTTGATATCTGTTTCTGCAGATCTAAGGCGATCTCGTTACCAGTTGGTGTAGATTCAATGCGAGCTACCTGAGGTGAATTGGGATTTAATTCCCATATTTTGTCAGCCATTGTTGATAGTTTGGACAAATCATCGCTGCTTACAGACAAAATGCTCCGCATATTAAGTGGTAATCGTTGCATCCACAAGGTTTTCAAAAATTCGTCCGGCACCTGATCCGTCGCCAAATTGCGCATTTCGCATAGAAGTTGAGATGGTTTCTTATCACCCAATTCCAATTCGGTCAGAAGCTTCTGAGTTTTCTGTGTTTCAGAATCGGAAAAAATTTCAATCAGCCTCTTTTTAATGGCCAGATACTTCTCGTCGTCCGGTGGTTTGACGAGGATATCTGCAACTTGTGACAATGTCCCTGCTTCGATCGAACTGACTACATAATCATATTTTGTTTGATCAACTGTAATTCCAGCGTTGCGGAATTGGGCTTCGATCTGCAGGAACCATATTTTGGGGTCGGGTTTCCAAAAAGGAGGAATTTTTAGGCTTACCCTGGCGATTGTCGAATTCTCCGATGCTGTTCCGGCGTCATCATTTGTAATCATTTTATCGTAATCAATCACGTCCGGTGGTCTCCAATGAAGTTCGTTGAATAAAGTCGGATAAATTATAAAGAGCAAACTTCTTAAAATACTTTTATTAACGAAAAATATATGCGTAAGACAATAGGGAAACTTCAAAGCTAAAAAGATTAAAAAACTAGTTTTACTATTCTTTTATTTTGTTCTAAACTTTTTCTGATGCTACTCGAGCCAAGAGAAATCGTAACGCGAAGAGTTTGCTGGTTGTTGCCTCAGTGCGCCACATGATGTCACCACATACAGCAATTTTAGACTTGAAAAATATTTTTATGGAATATTATATTTTGTAAACAATTCTTTCTGCTAGGACACATGTCTTCATTGATGCGAGCGAAGCGAGCATAGGTTCGCGCAGCGAAATAATGAGGATTGCGAAGCAATCCTCCGGGGGTTGACGAGCGTCAGCGAGCAGGGGGCGGGCCCCCTAGTCCCATATAATACGCTATTAACATTTCCAAATGACAGTTAAAAAGGAGCATATAAAATATACTCAGAGACCGCCATTTTGAATGTCCGCCATTTTGTTACAAATTGAATATCTAATATATAAAATTTCCATGTCACAATGTTAGTTACCGTACTCCTCCGAAACGGCTTTACCGATTTTTACCAAATTTTATATGCGTATTCAGTAGGTCTGAGAATCGGCTACTATCTATTTTCCATACCCCTAAGTGATAAATTTTTTTAAAGAAAATAAACATTTATTTTTATTATTAAAGTTTAATCCTGATATATGCTTAGTGTTACCAATCTTAGATTCTTAAAATTTGCCGCGCGTGTCTTTGGCACGATTAGTTCAGTTAATCAAGTTTTAGTTAAACAAGTGATTTACATAACCTTAAAAGTACTCAACACGTGTCACGAGCTCCAACCAACAACGGCTTTTGTGTTGTAAGTATACTTTTTTTATATAATTATTTGAATTTTTTACAACTATTGTTTCAAATTTTTTTTCACAAAACTAATATTTTCGCTATAATCCTGGCCGATGCTGATGCACGTGTGAGCATGCAGCAATTGCGTCAAGAACAATCAGAAGATACACGAGCTGAGCGCAATGAAGTTATTTCATTAATTCTATTTATATGTGTTTTGTACAGTGAGCAATGCCAAGAAAACGCAAAGGGGCTGATTTGAGCCGTAATACAAGTAGGTCCAGAAGTATGAGAGATAAAAGATCCCAAAGAACAAGTCCAGCAACAAAATGCTGATGCACGTGTGAGCATGCAGCAATTGCGTCAAGAACAATCAGAAGATACACGAGCTGAGCGCAATGAAGTTATACGTTTAGAACAACGACAATCACGCCGTTTTACGGTTAATAGACGCAGAACAAATGACCAACAACGCCAACAGGTACATCGTGCATTTACATCTGATTCATTTTTGCGTCTAGCATTCCAGTATGAGCCCGATATTGAATATTATGCTCATTCAAAAGTGGTAATTGGTGCTATGGATAAGGAATGTCCACATTGTCATGCTCTAAAATTCAAAAATGAGCCACCTGGGATGTGTTGCGCGTCAGGAAAAGTGCAACTACCTGAAATTGAAACACCACCTGAACCATTGAACGGTTTACTTATCGGTACGGATCCAGATTCTAACATATTCCTGAAGTCAATTCGAACATTCAATTCATGCTTTCAAATGACATCGTTTGGAGCAACAGAAATAGTTCGAAATACTAATGCTAATGGTCAACAATACAATTCTACATTCAAAATCAGAGGCCAAGTTTATCATAAAATGGGCTCATTGCTGCCAATGCCAAACGAACCACATAAATTTTTACAAATCTACTTCATGGGCGGCGAGGATTCCGGAAGCGCACTTGCCAATCGCGTGAATGCACGTTGTGACTATAATAACCTTGATTCATTTTTTGCCAGGCGCATCGTCAGCGACTTGGACCGAACGCTTGGACGCTCTATTGAACGAGCACAATGAATTGTTGAAAATATTCAAATCACACATGCACAAATTACAAAGCGATAATCACGCTATTGTCATTAATCCTGATAAAACACCAGCTGGAGAACATATTCGTAGATCCAATGCACCTGTTGTTGAAGACGTTGCTGGAATCATGGTTGGCGATCGTACAGGTACACGAGAAATTGTGATTCGTAGAAGAAATAATAATCTTCAGTTCATTGCTGATACACATCGTTCATATGACGCTCTCCAATATCCGCTAATATTCTGGAAGGGGCAAGACGGATATTGCAGCCAATTCAATTCAAACGAATTCAGTTTCCGATTAGATTGGCATTTGCAATGACAATCATCAAATCCCAAGGCCAAACGATGTCTGTTTGTGGCTTAGCTTTGAGTACACCATGTTTTTCACACGGGCAATTGTACGTAGCATGCTCTCGAGTCGGTAAACCATCCAGTTTGTTTGTACTCGCTAAAGATGGGCTAACAAAAAATATTGTCCACACTATAGCATTAAAAGATTGATGTTGTTTGTTAGTGTTACTGTCGTAATTAATATGTGATAAGTAATTTTAAGAAATAAACTATAATAACTTGAAAATAATATTGTTTGGCGTTTGTTATTTTTATATTCCCTTATCGTTCATAGCGCTCCATGCCCATTTCACGCATATACCACATACTTACACACTTATAATAAGTAAGTTACTTTTTGTCTACACTAGAATTTATCTAGAAACTAGAAATAATTTATAAGGCAAAACAACGTTTGCCGGGTCAGCTAGTCTAATATATAAAATTTCCATGTCACAATGTTAGTTACCGTACTCCTCCGAAACGGCTTTACCGATTTTTACCAAATTTTATATGCGTATTCAGTAGGTCTGAGAATCGGCTACTATCTATTTTCCATACCCCTAAGTGATAAGGGTTGTTCACCTATAAAATTTATTTTTTTAATTTTTTGACGATCGCTGATTCGCAAGATACTCTCATTGAACAAATATTTCCCGATGTACACACACAGTACATAAATCATGAGTGGCTTGCAGAAAGAGCTATTTTAGCAGCAAAAAATGCAGACGTTGACAATTTAAATTTAAAGATACAACAGTTGTTGCCAGGGAACTTGGTATCATACAAATCTATTGATACAGTTTGCGATGCCAGCGAAGCCGTCAATTTTCCCACAGAATTTTTGAACTCACTGGATTTGCCAGGCATGCCACCGCATAATTTACAATTGAAGGTTGGATCTCCAATTATCTTGCTTCGTAATTTAAACCCGCCACGGTTGTGCAACGGTACGCGATTAGTCATTCGAAAATTGATGAAAAACGTTATCGAAGGCAGCATTTTAAATGGCAAGTTCAAAGGTGAAAATATCTTAATACCACGGATTCCTATCATACCTACAGATGTGCCAATTCAATTCAAACGAATTCAGTTTCCGATTAGATTGGCATTTGCAATGACAATAAACAAATCCCAATGCCAAACGATGTCTGTTTGTGGCTTAGATTTGAGTACACCATGTTTTTCACACGGGCACTTGTACGTAGTATGCTCTCGAGTCGGTAAACCATCCAGTTTGTTTGTGCTCGCTAAAGATGGGCTAACAAAAAATATTGTCCACGCTATAGCATTAAAAGATTGATGTTGTTTGTTAGTGTTACTGTCGTAATTAATATGTGATATGTAATTTTAAGAAATAAACTATAATAACTTGAAAATAATATTGTTTGGCGTTTGTTATTTTTATATTCCCTTATCGTTCATAGCGCTCCATGCCCATTTCACGAATATACCACATACTTACACACTTATAATAAGTAAGTTACTTTTTGTCTACACTAGAATTTATCTAGAAACTAGAAATAATTTATAAGGCAAAACAACGTTTGCCGGGTCAGCTAGTATATATATAAATTTGGTTTGAATATGGCCGCATAACTGGATATAGTAATCATAGCGCTTATCGCAGGTCACGGGTTCAAAACTGTAATATCCATGCTATAATTCAGCCACACGTATTTACAATATCTGACTACTTGAGTCTTAACTGTATAGGTATGTAACTGTTAACTGTTGACCATAATAAATATTGAGATCGTAGCAAAGCGTGCACGATATTATTGCTCTTGCTTCAATGCTGTCTATTGATAATTAATAATAGCTTCAATGCTGATACTAGCTTAAATGCTGAGAATAGTACATTGGCGACGAGAAAAACTTAATATTTTGACTTGAGTTGAAATAGAATGGCTGAACGAGACGACATTACCAGATTTCAGGCTTACGGAGACAGAGGAACTAGGGCTATCCGATGGAGAAAATGGCTGCGAGCCTTCGAATTTTACATCGATTCGAAGGGGATCAAAGACGCTCATCGAAAGAAAGCATCGCTACTTCATCTCGCTGGACCGGATGTCCAGGACATTTTTGAAACTTTGGAGGACCAAACGATTGAACAGGGAGATGGAAATGCTTCAGATGTATTCACCACTGCCGTTGCACTGCTGAACAACAAATTCATGGTTTCGGGCAACGAAACTTATGAAAGTTTAAAGTTCCGTGGAATGAATCTGCTGGAGAACGAATCGCTGGAGTCCTTTATCGTTCGTCTTCGACAGCAAGCTGGATTGTGTGGTTTCGTGAAAGAAGAAGTGGACCGACACATACGGGACCAAATCGTCGTAAAGTGCCCTTACAAAGACCTACGATTGAAGATGATTGACGAACGTGATGCCTTAACGTTGGATCGAGCAGAAGAACTGTGCCGGTCATACGAACATTCCAAGTTGGAGTCCGACGCCATGGACAAAATGGCGCATCTAGAGGAAACTATAAATCGATTACAAATCCGAGACAATCGAAAAAGAAGTGGTCCGCGCTATCGTCAGGCTGATGACAAGTCTTCTAAATCAGTATGCTGGAAATGTGGACTTACAGGCCACACACAAAAAGACCCCAAATGCCCAGCCCAAGGTAAGAAGTGCTTGAACTGTAGTCAAGTTGGACATTTTGCTAAAGTGTGTAGATCTAAGAATACCTATCAAACCTCACTGTAAAGAGGTAGCCCAGCCTGTAAGACGCCTGCCATATAACTTGAGACCCCATGTTGCAGAATTGTTAGACGAGCTATTAAAGCATGACATTATTGAAGGAGTGTCAGGCCCAACTCCATGGGTATCACCTATTGTAGTCACACCAAAGAAAGGAGGAAAGTGGAGGCTGTGTGTTGATATGAGATTAGCTAACCAGGCCATTGAGCGAGAACGGTTTCCACTTCCTACTATAGAAGAAATCTTACACGAGCTGAACGGGAGTCAAGTGTTTAGTAAACTTGACATCAAATGGGCCTATCATCAGATAGAACTAGAGGAAAGCTCAAGGAATATTACAACCTTTTGTACACCACTAGGTCTATACAGATATAAACGTCTGATGTTTGGTGTGAATTGTGGACCAGAAATGTACCAAAAAGTCATGACACAAACCTTACATGACTGTGGAGGTGTTTGTATTTATATGGATGATTTGATTGTTTATGGTAAAAATATCAATGATCATGATGCAAATTTAAGAAAAGTGCTGAGTGTGCTCCAGGAAAAGGGCCTCACATTAAATAAGGAAAAATGTGAATTTAGGTTAAAAGAGATCACTTTTTTAAATCACCACATTAGTTCAAAGGGAGTTCAACCTACTAAGAAAAGCCAAAATGAAGTGGAAAATTTCAGGCAACCCAAATCTGCGACTGAAATGAGGAGTTTTCTAGGTCTTGTGAATTTCTCCGCAAAATTCATTCCGGATATAGCAACCATAGCTGCACCCCTGAGAAAACTGACCAAGAAAGATGAACAATTTAATTGGGGACATGAACAAACAGAGGCATTTAATACACTAAAGAAGTTGATTGCACAACCACCAGTTTTAGGATTTTATAACCCAAAAGCACCTACAAGGATCTATTGTGATGCTTCACCCGTAGGACTAGGTGCTGTCTTAGTGCAATTTCATGATGATGGACCAAGAATAATAAGATATGCCAGTAAAGCATTGACAAGTGTTGAACAAAGGTATTCTCAAACAGAAAAGGAAGCACTAGCACTCGTTTGGGCATGTGAGACTTTCCATATTTACACATTTGCTAAGGAGTTTGAACTGGTGACTGACCACAAACCACTTGAGGTAATATTTGGCCCACATCATAAAGCATGTGCCAGAATAGAGAGATGGATACTAAGGTTAATGAGTTATCCATATAAGGTTATCTATAAACCTGGAAAAACCAATATAGCTGATTCTCTTTCAAGACTGCTGGACCTGTCTATAAACAGAGAAGAGGATGAGAAAGTGGAAGAAGAAGAAAAGCTAATATATCATATTGTTGAAGCTGCAATACCCAAAGCTCTCTCAGTAGAAGACATGCGACAAGCCACAGATAAAGATAAGACTCTACAAGAACTAATTAAAAGCTTAAAAACAAACAAATGGGTGAAGGAACAGAAGCAATTAGAAATTTTAAAGAACGAATTTTGTGAAATTGATGGAGTTGTGTTACGAGGGAAAAGGATTGTCTGCCCTGAAGAACTTCATAGAAAGTGTCTTGAATTAGCACATGAAGGACATATGGGTATGACGGCTATGAAGCGGCTACTTAGAAGCAAGGTTTGGTGGAACAACATGGAGAAAGATGTTGATGACTTTGTTCGGACTTGTCATGGATGTCAATTGGTGGCTGTACCTGACCCACCAGAACCGATGACTCGAACAGAATTACCATCTGAACCATGGGAGTATATTTCTATGGATCACCTGGGACCCCTACCAACTGGAGAATATTTGCTCGTCATAGTGGACTATTACAGCCGTTTCTTTGAAGTAGTAATCACAAGATCGCTTAGTGCTCAGACATTAATTACACAGATGACAGAGATGTTTGCAAGATATGGCTTGCCAAAACATGTCATGACTGACAATGGAGGAACTTTCATCGACAAATCGTTTAAGTCATTTTTAATGGAACGTGGATGTAAACACCATCATTCTACTCCACTGTGGCCCCAAGCTAATGGACAAGTAGAGAGACAGAACAGGTCAATCTTGAAGAGGTTACGAATAGCTCACGCTACAAACAAGAACTGGAGAAAAGAACTTCAAGAGTTCCTCTTTGCATACAGGACCACACCTCATTCCACCACAGGTGTACCACCAGGAGAACTGATGCATGGGAGACCAATGCATTGCAAGTTACCTGATATCCAGAGGAGTACATCATATCCTTTAGACGAAGCGGTGAGAGACCGGGACAAGACTCTTAAGGAAAAAGGAAGGGTTTATGCAGACCAATACAGAAGAGCCAAGGTATGTGACTTAAAACCTGGTGATCAAGTTCTAATTC
The DNA here is from genome assembly GCA_947359465.1 of Metellina segmentata. NCBI lineage: Eukaryota > Metazoa > Arthropoda > Arachnida > Araneae > Tetragnathidae > Metellina > Metellina segmentata. The sequence goes on along the minus strand of OX375881.1, from coordinate 2,740,152 downwards.
GTCAAAACAAAGAAAACAAACTAACGACTAACTTCAGACCAGTGCCCATGACTGTTGTTGAAAGAAACGGGAATGCTGTTCGTGTTGAAGATTCTAATGGAAAGGCATTCACTAGAAATACAACCCATGTGAAGAAATACTTCCAACCAATCCCAGAATCTGAACACAGACACCCAGACGAGGAACAGAGCCAGCAACCAGATGTGATGCCACTGCCAAACGAGACACCCCTAAAGACATATGCATCAAGAAATTCTGAAGAACAACACCAAGGAGTATTACCACGAACACCTGAAGTTCGACCTGGTAGAGAGAAGAGAAAACCGAACTGGCATAATGACTACAATATGAACTGAGCCATGTTGAATGGGACTGTTTTATGATTAAGGATTTTGGACTGTTTTATGATTAATGATTTTGGACTGTTTTATGATTAAGGATTTTGGACTGTTTTATGATTAATGATTTTGGACTGTTTTATGATTAAGGATTTTGGACTGTTTTATGATTAATGATTTTGGACTATAGTTGTAACTAAATTGCATTAACATTATTAGTTTAACTAATAAGCCTAATTTTAAAAATGATAACAAAACAACAATAGAAATTGTGCTCAATGAAAATGTTAAATTAGATTCTCTTCATGGAAAAAGAAAGGGATGTAATATCCATGCTATAATTCAGCCACACGTATTTACAATATCTGACTACTTGAGTCTTAACTGTATAGGTATGTAACTGTTAACTGTTGACCATAATAAATATTGAGATCGTAGCAAAGCGTGCACGATATTATTGCTCTTGCTTCAATGCTGTCTATTGATAATTAATAATAGCTTCAATGCTGATACTAGCTTAAATGCTGAGAATAGTACAAAAACCAGGTCTGTAAGCTCATGGATGTAAGTGATTGTCCGGGTTTAGATTCAGTGGCGGAAGTTGTTCTCGTAGAAAACGGTATGCGTAACCGTATCAGATGGTTCATATGGGCTTTGGTTGACAACCAGTGAAAGTGACAATTATTGTCACTTTCACTGGTTTTCACGGGTTTTATGACGTTCACGTCGATAATTTTGATTAGCGGGGAAAAAAGACCGCAGAGCAGCTACAAGCCAAATAATATCCAATGAACGTTTAAATAAAATCCAAAAAGTAAATATAAAACTTCATTAAAAACAAATAAAAGTCTGGTCTGGATAAAATGCTATTTTGAAGCAGTGAATACAAAACAACAGCGTTATAAAAATTTCTAATTTCTACTGGTGTGTTATGTCGCTATTTAACTATTTAAAATTTTAAAAATCCATTAAAATGGATTCTTTATTCTTAAGGACTCTTTTGCATGAATGCAGAAGTCCTAAGTCAAATAATCATAGTGGTGTCATCTAGTGTCAATCAATGCATTTATTTTGCTTACTTCTTAAAACATCGATTCTGATGATCCTCGTTTATTTTTACAACTCTTTAATTCCCTTAGTAACAAAAACGTGTCTTTTTGAATTGATATTTTCGAGTCAGCAATGAAAGACTTTTTAGTTTTTATGTACGAAAGGTTTTGTTCAAATAGGTGTAGGACAACATACACAGGTGCAATATGTATTTGAGTAGAATGTATTAAATTTAAGATCTGTTCAATAAATCCATCAAACTTTGTTCTTCAATTCTCTTGTGAACAGAACAATTGTTTTCGTGAAAAAATCATAGATGGGGAGACAAGAAATAGGATTCTGCCATATATTAGTTTCCTAGTCTGAGAAATTTTCAATTATCTCACATTTCAGATTCAAAATTATGTTTTCAATAATGTATATTTATCTGTTGAAGTTTGAAAATTTACTCTGAAAAATAATGAAAACCAACTATGTGCAGTTCATTTAATTCGCACACTTCAATAGAAGCCCGTTATTAGGATGTGAGACGTCTTTTTAATTGCTAATGTTAACTTTAATTTCCTTTGTACTTACATTCTGGTTCTCAAATTCTGGTGATCCCTTGCCATTGGAAAAAAGCAAAATCTAATTAGCATAAATCAAAGATTTGATTATCGTACAAATTAAAAAAATTTAATTGGTCGAAAAACATCAATAAACGAAGCTATCCTTAAACATTACTCAGGTATAACAAAAAGGGTAGATTGAGCCACTCTCGAATTTTGGGGGAATAAGAGTCCTTACAATCTATCTCAAGTAATGAACATGGAATATGTCAAAAGAAGCTTATGTGCTCTCTCATACCTTAAGCGAATTGCCTATCTTTATCAAATTTTATGTGCTCTGAGATTAGCAACTAGCTTAAAAGTTGAAAACCTCATCCTAAAAGTAAAACTTCTTAACCTAAAATTATTTTGTATTGTCCATGTAAGATATAAGAAATAAGAGGATTGGCACAGGACACACACAAAGACAAAAATTGCCAGAGGAACATTTCGAAAACTATTCAATTCTGCTTTAGAGTAATTAAGCAGCTTAAGAGTACCTACTATACCACTATGAACTTTTGAGAGTTCCATTCTATCTCTGATCCTCCTCCTCTTAACGCACCTATTTATACTAGTTAAGTTAAATAATTTTAGTTTTCGTCCAAGTAGCCTTTGTCACCATGAAAAGTATACTCGGTTTTGTGACGTTACGAATGATGTCTAACAAAAGAACTGGGTATGAAAAGGGGATAAAGAGCGTTCTATATATCTAGTTTCTTTATTACAACTAGAATGTGCATACTTGATTGGACAAAAAAAAGTGGAAAACTGCGGAGGAAGTTCAAGTAGATCGCGGCTTGGTCGCAATTTAAACTTAAAGAAATGATAACTTAAAGAAAGGATTTAAACTTAAACCTTGACTTAACCATTAAAATGAGTACAGTTGAACTATATTCCGTTATATCTTCAGAATTTCCAGTTAGTTTGTGGTGGCATCAGTCTACATATGAAAATAAGACGCGTAGCTGTGAAAATGAATCAAACTAAATAAATTTTTTTTCCTTCTTTCAGTCATGGGCCGCGCGTACTGGCAGCATATTACAATATCTTTAGAATGTAGCGAACAAGAAATATTGATATATTAGAATTAATGTTAACCTCTTTGGTCGCGCTGACCTATGTTCGAACGTCTTGTTCGTGCACTTGAGAACAAAGTGAAATTTGACATGGACCAGCACCCACCTATACGACGGTTTTTGGTTGGATAGAGTTTCGAACTCGTAACCCTCCGGTTGCTAATCCGCTACTCTACTAACCAGACAACCGTAGCCCTTTTGTATCATCGGATGCCGTTCTTATAAGAGCGTTACACAACTAATGCAAGGTAAGGTGGGTTTTTTTTCAAAAATGTTTTGTCCTCCAGATGCTTAACTAACTAGAGACCAAACAATAAAAATTCGCAACATTCCCACCAGATAACGACATCAATGCCACATCGACACTTACGAGATCACGAAACAATTGAAAGCAAATATGAGATTTAGCACAACACTCAGATTTCCCAACAACGCAACGGTTCAATGTTTTATAGCTCAGTAAAATAAACAGTCTGAAACCAATATTGACCATGAGACAGTGACATGGTGATCTCGTGAATGCCTTACAACAGTCCGAGTCGTTCTTTGTTTGTCTCTCCGGTCCACGTGCAGCTGTCAAGATTGTTCCAAGGTCCTTCCTCGGAACGTGAGATGGCCGAGAAAGTGATGCGGGAACATGTGCCACTCTGGAACACCTTCTGTTTCGACGCGCGTGCTTATGAAGTGTTTGTTCAGAAGAGTTGGGGTGATCGGCTAAGGTATTTTACGGCCTGATGATACGCTATCTCATGAGAGACAAAGATTAAAGCACTATGCGAAGACCTAGATACTTAAGGTTTTAACTACTTAGTTCTATCCCTCAATTTAAAATCCAATAATACATTTTTGAGAAGTCCTGAATAATAAAGGTAAATTTTAAAGCACCTAAAAATGCCTAATAATAAGAAAAACGTGCGATATAGACAGACAAAAACCTGCTTATTGGAATGAGAAGGTGAATATTATGCATTAATGCACGCATTTCTATAAGTTGTTCATGTTCAACACAATATCAATGGTAGAACAGTTTTAACCCTCTAGAATGTCACTCAATTTCCGATAGTGTAGTTTTGCTTTTACCTCACAAAACGCATAAAGACTACATAACTACTTCTATTGGTCAAGGAGGTCAAAGCTGGTTAGAAGTAATGAAGGGAACGGTTAAAAATCATGACTGCAAGCTGCACAACGGATATATATGCGCGTGCACCCCTCGGAGGATTACATAATACTAAGTATGGAAGTTGAAGAGTAATTCCATCTTATGCACACTTTTGGTGATTGAGGTAAAAAAGGTATTTTGGTAAAAAATAAAAAAGGAAGGGCTGACAGAAGATGAGAACATTTGGAAAAATTATTTTGAAAAAAGAGGACAGGGAAAAGTGAAAATCCAAAGGTTTATTCAATAACTTCCGAATAAGTGTTCGATCATTTGAAAAGCTTGCGGAAAAAATTGCTGACAAGATTATGTTTCAAAATACATGGATGAGACTCTATACCTCCTAACACAATTATGTATCAAACGTACAGCCTGTTTAGAATTTCGATTAACAAATTAACTGCATTTAACTTTATCACATACACAAACACGAAAAATAATAATTTAACAATGGGCAGAACTAATACAAATGCTGACAAACACAAGCAAATAATACACCAACACATAATAATCGTCAGGTTTATGAAGGGAATGAAGACCAAATAATGGCAAAATAACTTTTTGTACTCTAAAGTATCTCTAAGCTTCGCTCTACACACGTGTGGTAATCAGAGATGCCAACCTGCGATGGAAGTTTTCAGTAGTGCCAAAGAAAAAAATCCGTAGTTTGAAGAATTTTTCAGAAGTCAAGTAAAAATTTAATAAATCGGCTTACATAACACGCATATATCATTAATTTAGATATTTAATTACAAATATGAAACATATGGAAAACATTATATTATTTATATTTACAGTAAGGTATATAATGCATAAAAACACATATATAGATCCAATAATTGTGTATGAATAAAGAATTGTATCACATTACTAAAAATTGAAAATTTTGTTCATAAAAAACATTTTTTTATTAACTCTAAGCACTCTCTCCCATTTACCAAAAAATATATTATATTATAATAATACAAAAATAAGTAAACTGCAAAAAATAAATAAAGTTTTTGTAATTAAAATGTAATCCTATAAAAGGCAAGATCAGTAAGTTTCAACCTAATTTTTCAGACCTTAGCAAGCAGTATTAATTATAATATCTGCCAATAAAAGACATGATACCATTTAAAAATATATATTAACGAGTAAGGTGAATTTTTTTACTTAAAGAACAATTTATATTTAAAGACTGTTACAAACTTAGGAATCAAATTTTTAATGAAAAAAAGTTCCCCCAACTGGTATTTAAAAATAGAAACGGGGGAGGGGACCAACAAACACTGGAGTGTCGAACGTCATTTAAATTATTGGGATTGGGTCATGGATGTATACAGGTCAGGTTCATTGTTTATTCTACTTCTTATGATTACAGAGTTAACTCGTGTTGTAAGTTTTTCGATTGCGTTTTGATCCGAAATTTGCAATCCTCGAGATCCGTAAAATTTCATATTTGAGACTATATACTGTATATTGAAATAAAAATTGATGTGTTGTGAAAAATAAATAAAATTGAATTTTTCCGTAGAAAAAATCATCGATTCCGTAATCCGTAGTACCTGATTCACTTCGGTACAAACTACAGCGAACCGTAGTAGTTGGCATCTCTGGACTGATAATAAGAAAACAAAAACCAGTCCCTAGAGGCAGATATAGCACCTTGAATTGAGTGTAAGGTTTAACAACCACTTATACAGTTTTGTTCGATTTCTCATAAACTTGCTTTTTGGACTTATTCTCTTCTTAAACCTGACGATTCTATTACTCACCGAATTCTGCGCAGCATAGTTGAGTTATCGACTTCGATTTAATGCTAAAAGGTGGCTAAGTCCTTCCAAACTAAAAAAGGCTGCGAATCTCTCGTCTGTTTTACTATTCATTCTGATGTAAGAACAATATTTCTTACTATTCATTATGATATAATAAGACAATATTTCTTACTATTCATTCTGATATCATAAGAACGATATTTTTTACTATTCATTCTGATATAGTAAGAGCAATGTTTCTTATTTATATTATTTTATCGTCATCTGACCGTGGTCCAAAATTGCGTGGTGTTGTCCTCGGATCTTTCCCTTAGGGGATTGATACCGGACTGTCGTTGCTCTAGTATGACGTTAATGAACAATTACCAAATCATAACACTATTCTAACACGAATATAAATTATCATTGGTTATGTATTTGATCTCCTAATGAGACGTTTTAACATGGAGCTCAATATACACTAGGACTAGAGGTTGAACATACTATACGTTGATGCGTTTTGATAATTCGTAGGACTTTCGTACAATGTACTAGATCTAGTTTGTTGTTTACATAACGATATAGGTAGGCAATGTGAATGTATTAAAATGTGAAATATATTTTTTAACACAAATCCGAAATAATGAACAAGGAAAACAAAAAGTGAACAACCGAAAAAAAGAGGACATAAAATGATCCGACTTAAAAAAGAGTGAAAAATATCTAAACAGTATAGATAGAGGCTTAAGCCCTATAGCCCCCTGTATAGGTGCTCCCGCGGACTGGGTACAAGTGAAACAGATCGACAGTCAAATGCACAATGTATCGAGCTGTGATATAATTGTCTCCTATAAACTGGAAAGACGTTTATGTAAAAGAAACTTACCCATTGACAAAGAAACCGTGTGGAGAAAACGCAGGTACTCTTAGTGATAGTGACTAACAGTATGTGGGATCGTCCTTTTCAAAACAAGACTACTTGCGTAGCGAATATCCTTTATTGGATTATCCCTTTGCAGGCTTCCCATTGACAAACGGGGGAGTGAAAAGGTTTGTACTTTTTTGTAAGCCATAAAAAGATGTCCATCGCCTTTTATTCTCTTTCGTTCCAGTATTTTTAGCTTCATTGCGTATAGTATGTGTGCGGGGGAGCATTCATCGCAGACCGCAACCGTCTTGTATTTTTCCTGTGAGGTTAAGACCCAACTGACGTTTCGACTTTTCTTTGACAGACAGAAGCGCTTTCGAGTAATAATAAGAATTTTCCAGTACGTAGGGTAGCACTGATTACTTCTTTAAATTGGGCGCAGTAGGCTGGCACTGTTTCACCTGAGCTATATAGTCCGCCTTTAGAGTTTCGGAGATTATGAAGAGCAAAGATAGTACATGAAAAACAGGAAATAAGTGCAGGGCTCACCCTGCATAACACCTGCTCACCCTGCTGTAAGTAAACATATACTCACAGAAATACACTATGACGTAAAAAAATGATTATAAAATTCGTAACATGTAAGAGAACAAAATAATAATAATACAAACTATATACAATTTAGGAAAACACTGCACAATTAACTAGGGTGCATATTCAAACATATTCAATAAAAGTTTAAGAGCAAAATGTCTTAAAAGACTATTATAAAAGATGGATAAAAGAAGTTACAAAAGTAAAGCTCTATTGTATAGAACTTCCTACTTCTCAGCCCTCACATACATAATCAATGAAGGAGCTGATAAATTTCATCACTAAGAATCTTGTGGTCGCAATGTCCATTTCTTGGCTGTACCTAATCATCAATGAGAGTAGTTTTGTAGAGATGGTTTCGCAAAATGTCGAGAGCTTTTGAAATCCGGTCAAATAGGCAGTGGATAGATCACCTTCTCGACCGCAGATGCACAGCGTACTTGTTCTTATATGAAAATTAATTACTGCGAAGATTGTATTGAAAGCATAAAATTATACATAAAAAATCTTATCCTCCTCCATTGATTGTTTCAGTCTCTTGTGGTTGTGTCAATTATTCAGCAAGTTTCATAATCGTATTTAAATGAAAGTCACAATTCACAAACATAACTTTATTGAACAAAGCCTAACGTTCTCTCTTGGTTATCTATATCAAACTGTATATTTCAAATATCTATAGAACAAGCACTTTTATAGTTGTGGTTACAGTTAACACATCACATCCTCCTTTTTAACTTGTATAGTAAATAATAATACACATAAAACACTTAATAAAATCAAGAAACAATCAATAACATATATAATCACTTAAATACCTGGGTCGTCTTATAGTACGACCTGATTGGCGAGCATGAGGTTTAGTTACAGTATTGGATAGCGGCGCAGTATTCGTATCAATAAATGTTTCTTTATTATCTGGAAGATTATCGGGAATATTATTGTAAAATGGATGGGAGGTCTTGGATAACCTTAAAAACTTTCTGTTTCTCACTAAGACTCTTCCAAAGTTTGTTCTAATCTTATATGACCTTGGGTTATTGGTTAAAGACAAAACCGTAGCGGGTTCCCATAATTTTGTTTTTACGTTCTGAACAGTTTTTTTCTCCAGGCTGAAGTTCTTTCAAATTCTTACTGGATCTATCGTAATAGTGCTTCTGGTTTTGTTGCATTCTCAACAATTTTATATCGACATCTTTAAAGAGTTCAGGGTTAAGAAATTTATTACTAATAGGCAACTTGGTTCGTAATCGTCTATTAAACATTAGCTGGGCTGGTGATAATCCTAATCCAGAAATGGGTGTATTACGATATTCTAATAATCCTATTGTTCTACGATTATCCTCGAAAGCTTTCTTAAAAATTGCTTTGGTTATCCCAACTGCCTTCTCAACCATCCCCTTACTTTGGGGATAATTAGGACTAGTGAATATAATTTCAATATCCCATCCCTTTCCAAAATTTTTAAATTCATAGCTGTTAAAGGGAACATTGTCACAAACAATAATTTCTGGAATTCCAAATTTGGAAAATATATCCTCTAACTTGAGAATGATTTCTGTAGTAGTCTTATTTCGAATAGGTACCGATTCAATCCACTTTGAGTAATAATCAATTAATACTAGATAGTCACTGTTATTAAAATACATTAAATCTACTCCGACTCTCTCAAACGGACGGTTTGGTACATCATGCGGGACAAGAGGTTCTTTACATAGAGATTTTTGAAATTTTTCACACACATTACACTTAGAAATGATATTTTCAATGTCTTGATTAATTCCTGGCCAGTACATTAATTCCCTGGCTCTATTTTTACACTTCTGAATACCCAGATGAGCTTCATGTATCAACATTAACATATCTTGTCTAAGAATATTTGGAATGACAATTTTGTCATTTAAAAATACTAGTCCATCAACACAGACAATATCATTTTTCAATTTGTAGTAATGCCTCAAGGTGTTGGGTACATTTTTCTTTTCAGGCCATCCAATTTTAAAGTATTTACATATTAACTTTAAATCATTATCTTCCTCAGTTGCTTTCTGAAATTGCTTAAATTTGTTCTCACTCGTTGGCAAGAGTCTAGATACAGAATGAACCATGTTCATCATTTCTGGGTCATCTTTGCTTTCCTCTTTAATATATGCTCTTGACAAAGTGTCGGCAATATACATTTGGCTTCCTGGCAAATATTTTACAGTAAAATCATATTTTAATAGTTTGAGAAGCATTCTTTGTAAACGAGAAGAAATTTTACTTATTGGCTTATGGACTATGGAAGTCAAGGGTTTATGATCACTTTCAACAACAACCTTATGACCATAGACCAAATTGTGATATTTTTGAAAAGTATTTCAAAAAGCAAAGACAATTGCCAGCAACTCCTTTTCAATTTGGGCATAATTCTTTTCAGCTTCTGTTAAGCTCCTAGATGCAAATGCAACTGGATTACCCTCTTGTAACAAACATGCTCCTAGACCATCTTTAGAACTATCACACTGGATAGTAATAGGCAAGACGTCATTAAATACTTTTAGAACTGGTGTTGAACTAATTAACTTTTTAATACTCTCAAAACTTTTATCCTGTTCATGACTCCATTCAAATTCAACATCATTTTTTAACAATTCTCTTAAAGGAGCAGTAACAGCAGAGACATTGGGTACAAATTTAGATAGAAAATTAACCATGCCTAGTAACCTTTTAATATCGCCCTTGCACAGAGGTTGTTCTAGTTCAGTAATGGCTCTCACATGACTTGGGTCAGCTTGTATACCCATCTTAGATACTAAGAAACCCATATATTTTACTTCAGGGACCCTAAACTGAAATTTATCACGATTGAACTTTACATTGTTTGTTTTGGCTCTCTCCAGAACCTCTAAATTCTGTCATGGTCTTTTTCATCTTTACCTGCTATGATGAGATCGTCAAAATAAATTTCTACTCCATTAATATCACCAAATAATTTCTGATTCTTTTTCTGAAAGACCTCGGGAGCAGAACAAATTCCAAAAGGTAGCCTGTTAAACTTATATCTACCAAAGGGAGAATTAAATGTACACAATTCTGAACTGGGATTATCTAATGGTATTTGCCAGAATCCTTCTTTTAGATCTAATACAGAGAAACATTGCTTTCCTTCCAATTTGTTTATGATTTCTTCTGCAGAAGGAATTACATGATGTTCACGCTTTATTGCCTTATTAAGATTTCTGGGATCAAGACATATTCTTAATTTACCATTAGGCTTTTCGACCACAACTAAACTATTTACCCAGTCTGTGGGTTTGTTTACCTGAGAAACAATTCCTTTTTGTTCCAATTCCTCAATGGTAGTTCTTAACTCTTTATGTAAAGATTGGGGTACTCTTCTAGGAGCATTAACAACAGGTGGTACATCTGGTTTTACTTCAATATGATGAGGCTCCCCAGGAAATTTTCCCAAACCCTCAAATACATTTTGGTAATTCTGGATAACATTTATTTTCGATTCAAGATGAATTATATCAATAAGTTGAATTAACTGTAGTTTTTCACAAGCTTGCAAACCTAAAATTGGCTTGGCCTTTACATCTACGACAATAAATTTAAGAATAACATCAGAGTGTTTATCAGTACAACAAGCTAGATCTATAGACCCAATAGTTTTCAACTTATTATTACCATACGACATTAAAATCACATCAGTTGAGTTTAATTGGTCCTTTTGTTTTAAATTTAAAGTTTCAAGAACATGGAGTGGTAACACATTGTCTTGGGCTCCTGTGTCCAGTTTAAAAGAAACTTCTTGACCCTCAACTGATATTACTTTAAGCCATTCATTGCAAATATTAGATTGAACATTACGTACAATATCAACAAATAGGCTAACCTCCGAATTATTTGTTTGCACTTCATTCACTTTCCGGTGAATACTTCTAGCAATTGATTGATGTAGCATTGGATTTACCTTGCTTTTGCACATAGCTGCAAAATGGTTTTTTCTTTTGCACTTGTTACATAGTTTATTATAAGCTGGGCACTGACCTTTCATGTGCTTTATTCCACATGCCTGGCATTCAATAATTTGTTGCTTAGAAGATTTTGTCGGGTTATGGCTATGTCTATTTACAGCATCAACACAGTTGGAGTTATTGATGGTTTTTACCTGACTCCTACTCAATTCACAAGCTCGAACACTGTCGACCGCTTTTTGTAAGGTTAGGGCAGGTTCCCGTAGCAATCTTTCCTGCAAGTTGACATCTTGAACTCCCAGCACTATTCTGTCTCGAATCAGGCTGGTTTCCTGCTCTCCAAAGTTGCATGATGCAGCAAGTGTCTTTAATTCAGTCAAGTACACGTCAATGGTTTGGCCGTCTTTTTGTGAACAAGAGAAAAATTTGAATCGTTCAAACACTTCATTATTTTGTGGTAAACAGTGATGATCGAATTTATTTATAACTTCCTCAAATTTTCTCTCATCACCCTCAAACTTGAATGTATTATATACATTTACGCCTTCATCACCAATTAGATTGAGTAATATGGCAATTTTGATATTGTCCGGCTTTTCCACTTTTTCTGACGCCATGAGAAAATTTTCTAGCTTCTGCTTCCACTTTATCCAATTTTCACTAATATTCCCGCTGAAACACAACTCTCCAGGAGGCTTGAAGGTCATCGCGAATGATGATAACTGAAAAGGCAAATTCACTTTACAGAACACAAAAGTTCATTTTTTTTTTCCGAATACGAAATTTCTTAACAGGTTCCTGACACCATGTTTCAGTCTCTTGTGGTTGTGTCAATTATTCAGCAAGTTTCATAATCGTATTTAAATGAAAGTCACAATTCACAAACATAACTTTATTGAACAAAGCCTAACGTGCTCTCTTGGTTATCTATATCAAACTGTATATTTCAAATATCTATAGAACAAGCACTTTTATAGTTGTGGTTACAGTTAACACATCACATTGATAACCTTATAAGTGAACTCCATTCGCGTTCCATCAGTGTTTCTCAATCGTTTACGATTCACTTATCAGCAGGGAAAGCGTATGCAACTGGCCGTGTGGATATATTTAGATAGATAGATAAAACTAGTGGTAAAAAGCAATGAGAATAGAACAAAACGTGCATATGCACACACTACATTTTGTATACATAAATTAAGTATACATCGAGAAAAATGAAAAATGACAAAAACAGTTTAACAAATTTTATTTAACCATCTTAAAATCAAAAACACTTTACTCTGTAATTAGGTAATTGCGCTTGCTTATGCTTGCAGAATTGATCAATGGTTGGGGTTATCTTACTAAGTTAGAGGGAGTAAATCATCTTCGACATACAGCCTGTTCTATATTCCTATTTATTTTTTATATCAGTTTTAGGTTAAAACCCGTTGAACATATGTGGTGGTGAACTGATGTGGGACTGTTGAATAAATGAAGCAAACATAGGAAGTTTCAACGACTGTGTCACGATTCCCTGCCTCTCAACACGTTGGTTACGAACACAGATAGGTTACAAGAACAGTCGTTCTTGTGTTCTACTTGTTCTAGTGAACGAACATGGATGGATGACAGTGCCTGAGTTCTGATGCGATTAAGAACATGAAATATTGGACGCTTTTCTGAAAAAGAACACGAATAAAGGTATAATTGTTTTACAATTTGGAGATTATAAAACAATTTTCTGACGTGTTTTTGCACCGGACGGTGCGGCGTATATTTTGAAACTTTATATTTTATTGTAAATAAATTTCTATGTCCAATTTAGGTGTACAATGTCCCTCTGTTCTTGGCCACTACTACACACACTGTCAATCAAAAACACATCGCTCGGTAACTCTGACAGATTTACTGTGTGTGTGTGTGAATATTATACAATTAATTTAATATCCCGTTGCGTTGCTCCAGTGCGAGGTTAATTAAAATACCTACCTAAACAATTAATTTAGCTGAAACAATAAGAGTGCAGTTTTATATTAATATTGAACGATAATTTTATTATTTTTAGGCTTGTGATTGTAGTGTGGTTCGATAGCTTTTGAACGACCACTGACGCAGTCCAAAGTGATACTGACCCAAAGCTCGCTCGGTAACGTAGAGCTTCGACAGGTTGCGATCCTCTCTCTGCTTTTAGTGCGCCTGCGCACTCTGTCCGAAGATTATGTCAGGTCATTCTTTGTCTACACCAGTGGTGAGCAAACTATTTTCATTTTTGTCCTCCCCAATTTGTGTTTTATTTTGTCGGACCCTTTGGATAGACAATAGACGTTTTTTTAATCATCCATGTCGTTAAAGTTGAATTATTTTTGGGATTTGCGCTTATGTTTCTGCCTTATTAGAGGTCTGAATAAAACACATCATTTTATGAAGCAATGGTTTTGTTTATACATATGGATATAAAAAAAAAAAAATACTTTTTTAATGAAAAATACTTTAAAAAAACTTGACGTCATAAGAATTCAATGGGATTCTAAATAGATATAAGAAGCTGTGTAGTAGCAATGGCCACTGCTAAATGTCAGACCGACCCAAGTTGCATATGAATCTCACCAGAGAGGCATCTCAAATTGACAATTATCTTTCATCGTTATGTCTGTTCACCTGCCGATGTAGAGGTATTATACAAAGACAGACAACTTTTTTCGTAAAAAAATATAGTTCTTTTTTTATAAATAATTTTATCTCATTTCACTATTTTACTGGTACCTGATACTTGTTGAAGATAAGCCTTATATTTTTTACTGTCAAATAAATTTCTTTGAATTTGGCGACTCACAAAAAATTTTCAATCGACCCCAGAGGGGTCCCGATCTACGGTTTGCGTACCAATGGTCTACACGACGCTACATTTATCTTATGAGTGTTTCTTCTTGTTCTGTAATCATAAGACAAAAGAGTTGTAACTTAATTTCGTAACTCGACTTTTCATACATTCTTCTAGTACAGTTCCACTCGTCAAAAATTTTACCATGTACCCCATGTTGAGAACTGTTTTATGTAAATCATGTTTTGCTGTCCATCTACCTCATACGGAAATTGTCTTTTTCTATTTACTCTCCTCTTTTTCTCCACAAACTTCCTTCAACATTTCCGCGCCTGGATCTATAAAATGACGAGGCCGCCGTTACGCAGTGACTGCGAAAAGCCGCTAATCAGGATAGTATTTGAAAGTTGAGTTAGACAGCTTACAAGCAAGACTTTGTTTCGACTCAAACTTAGTAATGGATTATCTGATCCTATTTTTGAAAAGGTCTTGTTATTTTTTATTTCATAAATGGAATACAAATAATGATTAATAAATGTATGTATCCAGTAACGTCTATTTTGCTTCAAGAAATATTTTTTGTACACCAAGTAAGCGAAATAAACTCGTGTTCTTCGATAGAATATGTATCGCAAATGGCGCGAAATGAGTATTTGCGTCATTTCACGGTTATGTGTGCATAGTTGGGCCGCACGCTGAAAAATCGGATGTGTGCACTAGGCCTAAGACATGTGTATAGATGGCCCGGTTGAAAAAGGAAAGGGATTAGCAACCGGTTTTCGAGTTTGAAACTCAATCCAAAGAAAGACCGTCTTGTACGTGGGGGGCTGGTGCATGTTCAATCTGCCATGGCCTCAAATGACCTCACGTTGGCGTGGTATGGAAGTTTGGAGAGTGGTCGCTGACCTCGTCGTCTGACCGTGGTTCAAATGATGCGGTATTGTCCACGTGTCTTTCACTTCTGGATTGATCCCGGACCGTCGCCAACAGCCCTCTACCATTGCTCCGATGCAACTTTAATTCAACTATCTACTTATCATATAAGTAGGCTTCGAAAACTTTGACGGTCTAGTCTTGGAGTTGCGACTGAACAGAATAGAAAGGTTCTCTGCTCGATGACTACATATATTTTGGGAATACCAGTTTTTTAAGTAATATTTTCAATATATCTTGAAATGTATAAACTAATTTCAGCTTACTGTGATTTTGAGTCCGAAAACAATGAAATTCACATTGACGTATCATTGATCCAAAAAATAAAATTGTGTCGCCTTTCTAAACTAAAATTATTTATCTCCACGTAAGTTTGTAAGATAGTTTATATGTCCATTTATTCTTTCACGACAGCATTATCAAGCAATTCCAGTCTATACTGAATGCACACCCTGTCTGCTTGAAACAGGTATTAATCTCTGTGATTGACGTGAAATTTGATTATTCAATGACTAATTATGACGCAACCGCCTAAAATTGTGCAATCTTCACATGCAGTTGATCGATAATTGTCTTCACCTTAAGGATGGAATGTACGTGACTAAAGACTCATTTCCTGCCATTGGCAGGAAGATCAACTTCTAGGTAAAACGAAGACGTGCGTACAAATTCCACTAAGTTTTAAATTGGAAAGACATCCGCATCCCAGAGGGACAACTTGAATACAAAAGGGGGTAAATTAAATATTAAACATTATTAAAAAATAAGAAATGCTGTCTTCAAGCAGCGAAAAGAGAAAAAGTTTTGCGATTCAAAACTGTCGCCCGACCGTTTCTTTTTGTCATTTAATACCCGTAATTGCTCGATAAGCATAATTTTTCGGGGAAATGGAAGATATCCAGATCAAGCAGCCTTCTGACGAGTAAATATCTGAAAACTACCAACTTAGTACTAAAGGCGGGCTGTTATTCCGATAGCAGCTAAAATAACAGCTATTATAAATTAAATGTTAGGAATTAAAGGTCTTTAAAAGCAAGAGGGGGTTATCTCCATTTTTGGCACTTTTGGAAAATTAAAAGAACCCTTTTAAAATGTAAATTTTAGAGTTTCGTAAAAAGTATTTTTTCCTCTTGTAATCCATGCACCTATACATGGTTCGCCTCCAATAACATCCACGAAGGAACCAAACGAAAGGAAGATTTTTTTTTAACAAGTAGACTTAACTCAAAAATACCAAAAAAAGAGCTAACCCATTCACGCTACAAGCCCTTCAATTGTTATCGAAAATATAAACAGCTGTCGATGAATGTGTAAAAATGAATTCAATGTAATTAAATAAAATAAATTTTGGGACGAATAAAGATTGAAAGATTGTATTTTAAGCTGTTATTGAATGCTCATAATATACCTTTAGTCTTTTTAAAACAATTAATTCTATCAGTTTTTCTAATTGAATTATCTGCTCTGAATTTGTTCTTGTGACTCTCTGTGATTGGTTAAAAGACGCCTCTACTTCTACTTTCATCAGCCAATTAGTGAATACATGGAAAGCGTTCCTTTTGACAAACGATCAAAGGTAATGCACCAGATGACACACCCTAGACGAAACAATTAAACAGCAGGAAAAGTTATCTAGAAAACGCTCCATTATTTAAACTCCGATATTTCTTTTATCTTCGACCCCTAAGACTCATAAATATAAAAATTGAGGAAACTTTATTTCGAGATCGAGTTGGGAAGACCGATGGAGATGCAATAGCCAGATCGTGCACTATTAAGTTTCGATAAAATGCAGACCCCCATATCGATCCGGATTAGTCTGTCCTCTTAGGGCTGAGAGTCAAACTGTAGGGCGCCGGATGTCTGACTACTATAGCTGTATATTGTGCGGGGGGAGGGGGCGCAGATGAATGGGGCTCTGTGGACTCTCCAAGTTAAATACAGAAACCTCGCGTTATATTGGACATTCGTTTATGCTATTCTTTTTTACTTGCTCCCCAGTGCATTTTCCTTTTTGAGAACTGCAAAGGAGGTTTCGATCTATTTCTTTTGAATTGGGAGTCCAAGAGGTACTTTGTTTCAAGCAGATGTCCTAAACTGAATTGGTGTGAGAGATTTGGGTGCCTCTCTCGAAAGCGGATGTGATTGACATATCACCAACACCACGCCAACGGCAGCAATCTGCAAAATTGACGTTTCTACAAAAACGCGTTCAAAGTTTAGAGGATTCGGCAAAAATCGAGTTAACTCCAAGATGGTTTTCTCATAAAAATTGGCATTTCCAATAATAAAGATGGTTCGTGGCGGTTATAGCATAGCAAGATAATTCGTGGCTGTCACACGAAATAGGGTGACTCGAAAAACGCAGTTATGTGAAAATCTCCAACATAGTTTGGGCCGACCAAATGGTCAAATAGTTAAGGTGTTAGCCTCTAGATAAGAAGATTCCTGGTTCGAATCCGGGTCAGGACATGGATGTTTGTAAGCGCATGGTGTAGAGGTGGCTGGTGCACCTTAAACAGCATGTGATGGACTGTTGCAGGACTTCATAAAGAGCTACCAAGACCCTTGGCATGCTGCGTTAGGAATAATGGCGGCCGTACACCATACTAAAGGATACCACTTTTAAAAATTTTTCTCAATTAAGTATGCATATTTTAGTCTCAAATTTTAATCATTTACTCATTCATAAGCACTTTTTATTAACCCTGTAAATTTCATTGTAATCTGACAATTCCTGCTACATGCAACCTTTTTTTTTGTTGTTGTCTTTATTGCAATTTATTGCTTTGTATGTATTGCAATTTCTTTTCTAAACTTTGGTAGTCATTTGTGTAAACAGTGCTGCGGTAGCATGTATGGAAGTGCAATGGATTAGTATTCCAATGGTTGCGAGTTCGTAATTACATATATCCAACCAGACTAGTGTACATGGTGGCTGGTGCACTTTAATTCGTTGCCTCCTCAAATGCATTCACGTTGGCGCGGTGTGGAAGTTTGGAGAGTGGGCACCAGCTGAAGTGTTGAACTCGTCATCTGACCGTGGTTCAAAACGATCAGGTGTTATCCCCGGATCCTTTCTTCGGGATGAATCTCAGACCCGTAGCCTATAGGCCCGTTGTGTTCCTCAGGTGAGACTATTAATTCCTATTTTCTACCTTCCACTAATTTGTGCAATAGAAAAACTATTCTGTTGATTCCTCAACTGTCCGTAATATGCTGTTTGTGAGGCCGGCCTCAAAATCGGACACCATCCTTTTATTTATTCAATGACCAGTTTCCAGGTGGAAGCTAAACACGATTTATGAGTGCGGCTCTGATTTATGAGGGCAAATGCTGGAATCGCCATGCACACCGATCGTGCCTTCCTGTTTCCAGAACGTGCGTCTGACAGGCATCCATTTGAATAAGAATCATCAGATGAACTCCTCACTAAAATTGGATGTCCTATTTGGAAGAGTAGTTGAGTGTTTAGGATTTGAATATAACAGAGAGTAACTCTCCACTGGTGATACAATGATTAAGTGGAGTCTTTTTGTGAAGCTTTTCATTTACTACGCCCAAATACTATGCGCTAACGAGACGAATTCACATAAAACTTTCAAGTCGTGGTTCGCAGCCAAACCATTTTTTTTATTCTTCAGAAGGAGTTACAACCGATTTCGAAGCAAACTGAAGGGATTATTGGTTGATCACTGCTGGTAGGTTGGTATTTTGATTAATTACATACTGGGGAAACACAACGGGCTATAGACGACGGTCCTCGATCAAGCCCATGGGGGAAGATTCGAGGACAACACCACGTAGTTTTGAACCACTGATGACGAGGTGATGACTGACGGTTGCAAAACCAATAGATAAATGCATGAGGATTTAAAATTGTCCGTTGTGTCGAGGATACAAGCCGTAGTTTTGATGAGAATACTCGGGCCTGATGTTGAATTGTGTAACAAATGAAGCCGGCATAGGAAGTTTCAACGAATGTTTAGTGTAAATACTCAACAATTAATGTACAGTTTGAACGATTAAAGAACTGTATGATATTAATTGTTGTTGAGAGATTGATATGGTCCGATTAGTTCGGTAGCTTTCGAATGACACTACTTACTCAATTCCCACTCCACGAAGCACGAAGTTACACCGGCCCAAAGCTCGCCCAGCACGGTAGCATTTCGACCTATTGCAAACCCTCGCAATATTAACATTTTTAAATGAATTACATTTAAAAAGATTACTTGAGATAAATTAATATTTTTAAATGAATTTAATTGTTATTATTTTCTTTCGAATGGCAATACCATTAAGAGATTTTAGATTTATTTTTTCCGTTTCAGCTGCGCACCCCCTTCGCTTAATTCGCTTGTGCACTGAGGTATGTCATTCTTGAATTCAGGTATACTCCAGAATGGAATTAATCTGGTACAGACATCCTTCGTCTACATTGCGCTTTATTTATCTTCTGGATTTTCGTCTAGTTCTGAAATCGTAAGACAAAATATTTGTAACGCCTTTTTGTAATACTAGACTTTTCGTACAAGCTTTTCCGATTTTAAAGACGTATTCGCGTCACAATGTCTCAATTTTTCTGTTGAGGTGAAGAGTGGGAACCCTGTACCAGATTTCTAAATTGGGTATTTTTTGTATAGTACATTTGTTGTATCGTCGTCTACACATGGTACTTTCGCTGAGGTTAATTTTTCTCCTGTACTCTTTCCTCAGGGATGATGAGGAAGAGACAGGCGACATTTTGTCTCCTGTCTCTGTTGCTGTTAAAAAAGCCTTCACACCGCTAGCGACAGCAATTTATTTGCGCATGCGCATAATCTTCTTTTTCGAAAACAAAACATTTATTTCCGCTTCTGATTCTGCAAGATGGTTGACAGATCGCGTCCGCGTGTAATTATATTCCTTTTACATTGAGGAAGGGCTGAGTAAGAACGCAGCTGCTTCATTGATAGTGGGTGAATAGAATCGAACGTGCACTAAACATACCAGATTCCTTGTTGAAAACCAACCAGGAAAAGTGGTGCCTGTTTTTCAATTGGATGTGTATGTGGAGATATTCGCTCCCAGGATACCTCGGCGATCTATATCTGTTTTCATGCCACTACTCTGCTCTTCACTCACTTCTCCTTTCATGACAACCGGTCTGATGGTTAAGATCTTAGCCTCTAGTTAAAAAGATTCCTGGTTCGAATCCGGGACAGTACATGGATATTTGTAAGCGTATGGTGTAGAGGTGGCTGGTGCACCTTAAAATCTGTCGTGGCCGAAAGTCCTCACGTTGGGTGAGTGTGGAAGTTTGGAGAGTGGGGTGCCAGTTGCCTCGATGATGTTGTCGTTGAACAGATGGTGTTTCGTCATCTAACCGTGGTTCGTAATGACGTGGTATTGTCCTCGATTGTTTCCCTTAGGGGATTGATCCCGGACTGTCGTCAATAGCCCGTTGTGTTGATCTAGTACGACGTTAATTAAAAATTACCAATAATCTTTCATGACGCTTTTTTTACTTGACGTCTTGTGTTTGGTTCAGCTTAGCCAAATAGGGCCATAAAACATCAAACCACCCACGGAGATATAGAGCAAAAGCTTTGTGAAGTCCCAGTCATTCGAAATTCCAATGCTCCAACACAAAAAAAAGTCACGAGGGTTCCTTGAGGACGCCGGTACCTGGGAGACGGTTCGAAAATGATGTAACAGATGGATATGCAAATTGGAATGTTACGTGTTCGTTGAATCATCTCAGTTGCAGATAAAATTCTCCGCAATGCCACGTCCATTCGAAAAGTTTGGGTTGGTTTTTCACAAGGAAACGTGTGGAAGAATTATTATGCTGTCGATTCTGATTACCTTGCATTAGATGACTTTGCAAGGCTGCCATAGAAGGAATTTGCAAGTGTACCATATTGTACTAGTCGACCTTATTTCTCGTGGGCGTCGGGAATGTACATCAACATCAAGACTGGGACAACAACACCGGCAGTGGTTGAACGTGTGTTTGTGAGAAATTTTTTCTCATCAAAGGCTTGGCTTTCCGTTTCGGTCAAACTTTTTGTGTCTGGCATTTAAATACAGAAATGCCAGGGATCGATTTTCCACCGATCTTCATAGGTCCCGTTCCGATCTTTTAATCACGTGCCGGGAAGGGAGAAGCTAAAACATGTTCTGGATGTGTGGGAAACGGATGGAAAGGCTACTTCGAGATTAGTTTGTGATCCGGAGTCATCCCTACAGATAGATTCCGCAGATGTGGGCGGATGCCATGTGTTCCTAACAGAATGTCGCTTATTGAAAAACATGTGTAGAGGGCTCGGAAATCCCCCCTTCCCGGGTCGCAACTGCGATACGAGAGAGCGGGGTTAGGGAAAATTGGAGAGAATGAACTAAAAACGAGAGACTGATTCTGACTGTTGAAGAGAAAAGACCTCTCTCTGTGTTGCGGAGCATTTGTGCTGGTTAGAGGCAGAGTTCGATGTAGATGGCTGTGCACAAAAATTTCTAAACCTTTACATACCCCTTGTAAATATTAAAATTACTTTAATAAATAATTTAATTTTATAATCCGTCTAATTGTTACCTGACAGTACACAAGGCTACTAAAAGGAGACTTTTTGCTATTATTTTTCAACCTTGGCGTCTATGGATATCTTAAAGCAAAATCGTCTCAAAAGCTACCGATTTCAAAATTTTGGCGACTTATTTGAAAATTAACCGAAAGACAACGAAAATTTAGTCTTTTTTCTAAACTAATAACGGAAGGAAAAAATTAAATTTCTTTTTTCTTTAGGGAAAAAGTTTTTAAGGACGCCTATTTTGTGGTTTTGGTGCCATATCGTGGCATCCACGAAAGAAAAGCATCGGAACCTGGTTTATAGATTATCAATGGAAAAATCATTAAAAATATTTAGTGTTTTAATTTTAAAATTTAAATTTCTTTGTGAAATCTTCAACGTTTGTTTTATACTTAATTAGTTCGTATTTTAGCCAATTCATTTTATATTTGAGCAAGTAAAACAGGGTTTAAGAGACTTTTTACCGACAATTTTTTTTTTATTTAATGCTACTACTTCAGAAATGCTTTGGCTGTGGTAGCAATATATTTGGTTAAGCATAAATGAACGAATGAAATATATTTTTCAAGCTATTTTTATCATCAATGCGGCCTGCAAGAAAAACTCGTGTCTCGGCAAGACGGCCCCGCAAGACGATGTGGACGGGAGTCGGTTCCTCTTGAGAGTATTTTTACCTCTTGAATTTTATTGACGCGGAAAAGAGTACAAATAACTTGTTTTTTAGCGTCTGTGGTAAAGTCATGAGTTATCCTAATGTGTCGGCTTTCTTTTATCTCACTTCCCTATCAGGTGATTGAATCGAAACTACGAAGAACTTCAGTCACCTGTTTAAATATACCCTGCATTTGCTGCGACTAAACCTTCAGAATACGGCATTTGCTTCTGTCAAGGGCACAGGAACTCAAATACTGTGGAGGAACTCAAAGTCTATTAAATACCTTAAGTACTCTCGATTGTAGGAAACAATTGATAATTAAGCATCCATTTAGCAATGAATGATTTATTAGTAAAAGCCATGGATAGGTAGTTGATACCAGTGACCCCTCGATACATCGTTCATTAAAAGTTGTCCCCGATTCATTTAATTTTGCGAACAGCAACGGTGGGTTGGTAATTGTGGGGGTTGTATGGCGCAAGGGCCATATTTGTCCAAATTGCGCCAAACACAAGACAGGTAGGTAGATAATTATTTTAATTAATGTCGCTCTAGAGGAACATTATGGGCTATTGGCTACAGTCCGGGATCAAACCCGAAGGGAAAGATCCGAGGACAGTACCAAGTAATTTTGAATCGCGGTCAGATGCCGAAGTCACACCAGAGCTGGCACCACGCCCTCCTAATTTTCACACCCTACCAAAGAGAGTACTTGATGAGATCACGACAGATTTAACGTGTGCTCCATCCCATTTTGTACATGATGGTCTATGGTTGGATTCGAACTTGAAACACTCCAGTTGCTAATCCATTACTCTTACAACTGGTCTATTTCGGCCCCAAGGCAGACAATTCGAAGTGAAATATATCTTGAAAGGTAATTTGGTAATTTTTAATTACCTTCGTACTAGAGCAACACAACGGGCTATTGACGACGGTCCGGAATGAATGAATCTAAGGGAAGGATCCGAGGACAACATCACTTCATTTTGAACCACGGTCATATGAAGAGGCAACACCTGAGCCGGCACCCCACTCTCCAAATTTCCACACTAACACAACACGAGGACTCTCGGCCACGACAGATTAAAGGTGCACCAACCGCCTCTACTCCATACGCTTACAAACATCCATGCACTGACCCTGATTCGAACCAGGAACCTTCCTATCCAGAGGCTGACACCTTACACCAGACCGGTTGGTCGGCAATATCTTGAAAGGAAAAAAAAAGTAAGTAGTTTTTAATTAACGTCGTTCAAAAGCAACACAACGGGCTATTGATGACGTTCCGGGATGAATCCCCTAAGGGAAGGATCCGAGGACAACATCACGTCATTTTGAACCACGGTCAGATGACGAGGTAACACCTGCGCTGGCACCCCACTCTCCAAACATCAAAAGGGGATCGGGGAATAGAATAATGGAATGGAAGCTGGAAAAGATCGTTTAGGTATCTCGGGAGCACGACACCCGTGTTTACTAAAGACAGTAAAAATCCAAACCAGTAGTAAAGTATATCTATTTTCCCCCAAGCTCAAACACCTCGGGGGGTTGATCCCGGACTGTCGTCAATAGCCCGTTGTGTCGCTCTAGTAAGACGTTGATTAAAATACCTCTACCAAGCTCGACTCTGGCCGCTTGTCCTTCGACACTACAAAGGGTGAAATGACGGCTCTTGGTGACGGAGCATCCAATGGGTGAGCCACAGCTACTCTTAACAAGGACTATCACCCATGCGCTAACAAACTGGAATTTGAACTTTACAATTGTAATTCAAAGGTTACCTTTCAACCAGTTATCACAATCTTTTCCCGAGGATCGTTTTAGCTGGGGTCATCGCGCTCCGTTCTACCTCCATGTGCAGTCTCTTAGAGGCATCTACAGACAGAGAAATTGAGCTTCTTGATCGGCCGGGCACATGAAAAGGAAGAAGGAAAATCGAAACTGATCTACCATGTATACAGAGTGATTCAAAACTCAACACACAAACTTTTAATGGGAGGTAGAAAACACAAAAACAAAACAGAATCACATAAGAATGTGTTACCGAAACACCAACTTGATCAGCTGGTGGATAAACCAAGATGCAGAAATGACAAGCCGATAATGGGTGGAAAAACTCGTTATTCAGCGATAATTTACTCTAGGACAGTACGTGTAGACGTCAAGTTTCACAGCAAGTGCTCTAAATTCTTATCATCTACAGTTATGCACGCTTGAGGGCGCTGTAGTTTTAATGCAGCGCTAGTCATTTTAAGTTCCGATTGCGTACGGAAAGCATGTAACAATTCACGAACGCTGAAATGGCGGACATGCACCTCGTGTAGGGTGCAGTTGATGACAATGGAGGGGCTGTGGCAAGGGTTGTATTGCCGAACGCTTTCACACGAACTTCACCGCTAGCGACAGCAATTTATTTGCGCATGCGCATAATCTTCTTTTTTGAAAGCAAAGCATTTATTTCTGATTCTGCAAGATGGCTGACAGATCGCGTCCGGTTGGCGAGCGTTATTGTTTTTTCTTTTTATCTCAGCGATCGTTACGCCAATTGAATCTCCTCGAATTTGGATTTAACAATGAGAGTTGCACGTGCAGCACCAAGGGCAACGACGTTATGGCTGTTATATAATAAGGTACGAATTCGCAAACCAAATGGGAATATATAGCAATTTTTTATATTTTCGCAAGAGATTGTGACGTCACGTTAACCTTCGCGTTCGAGAAATCAACAGATTCCATTTCCTGAACGATTCCAGCGTAGGAATAGAAAATAAATTAAAAGAAATTTTGACTGGCATTGTTTAGTTCTTTTTTGTGAAATCGGGATCGTTAACGAGGGATTGAAAATTTCAACGGTATTGAAATCTGCGGAAAAAATTTGACATCAGAAAAAACCTTATAAGTTTAATTTTCTTTCAAAAAAATATTTTCAACTAAATATTTACATTTTTGCAAGAGATTGTGACGTCACTCTGATCGGATCTCTTCGTAATTTGAATTCGGCCGCTTTTGACAATGACGAGGCCACCACGGCGTTGCCCGTGGTAGGTGTTATTCCATAGGCTACTAATTTCTAGTTGGTTTGCGAATCGTAGCAATCACCGGGGGTTAGAGAGTAGTGGTCACACCTGACCCCACCAAAAAAACTGTCGTGGGCAACGCCGTGCTGGCCACGCAGTGGCTAGTTGTAAATAAATGTACATGTCCCTCTGTTCTTGGTCGCTACTACACACATTGTCAATCAAAACAGACATCGCTCGGTCACGCTTTAAAAAATTGACTTCAAAAGGTATACAAAACGTAGAAGAGGATGAATATCCTTTAGCATTCATTGGGGAGAGGTTGCCTCCCTTACTAACGTCACTGGTATCCGTCCAGTCATGAATGTAATACCTGTCAAAATTTAAAAATTTTTAAATATTGGAACGTCACAACTTTTGATTATTCATACCATTTTAAAAGTAGTAAGTTAATGAATGGCTAAAAAGTCATCATTTCGTTTTCGACCGGAATGAAAGCTGTTAATCAGTGTCCCCATCAAACTAAATGTCGTCTAAACGTCAAGGCCGTTGTTGAACTTGATTGCTTTCCGTCTCTCTCTAACCACTTAGTTACTTCTCATTTCAGCGCGTCCTTCTGCAAACGGAAGGTTGCTTACTCTGTTTTTGTTTGCCTGGTTGTTTATCTTTTTCCTCCTTTACCTGTAGTTGCCAGGCGATCCTGTTCGTGAGCGCTTCAGTTCCGGTTTTACAGAGAACAGTCCTTCGATTTGAATGAATGACAAAAACACCTTCGGTTTTCACCCGTAGCACAAGTTTTGGTATTGAGACCACATGTTATTCAGATGTACGTCTGTCTAAACAATTCGAACTATTTCACCAGAAGCATTTCGAACTCATACATAAAGAATGGCACAGCTGAGGATGCTTTGCATATATTTAAATTTCGTACTATTTTAATTAAGACGAGGTCAAATTGTTTTCCTCACAAAAATGCTGAAATTAATGTATCGCATCCAGAGGTGGATCAGTTCGGAGTCCAAAGGCGCAAATAACTTTGAGGTTCTTTGTCCTTAATTCTCAGACTTGCTAATCCAAATACTCTTTTACATTTTATTGCAATAATATGAGTTAAATTGTTATAAATACTTACAACTATAACTATAGATTTTAAATTATAAAGGTATAACAAGATAATAATTCTGTTCAGTAGAAGTAAACCAATCATTCTAACGAGTCCCGTTTTGATACAATGTCTTAGTTTCAAAAGGGACATGACTCAGTGGCATTATGCCTACTGCACCAGCAACCTGAAAGTTGTGGGTGATTCCTCCCTGGTTGCATTTCTCTCCTTCTATGTAAGCAAACCATCCTTGTGCGTGTATGTCCGTTACTTAATGTTGTCTGTCTAGTGTTTTGCGCAGCATGACGAAATCTGCCCCTTTTCACCATAAAACTAAACGAACTGAGTTTTAACCTTTCGACTACGGCTATTGATATTATTGAGGCAATTTTATCTTGACGCGATTCTTATAACTTACAAAGGAGCCGACCAACTGGTATGGTGGTTAAGGTGTTAGCCTCTGGATCGGAAAGTTCCTGGTTCAAATCATGGTCAGGGCATGGAAGTTTATAAGCGTATGGTGCAGAAACTGCTGGTCTACCTTAAATATGTCGTGACCGAAGCTCCTCACGTTGGGTTGGTGTGGAAGTTTGGAGAGTGGCTCAGGTGTAGCCTCGTCACCTGACATTGGTTCATAATTACGTGGCGATACATGGAATGGCTTAGGCTGGGACGGTGGTAACTAGTTGAAGATAACTTTCAAGGTACAACTGCTGTAACGACCGCAGTCTAAATTCTTTCTTGGTGCGATTCTTATAACTTTCGAGTTACAACTGATGTGCTTGATCGTTGTCAAACTTCTTTCTTGGCGTGATCATGGTACAACTGCTGTTTCGGCGGTAGTCTAAAGGTTAAAAAGTGTAATAAATTTATTAAGACAAGAAATCAGTGTTGAAATTCCACAAATAAACACTGATATTTTTCATTTTTTTTAATTGAAATTAATTAAAAACATTTTTTACACTTCTTCGAAAATTATTCATTTTTAATATTGTGAGTAAATTCTCAAACTGTAAAAAAACCCTGAAAAAAGGAGTCAGAGATCTATCACTTTAATTTTAAGCACGACGTTTTTAACCTTTGGACTAAGTTACAGCAATTGTACCTGTCAGGGAACCAGGTCCGAAATCTACAGTTGAGCTGGCGATATTCTTGCAGCAGGAATGGACACCAGTACCCGTAGCTGTGTATCAAAACCTTGTTGAAAGTATGCTCATAAAGGTCGCTAGTGTAATTGCAGCACGTGGGGGACCATCTCCCTATTAAAGCATGTATTCTTTCCCTTATTTCATCACATCGTGATGTCCGGTTCATCATTGTGGGGGTAATGTAGATTCAGTCGTCTTTCACACAGATTTAAACCTTTTTTGATTCACTTTAACCTTTTACAACGGCTATAGATATTTTTTTTCCAATGGCAAGGCTGGGTACAGATTGCAAAGACAAATACAATACATAATACAATATCGTCTATAGATATAACAAGCGCGATTCTTTCTTGGCGTAATTTTATAACTTTCAAGATACAACTGCTGTAACGACCGTGGTCTAAATTATTTCTTGGCGAATAAAAATAGACTCTTTCAGCAAAATCTGCTGAAAAACTACACTCCAAAATGTTGGCGATTTTTTTTGTTGAAAATTTATCGAAGTGCAACGAAAATTTAGTGTAGATAATAAAAAGGACTGAGGAAAATTTCGGATTTCTCTGAAGAGAAAATTTTTTAAGACACCGATTTTCAACAAAACGCAAAATTTGCCAAAAAACGCCAATTTTGTGCATGTTTTTAGGCCAAACAGTGGCAACCATAAAAGTAAAACATCGGAATCTGTAGTTGTTAGAGATTGGCGTAAAATAAACTTTATTAAAAAAACTTTTAAATTTTAAAATTTAAATTTTTTTGGCGAGATCACAACTGTTTAATACCCAACCCATTTTGTGTTTTAGCCGATTCCTTTTGTGTTTGTGCAAATGAAATTGGTACTGAAATAGGGCTTAAGAAGATGCTTTTTCTTAGTTATTTTATAACATTTATGTTACTATTTCACAAGAGTGCATTGGCTGTGGCAGCTTAGGTAATCCTTTGTAATCCTTTATATATAAGTACAAGTGCAATCCCTGTGTCATGATGACCTGTCACTTTCATTGATATGGCAACACATAGAAAAGGGAAAGACGCGCGTACAGGGAGTACCTTGCTACGTAACAAAAACTCCCTCTACCTGTGGAAACCATACCCGCAAACCTTGTGCGTAGAAGAAAAATAAATGAAAAGGTTTTTTTTGGCGAGCCAAAAATATGTGCCACTCTTCCGCCGAGGTAAACAATTGTCCGCGTTTTCATTCATTGCGTATGTCTCCTTTCTTTTCTTATCAACTCCAACATATTTTTAAAAATTGAAGCAAGGCGATTGAGTTCACAAATATTCGTCCAATCACCAGCAAATGAGAAAACGTGACGCAGCTCAAAATAAGAGATACAAGCATTACTTTAAAAAATATTACACTTTTCTTTATTTTGTTTCAAGTGAATGAAACTACGTTGAACTTCTTAAAATAAAAATGTTCGTTTTTAATTATATTTGCAACTGGTTTCCAGTAAATAGAAAGATGTAAACGGCGATCTTGGTTTACAAAGAGAATTAGTTTTGAGAGATTATACAAAAATCGTAAAACCAAAACGCAAAGCAGCATTTTAAATTTTGTCTTTTAATGACAGAATTTTTTTCGTTTTTCCGTCGCTTTTTAACATTAGATTTAAATTACAATTTGCAATTGCAAAACACTCTCCTAGCAGAACACCACATATTGATGAATTGCAAACATTTACTAGTACATTGAGGACATTACACGATTGGGACAAATACTAAAAGTTAAAGGAAACATTAAATAATATCTGAATGAATAACATCTTAACTGGAAACAGCTTTGCATATCTTAACAGCATAGGAGGGAACTCCTATTGGGCGAGAGGGGTTTGGCAGGAACCAATCTCTACACTATGGGTGCCTTCATACGAAGGAGATCGATCTCTCATGTCGGTAGGAGACCGGTATTTCATGTAAAACACGCCCGAGATTGTCGCTAGGAAATGTTTACAGATTCATTTCCTGCACCGATTCGAGCGATGGGAAGTAAAACAAACAAAAAATTTTGACTGGAATTGTTCAGTTCTTTTTTGTAAAATCGGAATCGCTAAAGAAAGATTGAAAATTTCAGCGTATTTGAAATCTGCGGAAAATTTTACTTCTTTGAGATATCGTACATCAAATTTTCTTTTTAATTTCTTTAAATAAATAATTTTTCAATTGTAGCTTTTTTATTACTAGCCGGGCTGCGCCGGCTAGCGCTCGGCGGTGTGTAATAGTGCTTTTTTTAAACTTTTTTACGCACCGTAATAAAGCATGTTTTGATTTGTATATTTTATTTATTTTTATGAAACAATTCTTCAAATCATTGCGAGCGTATTCAATCAAATATTTAAGGGGAGTCGGAACCCTCTATACCGGTAATGTTAATTTGACAATTTTCATGTACCTTTTTCTCAGAAAGTAATAAACATAGAAGCTTAAATTTTTTGCAGTAGATTCAACAGATACTTGTTATTTTACTGAAGTGAGCTTTTAATTTTAATTCATTTACTTTATTTTTAAAAAATTTTTTAATTAGGGTCACTTTGATTTTTTCAATTTTTGCACTTTTTTGGAACGAAAAAGGCCCAAACAAAAAATATTTTTGGAAAAACAACAAAAGCTCACTTCAGTGTATTCAAATAGATATATAGAATATGTGGTAAAAATTTCAGAAGTATAGATTTGGTAGTTTCTGAGAAAAAGGTACACGAGTAGCAAAAAATGTAGTTTTGAGAAAAACGCGTTTTAAAGTAAAAATCTTAAATAACTTAAAATATCCCAGCTCCACATTCAGTTTTTTATTTTTATTTTCATGTGCTATGTCTTTTTAAACATTTATTTTAATCTTTTGTGTTTCTTTTCCTTTTTATTGTTCACAAATTACATATTTGACGGGAGTCGGTACCGTGTATACTGATGATGTTAAATGGTCAGATTTTATGTACCTTTTTCTCAGGAAGTATTAGAGTTTGTATTTAAATTTTTTTTGTGTAAGTTCAACATACCCTTAACAATAATATACTAAAGTGAGATTTTGTTGATAAAATTCTTGGGTTTAAAAAAAATTATGTGTTGTTGAAAATTTAGCAAAACAGCTTTTTTGTTACAAAAGCACCTCTACCACTAAAAATATTGGGAATAACAACAAAATTTCACTTCAGTATGAATAACTAATCACAAGGAATAGATTATAAAAGTTTCAGCTATATATGAAAAACAGGTTTTGAGAAAAAGGTACACGAGTTTTGAAAAATGTGTTTTCGAGAAAAAGTAAAATATTTTCGTACCTAAAACATTCCAGCACCATAACCAGTTTTCTTCTTGTTTTTTTGAATCTCTTCATTTTCTACTTTTCTTTTTAATCTTTTGGCTTTTCTCCTGTCCTTTGAGGTTTCAGAAAATGCATATTTTGCTCTTGAAAGTCGTTCCTTGTCGAGGCACTTCATAGCGCTCACAGCATACACACCTGGCTCAATCCCTAATTTTCTTAAAACTTCTAATTTTGTTATATTTCCACAATTAAAGGAAGATATTGCATCATATACACCAAGTGATAAAGTTTCCATATGCACAAATGTGGACTTAGGAATTCGAGACCAAATGACGTTATTTACACTTTCATTGGGATTTTGGGTTTTCCCATGCAAACACTTTTTCAACAAATCTTTACGGGAAAGATCCCTGAAAATTGGTCGCATGGCTTCAACTACAGCTTCTGGAAGACTATGTTTATGCTCATATATTGTACCCTTGAACTCAGCTTTCTTAAACCCACACCAGGAATCTTCGCCAGCAGGACAAAATCCATGTTGTGGTTTTTCATTTGTTGAAACTTTGTGCAAGAATATAGCCCAAATTGCTTGCCGCATACTCTCCACACTTTCCAAATTTCTTCGTATTGCCAGTCCATAATACGATTGAATTTTATCTATTTCAACATCAGTCAGACGGTTTTTCCCGGACAAAGATTTTCCGTCAGCCAACACTTTCCCTTTCATTTTGGATTTTAACTGTCGCAATCGTGTACCCATGCGTTTCATTACATGTCCAATGCACTCCAATTTCACTATTTCATGTTCATTTCCGTAAACTTTCTTCCGCCTAACTTCTTCAAATGCTTTTGAGTCTCCGTCTCCTAAGTATGTAGTGTAACGAGCATTGTGCTGTGCCATTGATCTCTGAAATATCCGGCGTACGCCTTCCACCTCCATCATCCCACTTGCTCCCTCGAAATTTTTCTTACAGTTTTCTTGATGCTGCGATTTATTTTTACATAAACAATGTTTTGAGAGTACCTCAACATCCAACACCTTGCCAGTGTCAATGCTGGTCACAGTGACGACACCGTTCAGCGAAGTATAACCACGTTTCTGCCAGGTGCCATCCACAGCTACTGCTAAATTGATGTTCCCAGAATTTTCCACTATGGCCTCCGTAACTGCTTCGCTCATTTTTTCCTCACACACAGATTTGGTAGCAATAATTAATTTTTTATTGTACTCATTAAATTTCGAGGGAGGTTGAGAAAGATTCATCACACTGCAGAACATTCTACCAGCTTCTGCTCCTCCTCCAATGCAACGCATGGCATAAACAAACCTAGAGTTTACAGTAGCTATTTTGGAGTCCTCGTGTTTTTCAGATGAACTGAACACAAGACTAAAATTGCAGTTATTGCATACTAAGTTAATATTGACTGCCAGTCCACTATGATTTTCTAAAACTTGCAGATCAAGTCCATTGTCACAATTTTTACACCTCACTGAAGCTTTAAAAACATGTGCTAAAATGTTTAAATCCATAATAGCATTCAAGTAATTGCTGCACGAAAATGAGCTGAAACTTTCTTCCAAATTGGGCATCTTTTTTTCTTTGGCACACAATTTTATGGAATCGTCTTGTTTTTTAGATTCGCATTCATCATTTCCAGTTCCCAAAGCATCGTCATGAACAGGAAGATTTGGAACTTGGTTGCGATTCTGACCTTTGCAAAAAGTTCCTTTTCGCTTTCTAAATACTTTCGTAGATCTAGGCATATTTATACTATGCAATACACTTCCAAAAGTAATGAAACACAAAGAAACAAAAACACTATAAAAATCAACAAACACAGTGTAGCTAAAGCGTAATACTAATTCTGAAAAGAACGATATTCAAACGATTTAAAAACACGGAAGCTTGTAAACAATCATTCTAAATACAGTTACAGTTATTTCAAACGTTTTTACAAAGAGAAAAATCTACTAGATCGTGAGGCTTTTAGTTAGCAGAGCGATACAAAAATTGTTTTGGTTTCTCTTTCTGAAAAGTGGGCGTGGCACTCGATCTGTTAGCTTGTTTACCTTTTTTAAAACTTCATTTTACAAACTTCTAATTTTCCGAATTGAAAAAGTAATATGTCATTAGAAAGCTCGTAAATTGGAGATAAATAAAAAATAAAAAAACAAAAATCGATTTTTTCAAAGTATTAAGGTTCCGACTCCCCTTAAGGAAAGTTGGTCGAAATATACATATACGCTACAAAATTATACGTCTAGTGATAGTTTGCAGGAAATAGACATATCATTAAAATCTAACCCTAAATAATATTTCTACAATAGGTAATATACCAGAACACATAATGCAAACAAAAATAAAATTCCAATCCTTGGAAAAATGCAAAATTCCGAAGAAAAAAAATACGTACGTATCTATTCAAACGTGTTGAATTTCGATTTCCTGAATATATTGTGAAATAGAATAATGCGACAAAAGACTTTTCAACGATATTGACAAAGACAATAATGATTTATTAACAACAAAAAAATACATATTCATAATACTTGGGAATCCTCAAATATGTCCACAACATCTCGCAGTCAACTCAAATACGCAAACACGGAATTCTAAATCAAATTAAAAAAGCAAACATTAATTCTGAAGTGGCCAGATACCGGGTAGCAAAATTACGTTTAAATTACTTTTACATCAAAGGAAGAAATAAGAAGTCAGTTCAAACATAAATTTTTACAATTTAATTCCTTACTTTGCATAGAAATTGACCTCGGCTATTTAAAAACAGCAAGAATTCAATTTCAAACAGCAAGATTTGCATAGAATATCTGGGTTATTTTATTTACGTTGATTGTTGCCATTCGACGATACACAAATAACGTCGATTTCGGGTCCACGTACGTTAGTTGTTGTTGTCGTGTCTACGACGAGTCTTGTTCAAATGATGCCATGAGCAGTTATCACAGCTCTAGCAATATCGACTATATTGTCCTCGTACAGGTTCGGTTCCGAGAAAAGGACCCCGACTTTAAATAGATCCGCAATTATTGCTGGACATTCGAAAATGTGAGCTGGTGTTAACTCCATATCTGGGCAGTTATTACACTTTCTGTAAGATCTATTACCCTCGCTGTCAATCTTCATTTCTCTGTAATGACCTGTTCTTAACCTGGCTATGGTTTTGGTAATTACTCTATCCTCATTGATATTACAAAGCTGATGCTTAATTGAGATCGAAGGTTCTCTCAATTTGAAGTTAGCTAGGGCGTCCAGCAGGGTGACATTCACATTGTCCTCATTGTTTAGATTTCTAGCCTCTTTTGCTAGTTGGTCTGCAGTCTCGTTGCCTGATATATTAACGTGTGCGGGCAACCACTGGAGTGTGCAGATCTTTCCCAAATGTTGAATTTCTCTTAGGTGGGAGCATATTCTGCTGATGATCGAGGAGTCTCTTTTTAGTATTGCTTGTAGGGCAGCTCTTGAGTCACAGAAAATAACTACACCCTCAGCCTGCTCAGAAGCAGGAAGGGTTTTATACAGGTCAAGTGCCTCTACAATAGCTAGAAGTTCGCAAGTGAAGTTGGACGCAATAGTGTTTTATATATATAGATTGGCAATACGAATATGGGCGCATTACCGATAGACAATGACGTCACGACTTTTACGTCCTTAGGAATCGTCTTCGCGATTGTTTTTGGTAGGTATTTAATCAACGTCCCACCGGACCAACACAACGGGCTATCCGATCGTTTTTGGAATTAAGTAGCAATCACCTAGGGTTGGCGAGCGTGATTGTTTTTTTTTTATGGTAATGAATTTTGGCACACAGGTAATCCTAATTTTTTGTGAATTTTGTGACCAGTCCGAATTTTCAAATTTAATCTAGAACATTTTCAAATTAATTTATTAGGTTTTTTCTCCCTCGAACCAACGTTTTGGACCTTTTTGGAACTGTGCCAAGTCTGACGTAAGTGTTGGCCGTGGAAAATTTGACCGTCGCGATCGGAAAAGAGATCAGATTCATTTTGGGTTCTTTTTGGCGACATGACCGTGTCATGTCGGGTGGAGATGGGCCTCATTCTTTTAATTAATGTTTTTTTCTCTTACACAGATGAGGCTGGGGTGGAAGGAACGAGGCGACATGCCCGTGTCATAATGTTTTGCAAATTTAATGTGTCCAGCCCTATTTTTAAATTTTAATCAAAAATATTTTAAAATTAATTTTTGACAGTAATTTATTTCTAGCCACTTCAAGGCCATCACGGCGTTGCCTGTGGTGTTGGTTTGTGAAGCAAAAATCGAATGAGAATGCGTTGCTATTACCGGAGGTTGGCCAGCGTTAGCGAGCAGTGTTCACACCTGACCACAAGAAAAGAACTGTCACGGACAACGCAGTGGTTAGTTTAAAATATCAAATTATCGTTTAGTCACTTTCTTTTTACTTCCTCGTATTCTTACTATTAGTTTGTCAACATAAAGTGATGCTAAGGGCGCCTTCACACGAAGGAGATCGATCGCTCAGACCGGTCTGAAGGCGATGGAACGTGCATAGAAATCATAGGAGCACTTCACACGAGAGCAGGAAACCGTTATGAGAGACTAAAAAATAGTCACCGAGGAAGTTCAGTCGCCGGCGTTTATGTCGTGGTTTATTTTATTCGAGAAACTAAACAAAAGAGCTTTTATATTCTCTAGTACAAGTTTATATATTCGCGATCGTTAAAGATAGAGTAAAAATTTCAACGGATTTGAAAAATCTGCGGAAAATTTTACACAAAATCGATACTTTAAATGTGATTTTCTTTAAATAAATAATATTTCTATTGTAACTTTTGTATTTACGTCAAATGCGGATAAATTCATATTGCGAAAATATAAAAGTTGGAATTGAAATCTATTTTTTTAAAAAGAAAATCCCATTTAAGGTATCGATCTGATGTAAAATTTTCCGCAGATTTCAAATCCGTTTAAATTTTTAATCTGTCTTTAACGATGCTGATTTTACAAAATAAAACTAAACAATTCCAGTCAAAAATTTTGTTTTGCTTCTTTTCTCTCAAATAGTTTATGCACAGGAAATGAATCTGTAAACATTTCCT
Source organism: Metellina segmentata (assembly GCA_947359465.1). Classification (NCBI taxonomy): domain Eukaryota; kingdom Metazoa; phylum Arthropoda; class Arachnida; order Araneae; family Tetragnathidae; genus Metellina; species Metellina segmentata. The sequence continues at coordinate 2,704,189 of OX375881.1, read as the reverse complement.
GGTGTTAATATCAAGCAACCGGTATATGAGATCGATCTCCTTCGTGTGAACGCGCCCTAAATTATTGTAATAAAAAAATAAAGAACTTCCAAGAATATTTTTCTTTTGTTTATCACATTCTAGCATTTGTTCGCCAAAAAAAACAACCTCACCTCTCTCCGTGAGTTTTCTTTTTTTATTTTGTCCGTATAATCTTTGTGAGTTTTGTTCCACAAGGCAGGCTGTATTTGCACAGCAGTAATTAACTTATATTTTTCTAATATTGGAAAGTTTAGATAATGATAAGACAAAGAAACCAGGAAAACAAATTCTCTCAAAAAGGCAGCTGATATCGCTAGGAATCAAACATTTTCAGAAGATAGTCTCTCTCGTGTGAATGACGCAATACCTCGCAATATAACATCAGTCTTCTGCATACAAAAAATGTCTCCAGCGACTGAACTTCTTCGGCGACTATTTTTTCGTCTCTCATACCGGTCTCTTTCTAGTCTTCTCCTGTAAAATGCTCCTATAGTTTCTATGTAAGTTCCTTTGCCTTCATACCGGTATGACTCCTTCGCGTGTGAAGGCGCCCCATGACTTGAGCTTGAAGATATGTACCCAAAAAAGGGGTGGGAGTTGTCCCGATTAACTGTTGATCAAATTTATAGATATCTAGAATGCATCGTGAGCTAATCATTCAAGGAAAAAAAGGACCTTCACCTTCACCTTTGATCTTGGACGTCACTATTACTTGCGACACAATTCTGGACTAATCCAGTCACCTTCACCAATTTCATGCATGCCACGATCGCCTGGTTGAAAGAGTAGCAGATCAGCAACCGGAGGGTTGTGAGTTCGAAACTCGATCCAACCAAAAACCGTCGCATACATGGTGGCTGGTACATATTAAATCAGTCGTGGCCTCGAATCACGTTGGAGTAGGTATAGAAGTTTGGAGAGTGGAATACCAGCTCAGGTATTGATATGATTTAAAACAACGTGTTGCTGTCCTCGCTTCATTAACTTTGGAATGGATCGCGGATCACTAATAGCTCGTTGAGTGTTGAGCTCACTGCGACATCATTTCAACTACCTACCCATTATCTTGTTGCCCATACCAATGCAGTTAGGAGAGGACAATTGAACAAACATCTGTCACCGTGAAATGAAACTGAAAATTCTCTCTTAATCTACTCGTCACGGAATCTCATTTGTATTGCATGGACAGACGCCCTTCTAATAACACATTTAAAACTCTACCACACAATGGAGCTGGTAGGTAGGTAGATACTTAGATAGATAGGTAGGTACTTAAATTGACGTCGCCGGGAACAAACACAGCCGGTCAATAAAGAAATGGACTTAAGGAAATGCTTATACACTCTGAGACAAAAAAAAGTTGAAGGAATTGTCAGAATGCGATGAAATTTACAAGGTTGGTAAAGTGCTTATGAATGTGTAAATGATTCAAATTTGAGACTGAAATATGTAAATTTTAGGGAGAAAAATTCAAAAAAGTGGTATCATTCAGTATGGTTTATGACCGTCATTATTCCTAATGCAGCATGCCAAGCGCCTTGGTAGTGAGTCATATAGGCTCTAGTCTTGCGACAGTACATCCCATGCCACTTAAACCCTGTCATGTTGTTCCAGCAGATTACGCGGTATGGGTGGAGTGGTGACATCTCGTCCAATGGCATCCCATACATTGTCGATCGGGGACAGGTCCGGTGAGTATGCCGACCACATTAAGATATCGTTGTGTCGTAGACGAGCTCTAGAGACGGCAGCAATACGGGGTCGAGCATTGTCTTGTTGAAAAAACGGTGGGGACTTGGAAGTTCAGGAATGAGAGCGTAACTGGCTGTAAAATTTCTTGTACGTAATGCTGGCCTGTCAAAGAGCTTGTAAATAATACCAAAAGTGATTTGGCATCATACGCAATTGCACCCACACCATGACACCAGGTTTTCTGTACGTGTGAAGCTACACAACAAACTGTGTATCTTGGCGCTGACCATATTGCCTCCACACACGGATTCGATTGTCGTCTCCACCCAGACAGAAGCAGGAATTCGTCAGTAAAGACCACTCGATGCCCAATGTCCGTCTGGCACGACACCTTTCCAGTCTTTGACGGCGATGCAGTGTTGTTAAAGGCAGTCGTGTCTACGTGAGTTTAGTCTCACGTCGTTAAGCCGTCGACAAAGGGTGCGATCACTTATTGGATGATCGAGAGAGGTTCCCACTGTCCGTTGGATGTCTGCATCAGTGGCTGTTGGATAAGTACGCGCATATCTTAAGCCGTGTTTAAACAGGATTTGCACAACTTCTCTCCCTCCAAACATCGAAGCGATTCCGAGAAACGGCCCATTCATTTTATCGTCAAGATCTCGAGTCGGGGTGGCGATATGGTGAGTTGCAGAGACAAATTTGTTTACCACCATGAGTCGGTAAAGATCAAAGGGTTGCGATTTTTGGGGTAAATTTCTTGAAGACGTTTGCTTGACAATAACCGCTCCTCTCTACCCTTCACCCCAACCCGTGGTCGCTGACGCCGTCTTTTGTTCGCTGTCTGTGATATCTTACCCTCATCGCTTGCCTTGATCAATCTCCCGCCAAATTGCCAATGAGTGACCTATTCGATCAAAATGGCGTAGACGAAAGAGCTGATAATAACATTAATAGAACACTTTAGAGAGAGGTCTGCCCTCTGGGACCCAACTACACCCGAGGACAAAGACAAAAAGAACAATGTCTGGAGTGAAATTGTTGAGGAACTCGACATCTTGATGAAAAAGTGATCATTCTTCTTTACAAAGGGTTGAGAAGAGTGCGCTCGGAGGGTTGCCGATAATGTCCACAAAGCGTTTACACCGGTCGAAAAGAGGGACAAAAAGGGGTCAGCATAGGGGAACGTAAAACCTCCTCGCCACACAAAGGGAAATAAATGTATTAGCAACTCCGGTGTAAAAGCTGCTTTACAACACGTCGATCCTCTCTCGGTCTGGTTTCTCTAGGCCTTCCCGAGTCTGGTTAACGCTGGCATTGGCAAGTGCCTTGTTGTATCCACCGCTGCGAACAGCGTGCAACAGTAACAACCAATATGTTTCGCAATGCGTCGATTAGACCATCCACCTTTTCGGAGGCCAATGACTCGGTCTTTGTCAAACTCTCCCACTTGCTTAAATTGCTTGCGAACGTTTTCCGTGGCATAGCTCAATGAGAAACGATGTAAGCAACATGAATCGAAATGAATTTGCTGAGCTACTGGATGTCCTTTTATGCCCCGGTTTGCAGCGTGTTTCAGAGCTGCCCTGTGCATGGCGCATGCAAAAACGATTCAGAAAATTTGATCATTTGCATCTCCAACGCAGATGTACCACTCCTCGAAATTTCCTTTATACCGTTCTACTCCTTCTAGATGCAACTATTATTTTTTGTCTTAGAGTGTATGTATAACCTTTTAATACAAAGCGTCCAATTTGTATGGCAGGTAGGTAGTTGAGTTAATGTAGCACTGGAGCAACACAACTCCAATTTGTATGGATCTGAAGCTGCGAATTTCACTATTGGTTGCTGTGATATGACAATCACATCAAATATTGTTTTGCCCTAAAAGCAGGGAAACACAACCTACAAGCTATTTGTGTCAATGTCCAGTCCCCTAACAAATCCCTGAACTTGAGGAGAAACCAAGTTCATCACCCCTCGATTCCGAGAAATTGGAACGGGTGCGCTTTCACCCTTCACCCAATGAGGTTGATATCTGAAATGGCGCAATGTTACTCGGCCAATAGAAGGATTGACCCTCTGGCAAGGTCGGGGTTTAGCACCCTGAATATTGGGGGAAGGGTCAGACGAGGAGAACGACAGGAAAACGCCAACGCTAAAAAAAGAGACGGAGGATTTTTCGATTGTGGCCAGCCAATTTCCAAAAATATGGTAACTACAGTAAAACGATGTACCATCGACGAATTGAAGGAATAAATAAATAAGCGAAGTTACCAAACAGAATACGGCTGCCTTTACTGCGTCATCATTTATAATAGAAATCTCTAGATTCCAGAAGGAAAGAACCACCTGATTCCAAAAAAAGGAACCTGTATACCCCATGCTTTACTTCAACCTGACGGTCACCCTATATAAAGGTATGTCCATATTTCTATCCGATACGATTGAGAACTCCTCTTATTTCCGATCGAATCTGAGATCAGAACTGGATATTGGTATCCAGATCAAAATTGGGTATAATAACAAGTACAGTTGCCGGTCATATTTTACTACAATTAGACGGAGGATTGTCACAAACTGTGGATTCCAAACATCCAGACTAGGTTTTTAACCCAGTACCTGTTGCATCGATACTGCTAACAACTCAGCAACGTCACGGAGCAATAGAAATTTTCAACAGCACAAAGAGCAATCTTCAAAATGACACGAATTCTATCTTAAGCATTTTGAATATGTAAGTAGTTGAATTAACGTCGCACTAAAGCAACACAACGAGCTACTGGTGACGGTCAGGGATTAATCCTGTAGAGAAAACAGGAGGACAACACCTCGTCATTTTGAACCAGATAACGAGGTTACGTCTAAGCTGGCGAACCACTCTCCAAACTTCCACTATGACAACGTAAGGACATTTCGGGCCACAACAAATTTAACGTGCACTATCTCCCACGTACTCGACGGTCTTTGGCGCATCCCTCCGGTTGCTAATCACCCAATCGGTCAACCGTGGTCCCTAGTTTGAAGATCACATGATCCATTAACTGTTATCCGCAGGTTACGCGTCTATTTAAGATTCCTTCGTTTTAGTTCATAAACGCTTTTCTTGTCTCGTTCCAGTTCCCAAGCAACGACTTATTAAGAAATCAACCTTTATTGACCCCTCAATTAAACCACGGAAGAGAGTAGCTACAGAGAGTTTTTATCGCATTTTCCTCTGATGTTTGCAACCCACTCGCGATGTCACATCTGTGGTAATTGTCCTTCTCACATTTGAGTTCCTTGTGACACACATCTTCCGCCTTTTATTATTGTTTTCACATCTGGTCCTTTGTGACTGCTCAATAAAATTCCTATTTCTATCAATTATGATTAGATTGCATTTCGAGAATTAATTTCTTTGGTAGATGAGAGTTGTTACATTTCGTCATAGGAGAAAATCTATTTCGTAAAAACCAAGTAATAAGACTTCATCAAAATGTGTCAAAAAAATATCCTTTTTTTGGACCTCCGAGAAAAACCAGACTTCGAAAGGGATAAAAAAGGTTCCTTTTTTCGTGACCTCCGAGAAAAACCAAATAAAAAGACTTCAAAAGGGTTTAAAAAGGCTCCTTTTTGTGACCTCCGAGAAAAACCAAGCAATAATTCTTCAAAAGGGGTAAAAAGGGGTCCTTTTTTTTGTGACCGAGAAAACCAAGCAATAAGACTTCAGAAGGGGTAAACAAGGCTCCTTTTTTGTGACCAAGAAAAACCAAGCAATAAGACTTCAAAAGGGGTAAAAAAGGCTCCTTTGTTGTAGCCTACGAGAAAATTAAGGAGCAATGGTAGTCCAGCTGGTGGAGTCGCGGATAATTGCAACCGGTGAGTTGCGAGTTTAAAACTAGGTACAGTCGGGTACTCGGGACTGGTAAACGTTAAATCCTTCGTGGGCTCAAATATCCTTATGTTGGCGTGTTGTGGACGTTTTGAGAGTGGGGTGCCAGTTTATAAGTGCTGTTCCCGTCATCTCACCGTGGTTCAAAACTATAAGGCGTTGCCCTTTCCCTTCGGGATGAATTCCGAACCGTCTCCCGTCATCTGACCGTGGTTCAAAATTACATAGAATTATCCACCGATCTTTTCCTTAGAGTTTGATCACGGCCCGTCGTGTTTTCTCCAGTGATATTTAAATTCTATACAATTGAGCATTCATTTATTAACGATATGATTGTTCTGAACTAAATGTGTGGTATTTCAAGAACTAATTTTGTGGATAAAATGATCTGTTTTGTAGATTTTATAAAATTAAGTTAACCTAAGTGTGTAGTCACCCCAAGAATGCGATGTATGGCCAGAAAGCCTTGCTTGCAAATGGCCATGCAAGTAACCACCTGGGCCACTCTCGCCTGGTTCGACCTATTACGAATCGGAGGGTTGCGACTTCGAATCTAACCACATACCATAATGAACAAAGGGGACCGGTGCATGTTAAATCTGTCGTGGCATCCCGTGGTGTGATGTGGAAGTTTGGAGAGAGCGGTGCCAGCTCAGGTATGACCCAGTCCTCTGACCGTGGTTCAAAATTACGTGGTGTTGTCCTCTAATCATTCCGTTCGGGGGGTTGATCCCGTTATCATTATGACGTTAATTAAAATAACAACGTAAGTAACAACCTATGGCCATCCATCATAGTCCTATTTCCTGTCTAGGGAAACAATTATTTGGTTATCCATGATATGAATAACTGAATCCTACCTTCACAGTACCATTTTACAGCAAGTGTTATTTATAAAAGGTGTTTCTAAGTTGTTGTGTAAAATGTGTATCATCACCAAGGGACTGCAATAATGTACCCGATGAAAAAGTTTATTGTTTGACTTCTGAAAGGGACAAAAAAAGCATCATTATAGCGAGCATTATGCTAATTCTATTGTCTCCAAACAATTATAAGATACAATTGAAGGTTTTTTGTATGCGTAGACAAAAGGCTGCCATTAAGTTTCTCCTTAATTGACAGTTACGGATACAAGCAGTATATACAATGGTAGTTTCCTAAAACCCGTGCAGCGATAGTAATTTCGTCATCTTTCGTGAACGCTAATTCGCTCTGAGGAAATAAGAGGCCGCGATAGTAACGGATTAGCAACCGGATAGTTCCGAGGTCAAATCGAACCCAAAACCGACGTGAATAAAGGGACTGGAGCATGTTAAATCTGTCGTGATATTGAATAACCTCACATTAGCTTGGTGAGGAAGTTTGGAGAATAGTGTGCCAGCTCGGATTACCTACGGGGACAACACCACGTAATTTTAAACGACGGTCAGAGTAATTCAGTTAGTAATTCGTAATTGGTAATTTCAGTTAACGTCCTACTAGAGCAACACAACAGGCTATTGACAACGGTCCGGGATCATTCCCTTAAGGGAAAGACCGAGGACAACACCTCGTAATTTTTAACCACGGTCAGATGACAGTTCAGTTAGAAGATAAACGGATTAGCAGCCGGAGGGTTATGGGTTCGAAACTAGGTCCAGTCAAAATCCTTCGTGTAAACTGGGGTACATGTTAAATCTGTCGTAGCCTCAAGTGTCCTAATTTTGGTGTGGTGTGGAAGTTCGGAGAGTGGGGTGTCAGATCAGGTGTTGACCTCGCCATCTGGTTCAAACTGACAAGGTGACGAGTGTAGGTGTCCACGTTACTTTCACATTGGGATTGACAGATCTTTCCCATCGGTATCGCCGACCAACCGGTATAGTGGTTAAGGTGTATGCCTCTAGATCGGAAGGTTCCTGGTTCGAATCCGGGCATGGATGTTAGTAAGCGTATGGTATAGAGGCGGCTGGTGCACCTTAAATCTGTAGTGGCCGAAAATCCTCACGTTGGGTTGGTGTGGAAGTTTGGAGAGTGGGGTGCCTGCTCAGGTGTTGCCTCGTCATCTGACCGTGGTTCAGAATTACGAGGTGTTGTCCTCGGATCTTTCCCTTAAGGGACTGATCCCGGACAGTCGTCAATAACCCGTTGTGTTGCTCTAGTAAGACGTTAACTAAAATTACCATTACCATTGATCATGGAAGGTACCAATAGCCCGTTGTGTTGCTCCAGTGTGACGTTACTTAACTACCTACCTATCATAAAAGGTGTCAAAGGTTCTCCTTAAAATTTAGCAGTGACTGTGTTGTTTTCTTATCTATTGCATTGCATCTTTTACTGCCGCATTGTTTATATCTCATTTTTCCCATTCCCCGTAAGGGCAACGACACGATCGATCGATCGCCGTACTAGTGTAGACAAAAATCTCTCCATCCGAAACATCCCTTTCTTTCATCCCTCGTCTTCCTTCCATGCCATTTAATTTTTTCGGGATGTTCTGTCACAAGAACATATCTCGGATTTGGAGTTCGGCCAATTGCGATCTGTACTGGGACTCAAATCCCTCGGCTATTTTTAAAAGCAACGAGGGTGGCGCTGGTTTCCGCGGAAGGGAGGCTGTTCCATCCGCGTCCTAGCCAGCCTTATTGATTTGTCTGATACGTCCTCTAGCTTTGGAATATTCTTCCGGTCCTGGACAGTATGGCCACCGCGTGTCGTTGTCCTCTGGAGTACGGCGTGGAATCGAGAAACTGAAACCAGAACTGATTGATATGAACGAGATTCATTCATAAAGTACGAATTTTGTTTGTGGCGAAAGAGACAATCCGTGTTCTGAGGATTCGTGGTGAGTTAGGAACAACTTATTCGAATCGAGTGAAAATGCCGATATTCCAGCGCCAAGTGAGGAATACTCTTCCCCTCGTTGCACGGCAAATACCCAAGATCCTTTGCGGCCACGGACGTCGGGTGAGTAAATGGCTGAATCGAGGAAACTCGTTAATTCGGAAGGAAAACACCGTCGTGTTCGGTAGCACCTGTTCCAGCGGCATGGGGCTTAATAATCAGAAGATGTACTCTGACAAGCGCAACAAGTCCACGATGACAGGGATCAACCTCGTCAACAATCCCAAGCAATTCAAGGTAAGTACCCTCCTGAACTTGTTTCTCTTCTCGTAATTATTTATCTGTGTTGTATTGGTGCAATCGAGAAATGTTTATCCGTTTATTATTTCTGCGTATGGTGTCATCCATACGGTTTTTTATTCATAAGTTGATATACATTATACATAAGTCACCATAAGTTAGGCGAAGTAAGTTTAAAATGTCGCGCATGAAAATACAATATTTTGAATATGTGTTCAGTTTCAAAATACAATATTTAAAGCAGAAAGGAAATTTTGAGTTTGCAAACGAATGAGTCAATCTGAACCAATACGAAAAAAAATAAACCATTGACAAAGTTGCTAACAAAAATACTAAAGCCGAATTTCAATTGAAAGTGCAGAATAACCATGGGTAGAAAATCATTATAACGAAAATGAATTTTATGAAGAAGTTAAAAACAGTGACGGGAGAATGATTTGAAGTTTTAGAAGCAATTCGATGCTTCCCCCCCACTTGGGATAACAGAAAGAACCTCTCAGATTTATCATTACATTACGACTCGAGAAGTTGTAAGCAGTTGTGGTGTTTATAACTCGTTTAAATTTATACATCTAATTTAATTGTAAGTTTTATTTAATGGAGCGCATAAATTCAAAGTGCACTAACATTAATAATTTAATAATCAATAAAAGAGTTCCATTGTTTTGAAAAAGCAATAAAAATATTCAATTACTTCTACTAGATAGATTTCATACATAAATGCGCTATTTTCAAGTACCCTTTAAATTGATTATTTTTAATCAGACGATCACGTGAATTAAGGTCTCTTAATTCCGTGGTTTATTTAGTATATCCTTCGTATACTTTTATAAATCCTGATATAACAGTCCCCCAATACGCACGAATTTATTCATAATATTAAGTTTGCAATAATGACCTATGCCCTTTTTGTTGCGTTGGATTCAAAATCATGAAATTCATTTGATTCAAAGGCTTCTTTCATAAACTCAATAAATTGTGCGCACAGAAATAGATTTGGGAATTTTCCTCACTGTATTTGGATCGGTTCGATCGCTTAAAATTTTATAGCACCTACGATTGCTAATCGATTATCCTAAATGTATCCGTAAGCGTGTAAAATCGTCATTTTAAAATTAACTTATTCTGTGAAACGTGTTTTGTAAATGATTTATTCTATTTAAAATATCATTCTGAACGAATCCTCCATATAACTGGAAGAAAAAAAATGTGCGGTTTCCGAATGTTGTGTTCAGTGCTATGGCAGTCTCTAGGTTATTACGTTTTGATGCTATCTCTGTTTATTGATTATAATCACAATAAAATTCCTCCCTTGTGTTTCTCTTTTGGTCGGTAAAGCTTTCCTTGTGTGTGTATTACTTGATGTTGTTTGTCTTGTGTCCAATTAAGATATATATGGCCCTTTGCTCTATAAAAACCTCAAACAACTCCCAATTTATAAATAAAGAAAAATAAACGTTCGATTCTTAAATCATTGGAGCAACAACAATCGAGATACATCAGGATGGGGCCTACCAACCGGACTGGTGGTTCAGGTGTTAGCCTCTAGATCGGAAGGTTCGAATCCAGGTCAGTGCATGGATACGTGTAGAGTGTAGAGGCGGCTGGTGCACCTTAAAATCTGTCGTGGCCAAAAGTCCTCACGTTGGGTTGGTGTGGACGTTTGAGAGAGTGGGGTGCCAGCTCAGACGTTGCCTCGTCATCTGACCGTGGTTCAAAATGTTGTGGTGTTGTCCTTGTATCTTTCCCTTAGGCTAGAGGTTCCCAACCTTTTTATAACTGCGTACCACTTGAAATTTTTAGAAATTTTTGGCGTACCTCCAAAGTGCCCAATGGCTTGTTTTATTTTAATTAAAATACTAAGAAAGCTTCATATTTTATGATTAATGTACTTGTATTTCGTATTAATGTTTTAATAAAGGAAAAATAAAACTATTATTGAAAATTAGTTTTATTTTTTACTCACAGGTCTAAAATCAAATAATTATCTCGTATCTTTCTCATACATAAAGATAAAGGAATTCTTAGTAAAACGATTTGACAGGGAGAGATATCAACTTAATTTCGCCGTGGTAATTGGTAATATTTTAGTTAACGTCATACTAGAGCAACACCACGGGCTATTGACGACGATCTGGGATCAGTCCCTTAAGGAAAAGATTCGAGGACTACACCTCGTAATTTTGAACCACTAATTTCGCCTAGATAGCCATGGAATAGAAATAGATAATCAGCAACATTGCTTCTCTTTAAATAATGTGCTACTGTTAGAGCATCATTTATTACAAAATTGATTTCATATAATCCCATTTTTCCTATAACGTGGTTGTAGATACTAAAAAATCGAACAAACATCGGAGAATATTTGGGTCGCTCGTATCGTCCTTGCGTACCACATGAAACGTTGCCACCGGTTGGGAATCCCTGCCTTAGGCGATAGATCCCGGACCGTCGTCAGTAGCTGCTCAAGTATGACGCTAATTAAAATCACCTTACCTTTCGGATTTGATCATGGAAGGCACCAATAGCCCTTTGGGTTGCTCCAGTGCGGCGTTACTTAACTACCTTCCTATCATTAAAGGTTCTCCTTAAAATTTGGCAGTGATTGTGTTGTTTGTGGGATTTTTGCGTTTATTTCCTTATCTATTGCATTGCATCTTTTACTGCGTTATTTTAGTACGTTAATTAAAATTACATTACCATCCCGCGTCATCTGACCGTGGTTCAAAATTACGAGGTGTTGTCCTCGAATCTTTCCCTTAAGGGACTGATCCCGGACCGTCGTCAATAGCCCGTTGTGTTGATCTAGTACGACGTTAACTAAAAATTACCATTACCATCCCGAAGAGAAAGATCCGTGGATAACACCTCGTCATTTTGAACCACGGTTAAAAGTCGCTACCTGTGCTGGTACCCCACACTCGAAATTCCCACACCACGTGAAATGTGGATATTTGAGACGACGACAGTTTTAAGATGCACCAACCCCTACGTATACGACGGTGTTTGGTTAGATCACATTTCGAACTGTAGCAACTCTCGTGTTGCTAATCCGCGACTTCCAAATGGGCCCCATAAACCTTTTGAAAATAGAAACCTTAAAAACAAATTCACGTCCCCTTTTTATTTAATTTTCTTTGTTTTTTAATTAAAATCGTACATTTGCAGACCTTTTCTTTCCTGCCATTAAGTAGTACCGGTTTGTTATGCAGTAACTTTTCAAAGTGGTTTCGATACTACGTTCTCAGTAAACTCGTTTTAGTTTAACGTTCTCGTTCACTAGTTTTCCTGGTGTTATGAGGAAACGTCGTGGCTCAGTGGGTGTAGCCACTGTACTAGCAACCTTCGAGTTCTATTCATCTCAGGTGAATTCCTCAATTGGGTGTACTTCTCTCTGTGTCAATAAAACTTTCATTGTGTGTCGTTCTATTACTTGATATTCTATGTCTTGTTTCTGGCACAGAATGGCCAAATATGGCCCTTGGGCCATATAATACCTAAACCAACCGACCTGGTGTTATAAATCCGTTTTAGCATCCCGAATCGTAGCCAATAGCCAGTTGTGTGCTCCAGTGCGATGATAATTAAAATACCTACCTACCCTTTTAATAACATTTTTATCTTACTCGATCGCAGCTTCGTCATCTGACCGTGGTTCAAAATTACGAGGTGTTGTCCTCGAATCTTTCCCTTAAGGGACTGATTCCGGACCGTCGTCAATAGCCCGTTGTGTTGCCCTAGTACGACGTTAACTAAAAATTACCATTACCTTACTCGATCGCAAATTTATGTAAGAATGTGTTGACGGCATTAGTTGTATATAGAGATCATAATGATATACAGATCATCAGAGTAGATCATAAATTAATAAGGTTTAAATTCCCGTCTGGCGGAGCCAACCAACCTGCATAGTGGTTAAGGTGTTAGCCTCTAGATCGGAAGGTTCCTGGTTCGAATCTGGGTGCGGGCATGGATGTTTGTAAGCGTATGGTGTAGAGGCGGCTGGTGCACCTGAAATCTGTCGTGGCCGCAAGTCCTCACGTTGGGTTGGTGTGGAAGTTTGGAGAGTGGCATGCCAGCTCAGGTGTGGCCTCGTCATCTGACCGTGGTTCAAAATGACGAGGTGTTGTCCTATTATCTTTCCCTTAAGGGACTGATTCCGGACCGTCGTCAATAGCCCGTTGTGTTGCCCTAGTACGACGTTAACTAAAAATTACCATTACCTTACTCGATCGCAAATTTATGTAAGAATGTGTTGACGGCATTAGTTGTATATAGAGATCATAATGATATACAGATCATCAGAGTAGATCATAAATTAATAAGGTTTAAATTCCCGTCTGGCGGAGCCAACCAACCTGCATAGTGGTTAAGGTGTTAGCCTCTAGATCGGAAGGTTCCTGGTTCGAATCTGGGTGCGGGCATGGATGTTTGTAAGCGTATGTTGTAGAGGCGGCTGGTGCACCTGAAATCTGTCGTGGCCGCAAGTCCTCACGTTGGGTTGGTGTGGAAGTTTGGAGAGTGGCATGCCAGCTCAGGTGTGGCCTCGTCATCTGACCGTGGTTCAAAATGACGAGGTGTTGTCCTATTATCTTTCCCTTAAGGGACTGATCCCGGATCGTCGTCAATAGCCCATTGTGTTGCTCTAGTACGACGTTAACTAAAGTTACCATTACCCGTCTGGCGGAAGATAAAAATTTATGTGAATTTACAGATAGTTTGGGCCGATGTGGTGGTTCAGGTATTAGCCTTTAGATCGGAAGGTTCTTGGTTCGATTACGGGTCGGTGCATGGATTTTTGTAAGCGTAGGGTGTAGAGGCGGCTGGTACACCTTAAATCTATCGTGGCTTTAAAGTCCGCACGTTGGGTTGGTGTGAAAGTTTATAGAGTGGGGTGCCAGCACAGGTGTTGCCTCGTCATTTGATCGTGGTTCAAAATTACTTGTCCTCGGATCTTTCCCTTAGGTGATGGATCCCTAACCGTCGTCGGCAGCCCGTTGTGTTGCTCTACTATGACGTTAATTAAAATTACCTTCTTAACAACAGTTTGGCGCAGCTTGGCCAAACCAGGCCTTTGTGCTATAAGAAACAATGAATTCCCTCTGGCATACCACGGCGTGGCATGAAGTCGAACAAAAGCTCATGCTATCCTGTAGCAGATTAGGGGCCATCGTGGCTCAGTGGGTATGCCCACTGCGTTAGCAATCTGCGAGTTGTAGGTGGTAAAGGTTCGATTCGTGTCAAGTGCTTTCTTCCTTGAGTGTGTTCTATCAGCAAAACTGTCGTGGTGTGTGTATATTTTATGTCCTGCGTAGCGTGGCCAAATATGGCTCTTGCGCCATAAGACCCCGAAATCAACCTATGCCTGATGTCTTTCAGCTACGATCGACCGAATGTTAAATAATGCTGTTTTAAAGAGTGGGAGGTTCTCCTGCTAACACAGGGAGGAATATTTTGCAGGGGGAACGAGACATCCTCTAGGGACGTTGGCGGGGGTGTCGGTGAAAGGTCACCTGGATCAGGAGGAGAAAAGGGGAGAGCGGAAAAGGAAGAAGGATTCGATCAACGGAGACAACGGACGATGAAGGGCTCTCTGCTGCTGCTGTTTTTGTATAACATATTCATAGCTTACCAAGAAGTGTCCAAATAAATAGATGAAACACATCTATGAAGTGTTGCCCTCTCTAGTAGACAAACGAACCACTGACACTCACCAGATTGTCACACCCCTCTTTTCCTATCTGGTGAGTGGTTCGTTTAATCTACTGGAGAGGGCAACACTTCATAGATATGTTTCAATTATTTATTTGGACACTTTTTAATTAGCTATCAATACATTATACAAAAGCAGCAGCAGAGAGCCCCTCATCGTTCGTTGTCTCCCGTCTCCGCTGGTCGAATCCCTTCTTCCTTCTCCGCTCTCCCCTTTTCTCCTCCTGACCCGGGTGACCTTTCACCGACACCCCCGCCAATGTCCCTAGAAGATGTCTCGTTCCCCCTGCCAGACATTCCTCCCTGTGTTGGCAGGAGAACCTCACCAAGAGCATTCAGAAATGTAGAGTTTTTTAAAGAAAATATATTTCAATTCGTTCAATAAAGCCATCGATTCGATATGTTTCGGGAAAAAAAATGGCATTTTGAATAGAATAATTCAACGAGTGTTTCCAGGAGCAGATTGACTTCGGACCGAAATGAATCAGACCGCGAAACAAAGTGAAAACACCCGTTCTAAGTGTTGGATTTAGAGCGCGAAAGCGTTCGAGTCAACTTTATCGAATCTATTTCCAGATGGAAAGAAGTCACTCCATTGGAACAACTAATCCACGGGAAAATGTAACGACAACCGATTGATTTAGCGTGTACGCGATCGATCACGGGTAGTGATTATCGTCATTCGTTGGAAATTTTAGTTGCGTCCTTTAAAAAATCTACCGGTATTGATCCCAGATCGTCACCCATGGCTCGGTGTGTTGCTCCAGTACGATGTTAATTAAATACCTACCTTGAGAGAAAAAAATCATGTAAAGAGAAACTAGCTTCTACAAGGGCAGATTTCACCATCCAATACAATCGACACTCAAATTTTCAAAAAACCGTGTGGGGTTTCCGTGATTTAATTGGTTTGCCCACTGCGCTAGTAGCCTGCGAGTTGCATGTGGCGCAGCTTCGATTCGCCCCTTGTTGTATTTTGTCTCTTCTGTGTTGGGATCCCGGGAGCAGAAAGTGCTTTAAACTGCGACATACGTCGAACAAAGTCTTTGCAGAATCATTTTTCCTTAATTTTATTAAAATGTTGGCCGTTTTTTTAAAATCATAAGCTAGTGCTTCATCTGTAGTGCAAAGCGCGCTACTTGCCACACCTTTTCTAGCTACGGAACAAGCTCCCTACACCGCCTCAAATGACACTTTATAAATAACACATCTTCTATGTCAATGGCACAATACTTAACTTGAAAAGTGACCGACAGAATTGCAAATTCTGAAAGTATATGCCTTGGTTTTAAATAAAGTATATTAATTAACTTTGATGTGTCTACTATTCTAAAAGGATGTGTTTGTTTCTTGTGATCAAAGTCCTGACGAATCTATGGCAGTTACAGTAATGGGCACCCAGGTAGTCCGAATTTTTTGCAATTTTAGAATCGAGGCGAACTTTAAAATTCAATCTAGAACATTTTAAAATGAATTTAAGGAAATTTAATCATAATTGAATGCAACAGCATAATTTGAGCGAATGAGAGCAAAAAAATAAAACATTTTGACTGGGATTGTTAAGGTTTGTTTTCGTAAAATCGGAATCGTTAAAGATAGATTGAAAATTTCAACGGATTTGAAATCTGCGGAAAATTTTCCATCACAATAATATCTTATATCATGGCGTTGCCCATGATGAGTCAGAGTCATTTTGCAGATATCAGTAGTAAGGGGAAAATATTGGGCATGAATAGGGGGATTTTAATATTTCGATTGTTAATAAAATTCGTTTGTGTGTGTGTGTGTGTGTGTGTGTGTGTGTGCTTCGCAAACCAACACCACGGGCAACGCCGGGCTAGCCACGCAGTGGCTAGTAATTTATATATAGTTCTCTGAATAATAAGAACGGGATTGGATCTTAGCTGTTGGTTGTCTTTTCTTGTACGATTCGTACAATTTTGACGCTACTGATTTTTGGGCGACGACACCACAATGTCCTTTGCTCCATAAAATCTAATAAACCAACCATGTGTGTGTACATTAATTAAATTTGTCTTTGTTTTGTCTGGTGCTTCATGAACAAATATAACCCCGAGCCATAAACCCACACCAAACAACGAAATGGGTCTTGCAGACCTACGAAGTGGGCCGTTTGATGTGATAAAAATGACTGCATAGATATTTATTCAACAAAAGAATTAAACTATATAGGTATTTGTGTCCCTTGGTCTCCAAAAAGGAAAACGGCCAGCGACTGTAAGTCAAAAAGTACGTCAGCACAGTTTGAGTTTTTGAACTCTCTCTCGTACTTCCATTGGACACCGAAGGACAGTTAATTAAAGTGAAGGAAGACAGACGTGCATCCCTCAGGTCCGGGACGGGAAAGATCTTCCCGATATTTATGACCTTTGGTCACAGTTGAAAACCTGCAGGTGATGATCCCGATACAATACAAGTTTTATAGCAGGGATTTTTTGTGGCAAAATTATATTTAAAATTTGTTTTTTTAAATAAAATAAAAGTAAAGCATAAGCACGTCTCAAACAATCCTGACATACATTTCTAAGCGTGTGATTAGATCGAAATCACAGATGGTGTAGGGTACACCAGGTTCATTTCAGCCTGCGGGTTTTACGTAAGCTCCCAGCGTGTACAAAACGTTTCACTGAGCAGCACGCGGGATCTAACTCGAGACCTCTTAAAGTAATTGAACACTAACTCTTGTGAAGTGAACTAACTATCTTCCTCCTGAAGTATAAAAAATTTACTCGCATACTCACTGGGCCACTCAAAATTGCTTACTTATAAGTCCCATGCCTTACTAAAGAGTTCTTAGCTGTATTTAATAAAATGAGATAGACCTTGTGAGATTCAGGGAATTTTGATAGTGTCAAAAAGCAATTGCGTTTGTTAATTTCGGGATGGGATGTTAGTACTCAATCCACTTTCAGCTCTATAGACACCAACTTTTTGGTGTAACAAAGTATCACTCAAAGAGCTACTTATTTTAATTTACTTTTATTTGACTAGACAAATTTTTAAATATTTTATTGATTTTACTGGGTAATATTTCATCTGTGTCTGGCACAGCTTGTCCACTTTTGGACCTTGCGCCCCAAAACCCAAACCAACCAACACTCAAAGAGCAACCAAAGATCTTGTCAAAAACATAAAAAAATGCCACATGATGCTGTATTTTTTTTAACATTTTATCCTGACTTGAATTTGTAAATCTATAGTCCGCTGTGTCGCTCCAGTGCGACGTAAATTTAATAACCTACCTCAATATGTAAACCGATGGCGTAAAATAAGTTTCAAAGTTTATCACGACAGAAACAAAGCGTTCACTGTGCGAAAAAAAATTCACGCCATTTCATCCTGAAATAAGATTCATCGGGTTAGAATGATGCAGAAACAGACGCGGTGATGAAATGAAATCGACGAATTTCTGTGAAGTGAAAGGTAGCGGAACTGCTTGTGGTTCAAGGTTGGCTTTCGCCACACACTACTGACATGCTTCCAGGCAGAGGGATTATTGCGTCATTCGCAACGCAAGATCTCCCGCTCTACGGTCCAGGAAGCCGTCACTAGTTCCGGTTTTCATTTTCATTTCCGTCGCTCACAAGCACCGCGTTTCTCTTTCATATTCCCCTCCGATGAGTCAACGGAATATTCCGTTCATCTCTGGCGTTTGCAGAGGGATGCGAAAAAGTGAACTTGGCACTGTTCAAAACGCTCTTACCACTTGTTGACTCGTATAGGTACAGGGTTGTAACACACTTTTGCGTATCCTTATAATTTTACGACCGTGGTGTTGTCCTCGGATGTTTCCTTTAGGGGATTAATCCCGGACCGTCGTCAAAAGGCCATTGTGTTGTTCTTGTTCGACGTTCATTAAAAATTACCAATTACCGTTCATTTCTGACGCTTGCAGAGGGATCACCTTCGTTGCGAAAATGTGCACTTGGCACTTCAAAAACCCTCTCTACCACTTGTTGACTTGTATAGCTACGGAGTTGTGACACACTTCTGCGTATCCTTGTAATTTTACGACCGTGGTGTTGTCCTCGGATGTTTCCCTTCGAGGTTGATCCCGGACCAGCGCTAATAGCCCGCTGTGTTGCTCCCGTGCGACGTTGATTAAATACCTACCTTTTAATTGTATAATAAAATATAGGAAACTTCGTGTTAATTGATGGTATATATTATTTTTCCTTCATGTCAGTATGAAAATAAAGGAATTCTAAAAAACTAACCACTGATAATAATTTTTTAACCTTTTATTTATTTTTACAAATTTGCATCATCTTGTGTTTGGCACAGATCCGCTTGTCAGTTTTTGGAAATGCGCCATAAAACCCAAACTAACCCAGAACTAAACACGCAGTTTTTTAATTGATATCTCCTGAACAGACGACGAGGTCACACCTGAGCTAGTACCCCACCCTCCAAACTTTCACAGTCGTCGATAGCCCGTTGGGTTGCTCCAGTGAGACGTTAATTAAAATACCTACCAGATTTCGACACCCCGCCAGCACAACCAGCTGTTCGGTAACAGACAACTATTCGATAACAACCAACCAACTATTCGATAACAGACAGCCAACTATTAGGTAACAAACAACCAACTATTCGATAACAAATAACCAACTATTCGATAACAAACAACCAACTATTCGATAACAAACAACCAACTATTCGATAACAAACAACCAACTATTCGATAACAAACAACCAACTATTCGATAACAACCAACCAACTATTCGATAACAACCAACCAACTATTCGATAACAACCAACCAACTATTCGATAACAACCAACCAACTATTCGATAACAACCAACCAACTATTCGATAACAAACAAACAACTATTCGATAACAAACAACCAACTATTCGATAACAAACAACCAACTATTCGATAACAAACAACTATTCGATAACAGAGAACCAACGGCAAATCATCGATGTATAAATGTTAAAGCGCGGTTCTAATGAGAAGGCAGATGGCTTTGGTGATATCCATTAGTACAATGGTGGTTAAGCTCGCAGTGGAAAGAGCTGACGTACTCAAAATCATTTGGTGATCACCACAGGTGATGTTCACCAACTTGTAATCGCATCTGATGTCGACAGTTGTGGGGACGCAGCGATTCCGCTGAACCTGTCCCCTAAGTTAACGTACAGATTCATTTACAACCTCGTGACTCAAATGCCAACTCGCCATCTTATCCGAACTAATATGTGTGTTTCGCGTGTACATTTCAGAAACTGGGGACGAAGGAGTCTTTTGAGAGGCACGCCCTGTGCTTAGGGAATACCTCCAGACATGAATTTTCGAGGGAAAAGTGAATTATCCGAAGAACATATCTGAAATTCAACGTTAAAACAAACCTGGGAAACGTGAAATACCCGGAGAATATTTCCAAAAGTTGATAGTTTACATCACCAGAGTTAAAAATGTGATTCAAGTTTTTCGGATGAACTAAAATTCGAATGAGTGGGAATATAACCATTTTAATTGATTAAACTTTTCATTTAAAACATTAAACTCTTTTGATGTGCGATCTAGCCCCACGTGCACTCTAAAATTTCACCATTAGCTTTCTGGAAAACTCGTTTTCAGTTAAGAATAAAAACCATAAGTTTTTGGAATGGCAAATACACTCGGAAATAACAATTTATCCAGCTTAAACTAGAGAAAATACGAAACGATGAAAGAATAACAGGTGGTCTTGCATTTGGCGTAGTGTGGATAAATATGGACTTGCGCACAGAATTCTAACCAAGCAAAAGAAAGAACAAGCTATGCAAAATGGTCATTTAAATTTCCTTATTACTTAGCAAATCAATTAATTCTGACTCAAAGAATTTATTTGGATAAAACTCCCTTTCAATGCAAATTCATAGGGCGTGGCTAATCAAAATAATTTATGCAAGTTCTAAAATCTACATCCATCCGACAATCTCACTCCTACCGTCATTAACAACTCGATGTTCAGCTATTTTAACACGCATCGGCCATTCACGAGTCACGCATTGATTTTTATGGTCGGGGAAACCATCGTGCCAGCGTTGTGAAAAACCTGTTTCCATCAATTATAATTTTAACTTCTTGCACAGATCTCAGACATTTTTATCGACACTTTTTTTAGCACTTCGTTACCAATTTTATCAGATTTGTTGGGTCACCTTCCACGTCCATCACTCTTTGCATTCCTACATCGATGCTGCAGTTTAATATTGTTATAATTCGTCCCTTTTGAATTACATTTCCTTAGAATTTTAATAGTCGACGACGAAGGGCCATCTCATCACAATTTTGTCCGTTGATATTTTTGCCTTCCTAATTTGTTTTTACCAATGGTGACCTACATGCATTACAGATATTTTATCTTCTATTTTATATAAAAAGTATGTGTATATTCACTATACAAATTTACACCATTTGACCAATCCACGTCAAATTTGGTACGCTTATACATTAGAACACTGCGGAAAACAGGCCAATTCTTTCTTGTCTTCAGACCAATCTGTAGCATTTAGGACCATGAAAATTGGCACACAGGTAGACCTAAAAGTCAAACCTCGAAACACCAATTGTAAAATCTAAAGTTTGTTTTTCTGCAATAAATGGACATGGAATTCGTTCTACAGGGTTTGTGTATTTGAGTTCGCACAAGGAAATGTCGCGGTCATATTTGAAACCCGAGCAACGTCAGGTTATTCAGCTAGCTATATTCCAAACTACATTACTTTTTGTTTAGTGATTATATTCTTCCGGTGTACATCATTTTGCGTTTGGCACAGTTTGGCTGTCTTTGGACCTTGCACCATAAAAAACCCAAACCAACCAGTCATCCTCTTTCACTTTTAGAATTGAAATTTTATGTATCGAAGTTCGTTTAAACTTTTAGAAAGAAAATCGTTGAAAAATTGGCCCAACAGTGCCTTTTAATGAAATAATACTGTATTTCCTGTCAGTAACGATCCTCCAGCTATAAATATTCTTCAGCCAACAGAAAATCGATTTGTCGTGCTAGAAAGTGCTTCCTCATCTGAATGGCTCACTGGAAAAAAGAACATTAATCCGAAAGCTCGAAGGGGGAGGAAGGAACAAAAAAATGTGTGGAAACTCCCAGAGTGAGAACACAAACACGATCACGTAACTGACAAGTCGTGAACTGGATGGTAGTACGAGGAAGTCCCGAAATCTAATGACAGTGGGAAAGAACTGTTTAACCGGTGAAGAATGGGCTTCAGAGTTCAAAACAGACAACTCTTTTGATACACTAAGAATTTTATGCTTGACGATAACTAATACTACAACATTAATAAAAACAACTTGGGAATAATTTTTGTCGTTACAAATTTTTTTTTCTGCGTTTAGCAATAAAGAATTATTTTAAAAACAAAATGAAATTTCACAAAACTCTAATTGAAACTCATGTAAAAACGCTTGATGACCATTAAAAAAAGATAAATGCAATAAAAAGTTTAAAAAATAAGCAAAAGATGTATCTGCATTAAAACTAGCATTTATTTAAAAATGTTTTGAAAATAAATTTTTTTTTTACACCACCGTCTAGTAAAAGCAGAAATTGCCAATGGTGTACGATGATCAGTTTCTGTCAGATTACCGAAGTTATAGCTCTTGGGGAGGTGAGTACCATAGATAACCACCTAGGAAGTCCTTGTACTGTCTCTCCATTTCACTAGAACTGCTCTCGCCTCTAAGTCTGAGTAGTGGTTGCTATATTGCATTGAGGCCCTTTAAGCTCCTACCCACTGTATCATGCCTCCTCACTCTTTATTGATAATCCTATATCCTGGTACAAGTTTAAGTAGATCTCGCACGTGATCGCTCCAGATCTCCTTGGGATGTTCCGCCACCACCTCCTCCTACCTTCAGAATATCCCAGCTATTCAGAAGTGCTTCTTCATTCCGGAGTTGTTGCTCAGGCGCCATGGCAACCCCCTTTTAATAGTGGTTGCTAAAGGAATAGAGCTCGTTCTTTTTGAGTAGGGGTGATTGGTGGATGACTTTATTTTTTTTTGCGACCCCTCAGGGTCATATCTTTAGGTGTTTACGGGCTTCACGACCACAAGGAACCCTAGTGATCTATTGTTTTCCCAAATGAGTTTACTGCTTCTGGTAGCCGACCAACCGGTAGAGTGGTTAAGATGTTAGCCTTTAGATCGGAAGGTTTCTGGTTGGAATCCGGGTCTCAGGGCATGGATGTTCGTTAGCGTATGGTTTAGAGGCGGGTGGGGTATTTTAAATCTGTTGTGGCCGAAAGTCCTCTCGTTGGTTGGTGTGGAAGTTTGGAGAGTGGTGAGCCAGCTCAGATCTTGTCTCGTCATCTGACCGTGGTTCAAAATTACGTGGTGATACACCGAATGGCTTAGGCTGGGACGGTGGTAACTAATTGAACACTGCTTCTGATAAACAGGGAGGTCGCGATCCCAGGATGCCAGAGCCTTTCTCCTCCATCGTTCTTGACATTGTGTCTGGAGCAGAATGGACAAATATGACCCGTGCGCCATCAAACCCAAAACCAACCACCTGTTTTAGAGAATGTTGAGGGTGGAAAGAGGTAGTTTACTGGTACTGATCACGGCAATACGTATGGTATGGTATTATTAATCAACGTCGTACTGGAGCAACACAACGGTGTACCGGATGAACTGGTGTGTTGACAGAAATGGTAGCGCAAAAGAACAAGATCTTTGGATTTAACCATTACAACATTTATTCAAACATTCTACAGCTTTAGATATGCGCAGCAAAATTACAGATATTTTGAGACAAGGGTTAGGCAGGCCTTAACCACCAGACCGGTTGTTCGGTGTAAAATATTAAAGCGACTCGCGAGGAAATCTGCAGAGCACACAACATCGATTTAGCGCAAAAGTAGGACGAAAGTGATTACGAAAATAAACAAAGTGAAGTTTATTTTTATTTTCAATGGAAAAAGCACAGCGTCAGTATCGCAAACATTGAAACTTCTCTGACCCGATGTCAGCACTATGCGAGGCACGAAAAATTTTTAATAAAAAAAGTACGGAAAAATCCTTTAATTTCGAAGAGTGAGAAAAACCAATTGTTGCGCTACGCCTTTCCAACGGACATTTGCCCAAGATAGAATCGCGTTATTTTTAGTTTAACGTTTCCAAACTATTTTCGTGCGAAGACACACCCACATGATAATGGGTTCTTCTGCGACCCACTGACCTACAACTATCCTCATCGACGTTAACTGAATCGTTATGGAGATGATGTCACGTAAATGATGGCAGAAAAAGAGGATCGTCGTTGCAGACGTACGTTTCCTCCAAGGATTTTATGATCCTGCCTCCCCCAATGACGCTGGAATTAATAATTAACTTCTCCTTTCGTTCCATGCCAGCTGTTTGAAATAAATCAGATTTTTAACATGAACTCGTTCCGAGTCTTTTCGTCAATAGCCGCTTGTGGCGCTTCGGTACGACGTTAATTAAAATACACTACTTACTGTTTGTGGAAATTGCAACACCACGAAGAAATCATGCAAATTTAATGAAACTTGCTGGAAGTGCAAAACTGGTTAGGATGGGCAAATGATTAAAATTATAAAGCGATTACGCATGTGTGGGCCGAGAAACACCCTCTAAACTTTCAAGCGAGCCGTGTATAAAAAGTACAGTTAAGACGCGTTGAAATGTGAATGTCGTCAATTGACTGCTGTAAATGATTGATTAGAAGTCAATATGCCTCGCCAAAAACGCTAAGTGCCATTTGTCTTCAGTGAGGGTAGAATTTCGTATCGTGAAATCGCCACTCGCAGGGTGATGCTACAACAGTGATCCATGTGTGGTAAAGGGAGAACCGGACACGTTAAAACCCCTGCAGCTGATCACAAACATATTATCCACAGGGCGGTGACGGCGTTCTCTTGTGTTTGGCACAACATTGGAGCACGTCTACAAGTGTGTCATTGCCTGCCTTCCGGTTCGTTGACGCTTGCTGCGCCATGGGCTACGTGCAAGGATTCCCTTGCCGCTGAACCACCGACTCATCCAAATACAATGGTGTGCCGATTGGCAACAAGTCATCTGATCAGAAAGTCCCGCTACAACCTGGACTATAACGATGGACGCGTACTGGTCAGACACTTATGGCCCGTTTACGATTCTCCGTATGCGTCGAACCAATGATAGAGGGGAACCACGTGATTGACAAATGGGCTGTATTACGCAGACCCTCTCTGTAGCTTCGTATGCGTTAAGGCGGAGCCTACGCATACGGACCCCTAACCCGCCTAAACTCTATCATTGGTTCGACGCATACGGAGAATCGTAAACGGGCCATTACTCAGCGTCCTACTGGACGAAAGCCAGGCTTTATGGTCTGGTTCGCTATTGGATATCATGGGCGATCCCGCGTACTCCAAATTGTGGTGACCCTGAACAGCGGACCCATCAGGGAAGTTGTGGAGCCCGAGGTCCTATTCCTCCTGCAACGCAAGACAATGCCCGTCCACATGTTGCTCGGAATGTACAAGCCAGCTTCACTGCACGACAGGTTCACCCGGATATGTCGCCCATTGAGCGTGTCTGGGATTACATCGGACGGCGACTCGGGCAGAGAGTGCGGCTGAACGTTGGCATCCGTTGGAGACCATCTGGAATGCCATTCCTCAGTAAGACTCTCAGAATCTGTATGATTCGATACCACGACGTGTACACTGTACAGACTCTCATCGCTGCGCGTGGCGGCTGCACAAGACATTGATTTGGGGCATTATTTTTGTTTTATTGCTCTGTAAATTGGATCGTTTATTTAAACCACTATAACTAATACGTGGGAAAATGTAATTTACACAGTCCAGTCACATTTATGTGACCACCACCAATTTACAGGTCAACGTGAAATAACCATTCACAAAAGGCAGGTGTCAGCACATTGCAGTGAAGTGTATGTAAAGGATGTCCTTGGGCATCGGAAAGCATTTCAATCGTTGGCGTAATGCAGAAACGTAGCGATTTATCCGACGTCCAAAAAGACATGATTATTGGCTTTCGGGCCAAGGGAGGAAGCATTTCGGAAACGGCTAATTTTTTGAACTGTTCGCGTGCCGCCGTGGTAAAAGTATACCGTGCATGGCAAAATGGCACTATCCAAAATCAATAAGATAAAGGTTTTATTTGACTAAAATATGCAAATAATCTGAAATGGCCGTGGTCCGGAGGTTTCCGGATTTGGGACTCAGTAATGTACCCTACTTTGTGTTAGTCAAAATATTCCCATGCTCCATTTTTCTCCAAAACTACTGATCCAAGTGCACTTTTCCTATCGAAAAATACCCGATCCTTAATATGAATTGACCGAGCGTGCGGAATAAATGCGAAATAAACCATGGCAAAAGTGACTCAACAGGCATTACGTCGAAGGGCGTGTGGAGGAGAGACAGTTTCCCCGACTGTCTTGCGACCGTCACGCGGTCTGAGTCTTTCCCGAAGGGTGTGGCCAAGTGGAGGAATCGTACCAAAACAAAGCGAACGAAAATATTTATCTTTCTTTCCTGAGCTGATTTTGCGTCACTTCCAGCTCGTTTCGTTTTTAAATAGGACGAAAGGGAAGAAAACTCTTCCAATACGATCCGCGGATTAGTTGCACAATGCGCGTTTCTTTTCAACTGGCAAGGTGGTGGATGCGACATCGATATTTTCAAAACGTTGATGTCTTATAAAAACATCGAGTTAATGGAGCCGATGTTTGTTTAACATCGTTGTTTCTACACTGTCGATGTTTTATTTTTGAATAAAAAAAAAGTACCCTAGTAAAAATTAAGAAAAATAACCGTGCAACTTAGTATTTGTTACTGCTGGCTACATCCGTCTTACCAGAAAGTTTTTTCACAAACTGGTGAGAGAGTTAGGGAAAAAAGAAGTCGGCTTGAGGTGGTGAAAGTAAACAAACTGTAAATAACAAATATTGGAGCATATAATAATTTTTGGCCCCAATATTATTTTATCAACAATAAATAAAAAATAAGTTTGTTATGTTTTACCAGTTAATCAGTTAAAATGTGTCATAACTCATGGTGGTAAACATGTGTGTGGAAAAGGATTAGTTGAACAGATTTTTAAGGCTTGGGAAGAAGCTGAATGCTTAAAACCTCTGGTAATTCATTGTATTATTCACCATGAGGCTCTATCTGTCGTGTTATTGAACCAGTTGTGTCAGCGGTCAACTTTATACGTTTCCGTGGACTTAACCATCGTCAGTTTCGCGATTTTTTTTATTAGAAATCAAAGTCGAATATCCTAATTTTTCCTACCATACAGCAGTTCGACGGCTCAGCAATATAAAAAAGTTTTGCTGAGATTTTTTGAATTCGGAAGCAATAGAAGATTTTCCAAATGACCAAACTGCCCACAATCACTATATTATGGAACAATGAATGTCTGGAAATTAGCATTTGCTACAGACATCGTGGGATATCTTAACGAATTTAACTTAAAATTACAGGGGAAAACAGTTCTCCTATGTGAAACATATTCTATCGTAATGTCATATCGCCGAAAATTTGCATTGCTTGAAACAAATCACATTAAACAAGGTTGGACAATTTGCATGCTAAAAATTTTTTTTCAAATATTATCGAAATCCCCATTTTTTCCCAAAAAAATTCACGGTAGATATATTTTTGAACTTAAACCCACAGTTACATCAGCGTTTTTCGGATCTTGATGCAAATGCAAAAGACATTTTCACATTTGAAAATCCATTTAACTGTTCAATTGAGGAGCTTCAGTCAGACCTCCAATTAGAAGTGATTGATCTTCAAAATGATGGTATGCTTAAAATGATGTTCAAAGAAATGGATCTAACCCACAATTCTATAAATATCTTTCGTAAGATAACTACGGTCAATTAAAACCATATGCACGGGGATTTATATCTATTTGGGTGTACGACTTACTAATGCGAAAGGACCTTTCGAAAATGAAGCATATAAAATCGCAATACAGATCATTATTAACAGATGACCATTTGCAAACAACTTTAATGATAGAAAGTACTAACTCCAGTATGACGAAATATTATATCAGAAAAACAATAACATTAATCGCGCATTAGTACAAAATTTAACTTGTTCTTTAATATGGTTATTAATAACTACAAAATATTTTATTATTTTTTTTGTTTGTAAATGTCAGCAAAATGTGTATGAATGTTATGTAAAATATCACTTCCTTAAAACAATCTATTTATTTTAGCTCTATGAGTAGAATTACTCATGTAAATATTTTCAAGTTTGCTACATGGCCCCGCCGAGCCAAAATTTTTTACGATACGGCCCTTTCCAAGAAATGTTTTCCGACCCTTGCTTTAGATTACTAAAAATTGGAAAGTGCTGACAACAATTTTAATGACAATTTACAATAATAAATAGTGTAAAAATCTCAACATTTTGAGCTTATGGGTACGAGGGAGTTAATTCTCGTATCCATATAAAGATGTCGACTAGTTACAAGACAGGTAAAAAAAAAAAATTTCTTCAAAAATTAGTCTTTCCTAGAAATAAAAAGGCTTAATATAAATTCTAATTATCTCAATCTTCCTTTATCGCTCCATTCGAAAGATATTTTCGTAGCGCCACAATGATTGAAAGAAGTAAAATATTTTAATTTGATCCATTGCAAGAGGCCACGACTTATTTTCATACGTAGACTGATGCTACAAGATAAAGACATTCTGAAGATGCAATGGGATATAGTTAAAGTTATTGCACTCATTTTTTAATGATAAGAGTTGAGATAAGTTTTCTTCAACAGTAAATAGTTCTTCGAGTAGTAATAGAGTTTTGTTTCCTTAAGTTTAAATCATGACAGCTGCTATCAACATGAACTTCCTTCGTAGTTTTCCGCTTTTTTGTCCAATCAAATACGCATTCTAGTTTTCAATAAAGAACCATATCCTGATTTTTCATATCTGGTTCTTTTGTTGAAGAACATGACAGACTAGAATTAAAGGTACTGGTGAGAAGGAAATACGTTGTAGAATTTGACATTTGACCAGTGAGATCTGAAATGTTCAACAAGAAACAACAAATTCATTAGACGTTCTACGCGCTTAGGGATAGTATTTGTTGCTTTCTTTGTTCGTCTCTGTGTTGTGCGTTCTTTATCTCTTATGTTTTTTCATTTCACTTAATTTATAATGCAATTCAAATTTATTTTGCACAAATAATTGCAATATCTATTTCAACCCTAGCATTTGAATAGTTTGAATTGCGCAAGGCAAATTTAGTTTAGCTCATGATTTCAAGTTAGTCATCTTCGTCATCTGACCGTGGTTCAAAATTACGAGGTGTTGTTCTCGGATCTTTCCCTTGAGGCAGTGTTTCCCAAAGTGTGGTACGCGTACCCCCAGGGGTACGGGAAGAGTTTGGTGGGGGTACGCGTTGCACCGGAGTTTGGTGGGGATATGCACTGCACTGCACTGTGCTTGGCTGTGTGGAAGTTCGGACGCTGTGTGGAAGTTCTCTACGTTCTCATGAGTCAAGTCAAGACAGTCTTGTGAGGTGTGAGATGGTCCGAAGTGACACGGCGGAAATATACCACACTTCGTTACAGAAACAGCTTCGTTAACCCTTCGTTGGGCTCAACCGGCTTGACAGGCACAGCTTTGACATGAACTTCAATGTTTTCTTAATGATAGATTTGAGTTGAGAAATTGTTTACATGACTGTAAATGGCTTTGTAAACTAGCGTACTTAGTAGATATAGTCTCTGTTTTAAATTGCCTCAACTTATCGTTACAAGGCAAAGAAATTTCATTGTTTCACGTTCAAGATAAAGTGAACGCTGCCATCGCAAAACTAAAGTTATGGCAAAAGAGAGTTGGTAATGGAAAAGTAGACTCGTTTCCCTCTCTTCATGAGTTTATAACACGTTCGACTACTAAAATGGATGCTGATACTCTGAAATGCATAACACAGCATTTGGAGAGTTTGCAAGTGGGCTTCAAAAACTATTTCCCTGATTCAACCAAAAATATTGAATGGATAAGATATACATTTAACATTAACACAACATCCATGCCAGAAGATGTGTCGCATGCGGAAGAAGAGCAATTGTTGGAATTGGCTTCAGACGGATTCTTAAAAAATAAACATAAGGAGAGTACTTTAACATCATTCTGGTTACAAATGCAACTTGTGTATCCGGTTTCAACAGAAAAAGTAATAAAATACATCTTGCCTTTTCCAAGTTCATATTTATGTGAAGTTGCTTTTTTAGCATTTGTAGACATTAAGTCGAAAAAAAAGGAGCAGACTATTGGACGTGGGACCACATCTCAGATTAAAATTAACAACCAGGGAACCAAATTATGACGATCTGTTATCTCAGCACAGACAATTTCATCCTTCTCATTGATCCAAATAAACGTTATTTACAATGTAACTTTCATTTGTATTTTTATTATGAATAATTTTTATTTCTCTTTCCTTATTATTTTGTGTATGTCACAAAAAAAGAAAAAAAAAAACATTTTGATTGTTATTAAAATACATCCATTTTTTAGACGAGGGGTACTCAGCGTTACGAAAATTATAGAAGGGGTACACATATGTCAAAAAGCCGACCAACCGGTATAGTGGTTAAGGTATTAGCCTCTAGATCGGAAGGTTCCTGGTTCGAATCCGGGTCCGGGCATGGATGTTTGTAAACGTATGGTGTAGAGGCGGCTGGTGCACCTTAAATCTGTCGTGGCCGAAAGTCCTCACGTTGGGTTGGCGTGGAAGTTTGGAGAGTGGGGTGCCAGCTCAGGTGTTGCTTCGTCATCTGACCGTGGTTTAAAATTACGAGGTGTTGTCCTCGAATCTTTCCCTTCAGGGACTGATCCCGGACCGTCGTCAATAGCCCGTTGTGTTGCTCTAGTACGACGTTAACTAAAAATTACCATATGTCAAAAGTTTGGGAAACACTGCCTTAAGGGATTGATCCCGGACCGTCGTTAAGAGCCCGTTGTGTTGCTCTAATACGACGTTAACAAAAAATTACCAGGAATTTACTTCAAGTAATAGGTTCTGGTATAACAGCCGAAATTCTCGTTACGATTAGAGGCTATATCCTTTTGGGTAAATCTTGCGATACCTTGATTGAATTGGACAAACGAGGTGGGTGCTTCTGAAGCTGGTCCAGCTGACTACTTAACAGCAAACAAGATTTCTGATCGATGCAGTTCCGTTTTCTAGCTGTTATGAATTATTATTCAAACTTTTGTCCTTCAAAACAGGATTGCCGACCTTCAATAGTCAGACAATAGTCAGAAAACGTGCCGAAATCTACGAAAGGAAGAACAATTGAAACAATTTCCATATACTATTTGTTGCTACTTTTGTTAACATTCAGACAGTACTAATGCAATTTAAGAAATGGCTGTCTTTAAATGTAGCTTATAATACCATTATAATTAGCTTGATTTAATAAATGAATTTTAGCACGACTGTCGTTCTGAATAGAAGTCATAGTTTAAAAAGGTCCTTAGCGGAAGCCATGGCGCAAATTTAAAAGACGCAAAACTCTTATCGCTTTTAAAAAAATTTTAGACAATGTAAAACAATATTTTAAAATTGCTTGGACTAAGGCCAGGTGTTGTACAGATGGCCTCCCGTTTAAAAACAGAAAAAAAAAGTTACTTTTTTTTTTTTAATTTCAATTTTGGAATTGTTAATTTTCTTGCATTATAAATAATCTGAATTGGGATAAAATAGCCCGTTCTGTTGTGAGACATTGATTCAACTACCTACCTGAATTGGAATTTAAAAAAATTATGAGGTCATTTAAATTTTCGAATTTGAGTAAATTCAAGAAGTTTTCAGAAACCTTTAAAAGTAATTCATTTCCAGGAAGTGTTCAAGGATTTCGATTTAAGTGGACAGACCCTTATACTATAACGTAATCGGATTTTTCCCTTAAGGGATTGAACCCGGACCGTCGTCAATAGCCCGTTGTGTTGCTCTAGTACGATGTTAATTTCAATTATCTTACCTATACCATAACGTAATAGTTGCAGGCGACACAGGCTCGATTCCTGTTTGGTCCAATTCATCACTGAGCATATTTCTTTCTACTGTGCAAGTAAAACTTTCTGTGTGTGTGTGTCTTTCCATGTCTTCATGTTGGAAGTTTGGAGAGGGCTGCCAGCTTAGGTGCTGACCTCGTCATCTGATCGTGGTTGGAAATGACGAGGTGTTGTCCTCGTCTTTCCCTTCGGATTTGGTCCCGGAACGTCGCCAATAGTCCGTTGTGTTGCTAGTTCGACTTTAAAAGATACTAGTAGCCTAGGTGGAAAAACAGCGGCAAAAAGTTGCTGTTCTCAAAATAATTTTTGAGTCGGATTGTCCTCAGCAAGTTGAATCCATATGGCATTTGACCTCCCTATACCAAAGAAACAGTTTCAGATATCATTTTCTATATTGATAGTTGAATTAACCTTTAGACTACGGCCCGCACAGCAGTTGTACCTTGAAGGTTATAAGAATCGCGATTGTTATATGTATCTTATAGCCGTAGTCAAAGTGTTAAAAGCTATTTTCAAATTTTTGATGACTTTCTTTAAAATGTATCAAAAGTCAACGAATGTGTATCCCTTCCCCTTTTCTTTACTAGCGGATAGAAAGAATATTTTATATTTTTCTTTGAAATTCGAAATCTGTGTGGTTATAATAGGGTAGGTGTTCGAAATATCAACTACCCTAACTATTTCTCTGTAACTGAGCCTCCTGGGTTGGGAAATCCAACTGGAAACTAAATGAATATCACTTGGAACTATTCTCCTTTGGTTTCCAGAGATCCTATACCTTCTTTACTTATGTCAGTTTAAGTTAACTAGTAAAACTTCAAGTTTCCCAAGATAATTTTCAATAGTGGGTTCCTAATATCGCTTATCCCTGCCCTGTTCCTATTACCACTCACCAGGCGAAATAAGGAGCTACTATTCAAAACGAGTTGTTATTAGGGCATACATACATACCTTTAGTATCTAATGTGTTTTCAAGTCATACAAACGAAATTATGATTTAGAAACACTTACCTGGATATTCCCTGAATGGACACAAAATACGTTGATCAGAGCCTCAAATACTTCAGATGCAATAGTGTTGGTGATAACCGATACGAAACTTTCCAGTGGCGCTACGTGTGGCAAAACCGTCAAGGTAACTACATAAACTCACAGATGTCGCGCATGGTAACTTGCAAACACGAGTAGGTGATATTAAGTTCAGGGGCGATATTTGGAATACCTAACCCTATAGTTATGAAAACCTTATATTAACACAAGTGCTTTGGCTGTGGTAACACTGTACTTCATATCATGTAACAAGTAATGGAGAAATATTTAACAACCATGTTTTTTGGTTTCAGGGTTTGGCGCACGGGGAGAGCGAGAGGATCAATCTCAGCCTCCAGGGTCTGTTGCCAGCGGCCGTCAGGCCCGTCAAACTGCAGGTGGAAGCTGTGCTGGACAACTTGAACAGATATGGAGAAGATCTCAGTCGATACCTGTTCCTCAGAGAATTACAGGTAAAAGCATCTTCTGCACCACTACACAATTCAGCCCTCTGGGGCACATCTTTAGGTGTGGACGGGCTTCACGGACCTGAGGTACTCTAGGGAAAATTTATGTTCCGGGGAGGTTTACTGTCTAGTAAACCCGGGAGTCGTGCTCTCAGGGTACTCAAACGGGTCTTTTATCAGCTTACATCGCACTACGACATTTTATTTTTTACTTGACGCTGTCGTTTGGCAATTATAGCCTTTTGCGCTATAAAACACTAAAACAACCATCTAAATAAAATACATGATACAATGGGACCGTGGTAGCCAGGTTGGTTGAATAGCGGATTAGTAACCGGAAGGGCATGAGTTCGAATCTCGATCCAATCAAATACACTAGTGCACGTTAGTATGTCGTGGCATCAAAATGACGAGATGTTTACCTCGTATAGATCCCGGACTATCGGCAATACCCCATTGTATGCTCCAGAGTGACTTAAATTCAACTACATACATCTACACAAGCTAATGAGCCACGGAATCGAAACAGGTTTAACACCCTGTATTTTGCATTGAACAAAAGCAAACTCCAGAAGTACAAGCTGTGACAGAAGCAAAGCAAGCGCTTGGTGGAAGAGTTGAAAAGACGAGATATTTGGGGTCTAGGTTTAAAGAACAACAAAGAACCCTTTGCACATCAGGCTTGAAACTATTTCGATACAAAATACAAAGAAATCAATAAACCCAGATGTGTTTACATACTATTTTTACAATCAATATTGATTTCAGATTTGAAAGTCCAAAACACCCAACAATGAAAGGTTTTTAAGCGGTCCAGTCTTGATTTTTCAAGATCATGAGAGTAGTTTTGGATATTTGAAACACAATCAACACAGAATAAAATGGCATTTCTTCGAAAGTAGAAAATATATATAATATTAAAAATAATATTTTGGTCGAACATTTTTGTGTTTTTACTTTAATAAATCATCTTGGTTAAAGCTGAGGACTTAAAATAATTGTCTAAATTTAAAGTTTTTATCGAAGCTAATATAATATACATTGAGCTATATTAAATCCTTGCATACCATCAATGATAAAATTTTAGATTTATGTATGAGGATATTTTGTGAAGAACCCAAGAGGCATCAAGATACATTAACTTTCAAAAATCAACGAATATGATAGAAGTGTTAATTACTAATTATATTTTAAATAAATATACAAATAAAATGTTTTATTTTTACTGTGGGTAAGAAGAATTTAATACTTCTGCAGAAAATTAAATATATTGAAATTTGTTCCTTAACTTTCAGGATACCAATGAGCATCTTTTTTATCGAGTTTTATGTGAACACACAGAACTACTGATGCCATATGTATACACTCCTGTAGTAGGTCAAGCCTGCCAAGAATACAGTAGAATATTCCGCAGACCTAGGTTAGTGATTATGTTATAATTTTGAGATGAAAATGTGTTCCTCAAACTTTATGTCAAGTAAGAGTATAATTTTAAATTTATCAAATTAGTTTTAAGTTGCTGAACTCTTTCCACTGATCTGTAATGAGAAAATTTGCTTAACCAATGGGAAAAAAAAGGCAAAATATTACAATTTGAATACAAAACACTTTGATTATAAAAATCAACAAAATGTATATTTTATTAAATAAATCTTTCAACAGCCTGTGAGACTAAATTAGTTGTCTTAGATACCATTTATAAAATGGAGTTTCTAGGATGGAATTAAACTAGTTAAACCCTCAATGTTTTTCCATGTGAAATAACCATTCCGAAAATGTAAATGAATACATGTTTGAGTACCTTGACATTTGGCCAGATATATCTTCATTCAGCAAATTACATCAATGATTTTAAATAGTTTGTTTTAAAAAATAAATTTGATTGTTTAACTGTAATGCTTATAATAGCATGATAGTTAAAAATTTTCATAAGTGTACATGATGGAACAAATAATATGAACATAGTATAGTTTTAAATTTATGTATAAAAAACATTTCAAATATTTGATTTTTACATTCTATGTTCCTTTTAAATTTAGGGGCATTTTCATCACAATTAATGATTTAGGTAAGGTGTATGATATTCTTGGAAACTGGCCAGAAGAAAATGTAAAGGTAAGTAAATGTAAATTGTTTTCAATACCAAGTTATAAATAAATAAGAAATATGAATACACATTGAGACAGAAATATCTAATTATACAGTTAGATTTTACTTGGAAAATACAATTCTTCAAAAAAAAAAATAATAACAGGACAGGTTATTATTACAAGTGGAAATAGTACTATGAAGATGACTGTACTATGATAAATAAAGCAGACTGTGATGTTCTATAAAACGAATATGTTACATTTGATTTATTTGAAGAATTTCATAAACTGACATAATGCGAAATATATATACTTCACTGACGTAGATGGCAGAAAATGAAATTATTTGTACTATATTACAGAGTGGCATTAAACAAATAAAACCAACTTTAATTTAACTGCTATGGAATTTAGTCACCAATTTCCTCACTTAATAACATTTTATTTGATCCATGAAGCTGCTTAATGTTAAAACTACATGGAAGATTTACAAAAAAAGAAACACTTCATAGTCTGATTACAGAAGGCAATTAGAAATCTGAAAGATAAAAATCACGGAAGAAAAGAAAATGGGTGTTGACGTTAAAAATATCGAATCACCTTTGAACAAGTGAATCAGAAGTAATGGAAGCAAACATACAGAAGCTGATAGTGATAGCTAAAAGTACAAAATGTTGCTATTTTCGATTAACTTAATTTCATTTGGAGGTATGAAATGGTTATATCGATGCTTATATTCATTACAAATCAGGTATCAGATGTGAGTATCATTGCCATAAACAAAGCTTAGAAACTTTAGTGCATGTGCAGATATTAATAAATTCAAATATTATCATTGTTCTCTCTCAGCAATACTTACAAATTGTATATATATTTTTTAATTTCAGACAAATTTGTGGAATTACATTTAACAGACTAATATTGCACTGATAATAATCATGAATACCTGCCCATTCCAAAAAATATTTTACAATGATGCTTACTGCTTGTTTTACCCAAGCTTATTACTATTACACATTTGATGAGTGTGAGGAATTTTACTTTCCTCTGCATTTATCTGCTGTGGTGTATTCCATTAACTTTCTAACTGAGGATTCTTGTTTAAGGCCATAGTTGTGACAGATGGAGAGAGGATCCTGGGTCTGGGTGACCTTGGGGCCAATGGAATGGGCATTCCAGTCGGGAAAATGGCCTTGTATACTGCACTAGCTGGAATACCACCATCGCAACTGTTACCCGTCACACTTGATGTTGGGACCAATAATGAGGTGAGCAACTTTTACTTTGTTTCAAAAATGCTTGAAATAATGCCTCACTTTCAACCAAGGTACTTCCTTTCACATTTCCACAATTCATACAAAATTAGATATAAAATACACAAGGATTTCAATTTCTGTTTTATGAAATGCTCAAACTAATCTTTCTAACACTAAAACTACCCTTTTGCAAAGTGTAAACATTCCCCTGAACCTGCTTAGCTGGATACAGTGGTCTGTCTTCCCTAACCAATAGAATCACGTCCTTCTTTTCCTGGGGTCGCTGTGGTGTGGGTTTGTTCACAAAGCTTAGCAAGCAACTTGTTGTAAGTAGTGCGGGTTCAATTCCTCACAGGTATTTTCCTATCTTCTGTGTCAGTAAAGCTTTCCTTGATGTCATTTGGCACAACTTGGCCTGTGCACCATATGACCCAGTCAACCCATCATAAACAGGTACAGTGAGTATGATGTTCTTTTTCAGCAAAGTTAATTAAAACTCACTCTTTAATATATTACCTTACTTGGGACGATGGAAAAAAGATGCTCTAAAAATAAAAGTCTTTTGAATTTGTCTTGAAATTTCCTTGAAGTTGTTGAGCTTGATCAAATTTGGACCTTGTGCCAACCAACCTCTTTCCTTCTGGGAAACTTTCTTCCACACGGAAAGTACAGGGTCTTAAGCCCAAGTCTGATTTCGAGGTGAGTGGGTAAATAGAATTAGAGCTTATTCCATGACATTTAAGAATGATGTTTTATGAATCTATTATTTTTAAGTGTCATTCTACATTCTCCATAAGCTATACTGGATTTTTTAATTACATGTAGTCATGGAAAAAAACTCATCTTTCTTATTTCGTGAACTATTCATACTACAGCAAATTCCAAAGGTATTCAATGTGGAATAACATCCTCTACAAATTCAAATCCAAAAAAGTTGCATAAGGGGACGTACTCGTATCAAAATTTGCACAAACAAAATTTCTAATGGAAACACCACGTTTTGATGCCATTAATAGATTCTGCATCATATAATAAATTTTATAGTTTAACTACCTTTATCTTATAGTTCAGAGAATATTTCTATAATTGAATATCTCTGGTAGAAATTTGGGGCAATTTCAGGGATCATCTCGACACAGAAAGTCACAATTCGTAGATCGAGATTAATTGTAGTTATAGCTACCCAAATTTTAACCCTAGTTAAACGTATTTTTCAGTAATCCGAGAATTATTATATTTATTTATTCAAGTGCAAACGATCCGAGAATCATTATCCAAAGTTTGTCAAATGCTTTTTAAACTTTAGGTTGACCCTAAAATTGCAATAATGAGGAAAATTCAATACAGCTCGAAAACTAATTATTGAAATGGCTATACTAGAAGTCCTTCTGAATCGATTCCCATCAAAATATAATGAGGTTACAGTTCATAATTTTTTCAAACATTAGTTTAATAAGTACTATTGAATACTAAAAACTATTTTTAAAATAAAATTTTAAGTGTATTCTGTTTGGGTTGTTTAACAGTAACATGGTACAAAATATCAGCACTATATAAATATTATTTAGGAAGATATCCGTAAAAGTTCAAGAAACTGATTTAACATCAGGAGCTCCAATCTTTCTGTCATAACTTCGAAAGGGTAAGACATAATGACATGAAATTTGGTCGCTGAAGTTAAAATTTAATATAGATTGGTTGAAAGACTAATCAGTGTTAGAGTACACTAACATAATCAATTCTTCAGTTTCACAATTTCAAGTATACTAATAGTTCTTATTTTATTTATGTGTGTAAAAAAAGTTAAAGTTAAAAAGAGCAGTTTCCATTCTTCCAAGCATAAGAAAAAATTAGGGTATTACAAGTTCACATTTCACAAAGATTGTGATGGATTAAATCAAATGTAAACAGGTAAAGAAACTTTTGTATGAGAGGTTTTTTTTGGCATCACAGACCCAATTTAAAAAACATTAATATTTAGTTAACCTATAAATACTATTATACTTTGATACTTGATCTTGGACAAAGATCTTGGTTTTTGGATGTAGGTGAAATAAAATGTGAGGTTGTAAAAGAGGAGGTATAAAAAGAGCGTTTAAGGCCTTACAGTAAAATTAAGATATTTTAATGGGCTGTTAAAAATGGAAATGAAAAATCAGGCCTTTCTAAGGTCTGGGAATCTTGGATAGGTGTTAGTCTATTTCCACTATGAACTGCATATAAGTTGGTGGGTTTTTTATAGTGCAAAAGGGCAATATTTGGCCAGACAAAAGACAAACAATATCAAGTAATGAACAGAAAGAAATTTTTACAGACAAAAGAGAGGAATCTAATCTGTGTTGCCTACAACTCGGTAGGGTGCTAACGTAGTGGGCATACCAACTGAGTCACGATGGCCTCACATATTATGTGAATATCAAAGTATTAAAAACAATAGAAACATTTGGATGTCCACATTTGAAAGAGAATTAAACAAAATAAGATCATGCGATGGCATTCCATTTTTAATCCTGCACTCGACAAATAAATAATTTAGTATTCGAATTATGTACAAAAAATGGCCTTCACACACACACCATCATTTTAAACGAAAATTTTAGAATTTCAATAGAAGTCTTTCAAGTATTTCTTTCTTTTTCAGAAACTATTAGCTGATCCATTTTATATTGGTTTAAGACAAAAAAGAATTAATGGAGAAAAGTATGACGAACTGATAGATGAATTTATGAAAGCTGCTGTGAAAAGGCAAGTCAATTGTCCTACATATTTTTTTATTTATGAGGGCAGTGCGCTAAATGTTTTGTACAGCCTCTAGAAAAATACTTCAATAATTTAACAAATACTATCTCTAATATAATTTATTTCAAAACACTTAACCACTTGAATGCCATTTCTATGATGAGATTAGAGATAATGGAGCAATGCATTTTAAATACTCCTTTCCAATTCATAATTCTGCTACTATTCTAGGTATGGCAAGACATGTTTAATCCAATTCGAAGATTTTGGTAATAAAAATGCTTTTCGTTTATTGGAGAAATATGACAATGATTACTGTACTTTCAATGACGACATTCAAGGTAATAATTGCTTTCCTATTTTTACTTGTTTATATACTCATTTATATTCTTATTTGTAATATCTTGTGTTCTAATTTCAAACATCTTTTATAATATCAATTTAAGCATTTAATAATACTTTAATATTTATATGCTTTATGGATTTCCTTGTTTCAACATAAAAACAGATAGCTCATATTAGAATTTTTTAAACACTATTTGAATGAACATTTCATCAGCTTTATATTTCAATGATACAAATTGTATAAAAATAAATTATTTCTGAATACATAAATTGTCTAGTGATTGTATTTAAGTAATATTTAAAGATGTACTTCTAAGGAAGAAATGGCTGAAGTAGAAAGACATATTTTGAAGTTAAATTTTTATAAAAGGGCTTAAAATTATTATGTTCAGTGATTTGAAATCTGAAAATCAAGGAAGGATGTGCACACCTATACTTCCATTTTACAGCAAAAAAATAACTGTGGCTTGTACAAATAAAACCCTTAGAATTAAGTCAAACAAAAGTAATTCTTCAAAAGCATGCAAAGGTGACACAATGTCATGCAAAGAAAGGAAACATTCGTGTAGAATGACTGATTACACACATTTATCCACAAATGAAACCATCTGATTTAATTTGGCATTTTGCCAAATGGGGTATAAATAGGCCAATATCAAGTTGCTCCATGAAATGTACCCATCAGTTTTACCAATTGAGAGGTACCCATACCTGTGAGGCCTCCCATATATTTGTAAGGGGAAGGGGTGGAGGTTTAACTCATTATAAATATTTTACTTTGAAAATATTTTGCTAATTATCTCTACAGTTATAAAAGGAAGTGTTTGTCTGTTTTCTAAATGCAAAGTCCTGACGAACCTATGGCACTTAGAGTAATGGGATTTGGCATACAGGTAGTCTGAATTTTTTTGCAGTTTTTGTTTCGCAGCGAATTTTAAAATGCAATCTAGAACATTTTAAAATAAATTTAATTATTATTGAATGCAACAGAATAGAAGATCAGATTCCAGATTTATTTTTTTTCTCTTCCGTTTTTATTTTACGAGGAGGAATGATTTTCCAGCAGACGATAAAAAACAAATAACTTTTAACTGGAGTTATTTAGTTCTTTTTTCTATCTCCTAGACCATTAAAAATAGAGTAAAAATTTTAACAGATATGAAATCTGCGAAAATTTTGCATTAGATCAATACCTAAAAATATAATTTTCTTTAAATAAATAAAATATTTAGATTGAATATCTTATATTTTCGTGAGAGATTGTGACGTCACGTCAACCTTGGCGTTCAGATTACATTTCCTGCCCTCTTATGATTTCAGCGAAAGAAAGCAAAGAAAATTAAAAAATATTTTGGCTGGCAATTTTTAATATTTTTTTTGTAAAATCAGGATCGTTTAAGATGGATTAAAAATTTCCAGATTAGAAATCTGCGGAAAATTTGAATAAAAGAAGATGAAACCATATATGTTTGATTTTCATTTAATAAATAATTTTTCAATAAAATATTTATATTTTCGCAAGACATTGTGACATCACGCCGAATTCCGATTGAAAAGATATCCAATTTGCAAAGCAAACCTTATTTCAAGATATTCATGATTTGGTTTGCAAAGCAAACCAAATGGGAATTCGTTTTTAATATAGAGATATTTTTTTCTTCCTTGAACCAATGTTTTCGACCTCTTTTGAATTGTCGTAAGCAATGCCGTGCTGGAAACGCTGTGGATAGTACAAATATATAATAAAAGATACTAGGGTCAGAAATAATTTCCAAGCTTGAATATTTTGGTACATGTAATTTGAAAATGGAAATAAGATTTCTACGTATCTTATTTATATTATTATCTGTTTTATTGTTATACCTATACATTTTTCAACTGATGTTTCTATTGTAGGAACTGCATCCGTTTGTGTTGCTGGAATCCTTGCAAGTGTAAAAATTACTGGAACTAAAGTTTCTGAGCACACCTTCCTCTTCTACGGAGCAGGAGAGGTAAACTATGGGATTAGATAAAAACTTTGCTTTTGAACTAACAATACACGCATTGTGCTAGACTATGGCAATCAAGCATGAGAATCAAAAACAACACTTCTAGTGAGAGTATAATAATATAGCAGTAGAGGTGTTTCTCGATTGCAAAAATGGGAAACTTAATTTCTTTTCACCAAGAAGCATGAAAATCATGATTTTTGTTTTCAAGAATTATAACGTGTAAGAGAGAAAATCAATAAACAATTAATTTCTTAACTAATAACTCTTATTGAAGACCAAAACATCTACTGTATTATTTCGATGATAATAATACAAAATAATAATAGGTCAATTCATTGTCTTATTACCATTTGAACTAAGCATTCAGATATGAGCTTCGGAAAGATGTTTGTACATTTTAACTGTACCTAATGAAAAACCTTGTAACTAGAAAATATTCCGAATATTTACAAGATCTTTGTATTGTTTGAAAGCTAAGGAGTGTTGGAAAATATTTTGAAGCAATAAAAGCAATAGGTATTTTGGTTGATTTTCGTAGTTTTTAGTTTCTATATACACCTTAATATAAAATGTGCAAAAATTGTATCCCCCTTTCTTAAGGCAGCTCTAGGAATAGCAGATTTGCTGGTGATGGAAATGATAGAAGAAGGCGTATCCAAAGCAGACGCTGAAGCCAAGATTTGGATGGTCGATTCAAGTGGTCTGGTTGTAAAAGTAAGATAGCCTGGATTCAAAATTTCTGATACTTAGTTAATGCCAATGCTAAAACAGAAGTTTACATTCATAAAAAAATATTCCTGTGATTTGAAAGTTCTTTCATTTTACAGAGTAGAGGTGATGACAATTTAGGTGGCCACAAAAAGTATTATGCCAAAGATCATGAAGCAACAAAAGATTTGGAATTAATGGCAGAGCACATAAAGCCATCAGTACTTATTGGTAAACACTGCTCATTTACTTCTTTACAAAGCTTTAAAATAAAAATTAATTTTTTTTCTAATACATTAAGTTTTAAAAATCAACAAACATAATAAACCTTCAGTTCAAGTAATGCCAGTCAATCATCTATTAATCCCAAAGCGTCGATTAACCGGTCTGGTGGTTAAGGTAGTCTTTAGCTCAGAAGGTTCCTGGTTCAAATCTGGGTCAATGCAGCGTATGGTGGTGCACGTTTAATCTGTCGTGTCCTCGCGTTGGTTGGTGTGGAAGTTTGGAGAGTGGGTGCCAGCTCAAGTGTTGCCTCGTCATCTGACTGTAGTTCAAAATTACGTGGTGTTGTCCTCTGATCTTTCCCTTAGAGGATGGCTCCTGGACCTTCGTCAATAGCCCATTGTGTTGCTCTAGTACGACGTTAATTAAAATTACCTTAGCGTATCCCAAATCTCAAACTAATTGTAAGTCAAATTCAGAATTTTTCAATTTAGATGCAGATCATTTTTCATTTTCCTTCTGGGGACAGAATCGCTGTCTTTTAAATTTAAATAGGAAAGAACGAGACGATATTCAAGAAATAACATCTCTTAATTTCCAGTTTTAAAGTTAAAAATCCGAGACAAGATTAAAGAAAGTTCTGAAAGAAAATTACTATTATGTGTGTAACTGCTTTTGAAAGCGTAAATGTCATTTGTTTTGCCCTGCAGGTGCTTCCGCACAACCTGGAGTCTTCACTCCGAAAGTGTTAAGTATGATGCTGGATTTTAGCAAACAACCAATAGTTTTTGCACTCAGTAATCCAACTGATAAGGCAGAATGCACTGCAGAACAGGCTTATACCCACACAGATGTAAGTATTTAAAAACTATTTGCTTTAATTTTTATCAGATAAGTAATCTATCTCCAATTCATCTCTCATTTTAAAGTTTCTATATGCATTAAATGATTCACTACTTAGGAATATTTGTATTAGTATATTTTTATGGTCAAGGAAAATAACTGGATAGGTCGAAATTTGGAAAAGTGAGATAAGTGTGTCTGCTGGAGGATTGGTCTTGAGGCCTTACACATTGTAGAGAAGTGGATATGTAATGTGCATGAAAAAGAGTAACAAAGAATGCAATCAAAATAAATTATTACAATACTCGATTTACAAGAAAAGGGCAAATCTTGAAAACGCAATCCTGAAAAGTAGTTTTTAGACTTATCCAGTTATTCCCCTTGACCACAGATTTTAACCAATACAAATCTCAAATGATAGTAAAAATCATTACTACTGCCAGGCCCCTTTTGGTCTAAAAATGGAAAAGGATAACTTAAAAATTATTGACCTTTTCACATTATCAAACATATATAGTTAACAACTGGTAGATTCAAAAGTAAAATATGATCTTCTGTTAAAACTAAACATCCTCAAAGCCATAACTCTTTCTGGTGAGGATGATTCACCTATCAATAGCACACACGTTTTATTTGTATTGAAAAGTAGATTAGATTTTTTGTTACCAGAAATAGGTAGATTAGTTATTTGTTCTGTGTTTTATAATAAAATGGAAACTGTGGATGTAAGATGTCAACTTGGGAAGGTTTCAACAAAAATAATAGATATTTTAAACCCAGGATGAAACCAAAACATGCTAGGGCCTCAAAAATTTTCACATGATGTAGGCACCCAAACAACTTGCAGACATCGTTAGTTTAGAGCAGAAACAACCATTTTTTGGAATAGCATTTTCGACACTGAA
Source organism: Metellina segmentata (assembly GCA_947359465.1). Taxonomy (NCBI): domain Eukaryota; kingdom Metazoa; phylum Arthropoda; class Arachnida; order Araneae; family Tetragnathidae; genus Metellina; species Metellina segmentata. Next base: position 2,660,110 of record OX375881.1, on the reverse strand, counting down.
TATTTGTATTCATGATGATGGTGAAATGCATTGACATATTGTAATGTGTTTGCACAATTATATAACTTTATGATAACGCTTATAATTTTTATTTTTGACCTAAAATGTAATAACTAGTCTTTGGATGGCTGTTATATAAAACTTATTCTTTTTGTCAGTTAATGAGTTTCTGCTCTAAGCGACATGTATTTATTGACTGTTCCATAGCTCTGCAGATAATTAATTATATCAATAAACAAACATTCAATTTTTGTATGGTAAAATTACTTACCATATATCTTCCTTTTCTCTAGGGCAAGTGCATTTTTGCCAGCGGCAGTCCATTCCCTGTCTTTACTTACAAGGGGAAAACCTTCCACCCAGGACAAGGAAATAACGCCTACATCTTCCCAGGAGTGTCCTTGGCCTTGATAGCATGTGGCGCTAAGACTGTTGGAGACAAAGTCTTCCTGATTGCAGCTAAGGTAATAATATTACATACTGGGTGGTTGAACAAATTAATTATCCCGCACAGTGTAAGAGAGATCATTGGATAAGATAAAGTAACGGTATTTATTTTACTTTATCTTTTGGAGGCAGAAACGACTCGAATATAGACTGATGAGAATCTCCAAATTCTCGATTACGTGTCCGAAATAAATTTAGACAGCTTGCCAAAAGTAAGGTTTGGGAGTTTGAAACTTATTTTAAAAGAAAACATGTGCACTCTCTTTCTCATTATAGCTACTGGTCCCGTGGACCATGCAGATATTTAATCTCCTGGTCCAATAGTACTTTTAGTGGCCCCAATGATTTAGAACGCAGAGTCTACTTTCAAAGTTAAATTACAATTATTTGTATTCAATAGGTAAAATTACACAAATACAAAGAAAATACATACAGTACCCATAAGCAAGTTAAACATTTAGAATTCATATTTGTAACAGAAGGACCCTTATCTATCTGAGGCTGGGGTGGACATTGGCCGGTAAGGCAACTCACGGCTGTCACAGTCAGCATTTGCTACTGTTTTTCAGCTTTGGCGACCAGGGGGAAGGAACGACCTTTTTAAGGAAAATCGTTTCAAAAGCAACAATTTTCAAAATTTTAGTGCCCGAACAAAACAAATCAAACTTTTTTCTTCAAGGAAAATTTTTTAAAGCAAGCCAATTTCGAAGTTGGCAAGCTATTGCAACTGAAAGAGAAACAACAATTGCGTTTGCTTGATTATCCTGAAATCTAATTAGAAAAATATTAAGTTTTTCATTTTAAAATATCAATTTCTTAGTTATATCTTCAATGTCTGTTTCATTCTTAAATACAGGGATGAGATTCTTCCGACTTTAGTCGTTATTTCCGACTTTTTTCATTTTTTAAGAAAAAATTCCGATTTTTTTTCCCTTTTTGTCTTTTATAAACATAAAATGCGCCAAATGAAACATATCTCGCCAACATTGCACTCCTAGATTTTACCAAGCTGATAAGTCTGCAAATTCCTAAAAGAATACTTAGAAGCAAATAAGTTTAATGGCAAACCTGGAGAACTTGGATTTTGAACAAATTAACGTACGTTGTTGCTGTAAATTTCGTAGGTAAAGCTACGGTTTCCTAAGAAAGCGGAAGCTGTTATCTAACGACCGTGGTACGTCATGATGCGGCGGAAAAAGTATAAATGAAATATTTTAAGTTGATCAGCTTTTAATGGCGGTTTTTCTTTCAACTAGAAAATAAGATGCTCGGTTATTTAACCGATAAAGTATTTCGTCTTTTATGTCAACCTCGGCAAGCGGAAAGTTTTAAGTTTCTTTTTGAATATTCTATGAAGTACTTTCAAAATCCATTAAAACTGCTTTGGCGACTTTAGACGTGCGCCAAAAAAGTCGTCTTTTATGGCAACCTCGGCAAGCGGAAAGTTTAAAGTTTCTTTTTGAATATTTTAGGAAGTACTTTCAAAATCTGTCAAAACTTTTTTGGCGACTTTAGAAGTGCGCCAAGGCGGTGGACATCGCCTTAAACGTACTGCAGCTATTTTTTGCAACGGAAGTTTTTAAAATGATGCTTCTTTTAAGGGCAATATTTATGATTGCTTTAATAAGTATAATTATTTCTTGGATAATATGGGTTATTAATTTTAAGTTTTATTTGGTTTAAAGGTTGACAAAATTAGAAAATAAGAATATTTACGGAAAATATAAGCCGATTGAAATTGGTTAGAGATTTTGAAAAAGTAATTTATATTTGAAAATAGGTTAGTTTAAACTAAGTTATATTTTATTTTAAACAGGGTTACAGCTTCAGTCTGTTTTTAGCAATGACAACAGCCTTGGCGCTTTTTTGGCGCACTTCTTAAATTGCCAAGAGAAGAATTATTTCAAATGAACCAGTGAAATCAAATGACTAACGGATTTTGAAAGAACTTTCTAGAATATACAAAATGAAAGTTATAAACCTTCCCTTCCAGCGGTCTAAAGTTTGTTCTAGGGAACCTAGCCCCGGAGGGGCTTTAATCCCATATCTGAATATATGATATAAATAATACACATAAAGATAAGAGTAGTTGGTCAGTTCCCTTCCACTAGTCCAGGCTGTCTTAAAATCCGTAATACAAATGGGTTACCTTAACCTGTCATTACTCGCTACTAGAATTGCGCCAAAAAAAAAGCGCCAATACCGTTACCACCGCTATAAACGTAGACAAGCTGTACCAAAACAGGTTTTGATTTGTTTCAAATTAAGTATATTTTTAACGATTTATTAAGGTAATAACGGTGGAAAGCTGTAATTATGCTAATTTTTATTTTTACTGTCGACTTATTTTTTTCATTACATTTATGCTATTTAATAAAATTAGTATTTATTTCATTCATTCTTTTGCATAACATAGCGTTTTTATTTCCTGTTAATATCATTTTTGTATCAAGGTTTTGGAAAAATTGCAACTGGTAAAATAATCGCAACTTTTTTTTTAATGTTCTAAAATAGGCATATAAATTAGCTTTATGCAACTTATTTTATACTAATTACAGAATTTAAAAGAAATTTTTTCTTTTTGTGCGAAATACAGTTTTACGCGCGCCTATTCTTATTTCAAAATTTGAGTTTACGCGTATTTTCAGACATTTTGTCCTTTTCCCGCTCTCATGCCTGTTAAATAGCACATTTTTAAAAATTAATTTTCTACTTAGCAAATAAATTTCTACTAAATTAGAGTTTAAGATAGTATTTTTTAAAATTGATGCAACCGACTATTTAACGATTGTTTGGTGGTAGCAGCCATGAACCTTCAATTTGTTAGCGAAATGTTATCTTAATATATTCCATTAAACCGACAGTGCATTGTTGTTTATTATGTGGTTTCCATCCGAGTGATCTTCATGGTGATTGAAACTTCCAGGCCCTTGCCGAGCAAGTGACGAAGGAGGACATGGACGAGGGACGCGTCTACCCTCCCCTGCACACCATCCGGAAGGTGTCTCTGACCATTGCGGGCAAGGTGGCACGTTTCTTGTTCCAGGAGGGGCTCGCTACTTACAAACCAGAACCTCCGGACTTGGAGACATTCCTGGCCACCAAGCAATACAGCTACGAATATGAAGCTTAAAACTTTCAGTATGTTGTGAATGTTTGAATCATATATATGTATGTTTAATATGAATTGATGTTGAATTCTATACAGAAATAAATAATCTATCTGTTTACTCTCCTGCATCCTCTCTCCACTAGAAATGACACGGTGTCAGCTTGCATTAAAATTATGGTATGAAACCAATAGAGTGTGAAAGTGAATACCTTATTTTAAAAATGGCTCCATTTTCATTTATTTTGGGGTATTAAAAGTTAAATACAAAAGAATAGTAAAGGTATTTAAATTTAAGAAATAAAGTAAGTAGAACTCTAATTATCCGGATCAATTACGACCAGACCAATTTTGTACTAACATACTGTATCAAAATGTAGCATTGCTTGAACATATTAGTCAAGTCGGTTGTTTCGTTCTCTTCACTCGTTTCTGTGCAGCTAAGTCTTGCATGCGCTTGACAGTGAGTAGCTGTAGAGGGTCGCACTCAAACGCCTTAACAGCTGATGGTCCAGCTTCTGGTAGAGTAGCCATGTAGTTATCTTCCATGTAATCAATGAATTATTCTCTCGCACTTTGAATGAGTTCATCACCAAGATTTTGGAATCCAAGGTCCGAAGAATCACACCAGCCACTCGCCTCCGCACTGTACGTGGAACTTCCATGAATTATCACTACGTTTCTTATGTCCTCAACCGACACTTTGTCCTCTTCTGTCTCTCTTGCTTTTCACAGCCCTTTCTTTCTTCCTCTTTCTGTACCTCCTCCTGTTTTGAAATGCCTTTCAATTTGTTAGAAGGTCTTAATGTGGCTGACCTCAAACTGCATGCTTCCACCATCATGTAAGATCAGTCTTTTTCTGATGATTGACAATGTCTTCATCTACAATCAAAAGTTTCCTTAACAGTTGTCTTTTTAAATTGTACTTCTTAGATTCAATAATCGATAGGTCCATCATCTGCAACAAACTCGTTTCTTTTGGCTGCATGAAGAGTGTTTTGTAACATCCATTTTCTATTTCAAGGCCCTCTGTGAGGTGGGTGCATTGTCAATGATTAACACCTTACTAGCTCCTTTTCTTAACAGAAGGGGTATTTTGTGGTTTCTCATATAGTTAGCACAATTTAGCAGGGTTACACATTCTTTACTAACATTATGACCAGGAGCACTAGATTTGCTGATGTGGATTTCGATGGTTTTTTTCTCAAAGCAATCCATATAACTGGAGTTCTACTGTTATTTTAAACAATAACGGTCCTTAGTTTAGGAAAATGAAGTACAATTAACTGCAATTTTACAAACACATGGAGTTGTATTGCTTTTAAAATAAAGTTTTCTTATACTGTTGATAGATATAAGCTTTAAACCAAACTTCAGGCATGTTTTATTCTAGGAATCAAGACTTCTTACCTTAAGCATACAATGTAAATTTAATAATTGTATGCAAGAAACAGACAACGGTCAGTTAAGCATATAAATTTAAAATGAATTTTCATAATTTAATGTTGAAACTAGTTGTGTAAATCTAAATACGTTTTGAACACGAAATTTACGACAAGATGTGGATCTAAAAGATCAAGCAGATAAAATAATTTAGGCTTATATAAAAAAAAAAAAATACACTATGTAAAAATGTTTCCCAAATAAAATATTCATAAAAATTTTAAATTAAGATTGGTTTTCAATAAAATTAATTTGTAGTTTCATATTATTCAAATAAAAAAGAAATTTTAGCCAAATTACTTTATTGGAAAACACAGTAGTGAATGCATAAAGTATGTAGTTGTAAATTCCTCAATAACAATGAATGAAGCATAATCTATACAGCAGCAGATGAATGTTCCATGCACTAGGAACTACAAGTTACTCATTCACTAACAAAATAAGTTAAATAAAGTACAAATCACAGAACAATTAAATAGTCAATAAATTAAAATATTGGTATGACAGATAGTCATATATATAAAGAACATTTGAAAATTCCTATTTGTCATTCAATTGTAAAATAATTGGTTAGATGTTTCTCATTTGTACAATTCTTAGAATTCTTTGCTAAAATTACCGACACCCTTTATACAAAAAAAAAATTAAGTTACTTTTGAAAAAGGACAATCTTTAAAATTGATTTCCATTGCTTTCATTGTGGGACTAAACACTCCATAGCTTAGAAAGAACAAACACTTCACAGTAAAATAAAAATTTCAAAGAAACATAAGTTAGCAAATATTGCAAATTCAATTCTTAAACTAAAACCTATTTTTGATGTTTCTTTCTACATATATTTATAACATTTATTTGAAAATTAACATTTACAAATCAACAATAACATATTTAAAGTACATAACAAATTGTAAATATATCAACAAAACATTTGATATTATTTTCATGTCACAATGTTGATAACAATATCACTAATTATATACAATAAAAGTACAATGAACTTAAGTATACCAGTTGGAACAACCGTATAAAAGCTCTTTCTGGTTACAAAAATATAGAACATTATTTCTCTTCAAGAGATATAAATAGGAACGTTCATACTTATTTACAAGAGTCATTGAGAGAAGTGATGCTCAACTTGCTCAATATGTCATCTGCAGTTGCTTCCTTTCTGCTGAAATACGAAACAGTGACGGTTTCAGTAACCATGATAAACCCATTATCAGAAAACCTTCCTGGAATGCCTGTCACTTCAAGCCAAACAAATGGTGCTACACTATTAGCAATGATAGTGATGTTGAAGGTAATGTCAGAAGAGTACGTAGGAAAAGGTCCATTCACTTTAACCTAGAATTAAACAAATGAAAAATACATTAAATAGTTTCGAACTTATTTTAACTTACATTTTCGATGTACACCTGTGAATTTGTTTTCTCAAAGCACTTAAATGTCAACAAAGAATCAATTCAACTCTAGACTTCAAACCAAAAGTTTCTTGACTTGAGGTTCGTCTTCATATTGAATCTTGTAAAACCCAACGCTTTTAAGATGGCAACACCTAAATTCGATTATATTCTGATTCTATGATGGATAGGTAGTTAATTAATGCTGCAAAAGAGCAACACAATGGGCTATTGGTAATGGTCTGGGATCCATTTTGTACCGTCATGTAAGAATTAGACGGACAGCTGTTTTAAAATTAAACTATTTATTTAGATAATTCAAATATTTACAAGTAAGTTTACGAGTTAAAAGTTAGGGCACAGCCATTGACAATCGAAAACCTGCCTGGAACCAAAGCACCAATGGCTCTCGTCGAATTCCAGAATCACTTTCTCAAATCCCCGTTCTCTCGGGTCCGCAGAACCGCAGCTGCGAACGGGGGGGGGGGGGGTGAATTCCGAGCCCTGGCACGAGATGTTTATGTCCTCAACAGAAAACAGAACTGAAGACACCCCCACACAAATGCAAAAACCATCTGTAATGCTGACTTGAGTTCCCAAAAGCTAATCTCTATTCCAGACATGGGATTAGGGAACCGATGGAACTCCAGCTGTGTCGATGGGAACGCACAGAATGGTTTATCGCATCTCTGAACTCAATTTCCAGACACAAGGGGAAGGAAAAAGGGGCTGACCAACGGAACGCCAGGCCACTGATGAGAAAAAATCTCTTTCGGTAATTTGTCAAAAACACATGTGCAAACACTGAAGTTGTTGATGCACATTCCACGTGTTAGAGAAAAAGGGTAGGCTAGTACCATATGGTATAATTTCAAAGGGATCTGAGGACAACACCTGAGTACCCCACCTCAAACTTCCACACCACACCAATGTGATGATATTTGAGTAATGGATATATATATAAAAGGGTATGTAACAGGAATCAAATCTGTGCAGACTCTTCTACGTTGCTAGTGGGGTGGGTAACCTACTGAGCCTTCAACAGCCCTATGTAAGGGATTCTATTAAATTATTAAACAAACCAAATACAATTTATACCATTTTCTATTTACAAAATATTTTATAATTTCAAATTTGATAACATTAGGCAACAAATGCATATGAATTCCTATTACAGTGGAGGGATTAAGCAATATCTCAAACCTAGAGCACATAATTCGAGTTTATCCTTATCAGAAGTTATTTGATAATCATTCACTAGATTTAAGAAACATTAAATCATTTACTTTTCTTATAGATTTATTAAACTTTCCCATACTCAGTGAAACCATATTACACTACTGCTCAAAATTTAAGGCAGAAACAATACAATGAAGTATTAAAATAATTAACAGATTACATTGGTTAAATTTTAAAGAGGCAGTTTGGATAGATTAACGGTTCTACGTAATTTGGAAAAACTTGAATACCAATGCTCTGAAAATGAAAGCATTAGCTCCAAACAGATTAAACTAAGAAAGTGAAGTAAAACAGCATGATTAGAAATAAATTACATACAGAGATATCAGGATCTTGTAGTCCAATCGCTAACTTGGGTTCTGATAGAAGTAGAAAATTCTCTGACGTCCCACTAGGCTTATCCGAGGACTTGACGGAGCAGTACACAAAACAATGGTTTTTGCTGGCACAGCCACTTTTCTCCAACAAACCATCAGAACCAGATATGTTGTAACGATAAGCAGTTTTTGACAATCTAGGAGGCTAGAAAGTGAAGATTTGTTGTAATAAAATAAACCAGTGAGTTTATTTTCAGAAAAATCAAATAAATATATTCCATAATGAGAAGGAAGCCTTTATTATGTCCAGAGCTTCTTTTAAACAATTGCAATATTAAGGACAACAAAAACTGTAGAAAACTTTTTCAGAATATTAAAAAATAGGGTGTAAGTATAAACAGTTTCTAAATCAAATAAATTTGAAATAGTATCAAGCACATAATTGTATCTGACATTTATAAAACAAACTGTAATAAAGCCATTAAAATACAACATCTGAAAGCATAGAATCAGTTTTGTATATTTCTCACTCAGAAGTTCGCAACATTTATGCATCATGACTGCACAATTTTAAATACATTTTTTATAAACATTTTATGACATTTTCAATTCAAAACTAGGCAGTATTCTAAATTAAAAACCCAGTTACTTTATCTGCATTTTTCATGCTTATTATATTTACCTTTTCATTTTACGGTTTGGTTAGTCACTATGGTTGTTTTTCTCATACAATGGATAATTAGACAAACCTATTATTGAAAGTGGATTTCAAACCACTGCACACATCCATACCCAAACTGGAATTCAAACCCAGGGCTCACTGCACCAAAATTCACAGCATCTCAGCTATTTATAAACAGTTTCCATTATGTAAATGTGAAGGTATGTATAAATATATCACATTCATACTTCATATTTTTAATTTTGTTGCAAATCCTTCATGATATTAAACAGTACGTTTAAATTGAATGTATTAAAATTTAAATTTTCCAACACTAAATGAAAGTTTTTGGTTTTTTTATAGATAAAACATTTAATGCAGTTTAATGTAGCAAGCGAAATTTTTAATTTGCATAAACTTTTAAACCTTTGCCCAAGGTAACATGCAAACTTAAACATATCTACTGAAAAGAAAAGGATAAGACTCTTCCTTCACACAATTTTTGGAAAACGACCTCATATTTTATATATTTCTGGTCACAACAAAAATTATTGTAAACATAAAAATGCCCTTGGAAAGAAATTATACCAAAATAATATGAACAACTTGTTTTATAAGATATGGCTTAAAGTACAGCAATCAATATTGAAACTGTGATAATAATAGAAACTATAAAACACAATCTTTTATACATATAAAAGGATGTCTTAAAAGGATCTTTTATACATATAAAAGGATGTGTGTGTATATTGTCTATTCAAATCTACACCATTTAACCAATTAGCACCAAATTTGGCACACTTATACTTTAGAACACTGGAAAATATAGGCTATTACATTCCTGTCTTCATACCACACAGGTAGTCCTAAAATTGCCCCTCGAAGCCCCAATTTTAAAATCTAAAGTTTGTTTTTCTGCAATAAATGGATATGGACAAGGAAACACATTCTACAGGAAACTGAAAGGATACGATGGTTTTTATTTTGGACGCGCGTTTTTCTCTATAAGCATAACTTTGTCACAAATGCTGTGCTAGCAATAACTCATTCATCAGCTCTATTTCAGCTTAGGAAGTTCAAATTCGACACTTTGCACATCTTTAGTTTTTTAGAAATCTGCATTTTTTCATCGAATTTTATGAATCGCCTTAATCTTTTGCACATTACAATATATTATTCAGGTATTAAATGTATATATTTACATCTGAAGTAAATTGTAGAAGCTTTGAAAAATTTAAAACAAAGTTAAAAAGTATTTTCCATACAACTTAAATGATTGCATTTTTTTATGTAAGAAAAGTGATTATTCTAATTCACTTTCAATCACCGTTTAATCATTTAAATACAAGCAATGGCAGATTATTCAGCTAGTTTAATATAAAGATGGGCATACTACGTACTGCTGCATCTTAGCTCCCAGTCCTAGTGAATACGAAATTCCTTTTTGCAAAATATCAGCTGATCATTGGTCTATAAATTAATTTTTTAAACAGATGTGCCAGAAGGGTTTCCAATCAGAATGATTGGTTGAGTTTATGTCGCACATTTAGCCAGAAAGATAACTCAAACCAGATCAGTTAAGAACTGGGGAGGAGATTATTTGGATTCCCGACCCCATGTCAGTTAAGTTTACGTAAAGAATGGAAGCAGAGCGTGTTCACTGTGTAGGAATCATGGGACTGTAGGGCTACCAAAACACTTGTGAAATAGTAGAACAAATTTAAAAAAATAGTAGCAAAAACGTCTTTTTTAAACTTTATTTTAGTAGGAATTTTGGTTGCAAAAATGCAAAGATCTCACCAAGAAATTTAGATTTCTAAATTAAAAAACTAAATATTTTCTTATCAAGGTTTTCTTGACAAACTAGCAATTAAAGATTCTGATTTATTTATTTCACAGTTGTCGTGGCTTGGCACCAAAACTTCAAAGTTGGCATCCTTAGGAAAAATCTTTCCCGGGAAGACAAAAACCCAAATTATATTTTTGTTGTCCACTATAAGATGAAAAATGTTTCATTGAGCTTTGGTGAATTTCCAAAACAATTCGCCAAAATTTTGAAAATAGAAACTTTTGACACGATTTTGCAAAAAAAGATGCTCTTAGTCACAATGGTTGTAAAATAGTACCAAAAGTTGTCTGAGACAGTCCTGGACCAAAACTTTTCTTATTTTTACTCTCGGCTTCAAATTCTTTAAAAAATACTATGAATAACATAAATACTGTAATTTGGATTTTATTAAGTATGTTATGCTTGTTTAAAAATAGTTTTCTATTAAATCCACTCGCAAGACTTAATTTTGCTCCAGCACATCATAGAATTTTGTATACGTATGTGCTAATGCATGGAAAAACTATGCAAAGTCTACTATTGTATAGCAAGTTAATATTTATAGTGGTGACCAAGTCACCTTAAATAACTTCAAATACAAACCATGCTAAATGTCTTGCTTTCAGCGTATTTAGGTGTGAAGGATGACCATTCATACACGTAGAAGAAAACTTCGAGATTTTGCAGGGTGGTAGAATAATCAGAAATAACATCCACAATGACGACACCTTTTTCTTTGTAAGGAGAAACGAGGAGGGGCGAAAAGAACTTTTTAGCATAGTAATGCAGCACCTTCCATCTTCCACCATACTCTAGATACCAAATACAAGCAAAGTATAGTCAGGTATTGAATCACAACACAAAAATTAAACATTTTGAAATATTTTTGTTGTTTAATCGCATAGAGCTAACATAAATTCCCATTAAAATTAATAAAACTGCATAAAAATTATAGTAATAATTAGTTTATCTGATATATAAAAAAATATAGTACAATGAGAAGACTACAAAAATAATTCTTATGTTGGCATTAATTTGGTTATCACAGGAAAATAATGTATTTAGAAACACAAGTTTTAGGCTAAATTCAGATTATTTACATAAGATTTATTGAATTCATACGTCTGAAAATCGAGCAAAAAAAAATTAAGATGGATTGACAGGGCTTGTGCCATTTTACGCGCAAATAATTCAAATTAGTATGCTTCTTAGGCCCGGTGCAAACATGATTTTTCAACGTGTGTCGCCGCAGCTAAACTATGTACACATTAACATGAAATGATCCTCACGTACCTCATGAAACGTACCTCATTTTGCGCCATTTGTGATGGATATATCAACAAAAAATATATTTTGAAACAAAAGTTACTGGAAACAACCATTTATTAATTATTATTGATAGTTCATTTATTTATGAAAACAAGGTACGTGAGACTGTAGAAGCATATGCGGTGCCGTGGGGAACTGCGGTACAAATTGCACGCAAGTCGGACGTAGCGGCGCAGGAGGTATGTGTGTGCACTACTCTACTGAATCTAATGTATCTCAGACTGCACTTGTGTTGCCGCAGTGCATTGAAAAACCGGATGTGTGCATCGGGCCTTAGTCAGCCATCTATTGCACCATCTTTCTCAATTCAAATTATCAATTCTGTTTAATCTGATTTGATGGGGAGTTTCGTCATTACTGGGCGAGTCATATGTAGGTGTCTCACGCAGGCAGGTATCCCTTTGTTTTGATTGCATTCACTGGGCGATGAGGAATTTCTGATATCTATGTATATGTACATATCCATATCCATCATGCTTTAAAATAAGACATGACTGAATTTTAACTACATTATTTTACCAATGAAATTAATTTGTAGCCATAAGTCAAATTGTGGGTCCATGTCCAGCTACAGCAGGCAGCTCGTTTCTGAGTTCCGCACATGATGGTGGTCATGGCCAAAAATGAAATATAATTTAACACAATGTGTATATGGGGCTAGGGGTGTAGTTGAAAAGAGCCAGGGTACATACTTACAAGAAATAACTAGACAGCAATATTCAAATGAGAGGGTATTGTATGCAAGCAACAGGATTTTAGAGGCAAAGGTAATATATATAAAGTAATCTTAACAAAAGGGTTATATATTAATATGAAATATGTTAATATGAAAAGTGATACTTTTTAAGACATTTTATAAGACAGGTTTCTGGTAAAATAAAAACGGTAAAGAATCTCTCAAAACATATGTTGAATATGTTCTAAATTAACCCCTGTTGCATCCCACATTGTGTAATAATCACTTCCTTTTCAAAGATAAATATTTACAATTATTATTTAAAGACCAAAAAGAAAAGGATTCTAGAATTAATTTTCAGCAATGATTACAAGGAGTACAAATGGAATATTAAAATCCAAAAGACAGGAATCATTAATGCATATGTGATGGTGGTTTAGTGGTAAAATTTCATAGCGACACAGAACTTCTATAAAATAACCGGTTTATTTAGAATGCAGTAATTAAAAATAGTATTCTTAGGGTTTGCATGTTCTCTCAATTATGATAATCATAGACAGGAATATGTAGAACATACACTCTATAACAATAAAATCGACGCACCCAGAAGTTGTACAACAGGTGTGCTGGGCTGATCAACTTGGAACAGCACTGACTGGGGATGTATAGTCTTTAGTGACCAGTACTGTTTCCAACTACGTCATGAGGACAACCACAGACGAGTATGGAGACATCCAGGGCAGCGTGGGGATCCTGCCCTTACTATTGCACATGCCCACAACAGGGTGTTATGGTATGGGGTGCCATCTCCTTTGATAGCCGGATCCTTTTGGTTATCATTTCTAGCACACTTGCAGCACAGCAGTCAGTAGGACAGGTGGTGTTTTCGCTCCTTTTTCGACACCCCAGATTTACTTTTCAATCAGATAATGCCCGGCCGTACACAGTACATGTTGCTATGAATTGTCTTCAAACTTTCCCAACACTTCCTTGGCCAGCTAGGTATCCTGATCTCTCTCCCTTAGAGCACATTCGGGACATTATGGGAAGGCGATTGCAACCATCTCGGAATGTTGACCCTTTTAGCCCGACAGTTGGAGACAATTTGACAAGAAATTCTGCAGGAGACGATCCTGGAATTTTTTCAGTCTATGCCACGCCGGGTGTCAACTTGCATCCAGGCCAGAGGTGGAACGATGCCTTATTGACTTCCTTTCTTTATAACGGTCAAACTCTGAAATAAATTATTCAATTTTTCTGAAATTTTAATCGTTGGTTTTTCTAAGTATATTCTTCACATCTACTAATTTTTACCGCAATCAGACAACTCCTTCTGGGTACATTGATTAATTTTTTTGTTATAAAGAGTATGTAATCAAAGACAGTGTAACCCACTCACATTTTGTAACAATCATTTCCTTTAAAGTTAAATTTTCAAAAGGACAGCATATTCGAATACCTAGAAATGCATTAAAACTGAATCCAAGCTCTAACGTGATAAGAATTACCTATAGATGCCCAGGAAGGAGCAGGCCAAATGTCATTTAACTGCCAATACAATGCTCCCATTGTCATACCTTCACCATCCACTATCTCACTTTGACTGCGGCGATATTTTTCAGTTTCAGTCTTGATTGACATGGCTTGGACAATCTAAAAGGAGATTGCAATGGAAAAGAGAACTTTTATTCACTTTTAACCAGAAGTTTAAAAAAAATGTTTAGAACTTTTTAAATACAGAATAGTTTAGAAAATGTTAAAATTTGGAATGCATCTAAACAAAAAGTTAATCTTTTAAAAAGTGCAATGATAATATGGAATTAAAATATGGCCAACAAGTGTCTACAGAATTAGTGATGGTCTATAAAGGAAGGAGAGAAAAATAAATATGGAGATTTGACACATTAAACTACTTAAAGGAAACACCCAGATAAGCAAATAACATTTTTTTTCAGATAATGACACAGAAATATGCAAACTCTTTTATTGGCGTGAGCATATTTTGAAATCTGCAAAAACCTGGTACTTCACCAAATCCAGAGTGCACCCACTTTTTTATTTACTTTTTTCATTCACATTAATATTTCCCTTTTCTAGTACTACCATTCTTGTCTTCTTTAATTAGCCATGGAAGGGAAAGGAATTCTCAGAACACTGTCTTTATAAATATTATAATTCTTTGTAACATCACATTCCAAAATATGTGATGCATCTCATCAACTTCATCCTTTATATTATCTCATCAAGTATCTTAAATAGTTATGTGTAACTGTACCTCATATGTTATGGTTACCCGTTTGAAATATTAATTATAAAGGAAATAAGTGACCGAGCATGATTTGTACCATTATGAAATGAAGGCTTTTGAGAACTGTAGAGAATAAGAGCAAATCAAGCTTTAATGGGGTGGCTTACAACAGCAGTGTTTTGGTCACAAGATAAAAAACATTACAGTAGTACCTCGACATATGAACTCAGTTATGAAAACTCAGTTCTTGAACATTTCGTTTGGCCACACACTATCTTCAGTTTTTCTCTTGCTGATGCGCATAGGATCACGCCGAAATCTAGGTGCACGATTACGATTCTACGATCGATAGACGTTGTACCCCAACTTTCGCGAATTCGCCTTAAGCATGCCTCGTTGTAACTCTTCGGGATATTACTGTACAAGATTTTCAGAGAAAGTTAATAATGATGATGTATTCAAAAGACATGCTTCATTTAACTTTATTCTTTTAAACTTATGAAATTCGCAAAACCCTCTTCAAAACGAAATGTTTGAGAGCATTATGCTTAGACCTTTACCGAAAAGTTTCCACAAATACATACTATAACGTGAAACACACTATCCAGTGACCATTCAAGAGATTAACTATGAAACTGCCAAAGGTACTATTTCTAGTCAATTCATTTTCTGGTCAACTAATTCGTTTTTTGGTCAAAACTTTGCATTAAAAAAATTTTTTTAAAACTTATTTGTTTCTTATATAGTTTATTTAATAGTTTCAATGCTTACTTTACTAACAAAAGCTTTCAGCTCACAAAAAGCGGAAAATAAGGTAATTTTACTTATTTAACTCTCTTTAATATGTCTACTTTTTTTCATGGCACATGGCTTGAAAACGGTCACATGGCCTCAAAAACGTTTTGACATGGGGGGTGTTAGATGTTATCTCAGGATCAGGGCTGTCACAGTAAAAGCACTTGTGAAATAATAGTAGAATTGTTTTTAAATATAAGCAGCCCCCTCTTAAAACCTGTTTTAGTTGCTTGGAAACAAAGATCTCACCATGACATTTGAATTTTCAAATTACAGAACATATTTTCTTAACATCGTTTTCATAACAATCGCACATTCTGATGTTTTCTTTCATGGTAGCCATAGCCTGGTGTCCAAACTTCAAAGTTGGAAAATTTTCACCAAATGAAAATTTTGAAAATATATATATTTTTAATTTGCAAGAAGAAAAAAAAGGGGGAGGGACTAAATTTTTGTTGATCTTATGTGAATTTCTAAAAAACGTTGCACAAATTTTGAAATAAATAACTTTGTGGATAGTTATGTTTAAAAGATATCTTAGTTGCCAAGATTGAAAAATAGAAGTAAAAAGTCGTCTGTGGCAATCCTGTTGAATTTACTTTAATCTTGGAAGAACCTCATAAGAAAAATAAAACCTGCCGAGTAAATTTTATAAATTGATTAAAATAAGTACACATGAGACATTCGTTGAAGAAATTGGTACAGCAAAATTGTGTTTTTTTTTTTTTTTTTTTTTTTTGGTATTGTAAAAAGCGTTTTACCTGAGATAAGTGCAACACATCTTTAAAGCCTTGTACACCACATTTTGCAGATGGCAGAGTAAAATGTTCAGAAATCATTCTATCTATTTCTAAATCACCTGTAAAAGTGAATTTAAAACATTTAATTCTACCATTTCTTCTGGAGTTTGTGGAAATAAAAGACAAAAAAGTAACGACATTTCATTGAATAATCAATTTTGGTATCATTAATTCTATATCCAGTTTTGACAGTCAAACTGGATGGCTTGCGGCATTGCCTATGGTGTTGGTTTGAGAAGCAAACAAGATCGGAACATTTAATGTGTCCACCTCGTTTTTTAAATTTTAATCTAAAATAGACACAATAATTTACATATAAACTGGAAGATAAAGATAAGCCACAGAATAAGACATTTGGAATCTCTACTGTTATAAAAGGAAGTGTTTCTCTGTGCCTGCATGACGTGTCCAGACGAATCTGTGGCACTTACAGTAATGAAATTTGACACACAGGTAGTCCTAATTTCTGTGATTTCAGTGTCCAGCCCGAATTTTAAAATTTAATCTAGAAGATTTTAAAAGTAATTTATTAGTTTTTTCCTCCTCTGTTCTTCTTTTCAGGAATGTGACATCATAGCTTTCTCAAATGAAGAAAGGAAAGGATTTTGTGCATTTTTCAACCTCGGAACTGTGCTAAGTTACAACAGAGCTGACGTCACATTGAAGAAAGGACAGATTGTGCTTTTTACATCCTATTTCCGACTCTAGCATGTTTTGATTTGCGTTGTTGATTAGTATAACTTTCTTGTTAGCAATTTAAACTTTGTCGCAGGCAAAGACTATTTGAGGTTTTCTATCTTCACGATTGTAAAAGATAGAGTACAAATTTCAATGGATTTGAAATCTGATGAAAATTTTACACCAAATCCATACTTTAAATGTGATTTTCTTTAAAAATAATTTTTCAATTGTGTCTCGTGTCATGTGGAGTGGAGGTGGCACTCATTCTAAAAATTATTGTAAGATTTAATGTGTAAAGTCCAATTTTTAAATTTTAATCTAAAACATTTAAAAAATAATTTATTACTAGCCACTTTGAGGCCACTACGGCCATGCTTGTGATGGTTTGCGAAACAAACTAGATGGGAATGCGAAGCATTCACCAGGGGTTGGCGAGCGTTAGCGAGCAGTGGTCACACCTGACCCCACGAAAAGAATTGTCACTGGTAATGCCGTGTTGGCCACGCAGTAGCTAGTGTTAAATAAATGTGATGTTCAAAAAAATTATATCTAACTTTTGTACTTCACAATGCTAATCTAATAAAATAATACACATTTTAAAGTTATAGAAATGATAATGAATTTTAAGCTCTTTCACATTTAACAGTTTTATGGACCCTTTTTTGATGATAAGACTGATAGGTTGTGTTTTCTACATGTTAATGTGTAGAAAACATAATCTCATTTCATATGTCAATGAAGTACTTTTTCTTCAAAAGGGGAAATATGAAATTAGCAATACAAAGTCAGGATAGAACAGGCTATTTATTGAATAACTAGCATCGGGCAAGTATGAGTACCATTGAAAAATTGCCAAAACAGTATGAAATTCGTTTAATGGATTTCAAATTCTAATTCATTTCCCACAACAGCTGATTTTTTTATGAGTGACTTCATCACACTATCATTTTGTATTGAAATTTAAAACTTGAGTTACAAACTGTACAAAAACACACTTCCAGTACAAGAATGAACAAATGTGTACAGATTTTTTTTCTCAATGGCGGGCACTGGACACTATTCTTGGCCACTACTTCCAATGGCGGGCACTAAGGACTTGTCCTTGGCCACTACAAGCCGGAAGTGATGGTCACTTGAGAAGGGGCACCCAGTGGGTGGACCATCATTTACCCTAACAAAGGACAGCACAATTTACATCCATGCCCTGACCCCAGATTCGAACCAGGAACTTATTGATCCAGAAGTCAACTCCTTGACCACTAGACCGGTTGGTTGGTGTGTATATGTATTGATGAAACTATGAGGGGGGACCCAAAATAAACCGTACAGTTGCTCTGGTGGGCAAGGCTTATGTAGTACAGGGTTCTGCTGCTTGGTGGACATACTGGTGGATTCAACTATCAGTCTGCAAAGTGGCATAACTAGGTGTTGACCTTAAGCAAGAGAGTGGATTTCTTCTAAATCAAAGTTTTGTGAGTTCGTCTATTTTGCTGATGGCGGATGCACGGGAATAGCACGCTGCAATTAAATTTTGTCTCCTGTTGGGAAAATCCGGTACTAAAACGGTTGAAATGATACAGACAGCTTACAAAGACAGTGCTATGAAGAGAACACAAGTTTTTGAGTGGTTTGCCCATTTTAAAACGGGTGAAATGTCGATTGAAGATCAATGCTGGTCAAGTCGTCCTTCAACCTCAAAAACATCCAGAACATTTGCGAATTGATGATGGAAGACCGAAGGAAAACTACACACAAACTCTCGGATTCGTCTGGAGTGTCCTGGAGTTTTTGCCAGAGCATTTTGAGTGCAGAATTGAAAATGGGAAGATTCCATTTGAAGAAAATGGCCCGAAATGTGGCACAGTGGAGAGCTCCCAATCTTGCTCTGTGTGACTATTTTTGTTCCCGGGCATAAAGATGGACCTCAAAAGAAAACTTTTTATAAACGAGGATGAGGTTAAACAAAAAACGACACAAGCTTTAAGAAGCATATCTGACGGAGTTTACCGACTGCTTCCGAAAGTGGAAGAAACTTATAAACCATTGTATTGAGGCAAACAAAGGGTATTTTGAGGACGACTTATGTATGAACTTCTAAAAATAAATACTTGATTTTTTTTATAAAACCTGTCCGGGTTTTTTTGCAACCCCCCCTCGTTTAAAAAATAATAATGTGAATTCTGGAATTTAAAAATGAGGATGCATGATTTTACCGATGTTTT
This sequence comes from Metellina segmentata, assembly GCA_947359465.1. Taxonomy (NCBI): domain Eukaryota; kingdom Metazoa; phylum Arthropoda; class Arachnida; order Araneae; family Tetragnathidae; genus Metellina; species Metellina segmentata. Next base: position 2,640,915 of record OX375881.1, on the reverse strand, counting down.
AGGGTGCTTACCGAACATGTGATGCTGTCTGTGCTTCATAAAGTCGTTAAAAGGGAACACCCAGTCTCCAGATGTCGAAACATTCGCCAGAGACTCAAAGGACGGATAGGACTGGAAACCGTACTCAGAAACAAACCTTGCTCTGGGATAAGTAGCGGGAATCCATTCTTCTCCCAAGTATGTGTAAAAATGAACTGGAAAAAATAAATAGACCATGTAGTTTTTAAAATAGTTAAAAAATCTAAAATAAGACCATACAGAGCATGGGAAAGTCAACAAACTAAAAATTCTTAATCAGAGTTCCCACTCTATTTCAGAAATAAAACTCCGAATTTTCCAGGTTTTCCAGACAAATATTTACAAAATTTCAGATCATACTCAAACAATTCTCAACATTATTAAGGTTGAAAACCAGGAAATAATTTAACATTCAACGGCCAATCATAAAAAGCAATTTAAGAATTTATACACTGTAAAAATTAAAACACAGAGCACAAGTAATTCTGCATTAAAATAACTTATTTAAATAAACCAACATATTTGACTTTTGTGATTTAATGTACCATAAGCATGAAATTTTTAGCAAGTGGACAAGACAAAATTCTTTACCTGTTAAATATCAGCTGTTTCTTTTCAAATCAGTTGAAAAATTCTTTTCATAAAATAAAGTGATACGAAACTGTGTACGAATCTTATTGGCTACTTTTCTCCAAAGTATCTGAGAAGCCATGATCAATCATTTTCCAGGTCTTGCAGGCAATTTTTCAGGTTTTAGACGAAAATTCGTAATTTTGCCTGATCTTCTGGACGAAATTGAATTCCCTGACGGTTCCAGGTTTTCCCTGACCTGTGGGAACCCTGTCTTAATCTATTCGACGTCATTCTGTTGCATATTTCTATTTTATTATCCAACGTTGTTTCTTATACCTATTGATGGCAGTGTCATAATTCACACCTGATGTAAATTATACTAAAACTGAATATAAACATTGATGTGAACAGATACCTCAATAAGAAACAAAATTAGTCAAACACATTAGACAAATTTAGTGTTCTTGAATTGGAGTTAATTCTTATTTCCAATAAAATATGCAGCAAAAAGTGCACACAGCAGTCATGTTATCACATCTAGCTTCAGGACATCCACTGCAATAGTATTACAGTTCTACGTGTTCAACAATGGTTATATTGTCTTAGATTATGGCATTTGTTCATATTTTTTTTCTGTGCAATTTTAGCTATAAAGAGCTCCATAGCTTAAGTCAAGCATATTTAAACTAAGCGACAAAATTGGAACATAAATCCAGTAGTACTTTTATATTGTTCTTACACCTTACTTCCATTCCTTTGCCAATATACAAGTAAAAATGGTATTCGGACTTTGTACATTAGTGAAATATATCAACCAAATTCTCCCATAGCGGAGCAATGCTATGCTCCTTCTTTGTTTTGAAATAAACAGCAATTTTCTCTAAAAGGCATCACTGCATCATTTATGTTCTCACCGCATTCAACTCTTCAATATACAGTCCACTCTCATTAGTTACACCGCAGTTCTGAACTTAGTTTTACCCGCTTTGAAAATCCAGTTATCGAGGAATCCTAACCCTACACAGATGGATATTCATGGCTACTGAAAAAAAGTCAAATTTAAACTCAAAATTCACAGAGATGTTTTCTAATTCTACAAAAGTTATAGTTCTGTATATATATTAGCAATAAAATACTAATATTCATCAAGGCAGTTTGTACATGACGCAATGTTATTCAGAATTCAATCTACATATGATTTGCATAAAAATATTTTTACTGATCTAAAAACAAAAAAATTCTAGATAGGAAGAGTTCAGAAAACTTCATGATTGTACATCCATTCATATAGAATCTTTACATTTCTAAATGGGCAACAGAGAAATGTGCTTACACAATGAAATATAGATTTTAATATAGTTCATTTTTGAAATAAAATGTTCAAATAACTAAAATGAACAAAGACAACATTAAAACAAATCAGAGGCAAATCTCTTTTCCTGAGTTAAGAATTACAGCGAATGTTTCAGTATATTTATGCACTGGGAAGATCCAAAATTTGCAGAGATCAATGACATTCCATAACAGTTATGTGTACCAGAAATATCAAATTGTTCATCTCTTTTCTACTCACCATCACCATACCGATTGTCTTGTGGGTCATCAGCAATCCAGTTTTGTTTCACTGTCTCAGGGCCATTCGATGGACTGGATGGCAGAAAAACGCGAGAGGGGTCTTCTTGGGCTACGATGGGCATAATTGTGTCAATATACAACTTAATGTAGTCGGCTTTATACTGATCCAAGTACTCTGAAACGGCAGGCCTGAAAAACAAATCAACCAAACAAACGGTTCACTATTACCAAAGATGCCAACCTCAGGTCTTTCCACATTAGTAATGAGGTGATTGATTTTCTATAATGATACAGAATATCAATGTGCCATCAAAAATAAGGATACGTTACGAAAAAAGTTATTAATTTGTTTAATTCAGAGGGAATGCTAAAAATGACATTCCATTTATTGGTATAAATGCTCTTGTTATAAAAAATAGCAACTTGAAAAATACTAATTTGCATAAGGATAAAAACAATTTAAAACTTTCCATGTTAAAATTGTAGTAGTTTCATATGAATTTTCCATTCAAACACAAAAGTCACTTTTAGCCACTGGAACAATTTTTTTTACTTAACCTTTACGTTGCTGTGTTTAGATTTTATCAATTGTCTCACAGAACGGCTCTTTCACCTGCATGTCCGACCCCTTTACCTAACTTGAGCGATAGAGCCCTGAGTGCATTTACGATTGATGCTTTCCTTTCATAGTATAGTATTGTGTGGCGTTTGGCACAAGATAGATATCACAGGAGTGACCTTCTGCCCCAAAAGTGTTCACACCTCATGGTCGACAGGGTAGGGTACCGAACAAAAGGAGGAACTCTCTAGAAGATAAGGTGCTAACAGCTCGTAAATGGTGATCGATGCCAGCGGTCACTTAAAAGGGAATAACATCCACAGTACAGATCTATACCATGCCGTTGGTGTAAACAAAATTTTAGTGGTAACAACTGTCTATCTGCTGCAGTGTAAAGGTTAAAAGTCGCTTGCCAAAGCTTTTCCTTTTTAAGCCTGACTTTAGCAGCAAATTTATTGTTAAATTATGACAATAGGCTGAAGAGCATGTGACATTCTAAGGCCGATAAAATATGGATTTTAATTTTTAGTTGTTATAAGGCATTACCTTGTTAAACTTGAGTGAAAAAGAGGGCAGAAATAAATACAATTTGGCGATTTATAGCTACCCCAACAGTGTTTTTTTTAGATGGATTTTCCATAATAATTCCAATTCACAGTAATTTTGAAAAATTCAAAATTCTTAATAATTAAGGAAATCTGTAATAGTTGCAATTTCTATCTAAAAAACACCACAAATTCTTTTTGAAGTTAATGATTAAGAAATCTGTCAGACAGAAAGAAGCCCTCTGAGAAATTTTCAAATGGCTGATGCTTTTGGGATGCCTTTTGATAGAAAAATAATGTGGCACCAAACACAGAATCAATTTCATACAGTAATTTAAAAGTCTTTACAGTTCGAAACACAAAAATTTTTCAAATAAGCAAAGAAATCTACTCTGTATGTCATACTTAATCTGTATTAGTTTTCGGTTGCAGACAATCATATTGAAAAATATGAAGGGTATAGCTATACCACACCTTTCAGTTAAAAAGTGTAGTGTCTCTACCTAGATTAGTATCTTTGTTTCTGTAAATATTCTATTTAGTTGTTGTCTTGTGGCAACGAGGAAAAATAACATATAAATACTGTTTTCTTAACGAATGCTAGACACAGTTGAGTAGTAATTCTGTTGTAAGACAATCAGTTCATTTGGCATGCTGGAATAAATTATTACTTAAAAGTATTCCTTGTCTGATTTTGTTTAGTAACTCTAAGTTAGCTACAAAAGTATGAAACACATTAGTTTCAAAAATATAATTCTCATTCCATAAATTTACCTAGTTTTAAAATCTAACTCAGGTCTAACTTCTGCTAACATGGAATTAATATATATATACCTAAAACAAATTGAAACCTTTTTGAAAAGATGATATTTGGAAAGGAGTTATTTCCTTGAATTAATATTACTAAAATCATCACCTTAAAAAATTGCATATTTTACTTTTATTAATTCATTTTTCACCCTGAAGCTGGTAAATGATTATATTTTAATGAACTGATCATTCAGGCCTGACTGTAACTGTAATCTCTATTGTTTACCTTTTGATACATACCAAAAAGAGATAAAGACGAAACATATTGAACATATTTTAAAAGCGGAAGTGACATGTTGGAATTGAATAGTTACATTTAAAACAATTTTTAGAAACAGATGTTTATATAACACAATAAAACTGCCATAGAATACACTGAATATGCTACTGGGTCATTCCACGCAAAATGAGCAAATCGCTGTGGCTGACCCATCACCGATTTGAATGAAAATTAATTCTTAGATAGATCACATATAGTAAGGAGGAACTGCCAAATATTAGATGTCCAAGATGTATATTTTATTTTTTATTGAATTTTAAAGTTCAAGGTCACACAAATGTAGATTTTTTTGCACTAATTGTAGCCTGTTTGAGACCCTATATTTCAATAAGTTATTAACACAAATTAAAATTTTTTATATTGTTACATTCTTCAGTAAAAGGTCTTTTAGGAAATGTCAGAATATAGTTTTATATCCGTCACTGCTCATTCGCAGGGATCAGCGAAAATAGAGATTTTGCCTCTTTGATACAAATTTCAAATTGCGCTAGTTCCTTTAAAAATGAAGAAAAACAGTATCAAAAAATTATTCTTAACAAAGTACTTCTTCTGTCTAAAAGTTTGGTATCATTTAGTGATTGTGTTTCTATTCCTTAGATAAGAAAAAAAATAGTAAACAAAGAAAATTATTGAAAACAGCGATTTTTCTATTTTTTTAAATACAAATTTCATTGAGGACAACTCCGAAAACCTCAAAAATTTTCAGGATTATGTGTCAAGATGTATATTACCTGTCCTGAAATTTCCATCCATGTAATTTGTTTATTTTCGTCCCAGGAATATTTTTACCTAGATGGAAATTAGCGTTTTATTTTATCGCAGTTGTGAGATCACTTAATTGCATGTTTGAAGTACTGTTTCTTGAAAAGTACTTAACGTAGACAAACATATTTTACATCTTTATAATCTGTACAAAATTGTCTTTTTTTCACTTTGGCAACAACAATTTTAAACATCATATTTAATCTAAAATGTAGTTGCAAAAAATGGAAAATTGTCATTTTTGACAGAATTAAAAACATTTCTATGGGCTAAAGAAATTTTACGACATACTTTAAATTTATGCCAGTTACAGTGCTAGTTATGATAATATTACTGATTGAGTTTGGAAGTCACATTTTAATTCTTTCATCTTCAAAACACACACAGCTAACGAAAATAGCAATTTTCTACTCTAAATAGGCATAAGTATTCAAATGAAGGACATCTCTGATAAAACCGACATTTCACAGGATTACAGTTTAATATGTTTATTACTTCAAAAAAAAATTTCGGGATTGTAATCTGCGTCCTAAAGCAACAATAATAAAATCAAAATCATGAAATTGAAGGACAACTCCGAAAACCTCAAAAATTTTCAGGATTATGTGTCCTGAAATTTCCATCATTGTAATTTGTTTATTTTCGTCTCAGGAATATTTTTTCCCAGATGGAAATTATCGTTTTATTTTATCACATGATGAATCAAAAAAGGCGGGAACATGCCAGTAAGATCCATTTCCGCCTTTGAAAGAGATGTTATTACATTCAAGGGCATATAACTGAATAAATAAACACTATTAAATGAATTATGGTTATAAATGTGCTTGGTTTGCTAAACCAAAAGCTTTTGAACACCGGCGAATGTTCGATGGCAATCCAGAAGTATTCCATCAGTAACCGTAGCCATTATGGGAACGCGTAACTATCATTGCTACATTCGTATTCCCAATCGTACAACACAAAATTCTTGCTTCACATTTATCACAATCACCAACAAAAGAAGCAAATAATTGAAAAAGAAGTCGGCAGCATAATAAAATCAACTTTCAATTGCAGAAGATGCAAAATTTAACATGGGAGATTTACCACATAGTGAACTTGAAAAGGTAATTAGTTAAAAGTCAGTAACTTTGTAACTAAGTTGAAATTTTTAAACTTGTTTTGACACTGATTTTTTCTGCTTATATAATTTACCTTTTAAGTTAAAAATGATTTGGTATTTCTTTGTTAATTTAGAGTTTCATTACTTGTATTTAATTTCTCTGTTATCATTGAAGTTCTCGTAATATACATAGACTGGGATGCAAATGTCATGAATTTGATTTTATTATTGTTGATTTAGGATGCAGATTACAATCCTGAAATTTTTTTTACAAGTAATAAACATATTATAAACTGTAATCCTGTGAAATGTCGGTTTTATCAGAGATATCCTTCATTTGAATACTTATGCCTATTTAGAGTAGAAAATTGCTATTTTCGTTAGCTGTGTGTGTGTTTTGAAGATGAAAGAATTAAAATGCGCTTTCCAAACTCTATCAGTAGTATTATCATACCTAGCACTGTAACTGGCATAAATTTAAAGTATGTCGTAAAATTTCTTTAGCCCATAGAAATGTTTTTAATTCTGTCAAAAATGACAATTTTCCATTTTTTGCAACTACATTTTAGATTAAATATGATGTTTAAAATTGTTGTTGCCAAAGTGAAAAAAAGACAATTTTGTACAGATTATAAAGATGTAAAATATGTTTGTCTACGTTAAGTACTTTTCGAGAAACAGTACTTCAAACATGCAACATTAAGCGATCTCACAACTGCGATAAAATAAAACGCTAATTTCCATCTAGGTAAAAATATTCCTGGGACGAAAATAAACAAATTACATGGATGGAAATTTCAGGACAGATAATATACATCTTGACACATAATCCTGAAAATTTTTGAGGTTTTCGGAGTTGTCCTTCTCAATGAAATTTGTATTTAAAAAAACAGAAAAATCACTGTTTTCAATAATTTTCTTTGTTTACTATTTTTTTTCTTATCTAAGGAATAGAAACACAATCACTAAATGATACCAAACTTTTAGACAGAAGTGTTTTGTTAAGAATAATTTTTGATACTGTTTTTCTCCATTTTTAAATGAACTAGCACAATTTGAAATTTGTATCAAAGAGGCAAAATCTCTATTTTCGCTGATCCCTGCGAATGAGCAGTGACGGATATAAAACTATATTCTGACATTTCCTAAAAGACCTTTTACTGAAGAATGTAACAATATAAAATTTTTTAATTTGTGTTAATAACTTATTGAAATATAGGGTCTCAAACAGGCTACAATTAGTGCAAAAAAAAATCTACATTTGTGTGACCTTGAACTTTAAAATTCAATAAAAAATAAAATATACATCTTGGACATCTAATATTTGGCAGTTCCTCCTTACTATATGTGATCTATCTAAGAATTAATTTTCATTCAAATCGGTGATGGGTCAGCCACAGCAATTTGCTCATTTTGCGTGGAATGACTCTTGTGTTTCTTACCACCATTGACCCGATATGCTTTGCTCATTTTCATTGTTACCCGCCCACAACAACAAACTAGGATGGTGTTGCAAACGTCGTACCTATAAAATTCAATAATGACAATTAGTCCTCGCGCATGCACAGAACCAAGACAGCAGTGCTGCAGCTGCCATATTTCAAAACAGTACTTGCTTAAAAAAATCCGCCTCTTATCTATGATATATGCATGATAGATTATATTGGGTCATCCGGAAAGTTCTGCGCGTTTTCAAATCGAAGCTAGCTTTGTTATCAGTATTTTGCTAACGCTGATAAGGAGTGACCTCGATCGAAGCAGATGTTTAAATTCCGTCTTTTCCGCTTAGACTGCATCATTATAGCATGTGTTGTGGCATACATTTTTTTTCACTGAGGTGCTAAGAATAGAGAACCAGAAAGTTCATTTTCGTCATACTATGTATTATGCTCTTTTATTTCAAGAAAGGAAAAAATGCTAGTCAGACTGCTCATAAAATGTGAGCTGTATATGGACATAGTGCTGTCTCTGAGGCCACAGTTCGAAGGTGGTTTGTTAAATTTAAGCATAGAAATTTCAGCCTCGAAGATGATGCCTGCTCTGGAGGAAAAAGTAATTCTTTCTGTAGGGTGGGACTACAAAGGAACTGTTCATTCTGAATTGTTGCCACAAATTCAGACAATAAATTCGGAAAAATACTGTTCTTCAATGGCAGTATTAAAAGCAAAAATCGAAGCAAAGAAGCCAGAACTGACCCATCGTCGAGGTGTTGTCTTCCAGCATGACAATGCTCAGACTCACATTTCGTTGAAGTCAGACAAGACTTCTTGAGTATGGCTGGGATGTTTTGTGTCCCCCCTTTATTGACCAGACCTTGCCCCCTCAGATTTTCACCTCTTTAGGTCACTTCAAAATTCTTTGAACTGCCTGGAGTTCAATTCTTTGAAGGGACTGCCAAACAGAACCTCAATAACTTCTTTACAAATAAGCCTAATCATTAAAAAAATAATAATTTTCCAGCTGCTAGAAAGATGGCAAAAAGTCATAGAACCAAATGGGGTTTATGTGTTTCAATAAAATTTTCTTATTTAAACCGCTTATACTTTTCCAATTATAAAAACCTGCAGAACTTTCCGGTAACCCAATATCTATGACATATGGTATATATATGATATATAGTACTTATGATATGTAATTTTAAATAAATTAAGTTTTTAAAGTCAAAGGGGTGAGGGAGACAAGAGATTCTGCAGTGTGGACCCACAGCAAAAAATATGTAACAGAAATATTGGAATTTGCATGGGTAAAACGTTTGTCCAAACAATCAATGCTAACATTATATTCGAAGCAAATTAAATTATTTTATGATGATGAATTCTAATCTGACAAGGATAAATTGTGACCTTTGATCAGTATTACCTTTGACCATATCAGTAACCCAAATTAAATTAAAGCCAAACAAAATAAATGTGTCATGTTTTTCTGAGGTGACAGGTAGGGGCTCTCAGTAAATTCTGCTTACTTTCCAAGATACAATAGTTAAAAATTTAATTACATTTATGAGTGTATGGAATTATTGTACTTGCCTGTTGAGTGATTTCAACACTAACACTCTTTAAAAAGTGCTCATCGGTTGGATAGAGTGCACAGGCAAACATCATATCCTGCCACACCAACAAGCCTAATCTGTCAGCCAGTTCATAGAATTTGTTGTTTTCGTACACTCCACCTCCCCAAACACGCAACATGTTCATGTTTGCATCTTTAGCAGATTGCAGTAGATATTCAGTGTAATCGGGAGAGATTCTCTCCTGAAAGCTATCGGCAGGGATCCAATTGGAGCCCTTGGCGAAAAACGGCACACCATTCACTTTGAAATAGAAGCTCAAACCTGCAATGAGGAATCGTGGATTTTACAATGCAATTTGAACAGTTTTCAACGGGTACTGTAGTAAGGTCCTAAATATTCGGGCCCAAGGGTATGAAGGAGGCAATAGAAATCAGCAATAGGATTTCAATAGAAACACTCTTTATATCAATACATTTTTTGAAAGTGTTAGGAAAGTTATAAATTACCCAACTTTTATTTTTCTGACTGACTTACCATACACTTTGCTTTAACAAATATTTAAATACTATACAACGAGATGTGTTTACTTTTCCCATGAGTTGAGTTGAATTCTCAACTCTTCAGGAAAACTATAAATTCGTTAGTTGTTATTGTAAAAATTTACAAACGCAACTTCACAGTTTTTTCCAGTATGTGTTGTAAAATCCTGTGGAAAATGGAAACTGTAGTTATGTAAATTTTACGTACCTAGGCGTGTATCAATTGTATATAAATGCATGTTTGTAGAGCCCAAGTTTGGGGAGGGTGCATTACTTTTTGAGTTGGCAAGTTGAAAGTTTGACCTTGCCAATTAATTGTTATTTGTTACAATTCACTTTATTTTAAATAAATATGTTTTTAAAGTAGGAGATTCATTTTTCTGTGACATCAAACTCAGCTACTATAATTTTCCATCAGAAAGGTTAGTCAATTTTTTATGTCAAAAAGATAATTTGAATTTTTGTTCAGAAATTGGTCAAAAACCGCAAAAAAATGGCTTCATCACGAGATCCAATTTCAGTTTCATAAACAAAAATATTTGAATTTGGAAATTTAATGACTCCATTTCAGAATATATTTTAAAACATTGGGCAACAGCAATCCTATCTGACACTAACTGGAATGCTACTGATGCTTGATTTTTAACTGCACTACATGAAAAGAAAGGGTGGAAGTGTTCTGAGTTGGACCAGTCTAGTCATGATGTAACTGGTTTGGGGCAACAAACTATTGAACCTTTGAATCCAACTTTTAAGAGGAAATAAAAAGTGGCAAAAAAGCTTATCATTTCCTTTAAATATTAATTATTTATTTGTTATGAACTTTATTATTTAATTTAAATACATGTTTGTGGATATTAAAGTAAAATAACAGTTATTAAATTAATTTATAATTTATTAAATTTATTGTTTGCTGGGAAATATAAGTGTGAAAAGGTTTTTGGTGGTATGTAGTATACAGTGCAATACGGCTGCAATACTGACTTCAAGGGTCATCTCGTTTTGACAAGAAAATTTTTTGGCGATAACATGCCCTGTATATTACATATTTACCAAGGATTTATTTTCACTCACAGAACCATCTCATCTATCTAAATTTCATATCAACACTACAAAACGAACTGAAATAATAGTGAATTTTTAGAAGCAACATTAGAATATTATATCCTTGTCATAAAAATTTCATCAAACACAACCATTCAAAAAATTTCCTGCACTAGGATCAACAGATCTAATTTCATGCTTAAGTAATGCTTTACTTCAAAATTTATCATAATATATAAAAGACATAATATATATAAACAAGTCCAAGACGTAAGTGGATCAGTTTTTATACAGTAAACCCTCATAAAGAATCTGTTTTATATAAATTACTGATATTAACTGAATTCCAATCCCAATCAAAATGTGTATCCAAATTTTCTCATTCGATTAAGGGATGGCAGTAGCCTGATTGGAAAAGTAACAGATCAGTAACAGGAGAATTGTGAGTTCAGAACTCTAGGGGACTGGTGTAAATTAAATCTGTTGTGGGCTCAAATGTCATCACTTTGAAGAGGTGTAAAAGTTTGAAAAGTGGGGTGCTAGCTTAGGTGTTCTTATCATATGACTGTGATTCAAAATTATGAGGCATTCCGAACTATCGTCAATAGCTGGTTTGTGTTGCTTCAGTGCGTTGTTAATGAAAGTACTTACCTAACATTCACTTAAAAAGAACACTAATCTCCTTAAGATTACTTAATCTTAAGGTTACACTAATCACATTTAAGATGAACAAATTTTCTAAACTTAAATTCAAACGGATTCTTTACAATTATTCTACCAGAAATATTATGGGACTCAAAATTATAGAAAAAATATTTTGTGGAAGAATGTGAAGAAAGAATAATAAAGACTTCACTTAAGAAGAGAGAGAGTAAGAAGAGAGAAGTCACTTAAAAAAAACACTAATCTCCTTAAGATTACTTAATCTTAAGGTTACACTAATCACATTTAAGATGAACAAATTTTCTAAATTTAAATTCAAACGGATTCTTTACAATTATTCTACCAGAAATATTATGGGACTCAAAATTATAGAAAAAATATTTTGTGGAAGAATGCAAAGAAAGAATAAGATACAAATTTTCTAAATTTAAATTCAAACGGATTCTTTATAATTATTCTACCAAAAATATTATGGGACTCAAAATTATAGAAAAAATATTTTGTGGAAGAATGTGAAGAAAGAATAAATGAAGATGCTGATGAAGATGAAGGAATATGCCTGCCTTCTTTAAAAGAAGCTACTGTTGGCTTAGAAATTGTTCACCACAGTGAAAATCATCAGTTCAATTAAAGAATGTTGATCTCAAAGATTTTCTTAATGAATGATATAAAAAAAAAACCATCTCACAAAAATCCAAAACTGAGCTATTAAAAACAGTTGCATTACTTAGAAATATCTGTGCAAACAAGAATTATCTGTATAATCAAGAATCATCTGTGTAACCATGTAATGAACCATTTACCTGTGAACCAAGAATGAGGCATTATAAGTAATTTAAATATATTGACATTTTATTCTTGAAATAATGCTTTTACCTGAATTAGAAAAACACAAACTACCATTAATACCAATTTTTTTACAGTTCAGAAAAACTGTCTTAACGAAGTTGACTGTACTTGCTCTATCACTGGTTAAAATTACATTTGAACTATCCTCACTTTTTCGTTTGTTAAAGTAATAGTTAAATATGGCTAAAATTAAAATTTGGAAACATAGTTAGTGGACACTGAAAGTACTGCTGCTTGAAATAACATCCTTAGTATACAACTCACCAGGAGAATTGGGAACAGGCTCTTGTATCAGTTCAACAGTTCGAAAACCAATTTTTACAGATTTAGAGCTCTTTTCTTTGTCATTTGCAAACACGACTTGGAGCAAATAGAGTGGTTGATCACCTAAACCATTAGGCCACCATAGTTCAAAGTTCATATCCTTAAAACAAAGCAATCACTTTTAATTTCAATGTTAACATGAACACTTAATCTGAATTATTTTTAACATAGCATCATGAGACTTACAAATAGTGCAGTACTAGTTTACCCCACAATACATTTGTAATGATTAATAATGCCCATTGATTGGGTGAAAAAGTACTTCATTATGAATTGTTGCCACAAATTCAGACAATAAATTCGGAAAAATACAGATTTCATTGGTAAAGAAAATCAAGAATTAGAACTAGCCTGTTACGATTGCATGTTTTCACATGCAGACACAGAAACCTCTGAATATATCATGCTCCTTGGGAAACAAGAAAAATTTATTTTTAGAAATTAAAGGGCATAAATTAAACATTAGGTTGCCCATTTTCTATTTAAAATGATTTACACAACTGAAAGATTTATAAAAACAAAATTCCTTTTTAACTCTACAAAATCCGAAAGAATATTTTTAAAACAAATTCTTTTTCATACAAACTTTCAAACACACAAATTTTTTATACTATCTCTGTTTCAGATAACTGCTTGGAACTGGTGACCTTTGAATCCTCAGTTCTAAAGAAGTGGATTAAGATAGTCTAAGTTTTGTGCAAACAGAAAAATAATCAGAAAAGTACAAAATAACGACTGCCAAAATATGTCCATTCAAATGAGATGCCATACAAATTAGATTACTGTAATTATAACACCAACGTTAAATACACAAATCAGAAAAAAATGTGATGGCATTAATATCACACTGACATCAGTTTTATAACAAGTATATGATTTCAATTTTATATATTGGAAGTAATCTTTTAACAAACTGCATCCAGAATTTTAATACCAATCACTGATGGAGTGAAAGCAATCTATCGAAACAAAGATACACAATTAGAGATAAAAAAATGTGCGATTTAGGATTTAGATACAAATTTAAAGCAACACTTTATTAGCCAACTTGCTCTTCAATTACTCATATATTTATGAGTCACATTAACAAAAAATGATGGAAAAACTTTTTATTTTAGTGTTGAGTAATGAAATTAGTACTTTCATACAGATTAAGTCACTCCATCAAAATTCCTAACTTGTTTTCGACAAAAACAAACAGAACAAAACTTTACGGCCTTGAATTGAAACCTTTTCTTGAGGAAGGGCACACTCCCGAAGAACAGGTGGGGAAGCGTACCGGGAGAGGTCATCTTTTTGGAACTTTTAAGGGAATCTTGTGTCATTTACAACAGGCAAGTGTTTTTGTCCACCATCAGCCAAAATTTTTATTTTTTATCCTACGTAAGGACCATAACTGATATCTTGTTAATTCAGGTATAACGGGTTAACTCAAAAGTCTTCATTAAATGCTGTGATTCGTGAGTTTTTATTTTGAGGTGACACTTTCACTAATCAGATTTCGGATTGTTCATCTAGCCTTTTGAGACAAATGGATAAAGTAGGGGTAAGTACCCAATCTCAATTCATGTGCATATTCGAATCAAATCTGATTTATGTTGTGATTTCAAGGAACACTTATGTTCACTCGGAATTTATAAAATCCATTTGTCTTTTGTTACAGAAAAAAAAAAAATCAACTATTACCTGTGGAATATTTAACACAAAAGTCTTCTTAGCAAAAAAATTTTCATTTGGCTGTATGGTAGTTTTTGAGTACAAAAGTTGTGTCCCATTTAAATATATTTCAAACACACCCTCAATTACATCAGAGGAAGCTGTTTCCATGAAAACAGATGCAGTAATACTTCTCAGTACTCCAGCTGTAAAACAATACATTAAGTATGCAATTATTAAAATGATTTTCATTATGATACACAATTCAAATACAAAGTATACACTTTAAGTAATTATATTTTTTGAAATACAGTAGATATATGTGATTACTAATTTTTTAAAGGTGTAATTATAATGGAAAAGAGTAGTGCTTATGTTATGCATTGCATTTAAGTTTCAATTCTCAAAAAAAAAAAAAAAAAAAAAATGTTTCAATTTGTATAAAATTTTAACATTTTATTTTTTGCCTAAATTTTCAAGCCTTTGTCAGATAAAATACATTTTATGTAAAAATGTGAAATTACAATTATTATACATAATAAACCAAACATTTGTGAATGGACATTTTTAAACCTACCTTTTCCTTATTTTAAGTGCATATTGTATCTGGATGATGAAAATTACAAAGGCAGAGACAAGCACAATTAAAGATCAGCAGTAAACATTTTATACAGGAAAAACTCACCAGTAATATTTGAAATTACAACCACATCACTAAATATCAGAGTATCAAAGCCAACTATTTCTATAGGTTTCCTATAAAGCAAAGCAGTAAATAAAACAAGTCAAGAAAAAAAAACAATCAAAATCATAATTTCATAAGAGTTTGAAGAACTCACCAATTCTTCAGACTAGACGAATAAGATAGTAAAATCTAGTTACCTAAAGCATTAAAACCACGTTCACTTTAAATTTTGATTCATTCTCTATTCATACGCTACGGAATACAGCAGTGCCGGACATTGCTTGACAACAATGCGCTAAGACAGAGTGGTCACGGGACGAGCCCAATGGTTTGAGTGGTTGTCTGTTCTCGAGCGAGTGCGACACTCAGTTGATTTGAAAGAAGCTTTTTTTTAAACTGTTTTTAGATAGGTCAATAGTTATGCTCCTTTCATTTCAATAATCTTTTTTATAAAAAAGGATGTGTGTGTATATTTCCTATACAAATCTGCACAGTTTGAACAATCCATTCCAAATTTGGTATACTGATACTTACGAAAACTGTGGAAAGCGTAAGCTATTACTTTCCTGTCTCCATATAAACCTATACCACTTACAACCATGAAAAGTGGCACACAGGTAGTCCTAAAAGTGCCCTTCGAAGCCCCAATTTTTAAATCTAAAGTTTGTTTTCCTGCAATAAATGAATTTTGACTAGGAAACAGGTTCTACAGGGTTTGTATATTTGAGTTAACACAAGGAAATGTTGCGGTCATATTTTAGCATTACTAAATTCCAAAAATCATTATCGTCTTTATCAATGTATTTTTCGAATTGCTTTATTTCAGCTCAAGAAGTCGAAATTCGACACTTTGCAAATCTTTCCTTTTTCAGAATTCTGCATTTCTACATCGGAATTTCGTTTTGTTTGTATATATCTTAATCTTTTGCCTATTGCAATATATTTTTCGGGAATTAAATGTATATATTTGCATCCAAAGTAAATTGTAGAAGGTATGGAAAAGTTAAAATGAAGTTAAAAAGTATTTTCTGTACAACTTAAATTATTGCATTTTTCTATGCAAGAAAAGTGATTATTCTAATTCACCTTACAATCAAAATTAAACCGTTTTAACCCGAGCAACGCCGGGTTATTCAGATAGTCTAAAATAAAAGGTTCTTTAGCAAAGAGAGAACACAAAGGTTTTACAATTAATTAGTATTTATATTTGTGTAAATCTTATACTTTTAAAAAGTAATTAATAATGAAAAAAAAAATCATAAAATTTTGACAGTTATTTTAACCTGACTAAAATTACTTGAGCTATAAAATAACATTTCATACCTAAATTACTTTTCTCATAGTTGTACATTTATGTATTTATAACAGAATATAACAGATATTCATTTGTACTGTTATAAAAGGAAGTGTTTCTCTGTGTGTATCTCTGTATGCAATGTCCTGACGAATCTATGGCATTTACACTAATGAAATTTGGCACAGGTCGTTTGCAAATTTTGTGTCCAACCTGAATTTTAAAATTTAATCTAGAACATTTTTAAATTAATTCATTGGCTTTGAATTATTTTAGTTTTCCTTAGAATGGCAACAGTGTAAAAAGATCACGTATTTAAAATGTATATTTTCCCTTTAATTTTCCAAGCAAAGATGTCAGTGGAACAACAAAGCATATAAACATTTGTAACTGGAGGTCTTTTTTCAATCTACTCGATTGTTAAAGTTAAAAGAGTAAAATATTCAATGGATTTGAAATCTGTGGAAAATTTTACACCAGATCGATAACTTACATTTAATTTTCTTTAAATAAATAGTTTTTCAATCGTAACTTTTTTATTTTTGGACGCATTAGACAATGACGTCACGACTTTTTCGTCCTTTGGAATCGTCTTTGCTATTGTTTTTGTTAGGTATTTAATTAACATCTCACTAGACCAACACAATGGGCTATTGCGAACGTTTTTAGAATTTTGTAGCATTCACCAGGGGTTATCCAGAGTTATTGTTTGATACCTTCTCTCCTGGTACATCACCCATCCAGGAGATAAAACAGAGAGATAAAATTTTCATTGACCTTTGGTGAACTATAAAAAATGTAGCCAAAATTTTGAAAATAGGAGGTTTTGAAATGATTTTGCTTAAAAAGATACCTCTAGTCACCAAGCTTGAAAAGTAGCGGAAAAGTCGCCTGTGGCAGTCCTGATAATCATTTAATTTATTACTGTTAATTGCGAATTAATAAAAAAAAACTGTTAATTTTAATAACTAAACATAAAATAACAGTTTTGCCTGATTTTATTAGATAAAGCAATGTACCAAATTCCTTGGGTGGGGAATGAGGGTCCCCAGTCCCAACTGAAGGAGCTTTGCATCTTGCGAATGTAATTCACATGACACTCTCCATTTTGAACAGGCGGAGGACAAGTGGGCGGTATAACATATTTCAAAATTTGAATGTCATGCTTCAATTTCGAATACTCAACGGGCGATTGGAAACGTACTTGAATACTGTTGTTGGCCTGGAGAAAAAAACACAAAAGTTACAAAAACTATTAAAAAGTACAATTGGACTACAGTAGTTATTTTAGTAAATAAATTAAATAGTTAGTTTTGAAAAACAAAAGAGTGTAAAAATGTGCATTAAACAGTGTTTACCAATTGCATAACTAGAAAAATTACAAGCTACAAAACCATATTTCAGAAATATCAATGGGTAACTCAGACTATTTTTTGCTGCTCAACACCATTCATTGTACACAAATTAAAATTCTTAATTGAATAAGCATAATTTGGTATAATCAATCTAAATAAGTTAGAGTACAGAAAGTGGAGTGATTTTTTGCAACATTTGTGCCAGGTTAATCAAACCTACAACTTAAAATGGATTTAAGCCAATATGTGCATCCAAACCTAGACTCAGATTTGAACCCAGAGCCTGTTGAATAAGGATCAGAAAAATTTATTTCAGAAAATTATTCCTTGATTGTGCTCATTTTTAACCAAACATAACATCTTTATTTTAATGTTTTTTGTTTTGAAGTTCAGTTCAACAACATAAAACTGTTAAGTTCTAATCTTAAGTGTCTTGTTACTTCTTTGTATATAGCCCATGTATGTTTCTTTATTAACCATGCTCCTTCATCATATTAGTCTATCTGTCATGTGCTGTACAATCAATTTAATGTCAATGAAAAGAGTAGTAGTTTGTACATGCATACAAATAACATTTTGTGCATATTGGTACTAAAAATGACAAAAGAAGGTTCAAGATTTAATATTTCGAAAAATGCAATACCTTTAAAATGGACTTCACATCAAATAAATATCTAACAAACATATTATCAGAAGATCCAATAAATTTCCCATTTAGATATATATTGCTAACAGTATCAAGACCATGAGCAATAAGTACAACTCTTTCCTTCTGCAGAAGATGACACTCATCTAAAAGACAAACAAAATAAGAACTCTTAAAACACATAATTTTTATAAACAATTATCATCGATTCAAGCCAATTATAATAATCAGTGCATCACATTTATAAAACTAGTATGTGTGTGTGAGTGCCATGTTTATCTTAATTTCACACACAAAACAGTGTTTGTATTTCAATTATTATATAATTATAATTGTAAAGCAATTTATTTAGGGAAATGCAAAAACGAGCTTTCGACATGCTTATTAAGTTAAGTTGATTTTCTTAATTCTTTTGAGAATGTTCGCAGTGAAATTAAACAATCAATCTTTTTTAACGCAAAATCTCTAAATAAAAAAAATCTCACAAAAAATAATTCTTTTTTAAAAGTAAAAATATAATTTATGAAAAAAAAAGGTAGGAAAAGTAAAAAACATTTAGAAATAAAGGGAAAAAGGAATTGACAACAAAAAATACACATCAAACGGCCATATTCACAAGTCTCGAGTTAACTCGAGAATCAGTTGATCCGCGAGTAAGAGTTAACTCGAGGATTATCAAAAACGGTATTCTCAAACGGCGTGTTAAGTGATCCGGGGATTAAAATGAGACGCTCGCTGTGATTGGCTACCTCACGATCACGTGGTATTGTTTACATTGGTTACGACGCCCCAATATGCATTCATACTGATCAAGCACGTACTTCACCGTAGAATTGATTCCAAATTGTGAATAAATAGGACTCAGACAGCATTTTAATATGGGTTTGGGAAAAGAAATGCAAAGGTATTTATTTCAAATTGGATTTTTATGGAAACCTAAATTTGGCAAGAAAGAATTGTACACAATGTCTTGACAGATGTATGTAATCTGATTATCTTTATACTTGTCAGTATGGGTGTGTGTTGGTGTCGTGAAAAGTAACTTGCATTGTCAATTTTCTTTCATTCGTAATAAATCAACAGAATAATTTTTATTCTACGACGAATTTTTGTATCTGCCATGGTCGTTTTCTACCGTTCGCTCTCTCTGACTTATAGGACAGAGGTGGCGCCATCTATCTTTTCGCTAAGCTGCTTGTTTAAGATTTACGCAGCTACCTTTATTTTCATTTTTCTTTTGAATTTCAATAAAAATATGTTTAAATTTTTCTATTTAAGCAATATTATGATGATGAGATGAGCTGCTATGTAGCAGGTGCTCCGTAATGACAGATCCAGTCCAGTCGTCGAAAGAATACTGTAATTGAGCATAGAATGAAATGTGTCCTCCATTTTGCTTTTCCAAAAAGATGGTACTGCGCATGCGTTAAATGTAACCCGCGAGTTAACTCGACGATTTCGGAGGATCAAAATGTAACACCGAAACGGCAGTTTAAACCACGGATCAGGACTTGTGAATACGGTTTTTTCGATAACTCGCGGATTATCGTTGATCCTCGAGTTAACTCGGACTTGTGAATACGGCCGTAAGACAGTCAGACATTCATGAAAGACATGTTTGAACTTAGCTCTGAAGAGTAACTAAAGTTGATCGATGAAAGAAGGAATGACATACAGGGGTTGTAAAAATATGGAAACACATCGTGAAATGCATGCTTGAAAGAAATGTTTATTTTAGAGAAATGTGTAGGTGGCGCTGGTGTTTTCGAGCATATTGGTGGTGGCACGCATATTAAAGTAAAATGCATTAGCCTTACCCTTAAATTTTCTCGTAAAAGTCCAGTTTTCCATTCCAATCCATCGGTATGTAACATCATTACTTCGAAAATAAGGATCCTGGATTAACTTATTATTTAACAGATCAGTATGAATACTACCAGGAACTTTTGATTTGACAACAATACCTGAAAAGAGTTCATAATAAACTATATATCAAAGAATAACAAAAACAAGATTTTCATATCACTGCAGTCTTACTGACCCATGAGTGATTAATCAATTTATTTTTTTGCAGTCACCTTTTACATTTCAGCAACGAAAATAAAATAGTAGGAGGGAAAAAAAGGATCAAATTAAAGAGAAAAGTACTATTGCACCAAATCACTAGCCATAATAGATCTGAAAAGACATTATCTTTATACAATATAAAAACTATACTATGTCACCTACGGCAAATGTAGAATGGCAAAGAAAATGCAGTGAAAAATTAAAGCAAGAAGGAAATTATGACAATTAAAAATTATAAAGGATAAGCTACTTAAAGATTTTCTCAAGATGAAAAAATACTGATGCAGAAAGAAAACAAACCAATGAAAATGGCGTTAGCTGTACAGAAAGATTTTAAAATCAAAAGAAAGTAAAAGAGTTTAAAATAAAGTCTTAAAGTATTGCGTTTTAAGA
This sequence comes from Metellina segmentata, assembly GCA_947359465.1. NCBI lineage: Eukaryota > Metazoa > Arthropoda > Arachnida > Araneae > Tetragnathidae > Metellina > Metellina segmentata. The sequence goes on along the minus strand of OX375881.1, from coordinate 2,620,166 downwards.
AACAAACACCTCAATAGCACAAAAATGCGAACACTTTTGTCAAAGTTATGACATGAGTAAAACAAAGTTTATCTAGTACACAACGTTGTAAAGCAAGCATGTCAAACTTGTGAATATCTTTGTGACCCAGCCAACATATGTCACAATTAACAAATATTTTACTAAAATTTAGTAGCTTAATTTTTTTAATTTAAATTATTAAATAGTAAATTTAAAAATAATAAATTATTAAATAGTAAAGAATTTGTAGTGAGGAAATTTTTTTAGCAGCATTTGTAATACAATCACTGATTGAAACGAGGTACAGTAGACAAAATCATATCATCTTGTGAATGAAATGATATTAGACCAATGGTTCCTGGGCCTCAAGATGTCACAAAGAAGGAAGTGCTTAGTAAATAATGTGTACAAATTCGGAGTAGCTGCAAAAAAAGTAGAAGACAAATGTTTTTTTTTTTTAATTCTAAGGGGAGAAATTCAGGTATTCAATTACAGGATATTTGGTCCATAGTATTTACAATAATAACAAAAAAGATTTAATGTTTCCAAAAGAGAATCTTCTATAAAGTGATATCTCCTGCACCACACTTATAAGTGTTATAAAATCAAAACTGAACACTGTGTTGAAGAAAATATGTTGTGATCAGTATCCTAATGAAGCAAATAAGATGATATAATTTTAAAATAGCATTGAGTTAACCACCTTACTGTAATGAAGTCGAAAGATATCATTGCTAAGGCCCGAACGGAGAAATTTTTCATTGATTATTATTCATTATCATTTATGCTTAGGTTTATATATAAATGCTACGTATTTTTTAACAGGGTTTTTCATAGATCTAAACATTTTTTTATATAATGTTAAAACAATTTTGAATCAAAATAACTTAATTTTCATTTTTAAAGCCCATTAAGGTTTATAGGGAATTATTTTTTTAACTGCAATTTCTTTCATTAATAAGGAATTATCCTCAAATATCGATATAAAGTTGATTTTTGCACAGATTAAAATTTCAAAGCATTCAGTCCTCATAATCAAACATTTTGGTCCTTGGAAAATTCTCTCTAAAGAAAATTCCCCCCCACCTCAAAAAAAATCATGTTTTACTGGTTAAAAAATTGATTAAATTTTCTTTAACCCTTGGTGAATTGTCAAAAAAAGTTACCAAAAATTTTATAAAGTCACTAAAATTTTTTAATTTTTAACTTTTGAGAGGATTTTGTATGAAAAGATACCTGCAGTTGTCAAGGTTGAAAAATAGCAACAAAAGTTGCCTGTAGCAGCCCTAAAAGCAAGACCTGGGCCAAAAGAGGCTGATGCCCTTCTTGGCCCAAAATAAAATTTACATATTGAAAATGCAGATAAAGTATAACTATTTTTATAAAATACTACAAATTTGAACCATATTAATTTGTTATTATTTATTCTTGATTGAAAAATGTTGAGCTTTGTAATAGTTCCTGTTAGATACTTAGATAAAGACTGTCAGAAAAGGCACTCAGTATTGCTTATCCAGACATTTGTAAGATAATTTTATTACTTTGTCTCTTCCCTTTTCTGAATAGTTATGATAGTAAAGGGGCTATATGGAAGGGAAAATTTCACTTATAAGCACTGTATTTTTGGGATTGACAGCATGGACGCATTCCATCAGGCACATAGGAGAAAATACTGAGGCTGTTCACACATTTTTTAGACAATGTATATTGTATTCATAAAACTAAATTACATAAAATTCTTGTGTTTTAAATGTTCTATTTGATAGCCCTTATTCTGAACTATCTTTCGACACCGTAATTTCCAGGATAATAATGCCTTTTGAAGTGTCAGAAGAGGTATTCTATCCCATTCCTCCTGAACAGCTTTCCTGAGTCCTGTAAGGGTTGTGGGACGATGCTTGGATAATGCAGATTTTAAAAGTCCGAAAACACAAAAATCCATAGGTGATACATCGGGAGATTTAGTAGGGATATCATCAGTGAAGGGTATGGCCTTGATACCGGTTTTGTATTCCATTTCTTTTAAGAAATTTACAGTGGATTTTGATGTGTGACTGCTAGCTTTGTCTTGATGGAGTTCCACAGATTGATGGCACTGTGGGTAAAGCCATGGTATTTCATTCAGAAAAATTGGCAATAAAATATGTTCCTGATAGTATTTGGAATTAATCTTGACATTTTTTCCCACTCTCTTTATTTTTAACTTGCCATTATATGAAAAACCAGCAACAATCATGAATCCCTTAGAAAAACTTTCTTTCAATTTTGTGAACCATGTACTTAAATTTTTTTCTCCCCTTTTATGATAATAAATGGCTCTTCTTTTTGCTGGAATCATTTAAATACACCCATGATTCATCTATTGTGACAATTCTTTTCCATTTTTCTTTGGATAAGTGTTTCTCATATACAATTCGGCAGCGTGTCCTGCGTTCAGCGATATGCTTTGGAGAAAGACGATGCACATAGCGTTTTTTCACTTTCTTAAGATTTAAATCAACTTTTATAATTTTGTTTACAGTGGACACCGAGCATTTTAACGATTTTGCAACTGTTCTTTGACTAGGGGGATTTTCTTTTAACATTAAACAACGCACCTTTGCAACAGTCGGAGATGTCCGTTTCTTCCTTGTATACTTGTTTGGAATTTTTGTCCCACTTGAGGCTCCAATTTGACGTTTTTTCCCTTTCTTGTTGACGATATTACCTATCGACGCTTTAGATATCACAAAACCATGACTCTCACATCGCTTTTGGTTAACGGAATATGAATATTTTTCTTCGGAAAGAGCATAAATATAGCCTTCGAACCACTGCTTCGTTAAAAACGCCATTTTGAATAAGAACAAACCTCTCAATCCGCAGACGATAATTTTGACTTTTAAAAACATAGTACAACTGCAATTATTTCTTTTGCAGCAAACGATTTTTTATTACCGCTAACCAAAATCGTCTAGTAAATGTGCGAACAGCCTCTGTACTACTATAAAGAAAAAACATTTTTCTTAGGAAACTATTTAATAAATATTCTCCTCTAGTCACTGGTGCTAGATACTAAAACTCTTGTCAGTACCACATTATGCCACAGCTGAAATAAATAAATGCTAAATACATTTTATTTTTGTATGTATCTGTATTTCTTTTTTTTGAAGAAACACAGCACATTTATTAGTTAAGAATTATAATTCTTTTCAGACAAGTGTTTTAAATAACAATGATGCTCTCTTCAATATGCAACAAGTACATCTGTATTATTGACAAATAATTTTGTTTTTCATTAACATTGTCAGGAGATGCCTATGGTCCTCCAAAATTTTTAAGTTCTAAGTACATTTTTTGTGTTTACTTTTCAAAGTTTCTAGAGATAAAAACTATTTGATATAATCATTAAAATAGTCTTATTAGATTAGTGACAGCAAGGGTTGTTCCATCCTGCATATACAGTGGTAGTTTGAAGATATCTTTGAGTATACATTTTGAAACAACAAACAAAATACAAACCATTACAGGAATTCTTTTCAACACATCAATTCTAAGTAAAATATTAATTAAAAAATATTCATACATACTGCCATTCGTGTTAAAAGTAATCCACGATCCCGTCAAAGGCAAAACAAAAGGCGATTTGTAGACAGTATGATCGCCGTTTAGAAAACCAATAGTAAACATGAAAACGAAACATTTTAAAACAAAGAAATAATAGTTATTCGCCACTCCATACATTTTTCAAATTTATACCAAAGAGCACCTCTAGAAGCGATAACGTTTCAACACATTTTTATCTTCTCAATCGTTGGTTCGAAATCAAAGTAAAATATCAGCGATATTCGTACAAAAAGAAACTTTCCACTGCCAGTCAAAGACTGAGCATTTATTTATTTACGTTACACAATTACATAGCGGTTTGTTACTCTCAAATTGTTGTTTACTGTACCGCTTTTGTTTGAAAAAGGAAGAAGATGATTGTTATGCAATATAGGTTTTAAAGTACAGCTTCCCCAAAAGACAACATCATATCCTTCCTGGTATGAAACACTGAAGCCTCTATACATATGCTTACTACACCATTCTAACTTAAGTTCTTTGAGGTCACTACAGATTCAACGTGCACTATAAATAGCGGAGTGCTAGCTTAGGTGTCGACCTCGTCATCTGACTTTAATTAAAAATTTCGAGGGTAATTAGTAATTTTAGTTAACGTCGAACTAGAGCATCACAACGGGCTATTGATGCCGGTCCGGGATCAGTCCCTTAAGGGAAAGATCCGAGGACAACACCTCGTAATTTTGAACCACGGTCAGATGACGAAGCAACACCTGAGCTGGCACCCCACTCTCCAAACTTCCACGCCAACCCAACGTGAGGACTTTCGGCCACGACAGATTTAAGGTGCACCAGCCGCCTCTACACCATACGTTTACAAACATCCATGCCCGGACCCGAACCAGGAACCTTCCGATCTAGAGGATAACACCTTAACCACTATACCGGTTAGTCGGCGGGAAGATCTTAGGTAATTGGTAATTTTTAGTTAACGTCGTACTAGAGCAACACAACGGGCTATTGACGACGGTCCGGAATCAGTCCCTCAAAAGAAAGATCCGAGGACAACACCTCGTAATTTTGAACCACGGTCAGATGACGAAGCAACACCTGAGCTGGCACCCCACTCTCCAAACTTCCACGCCAACCCAACGTGAGGACTTTCGGCCACGACAGATTTAAGGTGCACCAGCCGCCTCTACACCATACGTTTACAAAACATCCATGCCCGCACCCGGATTCGAACCAGGAACCTTCCGATCTAGAGGCTAACACCTTAAACACTATACCGGTTGGTCGGCGGAAGATCTTAGGACCTCCAATTTTATCTATTAACAATTGTTTTTAAAATTTGGCACATTTTACAGCTTTGGGAACATTTAAAAATGTTAACACTACAAACTTACGATATTCAAGCCTTTTTTCCTCATTATTGTTATTCTATTCAAGCAAAGATCGTGTCTCATCCATGTAACCTTTCAAGGTTTTTTTTTCTTTCACTGGGACCCAAAAAAACCGAGGAATTAGTCTTCTCAGTGGTTACTTTTCAGCAATTTTAGTGTGACTTTTTTTAATAAGATTTTACGGTCATTTCATTCTTCAGAGTCGATTATTTCTGTATGAATATTTGTCCGTCTTCAAATTCCCAATCCCTTTTAACCTGTAACTTACACAAACGGCGACACGGAAAGCTCATAATCCTTGAGCTCCTAATAAATGATCTAATACCTTGCTTAACCGCAGTGCCTTACAATTGAACCTTTTCAGTTGCCCCTCCCTGCTTGACGTTCGCTCTTGTGGTGACTGGAGTTCTTGACCTTCCTGGGGTCACATCTCTGCAAAATGCCTCATGTCTGAGAAAACAATAGTGGGAAAATGGTTTCCTGTCATCACCTTTCGTTAAAGGCTTTGAATCTCGCCCTTTTCATTGATACCCGTGGAATTTAAAATCAACAGCGCTTTTCCCTAATTCAGCAATTTCTTTTTTTTTCAGATTCTCTTCCCGATATACTATACATTAAGAGTTGTGTGTTTCTATGAACAAATAGTGTAGTGCATAAGACAGTAAAGAAATAAAATCAGTATACTAGTTTAATATGCTGATAATTAATACAACGTACACTATCCCCTCACCTCGTACGAACCTAGAAATTGATTTCAATTTTTCACATCAATATAGTGCATGACCTTTTCCTTGATAAATAAAATCTTTAAAAACTTGTCTTTGACCACACACCAAAAAATCTATTTCATACTTAAACAATTTACCCACCAAAATTCTTCTTGGAAATGTCTGGTGAAAGAGAAAGCTTAAAAGCTAAATTGACAAAGTAATGACTTGTGTATAGTAAATATTAGTTTGATTTATGAGGTTACACTTGCAAAAACCATACTATGCACTTTATTGTCAACATTCATTAGCTTAATCATATTTTCTCTCAGCTTCTCTTAATCTATTCAAAATTTCTCAACTGCTTGTTTATTTTGGCTCTATTTCAATTAACGTCACACTGTAGCAACACAATGGGCTATTGGCGACGATCTGTGGACAACATGGAATTTTGAACCATGGTTTAATAATGGTATTGCTCCCCTTTTTTATTTCAGTACCATATTTTTAAAAATTCCAACTTTCTATATGTACACATGATCCCCACTAGATCAAGTAGTAACTAATCACAATGAAAAGGTATATGCTTAAAGTTGCAAATCTATTCTGACAAGCACACACAACCATTTTTTTTCCAATGGCTCTCAAAATCTTTATATCTATTAACACTTTAACTGGATCCATGGCATAAAGTATGTTTGTGTACTCAATCACACTGCCCCAATTGGTAACGATTCGTATGGTTAGTATTGACTCGTTTTGAATCTAGTTTTAGCAGGCTAATCAGCTCTGGATAGTAATAAGCATAGAATGACAAACCAAAACATTAACCTCCAAGATCTGCTTATCCCTCAAATGCCATACAATATGTGTAATCTGTTCACTTGCAGGTTTTCGTTATAAAATTTAGAGCCAATTTTAATATGTTGGTCATGTGTAGCAACACTTCATTTACTGTTATTAATTTGAGACAATTATAACCAACATAGCATTGTGTTTTACAAAAATACTTTATCCTAGAAAAACTTATACTACTTTATACTAGAAAAACAATAGTAGCACTATACTTAATTTTAAGGTTCTAGACATTATTTAACTCGTTTTCTGAACTAAGATATTCAAGTTTAACATCCAAATAATGCATATACTAAAGTGATTTTAATTCACAAGCATTGATTAGTATTGTTCATTCAAATTCTAATTTGATCATTAATTAGAAAAATATTGTTTCCGATACAAATATTTACTATTCTAGTTCATTAAATGATATTAAAGAATTTAGTAATCGTTTCTGGGCATAATTTAAACTATAGAAACAATTTTTATTTCCCAAATGAACATTGATAGTAGAAATATATTTTGATTAAATAGTTTTAAATATGCAAGATAATAGAAGGTTGGTGATATAAGTTAATAAACAATGTAAGTAAGATAATAAGTTAAATAAACAATGACATTTTTAGTCTTTCCTCATCTTGTACAAATCTAGAAATGTATTCTAATATTTTGACATTGTTACCAATTCTCAAGTACTTTTCCCAAAGGAACATTGTAATGTCAATGTTGTGCGAGTTACATATTCCAAAAAATCTACTTCATACTTTTACAATTAACCCACTGAAAACGTGTGAAAAATAAGTCTAATGAAAAAGACAGCTTAAAACTAAATTGACATGCATAGTGCATAAAAATCTATGTAGTTTCAGAGTTCACTCAATCAGTTAAATATTAGTTTGATTTGTGAAAAGTTATGCTCAAAACCCATACTACGCTGTATTATTAACATTCATTAGCTTAATCATATTCAGCTTCTCTTAAGGTCATTTGTAAGAAACTCAACATTTAAAATGAAAGGTTGATCACTCAACACATTTTATAAAGCTAGAGAAATATTTAAAAAAATAATTTTCATGCATGATTGTAAGACCCAAGCATCATAAATATAAATTAAGCAAAAGTTGCATTAAATATACACTATTTTTACTTTTTAACTACTCTTCATAAAGTCTATTCATTAAAACATTTATACTGAAAAAAAATTCACTAAATGTGAAACAGAATCTATACATTTATTTTTCAGTCATAAAAAAATAACGCAAAACTTGCACGGCAAGACAAGAACCTATTATCAGCATTTGGAAGAAAATGTCATTTCATGAATTCAATGGAATACACAAGTGTGACAATACCTGTTTTAGCTACATATCAAAGTAAAATAAATAACATGACATTGCCTGATGAAGTGTGATGAAGATATAAGTATTTGTAATGTTTAATGATATCATGTATTGTGACTAAGTTCAGTTTCATAGTTCATCATGTTCACTGTCCTGTTGCTCCATTTCATCATCCTCCTCAGCCTTCTGGTCCTCCTCTTCCTCAGCATCTTCTGCGATTTCTGGCTCCTCTTCAATTTGGGCATCTTCCGACACTCCCAACGTCTTGCGCAGCATCGTCTCCACCCTCAGTGCGAAACTGGATGTGTCCGATAACATGAAACCGGATCTCAACATGGCAGTCTCGTGCATGATGCTTGCCATGTTCTTCGCCGTTTCATCAGACTTGTCGGACTGAACTCGTCTCAGCAGTTCCTTCATGAGGGGATGTCTGGGGTTGATTTCCATCGTCTTCTTCTGACTCAAGTAGTAGTCCCGAGTACTGTCTTGGATTTTGCTGTGGGCATTGCTGCGAGCCAGTCTCTCCATGTTGCCGGTCCACCCGAACTGACTGGCTACTAGGGCGCAAGGGGAAGTGTGTAATCTCTGGGAGACAACTGCCTTGGTGATCTTTTCCTTGAGCACATCTTCCTCCAGCCATTTAGTGAGGGGCTCGTACTCCTTGTTCAAGGCGTCTTGGATATCCTTTGCCTTTTCTCCCTCATCAAGTCGCAGTCCATCCTTGGCAACATTCTGGAACTTCTTTCCTTCGAATTCCGGCAAGGCAGACACGGCGTATTCGTCCACAGGCTCCGTCAGAAACAGCACCTCATATCCCTTCTTGATCAGTCGTTCCACAAATGGAGACTTCTCTACTTCATCCAATGATGCTCCAGCCATATAATAGATGTGCTCTTGCTTCTCTTTCATTCTTTCCACATATTCCGACAAGGACGTGTAGTTCTTTGTATCATGGGAAGAGACGAATCGCACCAACTTGGCCAATCGGGTCCTGTTACTGGGATCTTCGATGACACCTAGCTTGACATTGGTACTGTATTCCTTCCAGAACTTATCGTATTCAGCCTTAGGGATCTTCTTGATCATGTCCAGGGTCTTTCTGACAAGTTTCTTCTTGATGACTTTCAACAGTTTGTGCTGCTGCAAGGTTTCTCGGGAGACATTCAATGGCAGATCATCGGAATCCACGACACCCTTGACAAAGCTCAAGTAGTTTGGCATCATGTCTTGGAAGTCATCGGTAATGAACACGCGTCGTACATACAACTTAATATGATCAACCTTTGTCCCGTATCTGTTGAATGATTCAGATGGTTGAACAGTTGGAATGAACAGCAAAGATTTGAACGTGACTTCACCTTCTGCAACAAAATGGATCTTTGCTAATGGGGTTGAGGGGTCCTTAGTGATTGATTTATAGAACTCGTCATATTCGTCATCTGTAATTTCTGCAGGTTTTCTGGTCCAGATTGGTTTGGCTGCATTGATTAGTTCCCAATCAGAGACTGTTTTCTCAACCTTTTTGGTTTTGGGCTTTTCTTCCTTCTCCTCTTCAACTTTAGCATCCTCTTCTTCATCAGTTGTGGGATCTGCTTTCTCAGACTCTTCCTCTTCAATAGGCTCTTCGACCGTCTCAGTTTTAGTAGACCATAGGTAAATAGGGAAATTAATAAACTGACTGTATTTCTTAATCAGGTTACGCAGGGTATCCTCTTCCAAAAAGTCCTTTGCCTCTTCCTTAAAATAAAGGCTAACAGTGGTGCCTCTTTTCAGAGAATCCCCTCGAGGGTCGTCAATTATATTGAAGGAGTTGGCATCCGATTCCCAAATGTGTTGCTTGTCGTCATTGTGCTTACTTGTAACAACCACTCTGTCGGCAACCAGGAAAGAGGAGTAGAAACCTACACCAAACTGTCCAATCATGTCAGTCAACTCTGCTGCACTGCTAGACTCGGTAACTTTCTGCAAGAAGTCAGATGTACCAGATTTTGCTATAGTCCCTAGGTTGGCAATCAGTTCAGCCTTTGTCATACCTATTCCAGTATCCGTAATGTGGAGAGCATTATTTTCTTTGTCACTCCTAATACGTATTGAAAGCTCTTCAGTCGCTGCAAGAGCTGCTTTATCAGTTAACGACAACACTCGGATCTTATCAAGAGCATCAGAAGCATTGGAAATGAGTTCTCTAAGAAAGATTTCTTTGTTGCGGTACAGAGAGTTGATAATCAATTTCATCATTCGGTTCACCTCTGCTTGGAAAGTAAACTTTTCGGCTTTTTCCCTCAGTTCTTTGACCTGAGCCACATTGAGACCGTCAATTTTGATCGCCTCCTCCTCTCGTCGCACAACTTCATCGTCGGTTCGGGATCCTTCTCTGCTGCTACCCAAATCCAATTCAACTTCAGGTTCGTCAGTTTCTTCAGCAAAACAGAGTCCAGACAGCAAAATTGTTCCCAAAATAGTGAGGTAAATCCACCTCATTTTGAAGGCAAATTGACAGCAGAATCACTATTGGTTATGTACCAGACAAACACCGGTATTTTGATCTGCCAACGAGTTCCTTAAATTTGTTTTAAATGTAGAAAACTGACGTGTGATAGCTGATAAACGTGGGGCCCCGTCATTGGTCGCATTTGATGTACAGCAAGTTGAGCTGTTTTTACCGGTCTTGGATATAAAAAATAAATAAGTTAATAAGTGAATAATAAGTTAATAAGTAAAAGTGGATATAAAACTTTACTCTTAAGTAAACACCGGGTAATTTACAGTAAAACTAAAATATCTGAAATAAAACTTTACTGTTTAGTTCTCCAGGTAATTTACAAAACACACTCTTTTCTTGTGTTTACTTAAAAAAAACACATTTTACTAATAATAAAAATCTAGATGTAAAAATAGGTTATTGATTAACGTCGCGATTATGGAGCAATACTTTTGCTATTGGCGACTGTCCGGGATTCAACCACCAACCAGTCTATAATGCAACCCGTGAGACGATGCCTCATCATATCTGACCGTGGTTCAATATTACATGGTGTTGTCCTCGGATCTTTACCTGACGGTACAGGATTGATCCCGTACCGTCGTCAACAGACCGTTCTGTTGCTTCAGTAAGACCAAAATAAAAATAAAATTCATAACAAATAGCCCGTTATGTTGCTCTAGTAGGACGTTATTTAAAAAATTACCATAACAAAGATTTACTCACTGTGACCGACCATTATGGTTATGGAATTGCCGATCCGATTGTTTTGTTTTTGTGTTTTCGCTTTTCTATTCGACTATTAATATTACTTATTTGATTTCCAGTCAATTCTTACTAGCGAAATGGGTGAAAATTTAAGTGAAAATGACCCTAATTCCTTTTCTAATCCAGAACAATGTAGTGTAATTGATATGGATATAAAATTGGAAGTAGATTTCAAAAAACACATTTTATCGGGTTTTGTTGATCTAACTATTGAACGAAAAAACTCCAAGGCTGATTTGGTTAGTTTAAAATCCTTGATTTTTAATTTATGGTACTCTTCTGTTTTAGCTGTTGCCAATAGTTGTGTGCATTTATTATTCACAGAAGCGTATTATATAAATTTAGATCAGGATAAAAGCTATGTAATAGTAATCGATATAATAGCTGATGTATATTCTATTGATCACAAGAAATTATCAAATCGCAGAATCCTAATTTTCTTCCAACATCCTCCAATTGGACGTCCTATCAGCAATGCTTACTATTATCATTTGACATTTGTTGGGGGAAAAAAATTAAAACCATGCTAACAAGCAGATTCCGTTAACTTGGATTTTGCCCGCGAAAATACATGCAACAAAAATCTTGGCTGACCATATGTGCTGTTTTGAACGAGATGATACTTTTTTCATTTTCCCCGACATTCCTTTCGTTTTATAAAAACTAAATATACTTTAATGTTGATCAATCTTGAAATACTATTCATTGTCTATAACCATATATCAATATCATTGATACCAGTAAAAAGTACAACCATGAGGCCATATTAATGGTACTGTTTCAATGTACTTCAGTGATTGATTTAGAGAAAATGTAAAAGTTTGAAGACATAATTTTGAGAGCTTTGACTTTTCTTGCAATGTTAAAGAGGGAGAAAATCGACTGCCCTTTGTTTTCCACTGGAGAGACTATGAATTTTAGCCACTTGCCAGTTTGTGCTACTATGTCCAACTCAAATTTTAATGTTCTACCTCTTGACAACTATATTTCAAAGGCTAGTTTATATTGGGCTGCACGAAGGGAAATGGTCAATACAACCCATTCCTCAACGTAATTTAAAAAAAAAAGATTTTATTATCTTTTTTTTTTTTTTTTAATTAAAAAATATTACTAAACTTGTCCTGTTTTGGTCTTGGCAAAACAAAACCCCTGCTCCATAGAAACCAAATCCAACCAATCTGTTTTTGTGTTTTGGAATTTTTTTTATTCATTTGCCCGTCTGCGACATATCTGCCACCAGTTGACGAGCAGCCCAATAAAATGACGAAGAAGCAAAAAAGCGAAAATAAAGTTTAAAAAACAAATCCAACCAACCTGATTTGTTTCTTGGAAATATGGTCATTCTGCATCTACAACAGTCATTGTGAAATATAAATATAGTTTACTACTGAAGGGCTGTAAGATAAGGACGAATCTGTCAAATGATTAGTAGCAGTAAAAGGCAACAAAATTTTTGATAGGTAAATAAAAAACCAAATCATTGTGCTAGTTTAGTTGTCTTCAGTGATAAGTCAATACTTAATTTAAGTACTTATGCCCAGTTTTTTATTATTTGGAGATAATCTGGAACATACAACTTTCTATCAACTATCCATAAGTCCCAGTTTTCATGGCTGGAGTTCTCTTGTATGGAAAGAAATTGTGATAAAGCTTTCATGCTTACAACAGATGCTTTGTAATCATACCAAGTTCTTGTATCGTCTAGATAGTCTTTTCTAGGGTCTGTAGGCGCATAATTCATTCTAATGAATTATATTACACATAGTCCAGTTTTTAGGCCAGTGGACTTTCAATATCACAATAAATAATTGAAACTTTGACTTTAAATTTTTGCTCTGAAATAAACTGTTTGCAATGCAAATTATAGCAAAAAACAATTTTTGATAATATACATTGTTTGACTCAGCTTTTGGATAACAACGTAAAACATGCTATTCAAGTTTGCTTGGAATCTACAAAAATGTATTTTCTCATTTGCGTTTTATTTATTTCAAACAGTTTCCTGCACTTAAATTGTTTTTGATTTCATTGAAATTGTTTTGAAATGGGGGGGGGTAGTCTGGTTTGGAGAGCAAAGGATTAGCAATCAAAGGGTTGCAAGTTCAAAACTCAGTCCAACTCAAGACCCTCATGTGCATGGGGGCTGGTACACATTAAATCTGTTGTGGCCTCAAATGTTTTTTTTTTATGTTGGTATGGTGTGGAGAGTGGGGTGCCAGCTTGCACACAGATTTTGACCTCATTATCTGATTGTGGTTCAAAATTATGTAGTGTTGTCCCCGGTCGTGCCCTTGGGGATTGATCCTAGATCGTCGCAAATAGCTTGTTGTGTTGCTAAAATGCAACATTAATTATTTTCCATCTAGTAATGGTTTTATATATTTAAATGAAAAAGATTGAAATTGATCGTGCTTTCTTATTTTGAACTTTTGTTTCAAAATATTGCTGAACCCATCCCATGCCTTTTGGCAATATTTTGGGTGTTGTACTGATTTTTTTTTTGCTTTTCAATTAATTTTCACACTTACCAAATTGAACATGGATTAAAACACTAAGCACAAATTATTTTATAATTAATCTTTAGACTAGGCCGGTACAGTAGTTTTACCTTGATCGCGCGCGCGCGCGAGATAAGAAAGACTAGACTGCGGCCAGTACAGCAGTTGTACTTGAAAGTTATAAGAATCACTCCAGCTATCTAGCCATAAAAAAAGGTTACAGTAATGAGAATACTTAGATAATTAGTATGTGTAGATCATCAATTTTATTTAGCAAAATGTTTGACCATATGTTTCATAACTGTCGCACAATTTGGTATTTTTGGACAAAATTTAATTTTTTGGATTTTAGCACAAAACAAACATATGCAAATTTTCTAAGAATTGGAGAAATTCCAAACTTTGGTTTTAATGTCCATCCGATAATCAATGGCAAGCCAATAATCCCACATAAACAACTGGCATGGGCAACGCAGTGGCTAGTACCTAATATTTGTTTAAATTATCAGTTTTCCAGATTTTTTCTGTTTAAAAAATTTTTTTCGTCAATTTTTATATTATTTTCCGATAAACCTTAAATGTTTTTTCATAAAAATTCTTCCTTGGCGACATAGACACACGTCCAAAAATATGCCTAAAGCATTGCCTTAAAATGGTATTTATATCAAAGCTATACCATATCTTCTTTATTAAAGTTCCTACAGAGCACTCTAATTTAGATACAACAAATAATTTTGAACTGTTTTCTTTAATTTTGTACACCAATGTAATATTTCAAAATGTTTTTGGGCCCTAGATTGTAATTTATTCCAATATCTTCTTTTTTTCAGATACTTGATACTAAGGATCTTACGATAAAAGCAGTGAAAAATAGAAATACTCTCAATAAAATGAATTTTACAGTCGGTGAACCTTTGGAGAACTTTGGATCAAAATTAGAGATTAAGTTACCCAAAAGAATAGCAAAAAAGTAAATGGTTTGAAAAAAATTAAGTATTTGTTTGATTTGTTTATAATTGTGTATGTATAATATTTAAAAAAAAAGTATAATTTATGCCTTTTAATTTTGAACTGTTAAAATGATTCGATGCAAAATTATTTTTGTACTGTGATCTTGTGACACATTAATATGGTTTATTTTAAACGCCATATTTAGTTACATCTCATTTAAGTAGGTTATAATTTGTTGTTTTCTGAAGCTATGTTGTATAAGTCTATTTAGTTGAGAGCAAGTATTATTTCAGTCTGTATAGAAAATTCAAACCTTTTCTGGAAAAAATTAATCTTTAAATAACAAAGTTTTAATGCCAGCTTTAGAAATTACATCCGTTTCTTTTTTAAACAATGACTGAATTGTCTCTTTTTTTCTATATTTATCCTATTAATGGTGCAAAAGCTATTTCTTATATCTTTTACCTTTCATTTTTAATCATTGGTACTATGCAGAAACCACAAATCTGCAAATTTAGCTGTTTTTACTTAAATGCATTTATAGTCTGTTATTCAATGTTTTGTGCTGTTCCAAATGTATGAATTCTGATTTTTAGTCTAAATAGATACCTTAATTTGGTGGAGTGGTAGCATCCGATACGTTAGGCCGGCAAAGCGATTTTTTACGCCAAATCAAGAGGGCGGCCGATATAAGCAATTCCAAGATGGCAGCCATATAGCAAAATACACACCGTGAACCTTTGCATAGAGTGCATAAATAATAATTTGTTTAAAAATTAAGAAAAAAGCAATATAAATTTCACTTGAAAATTTTCTAATATTTCAGTCTGGTTTTCTCCGAACATGTACGCTATTTTGGGTCAATTTCATTCTAGTTTTGTCCCTTCAAAAAAAAAAATTTGAACAATTTTTTTTTTTTAAATAAATAAAAAAAAAAACGCAATTTTTTCAAAATGTCCGGATTTTTATCAATTTTGAATTAGAGACTTTGCAATGCATAGAAAATTCAAAACAAGAAATCTTTTTTTAATAAGGTAGTTCTTTTCTGTGATCATAATCCACACAAAGGTTTTTGATGAGATAAAAAAAATCTAAAAATTCTTCTGCTATCTATAAGTGTGAAAAAATATTTTTTCACAATTTTTCTAGCAATTAGCATTATGTGAGCAACTCAATGGGGATATTCCTGGTAAAAGAGCCATATATGGAAAAGCAAAACAAATGTTTTTATTGTAACACCTTTACAAGAGAAAATTGTTTTTTTAGAGAAGTCAAAGCGTATTGCGCTTAAGGTTTCAATGCGTTTAAACCAGTATACCGGGAGAAATTTGTTTGTAGATAAGTCACAGCGTATAACGCGCGATCCCCGCCTGCCGGCTACCTTTCACCATTGGCTTCCATGCATATAAGTCACCGTATTGGGTGCCCACCCAAGCATAGTCCAGTGTTTGTAATATAACCAAAAGCTAAACGAAAATCAAACTTTACCCTCATAGCCGGGTCCTTGAAATTCTGACTATGGTTAAGAGTCCTATGCTCGAATCGATAACCCTTGAACTCTTTGTCCTTCAGGTATTTATGTCAGCATATTTTCACCTCAATCATAAAACATTTATCCGTCCCTTGTTCAAGTCCTCCAAACACCCATTTACCCTCCAATTTCTAACTCCCTGTTATACTTTCTTTTGTCCATTCTTTCTACATTTTCACTCCTACCTATCACCAGCATCCTTTCTCAATGTTAAAATCATATCATTCTCACATGAAAGACATTTCATCCTCTTCCCAATCAAGCCACATGTTTGCAAAAAAAAAAAAAAAAATTCAAATGTTTAATAACATTATCCATTGTTATATCAAATCAACTAAGGGGAAGTAAGCAACCAAAAGGGGAAAAAAATTCTAAATTCTAATCTGCAATTTCAAAACTCAAATTTAATCCAAATTTTTTTTCAAAATTTAAATTAAGTGACAAATTAAAAAAATTGTAACTTACAATCTGCTTTCCAAACTTATCCTAAAAATTTTGAAAATAAATAAAACAAGTCGATTTTATAAATCAAGAGCAAAATTCACATGCACCCAACAATTTCAAAGACTGCCTAAATTTTAATTCCGTTCTACATTAAAAATAAAAGTGGAAAAGCGTATTTTCTTTCTTAACCAATCATGAGACCCGTTTCTTATCGTCAGGAGAAAATATCTAGGGTTGCCTTAAAACTAAGAAAAGCCCGCAAACGGGAAGGTTACCGCATTTGGGGATACATCGCTCGAAAATTGTAACGTATCGGATACTACATACCATCCCTTAATTTCAATAATTAAATTTCAATTTATCGGGTTGGCCAAATAGTTCATTGGACTGTGAAATAAAAATGTAACATTTTTTTGCTGGAACTTCTAACTTTAAAAATAAATTCACTGTTTTGTTCCACTATCTTCTGCCCTCTTCCAGGCAAATTCATGCACCCCTCTTCGAAAACCTTTGTATCTCTCTGGGTTGTTCCTGGCATCTTTTGCATTCTTTCGAGGAATTGATAGTCTTTTCATTAAGAAACTTTAGTCAGGACCAGAATGAAGGGAAAGCTGCAATGTGGTGAATATGGCAGATGAGTCAAAACCTCCTAGCCAAGCTTTATGGGGTCACCAAAGAAACATCTTTTGAGGACGATCAACCTTTAAGGTGGTTCATTTTTCTTGCCCAACACAATTTCTCTTAAAAATGGAACATTTTTATTTCAATTAAGTAACCAAACTTTTGGCGAATCCAATAGGATTCAATTTTTAATAAGGAAACTTTAAAAAGTGTTAAACACTGAAAATCACGATTTTGCAGATTCATGGTTTTAAAACTGTGTTGAAGATATCTGTCTCACTGCTTTAATACTTATGTCTTTTACATCTAAAATTCTAAGTTAACATTTACTGTGCACTGTCCATTTTTTATGCTGATGGTCCTGTGTTTGACAGATTTGCAATTCGTATTGAATATGAAACATCACCAAATGCAACTGCTTTACAATGGTTGGAACCTCAACAGACTGCAGGAAAGAAGCATCCGTACATGTTCAGTATGAGTCAGGTAAGTGCAATTGTACTGTAGTTGCATGCTTTGAAGTTCATACATGAAATTCCCAGGTACTCTTGTTCATATATGACTGTTAAGTAACTTCCAATGCTGCTGAAATAGCACTATAAATGTTTTATATATATCATATGGTCAGCAGTCATAGTCTGTGGAAGGCAGGTTCAAGTCACCAAAAGTGGTGTTTTTATTTTATATATAAGTTAAATATTATTTATCTATAATTTGCAAAGATATGTAATATTCTATATAATTGTATTCTTTTAATAGTAAAATTTCTCGAATGAATGAAAAATTTATTCAATGAATCACAAAATATGAATTTTTGAAAATTCTGACTGATTTCTGCATGTAGATCTATTGAAAAGCATTACTTTTTACAAAGTAAACATTATTTTTAAAGTATTACATTATTGAAACCAAAAGTAAGATAACAAGACTTTAAAATACAATAAGGCTTGAATCTTCAATTGGCATAAATATTCAGTTTCTAACTTCAGATCCACTGAACCCACTTCTTGACTGCTACAGATCAAGTCCCTGTACATTGTTTTCAAATGTAATTGCAATGTCTTCCTTGAAAATGTGGAAATTTCTTAGGAACATGGCCTATGCTTCGTATCTAGATTTAAAAACTTTTAAAGTACCTCAGTAGTGGAAAGTTTTTAAATACTAAGCTGTAAACTGTATAGTAATAGCGTGATCAGAAATTTATTATGGGGTGGGTTGCCACAGAAATGTTTGCATTTCTGTCTTTAAAATTTGAGTTCAAAATTTAAGCATTTAAAAATTTTGGTCTACATTACTTCTTTATCTGCAACTCTAGCTGGAAAGCTAGATGCTAGTCACCAAATTTTAACTGCTGTGCAAAAAATTGAGTGAAGTCCCCCTATTTTACTGATTACTATTATTTAAATAAATTTCAGAAGTATTGAGGATGCTGGTTATATATAAAACAGCAGGAACAGAAAACACAAGAAAAAGTCTTGTTCAACCACTGGTATTCAAATTAGAGCAACAAGTGTCAAATTAATCGAGAGATTAAATCCTAGGTTAAATTGGTAATTAGAGGGAATAATAGGTTAAGTAGGGTATTAGAGGGGATATGGCAACTCTAATCCCCTTTGGATTAGCCACTGCTGTACAGTATCACATATCCTGATTAATTGGTACCACATATATATTGTATTCATTATACACAGTCCAGTCACATTAATGTGACCACCTGTCAAAAACTAGAATAACCACCTTGGCCAGAGCGGACTGCTGAGAGACGTGCAGGAAGGCAGACGTCAATTAAGTTTCTGAAGGTGTTCACTGGGATGTTGAGCCATGCCGACTCCAGTGCCGTGGCCAGCTGTGCTAGATTACGTGGTTGAGGATCCATGGCGCTAACAACCCGATCGAGGAGGTCCCACAGATTCGCGATTGGGTTTAAATCCGGTGAGTTTGCTTGCCAGGGGAGTACGGTAAACTCATCCTAGTGCTCTTCGAACCACGCACATACACTGCAAGCTGTATGACATATTGTCCTGCTGGTAGATGCCATCATTTTGAGGAAAAATAATTCGCATGTAGGGGTGGACATGGTCCGCAAGGACAGATGCGTACTTGTGCTGATGCATCGTGCCTTCCACAATGATGAGTGCACCCAGTGAATGCCAGGAAAACATTCCCCAAACCATATTGCTCCCTCCTCCAGTCTGGATCCTTCCAGCAATTGTTGCAGGGTGTTTGCTTTCAGACGTTTCATGCCGTATACGCCAATGTCCATCTGTATGATGGAGCATAAAACGTGATTCATCGGAAAAAGCCACCTGTCGCCACTCTGTGGACGTCCAGTTGCGGTACTGGCGTGCAAATTCCAGCCTTCGTCGCCGATGAACAGCAGTCAGCATAGGTGCATTAACCAGGCGTCTGCTGCGGAGGCCCATGCGCAGCAACGTTCGCTGAACCGTTGTTGAGGATACACTCTTGTTAGCCCCTTGGTTCATCTGGGTGGTCAGTTGCTCAACAGTTGCACGTCTATTTGCCCGAACACATCTCCGTAGCCTTTGTTCGCCTCTGTCATCTATAGCCCGTGGTGCACCACATGTGCCACGCCGCTGATTTTGGATAGTGCCATTTTGCCATGCACGGTATACTTTTACCACGGCGGCACGCAAACAGTTCTCAAAATTAGCCGTTTCCGAAATGCTTCCACCCTTGGCCCGAAAGCCAATAAAGATGCCCTTTTGGACGTCGGATAAATTGCTACGTTTCTGCATTACGCCAACCATTGAAATGCTTTCCGATGCCCTAGGACATCCTTTATAAACAGTCCACTGCAATGTGCTGCCACCTGCCTTTTGTGATTGGTTATTTCACGTTGACGTGGAAAGTAGGTGGTGGTCACATTAATGTGACTGGACTGTGTAAATATTTTGTATATAACTTTCAATTTTGTTTAAGTGTAACCTGCCTCTTGTGTTTACGTTACCCAATTTTTCTGATTTCTAATTTATTTTTATATTCATTTAAAATGTTATTATATTCCAATTATTTCTAATATGTCATTAAATATTGATGACTATTCATCTGTGTTTTTCATTCTTTAGTCCATTCACGCTCGTACTATGCTGCCTTGTCAAGATTCTCCTGGTGTTAAGACTCCGTACACTGCAACAGTGAGTTACTTTTCAATAGGCTATGCATACTTAAATCCTCTCTGCGAGATTGGCCTGAAAACACCAATAAGCCTCCAATGGATTCCATCGCATATCGGGGTGTATGGAAACGAGACAGCCGATGTACTCGCCAAGAATGGCTGTGATCTCCCTATGGACTGTTTGAATCGCCTCACTCCCACTGAGGTCCACTCCCTGGGAAAACAACGTTTGCTTTCCTTGTGGCGCCGTACGCCATCCCACCATTGGTATGCTGGCAATCACCCTGGACTCTCAATCACATGCTGTGGCCCTCGGCCTTTTCAATCGGCCATGGCCAGATTTCGAAGTGGCCATCTTAAAAGTATCAAATTTCAGAACGGGGAGAGAATTTTCCCTCCTTGTTCCTGTTCCCTACCTGCCAGTCCTGATCACCTTCTTCTCTGTCTTGGCGCTTCATATAAGCAGCTGTTGGTTGATCAGGACTTTTTGCAGGTATATGGGGATCTGGCACGACGGGGCCTTCTGGACCTGGTGTAGGCTTTCCTACACCAGGGGGATGTGCAACAACAATACTTAAATCCTGCCAAATCACTGCTCAAAATTTCACTTATATGTAACAACTAACCATGAAGACCAAAAGCACATTCCTCAATATATAAAACACACACAGTTTTGGTTTAACTTTCCTCTAATGCCGATATCTATTATTCCTTGATGTATGGGTATCCTGTGCTAGAAAATCAAGAAAGTATGCAAAGTTTCTTTGTGCTGTCTATTTTATACGTTTAAAAGTCGTATAAAACTTTTTATTGTGTATAAATAAAGCTTTTTTTTAATCCTATGCCCAGCTCAATGCCTTTTGGCTATACGCTGTCTTGCTGTCCAATATAGCGAATAAAGTCCTTGGGGAGAAGTATCCCTGGTGTCAATGTCCTGTAAATTAGAGCACTCCGCAAGGTGTTATATGTTCATAAGACCATCACAACGAAGTGGACAGATCGGGGAGGTAGCCACCCCATTCTTATATAGATTTTGTTGGAGATAGTCATGTCCGGTTAACAAGCGGAAACAGGCAACTCCCATCCCTCTTGGTAGATCAGTAGAGATTCTTCCCCTGTTACTCAATAGGCAATCCCAACTCCTTCCCTGTATCTCCCTCTGACAGTGCAGTTTTCTTTGTTTCTTGAACTGAGATTTTATGTAAGTCCTGCAGTTCCGCAAAGGGAGAAGGTTGGGGCAGGGAGAGGGCTGATTTAGCCAATCTGTCAGCTTCCTCGTTACACTTTATCCCACAGTGACTAGGAATCCACTGAAGAACAATCTCACCACCACCCTCAATGAGGTGACTGATAGTTTCTTTGCAATGTGTAAATAAATCTCAATAAATAAAACTACAGTGAGGGAGTTACTAATCACCTTGGCCAAGTTAATACCTAGACCAAGTCCAGAAGACTGTTTTTCCAAGTCGCACAGTGACCAACTCCTGTTCGTCCAACAGCTGTCCCACATATACCTCAATGCAATCCAAAATAAAGTAAGGAGTTAAGGTTACAGAGGGTATGGATGCGTTGCAAAGTTCTACACGCAAATAGGACTCATGTGTGCCAATTTTTACAAAAGTAGAATGGTATTTCAATTATTTTTGTCCATTATAAGGTCAAGATTTAAGGTGTTTTATTAAAAAGTAAATTAATGTAGGTGTTTTAAAAAACAACAGATTTCTTGCTAACCTTCCAGTTTGGTCTAGGTATCTCATTCATTGAGATCTGACCAATATTTCTAATGGCAAGGTAACTAGTCATCAAGATCTTGTCAGTTTTTTTCCTAATGATGAGATAGCTCATCCACTAAGACCTGGCCAGTTTTGCTAATGATGGGATACCTCGACAATCCAACACACGTGAAGTAGTTTCTGAGGTTGAAGAGCAAGAACATTTTCAGAGTTTGCACGCTCCTTAAGAACTCCTTAAAATGAATTTTCGTTTTTAAGCACTCTTAAAACTCCTTATTTTTATGTGCTACTCCTTAAAAACTCCTTAATTCCCCCCCCCCTCGCCGTTTCAATTTCAAAATGCGCTACGTTCCACCGAAATAATGGGTTTCAAAACGTACCGTTTCAATTGGAACAGGATACTTCACGTTGCTTGCGGTGTATTGGCAGCAAGTCTGAAATTTTCCCACGAGAAAAGGCTATCATCAGTAGGCATCATGTAGCGAATCACGGCCACATGCATGTAGGACCCCTCTTACCTAATTACCTAACTTGTGTGATAGAGCCTTGAGTGGCATTTACGACTGAAGGTCAATAGGGTCGAACAAAAGGAGGACCCCCTTCTAGAATGTCAGTCGCTGACAGATCGTAAATAGTGATCGTTAAATATTAAAGGAGCGTTGCGAACATATTGAAAATCGCCATCTGTTATCATCGAAGTTGATTATTACATATTCTTGAATTTCTTTAGCGAAAGCGATAGTATAAGAGTAGCATTGAGATGTATTGAAAATCGTAATCTGTTATAATCGAAGTGGATTATTTCATACTTGAATATTTGAAGTTAAAAAATAATTTACCTATTCATTTATAACAAAAATAATTGCGGATTTCATTCATTTCTGTTTGAAATCTGTCGTTTGTATTTACTTGTAGAATACAATAAAAAATCTCCGCACAGTAAATTCCCGTATTTCGAATTTTTTCGCATTTCGAACTTAACTTTTTCGAGTTTCAAACTTTTCTAAATTTTCAACTTTTTCGGATTTCCAACTTTTTTGGATTTTTAACTTTTTTGGATTTTGAACTTTTGGATTTCAAACTTTTTTAGATTTTGAACTTTTCTGGTTTTTGAACTTTTCCATATTTTGAACTTTTTTATATTTTGGATTTTTTATTTTTAAATTTTTTGGATTTTTCTAATTTTTTGACTTTTTTTTACTTCTGACATTTTTAGATTTCGGACTTTTCCAGATTTTGCACAGGATTTCTGACTATTTGCCTTTTTTGTGTGTGTGTCAAAACAAAACCACCCCTATGAATTTTGGGTTTGCAATAGTAAAATAGCAGATACATAAATAGGAATAATTAAAAAAAAAACTTTTGAAAAAATGCAACAAATTTTACTTGCAAATCTTCTAATTTTTGTGTGTGGTAGTTTCTTTGAACATGTCCGTTATTTTGCGTTATTTCATCAATTAGGTCCAGGTTTAACTTCTTGTTCTTAACAAATTGTCAAAACAATGTAAAAAAATGTGAAAAAAAAAAAACCACCAGTTTGCAAAACGACCAGATTTTGGACAATTTCGGAATTTGGACGTCCGGATTTGGGACTTAGTAGTGTATAACTTCCTCCTAAATATATTTAATTGATATTTTATTTTGAAAAATACTATAAATTGAAAAGAAATATGCTTGGATTTCTATTATTGTGAGTTTTAGCTGGGATTTGAGAGAAATATGTACTTTAAACTGAGAAACGTTATACTGAGATTTCACTGTATAAGAACTGTTTACAGCAGGATCCTAGATCAAACAGCTCCAGCAAGCAGGGGGAAAAGGAACTTGTGTTGAGTTGAAATATCAAAGTATAATTATATTTTTTTGAGTAATTAGAAATGTAGTATTAAGTGGAACTAAGTTCTTAAAAGTGTTAAAATTTTTTTATTTTTCGCTCTTGAAAATGTGTGTATAAACTTTCTAAGAGTCCTTAAAAATTTCGAAAGAACTCGTTAAATACTCCTTAATTTTTATATTCTATGACTCCTTAAAAATTTTGAGACAACTCATTAAATACTCCTTAGATACTCCTTAATTTGTGTATTCAAAATTCTGTATGAACCCTGATTTTGGAAAGTTCTTAATTCCTCTGATAAAACTCATTTATCTCTTGTACCTGCTTCTAAGTCTTGCCATAGCAGTCTGATGCAATCTTTATCCTTTAAAATGTAAGGTTGAACTTTTGTGGTTTTTGATTTTACTTAACAAAGAATATCAATGGCAAGAAAAAATGTATAGACAGTAACTAATCAAATTTTGGTTATTTCCCTTCAGGATTGATCTCAGACCATCACCAATAACTAGTTGTGTTGTTCCAATGGGACGTTAATGACCTCCCTGCCTGTGTCAAATTATTAAACAAATTCTGATATTTCAAAGCACATTGATTCCCGAGGACTGCATTAGAATGTGTCTCGACTATTGTTGAATTAATCTATGTTATGTAACTTATATTGTTAAAAAATAGTACACTTTTATGCAGTAATTTCCCACAATCTCCTTAAAAATTTAGAACTAGTAGAAACCAAAATGCTTTGCTTGATTTAGCAACAACCATTGTATTATGAGGATTGTTGGTGTATTTAAATATATTTTTTGTGATGTTAAACTTAAAATCAATTTCAGATTACTGCTCCTTATGAATTGGTTGTGTTGATGAGTGCTGTTCCGGATGGTGAAGAGATGGATGAAGATCCTCTGATGAAAAATTATAAATTTGTTCAAAAGGTACTTCTCTTACGGATTCTTTGCAACTTTGCATTATCTAACTAAAAATATTTGTATCATTGCTCTAATTTACAAAAATACAAATGAGCTTTATATAACATTACAATATGACCAGTCTGGGAAGACATTTTAAAATACATGTAATTGAAGATTTCTGCCATATTTCTCAAAATGTGTCATGGTTGAGGGTTTTGCTGTGAACAATAGCAAATGCTAGTGAAACCCAGGTAAAAAAATATTTGTATTTAAATAGCATATGTATTTAATTAATCATACAAGAAGTGTCAGAACAATAACTTTCAGTATTGGATATAAATATCCTAAAAAATTGAAACACTGGCTGATTGAAATGAATTATTTTTAAGTTTTAGCTAACCTATTTATGAATTATAATGCTGTGGTTTTCTACTTAAATTATTTGAGACTTATTATTGCTTACTTTTCACTTACTATTATTTCTGGAGGAAATAGTCTCTATAATTTGTTTATATGTATATCTATGATTGAACTTTTTGAGAACTTATTCAATGCATGATAAAAGTGAATGTCTGGTCAAAAATGCATCTTGAAAGATAGTATGTAAAAGATCACTTTAGCAGTACTTTTTTCTGCTTGCAGAACCCAATTCCAAGTTATTTGATTGCAATCGTCATTGGAGCTTTGGAAAGCAGGTTTGTTTTGTTTTTAATATGCTAGGGGGCTCTGCATCCTGCTCGCTAACCCTCAGGGATTGAGTCAATCTCCTGCAGCTGCAAAATTATCTTAATAATTCGTATAATCCTGATTTGACTTTCCGGTCCATGCTGTCACAGCGAGGGCTCCGCCCCTGCTCAGCAACTCCCGGTGATTGCTACTGACTGAAGACTGAGAATTTGTATGTCTTTTGCTCACTTGCAGTAGAAATTTCTGTTTTCTATTTGACACTAAATAAACCCTAACCTAATAGCCACATAAAAAAAAATATATTCTTCTTCTTCCCTGTACATTTTTGAACAAACCATGTTATTTTCATAATTTTCTGATCCATACTTTTTCGGGAAACCGTCTAAGAATCGAGGGAAAAAAACAGTTTTCAATCCTGCAACGGCAGCAGCGGTAACTTTTTTTAAATATAGAGAGATACATAGTACGATCCAAAAGTTTCTGCCCTAAACATGTTTTAACTAGAATTTACTTGGTCACCCTCTGTCTTTTGTTGCACTGTATTTAAAATTTGCGTCTCTAGCATCAGTTGCACACCAGCTAGTATCACAGAAAGAAGTTATGTTGCCTTATATTTTATTAAAGGGTTAAAACCTGAGTATTATATTTTTACAATCATAGTTTTGTTTCCAAAATTGAAGTCCGATTTGCTTGGGAAAAAATGTACAATCAATGAAGTCATTTCTGTAATATCAGACTATTAAAAAAAATGTTGAAACATTAATTAGCTTATTAAAAAATCTATGAAAACTAAAGGTTGAAAAATAGAGATTTTTGTTTGATTCTATTACCTCTTTAGCACCCTTGACTTTTGGGCCATACTATTTATATGCACCATATCCACTACCCCTATTTCCTTCTTCTCTTCATACATGTTTCTGTTTTACTTCATCTTTTCTTATCTGTACATGATCAGTATCAACACATCTCTCAGCTTTCTACTCTTACCTCCCTTGCTTTCTCTCTACATAATATACCCAGCTCTATATTTCTCTTGATTACTTATACAGAGAAAAAGACTTGCTTCTCATCCAACTGCAAGAATTGTTATGTAGTTGAAATATGAGTTGAATTGGTTGTTTAAGATACCCACTAAGAGCAACTTTATGGAAATAAAGAAAACCTCTATCTGTAGACACCAGTAATGGAAGAGAAAATTGTTCCATTAAAATCTATTTGAGTTAGATACAATCTTTGCTCAGTTAAAGTCTCATGTGATGAATAATTGTTATGGATTTTCAAAGTCCTGATTATGAGGTTTCTCAAATGCAGGGAAAGTATGAACAAAATTAAAGATATTCAAATCTGTATAAAAAAAGTACACCTCAAAAATTTACTTTAAAACAAATAAAGAATTATGTCAAGTCAATTGGAAACATTAGTTGGATTATTTAGTTGTATGAAGAATGGTATAAATAGTGGAAGAAAAAATTATTCTTCAGTGTGATTCTCTGTAGTGAACTGTCTCATTGTAGAAAGTTATCTTTATCTGGGATTTAGTTCCTCACTTTGATAATGTGTTTTTGTATGGAAATATATCCCCTTGATGGAATTTTCTTACTTGGGTATGCGGGTTCATTTGGAAAAGATAGGGGATAGAGACTAAATGCAAAGCATCATTGGGCCACCACGGTATTGAGCCACCATGTTTTCAATACAATACCTTTTGCTCGTGCTGTTTTCTTAAATTGGTCATTCTAGTAGAAAACTTAATAAAAGTAGCATACTTTTCAATCAGAATATGCAATAATTCTTTTCCCCCTTTCTTTTTGTTAACCTGGTAAATTTTGCACTGTAAAGAAAGGGTTGCTTTACACTTTATTTACACTTACACAAAATTGAATACCCCCAAATTGGGAAATATTATTCAACTAGCCACTGTGTGGCTAGCCCGGCATTGCCTGTGCCCGTGATGTAAGGTATTAAACTGAAAATGTGACTTAAGGCGTTTCTAAAATGACTGATTCAAATAAAATTGAAATAACACAGGTGTGCAAAATGAAAACTTTTTGTGATGAAGGAGTTAAATTGATAAGTTAAGCTGCTGTAATCTCTAGGTTCAAACCTAGATATTACATCAGTACAAAGGGTTACTGAACCTAGTACAGAAACTTGTAGGCCTTACTACATACTTGACAGATCATGTAGCCTGAAAATTATTTGCTATTGTTTACTCGTTACAGGAAGATTGGACCTCGATCACATGTGTGGTCAGAAAAAGAAATTGTTGACAAAGCTGCTGAGGAGTTTTCCCAGGTTTGCATTGTTTCAAAAAACTTTCATGCAAAAGCCCTTTGAGAATATTTCATGACAACCTTTGAATTCTTTTCAGACTGAACAAATGTTGACGTGTGCCGAAGAACTCCTTGGAGAGTATGTGTGGGAAGTGTATGACATTTTAGTGCTGCCGCCATCTTTCGCATTTGGGGGAATGGAGAACCCTTGTTTGACATTTGTGACTCCAACTCTACTGGTAAATCAATTCTGCTGATACACTCTAATTGCAAACATTCATTGTTTTCATGCACTTGATTAGCCATGATCTACTGTCAATATTTTTTTCTGGGAGCAAAGTCAGGGTTCCCACTGGTCAGGAAAAACCTAAAATTGCCAGAAAATTTAATTTTGTCCAAAAAAATCAGAGAAAAATCGGGGGAAATTACTAATTTTCGTCTAAAACCTCGAAAAATTGCCTCAATGACCTGGAAAATGATTGATCATGGCTTCTCAGACACTTTGGAGAAGGGTAGCCAGTAAGATTCATGCAGTTTCAGATCACTTTACTATATGAATTGAATTTTTCAACCGATTTTAAAAGAAGAAGCTAATGTTTAACAGGTAAGGAATTTTGTTTCACCCACTGGGTTAAATTGAAGAATACCATGCTTATGATACATTAAATCACAAATTGATTTTTGAGTCAAATACGTTGGATTATTTCAATAAGTTATTTTAATACCAAATTACTTGTGCTTTGTGTATTAATGTTTACAGTTCTTAATTTGGTTTTTATTATTGGCTATTGAAAGCTAAATTATTTCTTGGTTTATCACCTCAAAAGTGTCGTGAATTGCTTAAGTATGACCTGGAATTATGTAAAAATTGGTCTGGAAAACGTGGGAAAAGTCAGGGAATTTAATTTCTAAAATAGAGTGGGTACCCTGGAAGTTCTCACAGAGACCATTGTTGTGATAAGATGGTAACTTTTTAACAAGGCTACTTTATTCTTGATCTGATCTATGATCTAGCATCACGGTTTCCCATGGACCTAATTTTTCATTTAGTTTTTAAGGGCTCTGGGCATTGATAAATGTTCAAAGTCCTTAAAAAGCCATAGTATTTTCAAGAATACATTTTCTTCAGCTACATTAAAAAGCCAGCTCAATGACACTCATCCCAGGTCAAGTGGCATAAAAAATATAGAGTTATATTATAGATTTGCTAAAGATTGATGTTTTAAAAATAAGGTTTGTGGGATTCAAACACGTCACACGTAAAAATTTCTTTACCTGTGCCCTTGTGGGTTAATCTATTGCAAGCTATGCAACATGTTGCCTTAAAATTATAAGAAAAAACCCTAATTTTTCTTTTCTTTGAAGAGTGGGAACCCTGCAAGGAAAGTAGTTAAAACCCATCATGCAGAAACTTTTCTGATAGAAACTGCTCACAAGAATAATACAGGGCTCCTAACACATCACATTTTTGTTTTTGGTCACTTTTTTGACATTTTGTCACCGTTTCAGAAAGTTTAAATTCTATTTGGAAACGAAAAATTTTTGGTGCATAGTTAAAAAAAAATTCCCATATCCTCTAAAAAGAACAAAGTTTGCATATTCCTTAAGAACTCCTTAAAATGGATTTTCGTTTTTTAAGCACTCTTTTTAACTCCTTATTTTTATGTGTTACTCTTTTTTTTTCGTCTTTTCAATTTCGATATGCGCGTTACGTTCCACAATACAAGAATGGATTCAAAAACGTACCGTTTGAATTGTAAAAGGATACTTCACGTTGCCCGTGGTGTATTAGCAGCAAGTTCTGGAAATTTTCCTACGAAAAAAGGCTTTAAGCGAAGCAGGGCCATCTGCATATACAACCCCTCTTACCTAATTGCCTAACTTGAGCGATAGCTTGAGTGGCATTTACGATTGATGCTTTCCTTTCATAGTATTATGTGGCATACCATTTTGCGCAAGAGAGTTATCACCGGTCAACAGGGTCGAACAAAAGGAGGAATCCTCTAGGAGGTCAGACGCTGACGGCTCATAAATGATGATCGATGCCAGCGGTCACTTAAAAGGGAAATAACATCCTTCATACACAGATCTGAGGGCGGTCTCAAAAGACCCATTTAATTTTCGGATTCTGAAATAAGACCAGAATGGAGAGGTCAAGAGGCCGGATGGATCAAGCTGTTAATAATCAACGTTTTCTACCTTCGTGCTATGGAAAACGGCAGAAAGAAACTACAAACTGAAACACGGCTGAACCGGCCTCTCCTCCTGGGGACGGCTTTCCCCCAGGAGGAGAGGTAATGTGTTTTGTACCTTTGTCATCACATGTTGCCATTTCTATTGTGGGTCTGATTATGTCTTGAAGGTATAGATATGTTGCGGGTAAACTCTGAAAGGACAGAGGAATCTTCAATATGTATGATAATTTACACTCAAGGGTGTCTTCAGCAAAGTTTTTAAGGGGATAGATCATCAACCTCTCACACATTCTAAATGCTCGAAGCTCCCCATCGAGAACCCCGACATTACTGTCTACAGAACGGAGGCGCTGCTGTCTTTGTGGTACAGAAATGAGAGCATGGAAATCTTAATGGACTTCAGCTGTTTCTTCAGGAGTTTGAGATCTGAAATTCCAAACCCCTCCGTAACCAGAGAATGCAAAAATTTCGGCCATCTCTGTATCCAGAGGGTTAAATATTGAAGGAGTATTGAAAATCATTATCTGGTTATCATCGAAGTTATTACAAATTCTTGAGTTTTTTTAGTGAAAGTCAGTTTTTAAAAAGATTAATGACTCATTACTTTCTACCCGAAAAAAAGAACTAATTGACATTGGGACATGTAATATTCACACAATACATAATGCTTTTCTTAAAGGTCTAAAAGAGTTGGGGGAAGATGTGTCTGAACTAGTTTTTACAATTCTCATATTTTTTAATCAGTGGCCTAAGCGTTGGTCAGCATACAAACAAATTCAAGAAGACTTGAAACTTCCCACTCACCATTTCATCAAGGATTGTTCAAGCTAAGCCTAAAGCCAGCTGCTGAAAGGTTGCTTGAACAGTGGATTGCAGTGAGAAAGTATTTCCTTGACTACATTCCAATAAAGAAGCCAAACATGATACAAAAACTAGGCTACAAAAAAATTGTTCATTTACTTAGAAGAGAAACTATGAAGGCTGAGATGAGATTTGTCATATCAAGTGTAAGTATATTTAATCATGTGACCGAATTTCTTCAGAAAAAGGAACTTCTAATACATAACCTTCACTCTCAACTTGAATTGTTGACAAGAACAATTTTGGGTAGGACCTACAAAGAGGAATTTATTCGAGATTTGAAAACGGATAAATTGGAAGATATGTCCTCAGAAACTGTTGCCTCTGGCTGATATTGTGATTGGAGATCAAATTTCTAGAGCGCTACAGAATGTGAAAGAGAAGGAAAGGAATTTCTTTTTTCTTTGGGCTCAGAAGCATTACATTTTCTAAATAACTTTAATATTGTATAATAAGTGTTAAATATCTTTTGAAGAAGTCCTCCTTCAGTTTATCTCTCCTTAAAAGTTTATCCTGTCTTGGTCCTCTTGAGAGACTCAGTGGCGAGAGTGTTCGACAAGTATTAGAAGTTACAAGAAATGCTATGAGATGTCCTGACAGACATACTAATGGATGAGTTGAAATTACTCCAAAGAGAATTTGCGGAAGAAGGATCTAGAATGGAGCCTATTGATGTTTACTGGAACCAGTTCTTCAGACTGCGAGACATTAGTGGTGTGGATCCTAAGTACCCAGTTGTGTCAAAGCTAGTGAAGGCTGCTCTATCACTTTCTCATGGTAGTGCTGACATTGAACATGGCTTCTCAGCCTCAGGAAGAGCTTTGACAGAAGACAGAGCATCAATGTCAGAGCGCACACTCAATGCATTGATGACGGTTAAAAGTAGCTTGGCAAATTTTGACAATCAACCTCATTTGGTGCCAATCACATCAAAGCTAATGGATAAGGGAAGAGTTGCATATAAAGCCTACAATGCCTATTTAGAAGATATAAAACATAAGGCACAAGAAAAATTAAAGAAGGATAGGAAAGAAAAAGATAGACTGGAAGCAGAGAAAAAAATTTTAAGCAGCTGGCAAAGAAAAGAAAGGTGATAGAAGAAGAACGAAAACTTAAAATTATGCGTAAGGAAGAGGATGAGGCGTTGGACAGTGCTTCAAAATTATTAAATGAAGCCAATGAGAGGCTCAAGAAGGCAATAAAAAATAAAGATTTTAAGGAAGCTGCACTTGCTCAGGCAATGATTGAAGGAGTGGCAAAAGTCTCAGATGATGCTGGTCAGCAAAGACAGACTTTAAAAAATGCACATTCTTCTATTGAGAAGAAAAAGACGAAATTAATTTCAGACTTTTTCAACAACAGAAAAAGGAGCCATTATATATTTCAAAGAAAAGGAAGAAATTCTTCCAAGCTGTGTCAAAAATAAACAAATTAAAAAATCATAATTACGATTTTTTTTTTAATGTTAATATTTTAAAATTATGTACTTTTTAAATGAAGAAAATAAAAATATCCTTCCAAAGAAAGAAGAAGAAAAGATAGGGGTGGCTGGGGAGGATCATTTTATTTTCTATCTTTATACTTGAATATATTTAGCATTATTGTTATTTGCCACTTTTTTTTTGCTCGATTAGTCACGTTTTGTCACTTTTTTGGTTCAATTAGTCACTTTTTAGACCTTGAAACCTGCTAGGAGCCCTGATAATACAGTGGTATCAGACAATTCATAATAGTTAAATACATTAGAATAAAATAACAGTTTGTAAGAATCTCCTAAAGTGTTTTACCATAGAAAAATGTTTTTAATTTTAACTATCAAAAAACACTCTTAATGTTGTCTTTGCTATTAAATATTATGTGAAGTATATTTTTCATAAATTTTGATTAATATTGTATTACATTGTGTAGGATGTGTATTTAATGGTAAAATGTGATTAAAGATTAATGCATCAATGCTTTTTTCCACAGGCAGGAGACAAATCTCTTGTGCCCACTATTGCTCATGAAATTGCTCACAGCTGGACTGGAAATCTTGTAACAAATAAGAACTTTGAACATTTTTGGTAAAACATTTTGGTTCATTCAAAATATTTGTTTCACTGTTGATTTTAAGAGATGCTTACTCACCAACGTGGAGGAGAATTGCCCAGGTGTACACGCCATTAAATATAATTTGAAAATTTTGCTAGTGCTTCCAAGGGATAATACCCTTGAGTAATCCATTCCTCCTTTTTTCAAAGATGTGTTCACTCTTGAAAATTCTGATTCAAATGCTTCTGTAAACTAAAAATTCACTGGTTGACAAGTTAACAGCAATATATCTGCTATACTGTGAGGGGTTGTTGTATTTGTAGTGATATCTTAGCATTAAGATTTATTGCAGTGAATTGATGCAACAAGCTTGGTCAGTTTAATTTTTTAAATTTAAAAATTTTCTGTTATAGGTTAAATGAAGGTTTTACAGTATTCTTTGAAAGAAAGATTCTTGGCCGCATGCATGGAGAAGCCTTTCAACATTTTGAATGTATTGGAGGCTGGATGGAATTGACACATGATGTAAGTGTGACACTAGAACCTCATTTATGGTCATATCGACAACAAAAAAACATGTTTGTCGCTTTCTCCTTGTTGCATTTTTTGTTAGATTTGTACCACCTAGATATTTTTGCAATTCTAGAAACACGATCATCTCTGGGTGCTAAAAGTATCCTCCTTTCCATAGTAATATAAAAATGGCTCTGAGAATTAACAGTGTCTTCTTTTTCATTGCAAAATGGACTCGTAAAAACACATTTAATATTCGTACAGCCAAAACATCTCTCATGTTTCAAACCACTTTAAGCCATAAGTCCCAGTCCAATTCACTCCTATCTGGCAGAAATTGCTTCACGGTCCTTGTAAAGCTTTCGTTATGTTGATGCATGTTTTATCATTTCAGGTGCAGCATTTTGGTGAACAACACAGTTTAACCCAATTGGTTCCTGACTTAAAAGGTGTTCATCCAGATGATTCATGCTCTTCTATCCCATATGAGAAAGGTCAAGCACTGTTGTTTTATTTGGAGACAATCCTTGGTGGGCCAGGTACACACAATGAAAGTCAAATTGAGAATTTTTATTTGTTAAAATATTGGATGTGTGTTTTAGAATTAAGTAAATCAAAAATGTGAATAACTATTTCTTTGGACCATTGCCTGGAGTCTGATAATGTGCAGATGTTTCTAAATTATTTGCAGCTCTAATATTTTTGTGATTATTGTACTTAAAAATTTAGTGGAGAATGATTGTAGTGGTATATTTAAGAAGAAATTGCTAAACTTTAATTAAATAGGTTACAGTTTTGAATTACAATTTTAGTTTGAATCTTTAAAACCAACCTACACTACTAAAAACACTTTAGTATCTACCTAAAATAACATTTTATTGATTTTTTAAAATCAAGATTTCTATTGCAAAATCAATGTGCAGGTTGCAATTCCATGATTATCTTTCAGTGCATTTTAATACATATGAGCAAATTTCGTTTTCACCTTTCATTTTATGCAAATTTTATATTTGATATTCAAAAGGGAGCTTTACCCTCTCTAAATGTGATTAACATGATACTTTAAATTCCTTACATAATATTTTCTGTTGATAAATTTACCGAATTGTTAATAAGTAAATAAATTTTTATGAATCTGCTAATGTTATTACTTATAAGACTAGACTTGTGTGTGTGGTGTGTGACTTATATATTCTTATGAGTAAGGCAACTTTTTGCAACAAATGCAAATTTTTTTTACGCGTTCTACGCTGCATGTAAAGTTCTAAAACCAAAATTCCTCCTACATAGCGTGTATAGTAAGTGAGTTATAACCGCAACATAAATGTAACTTTTTGCATATATGCAACCACCTGCAACTTTTTAAAATATAGCTTAAAATTAATTAATATCAAATTATTATTTCCTTTTTTGCTCTCTGAATCAACCCTTCGATCATGTGTGTCTGGTCTTGCGAATGCCGAAGTATTGTGGATCAAACAAGTTCATGGTAAGAAGGTGTTCGTCCTAAGACGAAAATGAAATAAATGGCAAGAAGTACTTTAACACATTGGTTGGCACTCTTGACAATCCAGAGGAAACTTGCATAATCGACTGCAGAGTTTGCGAGGTGAGTGTCGATCATCAATATGTTGTTCGCCTTGTAGATGACGTTTTAAAATCTCTGAATGTTGAGCGAAAGGATTTTGCGCTTCTTCTAACCAATACAGCACATTATATGACTGCGGCTGGTGCATGTTTTCAATGTTAAAGAAATGACTGGCCAAGGAACGGCCATTCAAC
Source organism: Metellina segmentata (assembly GCA_947359465.1). Taxonomy (NCBI): domain Eukaryota; kingdom Metazoa; phylum Arthropoda; class Arachnida; order Araneae; family Tetragnathidae; genus Metellina; species Metellina segmentata. The sequence goes on along the minus strand of OX375881.1, from coordinate 2,585,088 downwards.
TTTCTTCTGTATTTCAGTATGTATTATAATACTGTTGTACATGACTAAAATTGACAGTATATTTTGAATTTTGTTTCATTTTTTACAAATAATTTATTTTAGAATTTAGTGTATCAAAAATAAACACAACTTTATTTCCATAAATGCAACTTTAAGGAATGATAAATGCAACTTTTCCCATTTTTACTGCAACAAAAAAGTTGCCCTACTTATGAGATATGTTAAAGGAGGACATTAAGAAAGTTTGTGATCCATTGCAAATTTATAAATGTATGTCATTTTATTTCTACATTCAACTATCCTTTTTGCAGAAGTTTTTGAAAAGTTTTTGCGGTCATATGTTGCTGAATATAAATTCAAGTCAATTGATACAGATATTTGGAAAGCTTATTTGTATGAATATTTTTCTGACAAAGTAAGTCTATGTTGAGGCATAAAGTATTAAATGAATGTAAGGAGAAGAGAATTAAAAGCACTAAGAAATCAGAAACTGAAAAGATAGTTCAAAAGTAACCTAATTTGTTTTCTTCACCAACAGATGCAATATGAAGTTCATAAAATGCACCTGGTATTGCAGTCACATAGGCAATTTGCAATCGTTAACAATTGTTTTTCTGTAGCACTTGGGTGGGGCTGAAATTCAGTGTGAGGTTTAAAGAGTAGCTTTATGAACCGATTTTAATGACATTACATTTCGATGAATGCTTTTTGTTTGGAGATTTTGTTTTATTGGGTGTGGAAAGTGTTATCTTTTAGATCAGATACATTTGCTGCTTCTCTTTGTAGCCCAGTGGATAGAGTTGCGATTTAAAAATCGGAGGGTTGGGAATTAGCTACTGGAGAGTTGTGAATTCGAAACTAGATCCAACCAAAGACCATTGTGTACGTATTGGGTGGTGTTCATTCAATCAGCTATGGCTTCAATTATCCTCACCTTGGTGTGGTGTGGAAATTTGTACTAATGACTTATTGAAGGGGTGACTCCAAAGAGTGCCAATACCGTGACTAATAGTCTATTGTACTGAAACCCCTGCTGGCCCACTAAAGACTGGTTGCCGAAATAAATTTCAGCATGCACCTAATCGGAATGTTTGACAGTTCCCAGGGTTCGATACGACGGCATCCCAGATATTCGAATCGTTGGGCAGAGTAATGGTCACAGTCAACACAGAATGTGCATAGAGCTCTCCTCTACCATCCGACAACCTCTACATAATGGGTCATCTGTAACACCCATAATGGTGAGGGTACAGTGGCCAGTTAGGAGGCCAATAGCTACTCTGATTTCTTTTCTGCTCAATTTCAGCAGTTCCCTCCATCTATCCCAGGGAGATTGTTGATTGGCTTGTCTGATCATTATATTGAAAGCCATGCATGGTAGGACTTGGCGAGGAGTAAACCCTCTAACCACATTGTGAGGTAGACCCAAACAGGCTCTGGTTCAATAAATGGTGTATCAGATCCATGTTTTATTAAAGGGTCTGCCATTTCATTACCCACAATGACCAGGAACCCAGACAAGAGACCCTTCGATTCTCTCAGCCAGATCTTCAAGCGCATTGGGACAGTCCCACACTGCTAGCAGTGACTCTGTAAGGCCTTTAGGGCTGCCTGTCTGTCAGAGAAGATTTTGATAACCCTCTTAAGAACTCCCTTACTGAGGCAGTTGTAAGTACAGGCAGAGATCGCGAGAACCTCAGCCTGATATACAGTGGCCAACTTACCCACAAAGAAAGATAGCCTTATTTTTCGATTAGGACAAAAGGCACCCAAACCAGTGCCATGAGATGTTCTTTGAACCATCTGTGTACCAAAATTCCTCACCTCCCCCAATCAGACCGGAGACAGATCTCCATTCCTCTCTGGTTGGAAAGATATGAAATTTATACACTTTTTTAATTACGCCCGCCATTGTCTTCTCAGACATGAGGCGATTTGCAGTTCAATATAGCACAGAGGTTGCCCCAGGAATACCAGATCAGCTGTTGATCGCATCATTCGACCATGGTTCGAAATAACAAGGTGTTGTCTTCATATCTTTCCGTCTGGGATTCATCTCAGTCTGCAAGCAAATAACTCGTGTTGCTGTAGCGCGACATAAATTCAACTACTGATCAACCTATCATTTGCCAGATTGCAAAGTTGGGTTTTATTGATAGGGTTGTTCATAACAGTTAATATTTGAGGCTCTGGGGCTTAAATTTCTGTTCATATACTCCTATTAAGCTGCAGTGAAATTAAGCATAATAACTTGAGGCTAATTTAAAATATACAGGTATTAAAAAATATATGCAATTGAATGTAGCAAACATAAACTTTTTGTACGAAATCATGAAAAATCAGGCTTTTTAATGTTGAGTACTAATTTTTATCTAAAACAACCCAACCCATCCAAGTGACACGTTTCAGATTTCTTGTTTAAAATTACCAAAACTTTTAATATGCTTTTTCAGAATTTAAGTTGACTTATCTCGAGATAAAACAATGATTATGCATGCTAATTTATTTTCTACCAACCACTATAATTTCTGTCAATGATACCTTAATACACCAAAGTCATCTGTTTTCACTCATGCTTATTTCTTTCCTTCAAGTTTTCTGTTTCTTTTTCAGGAGGATGTTTTAAACAAAGTGGATTGGAATGCTTGGTTATATACACCTGGTATGCCTCCCCTTAAACCTGAGTAATTCATATTTTTATAATTGCTCTTCATAATAAATTTAAGTATTGAAAATATAATAAAGTACTATATCCATTTTTATATTTGTTATGCGAGTCAAAGTTAGACTAAAAAGGCTTTTTTTTATCTGTACTTCATACAACTGTTACCAGTATTATTAATCTGAAAATGAATTTTCCACTTCATGATATTAATAAATTACGAGTAATAAAAATTATAATAAATTGTGCAATTTGATTTTTTATCCACATACTAGTACTAGAAGTCATTTGCTCATTAAAATATGTTTGTTAATTTCTCCCAATTAATCTATTAAAAAATTATGCTGCAATAAAATATGTGAATGTTTAATATTTAACCTGAATGTTAATGTTCTGAATATTAAATGTTGATTAAAAATTGAACAGAGCAATCACTTCTCTTTCATAAAAAGAATGCAAGCATCATTCAAGTGTACGGAAAATAATTTTTTAAACATTGTGTTTACTTTTTTATAGCTTCTTCAATTTACTTCAGATGCAAATATATATACATGATATATCCATCCATACACTCCATTTCATATTCAATGCACTTCTGTTGTAAGACAATCTACAAAAGTTATTTTTGATAGTGACTACTACAGAATTCGTTTTTGAGTGATTAAGAATATAACCGTGTGTTCGTTTTCAGTAAAAATGATGAATTTTTGACGTATAATCTTGAGCTTAGTTTTTCTATGAATATGTTTTACTCGTAGTATTCTTGCACCTTGTAAGTGATGTTTCCAAATTACATCATCGATGTGAAAGCATGGTAAATTAAATTGTTACGGCATTCATGACTAATTTTTAGTTTAAAACAAACATATTTTTTCTTGAAAATTCCATTCAGCAGCGCATGGAATAACAGAACCTATGTTAGAAATAAATGTCCTCAACACAGGCAAATTAAACGTAATGGATTACAAGTTTTCAAAAAACAGATGGTCAAGCCTGATTATGGGTTCTGATCAATTTTTCAATATCATTAAAGAATTTGGTATTGGGACTTGGAGAGTTGTAAATAGAAATGGGCTTAAATTTTGGAAACATAGTTGTAATAATTGTTGCTTGAATATAGTTGAGGAGAGGGGTCATTTCTTGATGGTAGAAGGTAGATTTTTTGAAAAAAAATTGCAGTGTTTCTTTCCTTTGGCTTTTGAGTTTGAGGGTACATCAAGGTCATTCCTGTAAATGTTATAGTTGGGCCTGAGGTGAGTCTCTTGCAGACAGATCACATCAAGGTTGTATGTGTTTGTGAAGTCTCTAAGTTTGATTATCTTGTTGCATATATGATTGTCATTCCATAGACATACAAAGCCCAAGGTTTGTTTCACCCATCGGATGTTAGAGGATAAACATTGAGTGAGAACGAATATTTCGTCAAAAGGAATTTGTTGCATGGAGCTTGCTCAGGATCTCACTGATCCCTACAAATGGAATATTGACAAGAGCTCCTTAAATATCAAATAAAAAAAAGTAAACAATTAATTCTGACGTTGCCAGTTGCTGAGTAGCAACATTACGCTTTTATGATCAATGAGTTTTTCGTTTGGGCTTTTTGTGTTCCATTACAAAATATTAGTTATGTAAAATGGAACATTTTAAATAATATTTTTTCATCAATTAAGTATTTATATCGTGGGAAGAAATAAATATAAATTAATTTCAAACATAAATATTATAATTTAATTTGCTTCGAAAAAAATTGATTTTCGAGAAATATTGGTAAAATAATATTATTGGAAACTAGATTTTCGATCAATACTGGTAAAACGATCTGAGGTGCAATCAAGAATAGTTTTACCAGCGATTTTAAATTGTTTTGGGCCCCCTACTGCACACCTAGGACAAATAGAATCGATTGACTGAAAATTATTCTTCAAGAACTTTGAAAAATGTTTACTGAAAATTTTGAAGTTAAGCAACAGTGCGTTTGGATTAATTTTCACGTTTTTATACTTGCTTTAAGAATATAAAACATAATAAATTGCTCCTATTTCAAAATGCTCCATATATGAAATTGCTATTTGTTTTGAAAACCATTGTAAAATTAGAACTATTAAAGCAGTCATCAAATACTTCCTATTTTTTGTGGTGTAATTAATAGTGATTAAGTACTTTTAATTCCCAATATAAGCAATGAAAGTTATTGAATAAGTGGTTTAATAGTGCTAATCTTTGAACTTTCATGATTAGGTCATTCCTTTTTAATTCATGTTAATAATCTTCTCTTCAGACAGTCAGGTGCTACCAGAATTTCTTCAGTTCTTCAAAATTTCTTCACTTATCAAATGAAAAAACCCTTTTATGTGCTATATTTAGTTCCTTTTTCATAATTATCTTTATATGTGATATATGTTTTTGAAAAAACTATAAAATTCTGTTTTTTAAATATTCTATACTTCTACAACAGGTATGATTGCAGTTTGGCTCAAAAGTGTATTGATTTAAGCAAAGCTTGGTTAGAAGTTGATGAAAATGAACTTGGTCAATTTAAATCAAAAGATATTGAAGAATTTTCTTCAACACAAATTCGAGAATTTTTATCATTCCTGCTTCTAGAGGTATAATTTTTTTTGTATGTCTAGTTACATTTATTTCTTTGTCAAAAATTTTTAAAATCAAAATATAATATCATTATAATTTGTACATACACTCTGAGTCAAAAAAAAGTTGCACCTAAAAGGAAGTATCAGAATGCATTGAAATGTACAAGATTGGGAAAGTGCTTATGAATGCATAAGTGATTAAAATTTGAGACTGAAATATGCAAACTTTATCGAGAAAAATTAAAAAAAGTGGTATTTAGCAGGGTGTCAAGATTTAAATCACTTGATTTAAATCAACAGTTAAAATCATGATTTTAATCAAATGATTTTTTAAAAAATCATTGAATTAAATTACACACAACCAATCATATTTTTATAACTAAGTAAATACACCCTAGGAAAATCACAGAACTCGTCAAATGCTTTAAACTTTCAGCACTCATGGTGATTTCAGCACTAATGGCTACACCCAGTACTGATCAGGTTTTGAAAAAATGTTTGGCACTGGACACTTGCAAATAATCTGAAGTGTCTATGGACTAAGTAATCTGTGGAGTGTTGTGTCAGGGATTCTGCCAAACAATGAAGTAAAAAACAAGGTGACATCTATTTGAAAGTTTTGACAATGTTCATGCATAATTTTATAATATGCTATCAACAATAAAGCATTCATTCAAGTGTGGAAAGCATGGGAAAATATTGTATAATTATGTAATGCTTTAAAAAGTCCTTAGCTATTTATATTGTCTATGATCAGTAGGCCTACTTCTAAATGTCAAGACAGCCAAAGAGAAACCCCGCTAGTAAGTCTAAACTACTTGTTACCCCTTCAATTGACTGTGGCCAATGGCTTAGCTATAGTGATTTTTCACAACTACTTTTTTCAATTGAGACATAAATACAAAATAACACAGTTAATGTGAGTAATAATTTACTAAATAAAAAATACAACTGAGTTCTCTATTTGAAAGGATGAAAGTTTAAACACTGAACATCTTTCATTTTGCAAAATGCACGCTGAAACAATCACCTGTCACTTTAAGAGTAGTGACCCTCAACAAATATTTATCTAATCAGACTATAATTTAGGTCTGTCATTTACACTTACTATTAAAAGGATGATGTAATTTACTCAAGAAAATCTATGTAGGATGTCAACTTGTGTTTTAAAGCTAAACAAAATGTTTTACTTTTGCTTTTTTTTTGAAAATTTATTTTTAAAATGCATTACCATGTAACAAACTATGATTTATAGTAAAATAAATATTGGTTCACATGTCATGTCAAAAACTCAATTTTGTATTTAACAAATTTATTTATCTCTACTATTATAAAAGGAAGTCTTTGTCTGTTTGTTTCTTGCCACAAAATCCTGATGATTCTCTGGCACTTACTGCAATGATATTTGGCACACAGGTAGTCCCAAGTTTTTTGCAATTTTTGGATCACGGCGAATTTTAAAATTCAACCTAGAACATTTAAAAAGGAATTTAATGAAATTTATCATTATTGAATGCTACAGCATAAAAGGGATCACAGATTCTAAATTTTTTGTTTCCATTTTGATTTTGAGCGGAAGAATGATTTTCCAGCCAGACGATAAAAACAAACAATCTTTTATTGGAGTCAATTAGTTCTTTTTCTATCTCCTAGACCGTTAAAGATACGAGTAAAGATTTCAATAGATTTGAAATCTGAGAAAATTTCACTTTAGATCCATACCTAAAAATATGATTTTCCTTAAAGAAATAACTTTTAAATTGAATATTTCTAAGATTTGATAATGCATAAAGTTTGATAATGCTCATTGAATAATGCATCACCAGATTGTGACGTCACGATAACTTTCCCTTTCCAAAAATAAACAGATTGCATTTTGTGCCCCTCGCATTAAAAAAAAAATTACATTTCCTGCTATACTGCCAGTTGTACCGCTCTAAACGCGGCTTCTTTGATCAAGCAGACACAAAGCAGATATATTCCAGAATTCCCTAACTGGAGATCATAAAACTCCTTTCAAGTGATCAACTGTCCATAACTAACCCTAGAAGTACTATTCCAGCACTCCATTTGACATTGCATCGGACATAAATTTCTAAGCACTTGAAACAAACGCTCTTCATCTGACATTACACTGACATCCCGATCTCATCAATCTCAAGCCCCTTGAGAACACTCGAAGTTCCATAGACATCTGGTTTTTTCCATTCAAAGGCGTCCTGCAAGACGTTACAATTTTCCACAGAGACTACTGAGACCTGATAGCGAGAACAAGCTTGCTTACGTACCATTCTTATCCCAAAAAACTTCTGTAAACTTGCTGTACATATCTGCTAAACTGTAATAGATGTAGTGGTGAAACCAAAGATCTTATTCCTTTACGCTACTATTTCATTTCTGTCACCACACCATTTCATCCGGTACACCTGCCCTCTTTGTTTTCAGTGGAGAGCAAAAAATAAAAAACATTTTGACAGGCATTGTTTATTTCTTTTTCGTAAAAGCGGATCCGTTAAAGATAGATGAAAAAATTAAACAGATTTGAAATCTGCGGAAAATTTTACACCAGAATAACATTTTGTACCACGGGCAACGCCGGGCTAGCCACGCAGTGGCTAGTAATTATTATAAAAACAGTGTATATGGCCTACGGAAGTTTAAATTTTAAAAAAATCAGATTAAAATTTTTTTATTAATTACTTGATTTAAAAAAAATTGTGATTTTCTTTTACATCCTGTCATTTAGTATGGCATATGACCATCATTATGCCTAATGCATCATGCCAAGTGCCTTTGTAGTGAGTCGTACAGGCTTTTTAATGAATTCTTCCCATGCTGATTGACCCTGTAACATAGTTCCAGCAGATTACACGGTACAGGTGGAGTGGTGACTTCTTGTCCAATGGCATCCCATACATTCTCAATCGGGGACAGGTCCGGTGAGTATGCCGGCCATGTTAAGATATTGTTGTGAGGTAGACAAACTCTAGAAACGGCAGCAATATGGGTCAAGCATTGTCTTGTTGAAAAAGCTTGTGAACCTGGGAGTTCATGAATGAGAATGTAACTGTCTGTAAAATTTCTTGTACGTAACGCTGGCCTGTCAAAGAGCCTGTAACATATACCAAAGGTGATTGGGCAACATACGCAATTGCACCTCAACCTGACACCAGGTCTTCTGGACGTGTGACGCTGCACAACAAACCGTGAATCTTGGCGCTGACCTCGTTACCTCCACACAGGGATTCGATTGTCGTCTCCACCCAGACAGAAGCTGGATTCGTCAGTGAAGACCACTCAATGCCATTAAATGCCCCATGTCCGTCTGGCACAACACCATTCCAATCTTTGATGGCAGTGCAATGCTGTCTGCATTTTTGCATCTCCAATGCAGGTGTACCACTCCTTCAAATTTCATTTATACCTGTCTTCTCCTTTCAGGTGCAACTTTTTTTTTGTCTTAGAGTGTATAACATATCAGTTACTTTAGTTTTATCTTTCAAATATGTTGCAATATGTTAAACTTAAATTTTATTTCCATTCTCAAATCTCTTATCCTTATGACGATTTTTAGTTTTCGCATTCTGTGTATACATTTCACAAAGAAACTGTTTAAGTATTATATTAAAAGAAAAATATTTCCAACCATTGTAAACAGATAGGTTAATAGTTAATAATTTTGCTTTCAAAATAAATTTTCACTTTAAATTTACAGTTACAAGTGTCATAAAATAAATGCATTTTCAAACCTGGCAATCTAGGATCAAGAAGATATCAATATGATTTCTCATTCGCTGTGCTAAATTACACTTTGTTTTAAGATATATTTGTTTTAATTTGTAAAAAGAGAGTATTCAATTTTTATTTTGCTGTTCTTTTGAATGGTCATAATTAGAAGTTTTTCCTGAAAATGAAAGTATTACTGCACTCTTAGTTAAATTTCAATTCAGAAGTTATTTAACACAAATCGTCTTTCTTGTAATAACTTATAATTCGCCCAAAATTGATAGTGTATTCCTTATAATTTTCAATTAAGGTGCACATAAAAATGGTTTTCACGATAAATTTGGACAGTAATTTTAAAGTTCCTGTAAATATTTTCTGCTGAGATGCCTTTAAATTTGTGATAAATGGCACTGAGAGTTTAATAAACATGAGGGAAAAGTTCTCACCCCTCTTCTTACAATTTACTTGTAATTTCTAATTATTAAAAGCACAAAAACAAAACTATGCTGATAATCTGTAAACTTTAATGCATCTTAAAATTAACAAACTAATTTGTTAAGTATTATTGAAATACTAAAAATATTCGAATTGGTTTTTAATATACAATGAATTAAATAATTAATTTGTTTTATCAGCCTTGAATATCTAAAAATATCTAGTCTTTTAGTGAGATTCGTATCAATTTGTGGTGTTTGTAACTGGCTAATTTTAATGTAAGAATTGTTTTGTTTTCTTCAGCGTACATTAAAGTTGCATAAAATCTTCACAAGAATCAAATAATTTATCATAAAAATATGAACACTCCAGTCCAATATATGACTCTCAGATTATTAGTCCAACTTCTGTCTTGTAACAAGACTGGTGAAGCTTTTTGTCAAAATTTATCTTTAAAAATATTTAAATCCTAGGTTTTAATAACTTTTTTTGTCAAACTTTATTTCCTTTCTGAAATTAAGATGCATTTTTGGTGACAGACAATATATGTGGTCGCGATATTATATCTGAGAATAAAAAAAATTAATTGCATAACTTTATTACACCATCTACTAGCTTGGAGTTGTAAAACAATTTAAAAGACTGGAGCAAATTAGATTTAATTTTCCACTCCACCCATTTTATTGAATTGGTTTGATGTAAAGGTCAAACTCAAATGAATGCAACCCATGCATAATGAACAATTCTCTTTTGTAACTAAATTAGAAAGAATTCATATTGAAAATGTTTTTAGAGCAGCAAAAGGATACATACATCACTAAGATACTGGGATAATATGTGTATACTACTAAGATCTTTCTCTGGTCAGTATGTACAACCAGACAAAAAATAATGGAAGTATGCTAAGTATATATTATTGTAAGTATTATAAATTGATTAGTGAAAAGTGATCTCATTGAATCAAAGGCCAGTACAGTCAGTACCAACTATATGGTCAACCTCTTATGAGGTCACCCCATTTATAGGGTCATTTTTCTAAAGTCCTGTCTAACTTACTAGGGAACATGTGTTAAAGCGCACTGCTTATACAGTCATTTTATTTTACTGGTTATCGGTTATAGGGTCGGTTTTTTATCTTTTCAATGAGGTTATCATTTTTTTTTTGTTCAAAAATAGTAATTGTTGTAACATTTTTTGAGGCGGGGAGCAACACAGGGAATGACCAGAAGAAAAAAGTCTTTGCGGTTTCAGAGAGGACCAGAATTTATGTCTTTACTTCACTCCCCTTCCCCTCATTTCTCTTTTGCGTGGAGTCATCGTCAGCATAACCCCCCCTCAATTCTCTTCCAAGCACAACAGGTGGATAGCTGTTTCTTTCGGATCATACATGACGAATAAGAATATTAATTTGTATAGAAAAATTTTATTTGTTTTTTAGTTTGCTAACAAATTGTTCCTCTGCGCAAAATGAAAACAGAAACGAAAAAAGTAAGTATACAATTTGCGATCTTTTATGCTGTTGCCATTCCACAGAAAACAATAACAATTATAAATTCATTTGAAAATGTTCTAGATTGAATTTTAAAATTTGCCAGGACCTAAAAATGGCAAAAAATGTGGACTACCTGTGTGCCAAATTCCATTATTGTAAGTGTCGTAGATTCGTCAGGACTGTTGATAACGAAAAACAGAAAAACAAACACTTCCTTTTATAATAGTGGAGATAAGTGCATTGAATAACAATGCACGTACATATGCGCACTGTTCTTAGATTGGTAACGTAAGTGAATTAATTTCAGTTAAAAAAAATATTGCATATTTCTTACTGTAGTTTTTACTTTGCGAATTAATTTTTTAAATGTTCTTAAAAGTTTAATTATTTGTTTATGAGCACTATATTTTGATAGGTGAATAGAATCCTGCCATAAATAGATAGTGTAGTATTGTTTTGTATTTTTTATGGTCTGATTTTTCTGGACCGCTGAGCTGACCCTATAACCGATACTGACTGTATATATATAGGAAGTTAAATAAGTTTTAGAGGTATACAGGGAGATTTAAGTTGTAGGCATAAAAAAAAATATTTTAGCATATTTTAATTATAATGCATTATTTTTTTATATTTTATAATGTATCAAAATAGTTGTTATTATTTACATCTGTTGTAAGGATATTTAATTTGAACTTTCTTCAATCAAAATAGATCTGACAGTTGTGGAAAATATGAATTAAAAATGTTTAATTTTAGCACTTGCAAAAACTGTATTTTAAACTTGTTGCATGTTTAAATTAAATATTTGCAAGTTCATTAGTAAATTAGTGAAATCCAAATTCGCATAGTAAGCTTTCATTGAATACTTATTTTCAGAGAAAATAAAAACCTTACAAATCAAGGACTTACCATTGTAAATTAATTTAACATGCTTGTAGAATAAAAATTCTAAAGAATTGTAATAGTAAACAAGCTGTTGCCTATATTGCTGTATTCAAAACATTCTACAGTTGATAAGATGGCTTATACATCATATAAACTCTTAAAAAGGCAGCTATTTTGAAGAATTTTCAAAATCCATTGTACATTTGTTAATATAATTTTTAAATGAATACTTACTTCATTGTTTAATTTATGTCTATTTTAGAAGCCACTAAGTATAAAAAAATTGGAAAAATTAGATGAAGCTTACAAACTTGGAGAAATGATGAACTCTGAAGTGCGATTTCGGTAATTAAATTATTTAATCACTTCTTTCTGGTTAATATCATTCCTAAATGTTTTGTTCTCAGTTTCTTAAATTAATTATGGTTTTCTCTAAAATTCAAGCAAATTCATTGATTAAATGTGTTTTGGATTCTGATTTTTAAGCAAATGTATTACAGTGCTAAAAATCTCTGCTAAATGGTTGTTTAAATCCCTGTTTGAGAAAATGAACTTTTTTATTGGTACCTCAACGGATTTGTGAAAAGTAGAGAAAATCTCAGGCCACTATTGGGATGAATCTCAGGTCACATAAGCATTTTTAATTCGAGACTAAACTTCCCAGATGGGAACTAAACTTCAGAAAAACACTTTCTGGGGAACAACCGAAAATAATACCTATACTAGATCTGTCCAAAAAGTATCCAGCTATTGCTAATGTAAGACTGGCTTGATGTTACTTAGCAGGCAAAGAAAGTGTCATTGGTGCCATATGCATGAAAAGTCACAAATCCATTGGTTGCTAAATGCCCTTGTGTGAAGGTATAACTAACTATTTCTGATCTCTTCACTCAACTCTCAGCAGTACATTACTCTTGAGTAGAAGTGGTTCATCCTTCTCTTATGTTTTAGCAATTGTTAAAGTCAATTGAGAAGTCAGCAGACTAAATTCAGCGCTTTTGGCATTCTTATGCTTTATTAAAAGTACTGTTTTTCACAATGGCTATCTTTCAAATAGATCTCACTAAAATACATGTAAAAGCATACAGCAATACCAGTATTTTCATGCTGATTTTTATCCATTATTTTTATATTGCAGATGGATTAGGCTATGTCTACTTGGACACTGGAAAGATATCATTCCCAAGGCTGTAAAATTCATCACGGAACAGGGGCGAGCAAAATTCGTCCGTCCTATATACAGGTACCTCAAAAGCTCTAATTTGTCAGTATTGATTTAATAAAAATAGCAGTATAGAATTCATGGTATCGAATGTATAATTAATTTGTTTTTATTGAAAAAAAAAAAGCTGTCTCATATAATCGCATAACTATGACTCATGTGTTGATGACTGAAATCGAATTTAAAATTTAAGCTGGGTTGGGTTTATGGTTCAAAGCTGTATTTGGCCATGGTGGGCCAAACACAAGACCAACTAAATGAAGTAGTGGATATACATACATAGAAAGTTTTATTAACACAAATGAGAAAACTACACCCAGGGAGGAATTGAATCTGCACCGCCTTCATCTCGCATGTTGCCAGTGCTGCGGCCCGTACACACTCAGCCAATTAAGATTTAATACTTATGGGGTATTCTACTTTTATGTGTGTGGCAATCACAGGTTTTAGTCAAGCAAATGTCTGTATCTGTTATTTATTTTAGAATTTTTAAGGGGGTCCGTGACACAAAAATCGTCACATTTTCGAATTTTTTTTTATTATTTTAAGAAATGCTCAGTGTTTTTCTGCTTAAAATGACGTCTAAATCATGTTTATATCTTAATTAGAACTAAAGCTATAATAATTTTTGTGGTGCGTTGTTTTGAAAATCTGACACTCTTGACAGTTGTTGTCATGGCAACACCATCTGTCTTTAAAACTTTAAATGCGTTTTTCTCCATGATACATTTTTTCAAGATTTCCTGTATTCAAATTGCTATAAGTCGAAATCCGATAAAGTTTAAGGATTGAAATTTGGAATATATCTTTTTCAAACATTATACTTTAATTTTGATTCAGCAATTTTGAAACAAATATTTACTTTCAAAAATATGACTTTAAAAAAAAATAACTTAAAATTTTCAAATTTTTTCATTCAAATATTTTTTATTTTTTATTAAATTAATATTTTTTAAATTGCTGAATCAAAATTAAAGTTTATAAGTTTATGAATAATTTACTGCAAGATATAACATTTTTAGCAATTTAAAATGACCCCTCTTTTTTTCAAAAAATTTAAATTTAAAATTTTTAAAAACTTTTAGAAAAATTTTGTGTTGTGATTTTGTTTATTAGTTAGATGGTTAATCAGTAAAAAAAAATTCCAAAATTATTAATAAATTTTTTTTTTAATGTGTCCCGGACCCCCTTAAGGGAAATGAATGCATTTTCGATATTATACTTAAATAGTGGAATGAATGGATGTTTCCCTTTTTTTGCAGGGATCTTTATGGATGGGATGAAAGTCGTGAAGTAGCAATTTCCACTTACAAGGAACATTCACCAGAATATATGTTCCTTGTGACGCAAAGCGTCGGCAAAGATCTTCATTTAGCGCCCACAGATGATTCCGAAAAATAAAATATCGCTTTAAAAAAAATGCCTTTGTAATTTTTTGCACCCATGTAATTAATAAAGTCTGTTTTTACAATGAACAATGGAATTTATGTTCTTTGACTTTTGGTTTAGATCTTAAGTGCATTCATCTCTACTGTTATAAAAGGAAGTGTTTGTCTGTGTCTGTGGACTGTCCTGACGAATCTATGGCACTTACAATACTGAGACTTGGCACTCGGGTAATCCGAATTTTTTTAGATTTTTCTATCGTGCCTGAATTTAATAATTATTGTTTTTCTTAAAATAGCAACAGCATAAAGAGATGACAGATTCTTGTTGGGTTAGCAGAGATAGTGGCCAAACATAAGGATGACAAACGTTACTTTTATTATTCACATATAATTCACAATACACACAATAAACTTAGAAAATACGGGAGCGCCTATTGTAACAGACTCCCTCTGAGTAAGGTCTCAGCAGCAACTGAGGTGAAGACGGTAAGCGATGACATTGGAGGTGACGTCAGATAGTTATGACGTATTGGTGAGAGGGAAAGTAAGGATTATTCTCCAACAATTCCCCTTCTTAATGCTTATTTTCACACATTCACAATTTTAAAAATTTATCAGCATTAATTAAAATTTATAATTATTTAGGCATTAAAACATAATCACAACATTTCTGATGTAAATACTTACCTAATCCTTTGGTTAACATATCTGCTGGCATATCTGATGAACTTAGATATTTTACACAGATATTTTTATTCTCATACATTTCGCGCACAAAATGATGACGAATGTCAATATGCTTTGTCCTGGAATGATAAACTGGATTGTGTACTAATTTCTGTGCTGATTGGTTATCACAGAAAATTGTTGTTGGCGATGTTATTGATTCTGGAGAGAGTTCATTAAGAAAGCATCTTAGATGTACAACCTCCTTTGACACATCAGATAGAGCCATATATTCTGCTTCTGTTGTTGATAAAGCGACAGTTCTTTGTTTTCTTGATTCCCAAGAAATAGCTCCATCGGCGAATTTTAGGATGTATCCAGTATATGACTTCCTATCATTGATGTCAGAAGCCCAGTCTGCATCTACGAATGCAATTAGCGGTTTTCCAGTTGGTTTGAATCTCAGTTCTTTATTTTTGGTTCCTTTCAGATATCTAAGTATTCTCTTTGCGGCAGTCCAATGCGCCTTGCCTGGATTGTTGTTAAACTGGCTCAGGAAATTTACTGCGTGCGTGATATCTGGTCTGGTAGCGACAGAGAGATACATTAGAGAACCAATTAAGGATCGATATGGAATATCTTTCATTTCCGACTTTTCAGTTTCATCTTTGGGACACATTTCTTTGGTCAGCTTGATACTGTTGTCCATAGGAGTGGATACAGCTTTAGCTTCTTGCATGTTGAATGACTGTAGTATATTTTCAATGTACCTTTCTTGCGACATTGAAATGCAATTTTCGTTTTGAGAAAATTCAATTCCTAAGCAATAATGTAACAGTCCTAGGTCTTTCATTTTAAAAGAATTTGATAAATTGTCCCTTATACTGTTATAGTTTTCTTTAGTGTTAGTAAATATTATTAAATCATCCACGTAAACGACTATGATTGCTTCAACTTTATGAGTTTTCTTGTGATAAACACATTTATCTGAAGACAAGGGTTGGAATCCAAGGTCCTTCAGTTTTTCATCTAATTTCTCATACCAATTTCTTCCGGATTGTTTCAGTCCATAAAGTGAGCGTTTTAATAAGCAAACTTGATCGTTGTTTGATGTACTTTGGAAACCTTCTGGCTGTTCCATGTAAACTTCTTCTGCCAAATTTCCATTTACATAAGCCATAACAAAGTCTAATTGATATGCTGTAAGATTATTTTCAACAGCATGTGCGATAACAGTTCTGATGGAATTTAATCTTGCGACTGGTGAGTAATTTTCCTCAAAGTCAATTCCCGGTTTTTGAGAACAACCTTTAGCGACTAATCGTGCTTTATATTTCTCAATTCTTCCATCCTGTGTATATTTGGTCTTTAATACCCATTTACAACCAATAACTTTTTTGTGTTTTGGTCTTTCAACAAGTTTCCAAGCATTTTCTTTTACGAGTGCCTCAAATTCACTTTGCATAGCACTTTTCCAATGATCCTTTTGCGGTCCACTCAAAGCCTCATAAACAGTCGGGTTGTTTACGGATAGGTCTGTCTGAGAAGTTTCAGTTTCACTTCTGCAGATCACGTGATATTCTTTTCGTGGTCTCCCCCTTTTCCCTGTCCTTGCGATTTTTGGACGACCGGTAGATCTTGTAAGTGGTTGAGTGGGGGGATTGGTCTCCCCTGAATCTAGGTCAGACGTAACTTCCTGTTCATCTGATGACGTAGCTTCCTCTTTTTCATTTGGAGTGTTAGACGGAGATAAATCTCGCGGAATATCTTCGGTGTTTATCCTTTCTTCAGAAGAGGCTTCTTCCAATGGAAAAATAAGTTCCAACTCTGCTTGAGAAGAGGGGTTGTTTTCAAACTCGTCAATGAATCTTACGTCCCGACTCGTAGTTACTCTTCTAGAGGATTTGTCCCACAGACGATATGCTTTTGATTCGGATGAATATCCAACAAAAATATGTTCGTGTGATCTTGGATCGAATTTTCCTTTAAACCGTTTATTGAGAACAAACGCTTTTTGACCGAACACTTTCAAGTAAGACACACTTGGCTTGATGTCAAACATTATTTCGAATGGAGTAGCATTTTCGGTTATGCTTCTTGTTGGAGAACGATTTCGAAGGAAAGTGGCACAGTTCACAGCTTCCGCCCAAAAGCTAGCTGGTAATTTCGATTGGATTAATAAACACCTGGCCATTTCAACAATTGTACGGTTCATTCTTTCTGCTACGCCGTTTTGTTGGGGTGTTATTACAGCCGACTTTTCTCTTCTAATTCCTTCTTGCTCTAGGTAGTTGTTGAATTCGGTTCCACAATATTCGAGTCCATTATCTGTTCGGAGTGTTTTTATTTTCTTACCAATTCGATTTTCCATGACGGCTTTGAATTTCTTGAAAGCGTTTTTAACTTCATCTTTTGATTTTAGAAAACTTGTTTCTACATATCGAGATTTGTTATCAATGAAAGTAACAAAATAACGTGAACCACCGAGAGATGGAACTCTCATTGGACCACACACATCTGAATGAATAAGTTCCAATAGGTGCTTACTTTCATATTTTGATTCTTTAGGAAATGGTTTAGCAGTTTGTTTACACTGAATACAAATTTTACAGTCTTTTAGAGGATCAGTATTGTTAAAAGACATACCTCTAACCATTCCTTCTGCTTTCAATTTCTTTAAATCATTTTCGTTTAAGTGTCCGTATTTCTCATGCCATTTATGGAATTCGGTAACTGTTGCAGCGATTTCGACAGTTGGTTCAACGTAATATAGATCACCACTGCGCTTTGCATACAAAAGTATAGTTCCATTTGGCTCTAGTATTTTCGCTTCTCGTTCGGTGAAAACCACAGATCTGTTATTCGCAGTAGCTTTTGACATAGAGAGAAGATTATTTTTCAGTTCAGGAACACACAAAACATTTTCGAGGCGGATTGTTTTTGTTTGATTCCCTGCTGGTACGGTGATACGGATAGATCCCTTTCCAGTTACTTCAGTTGATTTATCGACAGCTAGTTTCACGACTGAATTCGTTTGCTTGTTTATTTCGAAGAAGAGGGTTTCATCGTTGCACATGTGGGAAGTAGCTCCACTATCCAGACACCACAATTTCTTTTCTTTATTGATGTCACTCAGAGAAGTAGCTGTTGATGCGTATTCGTCGTTTCTTTTCGCAGTCATCGTTGCTTCGTGTTTTGAAGCTGCGTTCTTTTTATCAGCTATTTTCTTGCGACATTCGAGAGCTTTATGGCCGGGTTTGGAACAGTAGTTGCATTTGAAATTACGAAAAGGCTTGTTAAGATTGAGATTTCTATTTTGATTGTATCTCCAATTTTCGGTGTTTGTTTTCAGATTTTGATTTCCCTTTTTGTAGTACGAATGGTAAGCCTGCTGTGAATCAGATTTATTCTTATCTTTCCTTGCTTCCCATTCTTCCATTAATTTAATTTTCAAAGCTTCCGGTTTTGGCAGCTCATCTCGGGATTCAATTGCACATCTGAAATTGTCAAAGTTTTCAGGAATGCTGTACAAGAGGAGAATACATATAAGATCATCAGCGATTTCTATTTCCATTTCATTGAGTTTGTCCACTGTTTCAAAAAAGTTGTTCAAGTGTTCACACATGTTTTCGCCATCAGTCATCTTTCGGAAAAGGAGTTGCTTTAACAAGGTAGCCTTTTTAGCTGGTCCTTTTGATTCATAGACTGATTTTAATTTCGTCCACACTTCGTTTGAAGTTGTGCAGTATTTTACGTGACATAATTCACTAGGAGACATCCATAAAATGATATCAGCTTTTGCCTTTTTATCCGATGTAATCCACTTTTTTTGCTTTTTCTGGCCTGCGTCAGTTGCTTCATCAGCTGGTTTTGTTTCGTTTCCAATCACAAAGTCCCAGTGATCGTTTTTGATCAAAACAGCTTCTATTTGTAATTTCCATGTGAGATAATTATCTTTAGTAAGTTTTTCGATGCTTGCGACATTTTGCTCAGTATCAAAAAAAATCAACTTACAAAATTGTTCCAAGATGGATGCCGTTTCAAGTGCGCGTCAGCTACGACGAGTCCTTTGTTTAAGAGTAGCTTTCGATGTACTCCAATTGAACTGGTTATTCTGAGTAGCCTGGGCCCATAACCTTTGTTGGGTTAGCAGAGATAGTGGCCAAACATAAGGATGACAAACGTTACTTTTATTATTCACATATAATTCACAATACACACAATAAACTTAGAAAATACGGGAGCGCCTATTGTAACAGACTCCCTCTGAGTAAGGTCTCAGCAGCAACTGAGGTGAAGACGGTAAGCGATGACATTGGAGGTGACGTCAGATAGTTATGACGTATTGGTGAGAGGGAAAGTAAGGATTATTCTCCAACAATTCTAAATGTATTTTTTCCGTTTAATGTTTCGAGGAACGATTTCAGCGGACGAACAAAACAAATAAAGTTTTAACTGGAGTTATGTAGTTCATTTTTCTATCTCCTAGATCGTTGTTGCGATCTTCGGACAGGTGTCATGTACACAGATAGGAACGAACGCTTTTGCGTTCTGGTCTTGTGTTCTATTCCATTCTCAACCAACATTCCTCCCCCACGGGGTGTTCGGTCGTTGGTCCCGGGGAACCAGCGGACTTAGAGTAGACGCGTTTTTTTAGGCACCGGACGGTGCGGTGTATGTATCGTAAACTTCATTTAATGATGCACAAAATAAACGTGTATGTCCAAATTTGGTAAGCAGTGTCCCTCTGTTCTTAACCTCAACTACACATATTGTCTTGCAAAGTAGACATCGCTCTGACAATCGTTAAAGTTAAGAGTACACATGTCAAAGGTTTTGAAATCTGCGGAAATTTTTACATTAGATCGATACATTACACCATTTGATTTTCTTTTAATAAATAATTTTTCAATTTATATTTTCTCAAGAGATTGTGACGTCACGCCGATTGGATGTCTTCGCAATTCTGATTTGGATATTTGACAAAGCCGTTAAAAAAATGAACTGGTGTTTCACTCCATACACATGTACCAGAAAAATACGTTTGAAATAATGTTCACATTTGAAATTAGGGTAGCTATAACTACAATTAATCTCGATCTACGATTAACGACTTTGTCGAGGCTATCTTGGAAATTGACACGAATTTTAGGATTTAATATCTGGGTATAAAGGTAGTCAAGTCATGAAAGTTCATACTTAGACTAATTTAGCGATGCAGAATCTGGTGTTTCCATTAGAAATTTCGTTGTTTGTGCCAAATTTGATATGAAGTGTATGTGCAACTTTTTGGGGTTTGAATTTATAGAGGACCAGAATTATTACCCATTGAATGATACCTTTGAATTTGCTCTCGTATGAATAGTGAGTCATTCTGTGTCAAATCCACGATTGATGAAATGTGGTGTGTAAAGTGGTATTGCATAGTTACAACTGAAAGCAATAATTGTTTGCCTACCGATAACTAGAACTGATTTGCTAACAAATTCATCTCCCTACAGAATGAAAAATCCGCAATTTTTTTTGGTTCGTATAGTAACGTTAATTATACTCTATAATAAAAATATCGACGCATTAAGAAGAAGTTGTCCGATTGCGATAAAAATTGGATGCCAAGAACATACATAGAAAAACAAACTATTCAAATTTCAGAACAATTGAATGATTTATTTCAGAGTTTGACCGTTAAAAAGGGAGGACGTCAATAAGGCTTTGGTCCACCTCCTGGGAGAGACTAGGGCAAAAATAAATTCTGAAGTGCACAATGAATAAATTAGTTTTTGCCTTGGGTGCTGAATTCGGGTCGTGCCATAAGTTGATATCTCCTCTAATACATCCACGATCTTAATGAGATCTGCTTTGAATTTTATAATACCATAGTGTCTTTCGACCCATTGAGCTTCAAAAAGTCCAGAAAGTTGTTACCCAATGTTTATTCAAGACGCTACTGCAACTTGTTTGATGATGCCAATTACGCACGCTTGAAATGGGCGAAGATTTGGACATAGTCCAATTCAGTCGATGGCTGAAAATGACACTGGATTCCATTTACAGCAATTTTTTTAACTTCATTTACTGCATCGCAACGATTACATGTCATCACACTACACGTGTCTGTACCAATACTAACCATTGTGGAATAATCCTATCCCAAATTCTCAACTAAACTAACAACTTTGTGACCAATCGCAACTCCAGTTCGCTTTATATTCAGCCGAAGTTGACTGGGCTTCTTTGGGAGCCATGAAGCTGAAAGTGCTTAAAACTCCAACGTACGTCGCAGAACAAATTTTCCCCTAATTTTAACAAAATTTTGGCCGAATTTTTTTCAATCCTAAGTTACGATGTTCTGCAGTGCAAAGCTCCTTGACACGCCTTTTTTTTATAGCTCCCTACACCACCCAAATGACCACAAACACTTTATAAATAACACATCAATGACAAAATATTTAACTCCAAAGGTTAGCGACACAATTGCAAATTCTGAAAGTATACCTTGGTTTGAAATAAAGTAAGTTAATTATAATTGTTTTATGCATTATAAATATGTAATACATATTTAGCCGATAATTGTGTTTTGCGTCTGTTTTTGATTTGACTGCAGTTTTCAAAATTCGGATAATATGCCTACAGAACAATTGCAATTGCTTGGAGTTGTGTTGAAGAACACTGAATATTATTCTGCACCTGGGTTTTGGAGTGCTACTATTTGATTTTGGTAAAAAAGCAAACATATCTAAAAGCGTCCAGAAATTTTCATGAACTTCCATTCTTCTTGCTTCACCAGTCACGAATCTTAGTACAGATGTCAATTGAGAAATATGGGAAACATCTGTAGTTTCATCAAGCACTGTCCTATAGACACCTGTTTCACGAACGTGTGCAACGATATGAGACTGGATTTCCATGACAAAATAATGAATTATGTCATTTTGAATGGTTTTGCTTATGAACTGAATTTTTGAAGACTCGAAATGTTTACGAAGAACTTCGTCTCCAGCAAACATTCTAAACCGCAACAAAGCTCAAAAATATCCTTCATTTGCCGTTGATGCCAATGAAATTCCAATGTTACCATCATCTCGGTGACCATGCAAAGCTAAGTTTTGCCTGCCACACAGCTGAACCGTTTCAATAATTGATAGCATAATTTTTCGATTCGATTAATTCTGGGTGATAAATACAGCCGTAAAAAAAAAAAAAAAAAAAAAAAAAAAAATACCGACTCACCTGATCAGAGCAAAACAGAAGGTAGCAATCGATAAGGATGAATGTTTTATGCAAATATCAATATTTAAATTTGTCTAAGGGGCCGTCTTCATATTGAATTGGGTGCTTGCTCCGAAAATTTCAATACGAACCCCCATCTTTTATCACAAATTTGGATACTACACACGATTTCAGGCGGAAATAATAAAAAGTTCATCCATTTTATTGGATTTTTCACCGATTTGTAAGTGTTTGGAAATTTGATCTCCTAATGTTAAATTGGTGTTTCACGTTTTTAGTTATATTTGCTACAAGCATTAATTTTTCTTGCAAATTGTTATTTCATCCTTTGCTACCCCAAAACACAAACAAAATCTATAAACATTTTAATTATCAAACTAAATTTACTATTTTTTTCAATTATGAAATTAATATTCATAAAAATTATGAATAGAAACATGGGTTAAATTTTGACACCATGGGATTCAAATGTGCCTAAAACATCGGAATTCCAAATGCAAGCTCATTACGTGCATAATTAGTTGCGCAGTGAGACTGTTTACAAAATTCCACGATTATTATCGTTATTGGGGATTGTTCACAAAGTGAAAACAAAAATTTCTGCCAACAGATCCTAGGATTCGATCCGAATGGATTCTGACTTTGTCACTATCTAAATAGACTCCATACCAAGGCGCGTGTAACAGGTCATTGCCTGCGATGGCCACTACACGTCTTTATTAATATTTATAATGTGATTAAACTCCGAACATTTACGCGCTCCCTCAATGGTTTTATGGATTTTCTCGGTCATTTTTGCGCCGTTTTACATTTTCTTTTCATCAAATCCGTCTGAAAGTGTGTGTAGAATCCAAATGTGTGATAAAAGATGGGGTTCGTATTGAAATGATCGAAGCAAGCACCCAGTTTAATATGAAGACGGCCCCTTAGACAAATTTTAAATAATGATATTTGTAGAAAACATTCATCCCTATCGATTGCTACCGTCCGTTTTGTTCTGTGATGTAACTTGTGCAATTGCGATCGGGTGAGTCGTTTTTAGTTTGACGGCTGTACATACTTGATTAGCAACATCTCGAGAAGGGTTTTAATAAAGTTTGGGGCTGCCTCTAATGCTTGCTTATGATAGTGGGATTCACCACCTTTAAATACGAGGAGACGAACATCGGAAGGAAGCTCTTTAAGATGCTCCCATTGGACGAGTCTTATGACAGATTCAATCCATAATAATGCTCGTATTCTTTAATGAATCTTAACTTGTAAATAATTTTACAATTCATCTTTTAAGTAAAGTTTGCTGTGCTGTAACCAGTCTAATCTCTAATTAAAGACCACAAACGTTACAGTGGATAAACTAAGGGAAGGAGAGCAAGGCCAAAGTCACCCCACTTAGGATTTTTTAAATTTTATAATTTATTTGAAAAAACGTCGGCGTTTGGGAGGGGCGATCGCCCCTCCTGAAATTCGCCACTGAGACCTAGCTGTCCAAGGAAGTGTTTGGAAAGCTTGATGACAATTCATAACAACACGTGCCGTGTGCGGCCGGGCATTATCTTGTTTCAGATCCTCCACCCGTTAGGGTTTGGAGTCTTTGGCTGGGAGGGGGGAAGGACTTCCAGCCCATGAAGTAAACCCAATGGGGCCCACGCCGACCGGACGAGCATTTATTGTGTTTTTAAAATTTACATGGGGCAAAAGGCCCGGTTCATGAATAAAAATGACAAGAGTAAAACATTGGGCAACAGGCCCTAATAAAAGGTCCGTGGAAACATAAAAGATTGTGACGTAGTATGGCATGAAAATAAAACATTGGTAAATATACATAAATAAAATATGATGAAGTGTTGAAACAATAAAAATAGAGCAGTAATAAAATTTTAAATTTTAAGAGATTAAGAGAAAGGGAACGCATTGGGAGGTCAACAGTGTTCAGGCCACAGTGGTCCCATTAGCCACTTCTGCCGCAATGGAGATGCATTTTTTAATTCTGAATTTGGAGATCGCATTCTTCATGACAGATGTAAGCCATTTTGGTTTATTCTCATCCGTGGGCCTGCATAGGTGATATCGTGTAGTGAGTTCACAGTCAAAAATATAATGATCTGGATCACCCACGGCTCCACAACTGCAAAACTCACTGTCTTTAATATGAAAGCGATGTAAATAAGACATGAACGGGCCATGACCAGTAAGAAACCATGTCAAGTAGCAATCTACAATTAGATCCTTTGAGCTGGTACCCGGCATGAACTGGCATTATCTTGTTGTAAAATAAGTTCGGGGTATCGCAAAAGGAACGGCAGCACAACAGGTCGTAGAATGTCGTCTACGTACCGCTGTGGTGTAAGTGTGCCAGAAATGACTATCAAAGGGGTTCGGTTATCAAAGGAGATGGCACCCCAGACCATAACGCCCTGTTGTAGGCATGTGTCGTGCGATAAGTAAGGGCAGGATCCCCACGCTACCCTGGACGTCTCCAGCCACGTCTGCGGTTATCGTCAGGACACAGTTGGAAATGGGACTCGTGACTAAAGACTATATATACCCAGTCAGCGCCGTTCCAAGTGGATCGAACCTGGCACCCCTGTATTTCTATTATAGAGTTTTTGTTTCGAGTGTAAATAGTGAATTTAGTCATAAAACAGTGTTAGTGAATTAGTTACTACAATAACAGAAACGAAATTTTTAAAAATCACGATTGTGATCTTGAAATGTATGATTTTTAAATATTTTAATTCAGAAATAAGCTGCAAAATCAGAACAGTAAACGATCTTTCAGCAAAATAATTCAGTTCTACCAATAACATCATACCGTTAAGTTACTATACGCAGGATTTCTCTCTTAATACTGAATTGACACAAATTTCAATGACATAGCTTGGTCAAAATCTATGGTCAGCTATTTTTGAAGATGTGTATGAAGATAAATTCCCGTTTTACTAAACGAAGTTTTTATCTGTACTTCGAAATTATATTAATTATGTTTGGTATATTAATAATATATTATATTAATAATTATATTAATTATTAAATTATATTAATTATGTATGATCAATAATTACAGTAGTAATAATAATGATGTTTGCCGGGAAGTCCCCTGTTTGCGCCCCTGGAGACAAAAAATATAAAGAATGTAGTATTCACAAAAATCTTACTTTGAACAAATCTAGCTGACTTATATGCAAATTTTTTTCAAACACATGGCAACTCAAATGTGAATTCAGTTGGCAAGAAAACAATAGGGGTTTTAGCTGACCTTCAAAACACATTATTTGTCAATATGCTTGGATAGGGAATTTCTGTTCATTTCAAGTGTATCCGTCTTTTTTACATCCCAAAATGTTCTTCATGAATTATTCTGTATTAGTTTGAAAGTTCCTTTTGTTTTTATGCTGATAAGCTCTGGTATATCTGAAATTGTTTTCTTCTCTTCCTAGATAAATTTGATTTTGAAAATACTTACCCTTGTCTGTTGGATTTAATTTGGAAAGTGAATTCAGTCATAACAACTGGTCACGCGGTTCACTACCAGAAGATGAAAAGAAAATGTCAGAGGTCATTAAGCACTTTTATGGACGCAGAAAAGACTGATAAACTTGGGTTAGGCTGCAATCTCCACATCCACAAAAATTTATTAGCATTATGTTAATTTTCTGTAACTGAATTTTTTCCATAACTACCGCCCCATGTTATTAACGTATGTATTAATTTAAGAGATAAAAGCATGAAAAGAATCGCCAATAACAGCCTTTATGGTTTAGGGTCGCCCATAAACTACTTTCTAACACTTGCCGAAGGCTATGTAAAATTCCGATTCTATAGCGCTCCTTGGCCAAACAATTAAAAATACGCTGGATGACAAGCATGTCCTAACAGCAGAGTTGATCTCAAATCAGTTTACGATGTGGTATAGAGTGAGAATTGTTAAAACTCTGCTCAATCTCAATAGGTGTAAAAATCATGCCTATTTAAATGGATTAGAGGTTTGATTAGCCAGCACTTAAGATGTACATATAACCTAGAATATATATTTTTTAATTTTGACTTTAAAATTTTACTTTTTTTAATTGGTGTTATTCTTAAAATCATTTCAGGGAGAAAAAAATCATACTGTGTAAATAATTAATTAAATAATTAAGATATAATTAGCAAATTAGCATTTTTTTTAAACGTGATATCTCAAATTCTAATTTGTTCAGAAAAATGATTCCTATTGGTAAGTATTCATAGTATAATTCTCCGTGTTTTGAACTGCCATCAAATTGCTAAAAGAAAAGTTTTTTTTTTTTTTTTTTAAATTTTTAATCAAGTAAGCTTTGAAAAAATCAAGTTTTTCAGGAATTTTACCAGCTAAATATCAATTAAAAATCAATTTCTAAATACCCGGATTTTATACAAATCCTCTGGCGCCCGGTCCTTTATTGAAGGGAAGTGTAAATGCAAAGTTACATCCAGACCTGGCTCACTTAATGGAAATTCGCCAGCAATACCAAAAATGCGTCGAAATAAAATTCTCATTCAAAAGGTAGGTATTTCAATTTGCGTCAAATTGGAGGAACACAACGTACTGGTACTATTGGTCACGGTCGGTATCAATCCCAGAAGGGAAAGTCAGAGGACAACACCACGTAATTTTGAACCACGGCCAGATGACGCGAAAAACACCTGACCTGGCACACCACTCTCCAAACTTTCACACTACGCCAACCGTATTAAAAAGGCAGACAGCCCAAAACATATTACTTAGTGAAGTGGAATCTCCTTGTTAGATAAAGAACATTGTGTTGGATCCACGATTATCGCCCCATAACATGGTTTCTGCACATACTGTCAGCTCCAAAAGAGTGTCGAATCGGCACCACACTCCTTAACTTCTCTGGAGGTTTCCTTGTCAAGAGAAACCTGTTGCTCATTTAAAGACAATGCAGCCATTGAAACTCTTATGCTGCTCCAATATGAACATCCGAAAAAACACTTTTCAAAGCAAGTCCCCAAAAAAGAAAAAAGTATACTTAATGCACAATAGATGGCAGCACCAATAACCAAAAAATTTGCAGATTGCCTGAAACGATTTAAAAACAAATACAAATATTGACGACCAGCTACAGGCTCATGTCCAACAAGGCTGGTCCGTTGTTTATGAATTCCCCAATTCCCACTGACTATCCAATTCTATCTTAAATTCGTACACTCCCTTTGAATTAATTATATTTTCTGGCAACGCGTTCCAATTGTCTATTACCCTATTAAAGTAGTAGTAAAAATTATATTATCAACGATATTCTCTTTCACCACTTAATTCCGTTGACAATTTGGAGAATGAGTGTTAAATTATCTGATTGTTGAGTACTTTTGACTTTAACTAATTTTTTATTTCAAGGGTTGGCTTTAAATCTTGAAGTACCTCTGGACATAAAATATATTTTAATATGCGGAAAGAATATTACAATGTAAATAAAAACTAGCGTAAGATTTTACAAAAAAATTAGCCACCTGAATTCTGTCTACTTCTTGCTTAACGTATTAGAGTTACAATAACCATTGTATCCATTTTAGCTTTCAGTGGATTTAGATAGCCGCAATCATCGCAAATAGTGAAAACTTTTCATGATTGAAAATAAACATATAAAATAAAAACTAAATTTAAGTATACATTTAAAAATAAACTTAAAGCAATTTTTTGTTTCTACTTGCTTGATAAGCAATTCAAAATTTCTCATGGTTAGCAGTTATAATTATTAAAGATTTACGACTTTTAAACTTCTTAAAAACAATTAAATAAGTCTAGAATACCAGACTTATACGACCACAAATTAAGTTCTAAATAATTCCGACCTCTTTCTCTCGACCTTTTGATAAATCATCACACACACATACCAAATATGTCCCTAAAACTACTTTGCTCCGAGTTATTTGTGATAACTAATTGCGTGAGAATAGTTAAAAACAGAGAGCTAATATATAGAATTAATTTATCTTGAATATTATTTTTAAAATACGTATTTTTACTTTTGTTCAGTGTTCATATGGTAATTTAAAAAGATTTTTCGTGATTAGATTGTTAGATAAATCAATGTATGCGTTTGGTTCCATTTTCTTTCTTCCTGTAATTAATTAACGAAATAATCAAGCTTCAGTTTTTTTGATAAATTTTTTTTCCTTAGATCATTTTTATTGATATCACGTCGAAAGCATTTGGAGAGCTAAACCTATATATCTACACTGCAATTTGTAAAAAATGCAACACCATGAAGAAATCATCCGAATAAAATGAAATTTGCAGCAAATGTCAATTATAGGATGTTATGCAAAAATGGCGTTCGTGACAAAAATGGCAAAGTTTCAGAGCCACCACGCATGCGTGGTGTGAGCAGCGCCCTTTGAACTGATGCGAAAAGCGTATAAATGGAGGGCTGTAGCGGGACATTGAAAATAGTGCATGGTTATTTTTAGTGGCGAACGTTTAGTGAGACCTAAGTATGCCTCCACGACTAAATAGGATGAAATTTCAACACCTTACGGAGTTTGAACGGAGGAGAATCATTGACCTTCGTGAAGGAGGAATTTCCTATCGCGCAATAGCAGCTCGTGTGCAGCGGAACAGTTCCACAGTAATGCGAGTTTGGAAGCAGTGGACGGACGAGCACCGGACAACTCGAAAAACTGGGAGTGGACGACGGAAGGTGACGTCAGCGCGCGATGATAAACACCTGGTCCACATGGCGGGGAATGACCGAACAGCTTCCTCCAGGCAGTTGGCAGCACTTTGGTCTACTGCTACAGGTGTACTAATATCGGCTTAGTCAATTCGCCGACGTCTGCTGCACCGTGGACTGCGTGCAAGGATTCTTTTATACAGGATCCCCCTCACCCCTAAACATCGACGGCTGTGTCTGCAATGGGCTCATGAGCACAGAGCATGGCGGGCTGCTTGGCAACAAGTTGTCTTTTCTGACGAATCTCGCTTTAATTTGTGGAACCATGATGGCCGCATTCGTGTTAGACACTATGCCGGTGAACGCTGCCTTAAAGAGTGCGTTATCGAATGTCATAGTGGCCGAACACCCGGAGTTATGGTCTGGGGTGCGATTTCGTATCATGGAGATCTCAGCTGCTACGAATTGAGGGTAATTTAACTAGCTCCGTGAAGTGTTAGTGCTCGAAGTCGTTCCCTTCCTTCAAGGCATCCCTGGAGCTATCTTTCAACAGGATAATTGACGCCCAATATGTTGCAAGGAATGTTGAAGACTTCTTTTCAGCTCAACACATGCAACTTCTTCCTTGGCCTACTTATTCGCCGGATATATCGCCTATCAATATGGAATTCTCTTCCACAAGCTGACATTCAACATTTGTTTCACTCCATACCACGTCGTATAGCAGCAGTTATTGCAACGCGTGGTGGTGACTACACCAAATACTGATTTCGGACACTTAATATATTTTTTTTTGCTTTGAAAATTTATTCATTTATTTGTACTAATACAAGCCGTTTGTGTATTAAATTTCATTTAATTCTGATGACTCCGCCATGGTGTTGCATTTTTTACAAACAGCAGTATATATAACACAATTAAATATTCTTCCTTTCCCAGTAGATGGCAGCACTACATTTAACATAAACAACGTTATAGTATCATATTCCCTTATACTCGTGGAGCACATTACACACCACTTACATTCTGTGCTCAGATGGCAAAATGTTATTTGGGAGAGTCTCAAAATGTGGGAACACCAATGTTAACTGTGAGTAATTTTGAAATTTAACATCAATACTTTTTTAGTGTATTGTTTAAAGGCTTAGAATACAAAACACAATCATTCAAAGACAGGAACTGTTCTTCAAAATTACTAATTATAAGATTTAATTTCAAGATACGTAGGTTACAGATTTTTGACATTTTTTTATTTTTTCTAAACAATTACTTTGATGTTAAAGACCATATAAGTATATCTTAAGCCCGGGAGATAAAAGTGTTTAAAACTTTCTGCTCCAAACAAAGTCTTTGCAGAACAATTTTTCCTGCATTGTATCAAAATTTTGGCCGATTTTTTTTCATTCATAAGTTATGATGTTCTGCAGTTCAAAGCGCGCCACACTTTTTTTTCCTAGCTACGGAACAAGCTCCCTACACCGCCCAAATGACCATAGACACTTTATGAGTGACACATCTTTTTTGTCAATGACAAAATATTTAACTTCAAAAGTGATCGACAGAATTGCAAATTCTGAAAGCACAACTTGGTTTGAAATAAAGTAAGTTAATTAATTTTGATGTGTGTTTTATTATAAAGTAGCCACTGCGTGAAAATAATATTTTTAGGTATCAATCTAAACTGAAAATTTCCGCAGATTTCAAATCCGTCGAAATTTTTACACTTCCTTTAACAGTCTGGGAGATAGAAAAAAGAACTTTGACTTCAGTTAAAAAATTTATCGTCTGGATGGGAAATCAATCGCGCAAAATCAAACAGGAAACGGAAACATAAATTTCTCCGCACTTTGCGGAAAAACAACTTGGCATGATTCCAAACCCTGACTGCAAGATCGCATGAGTAGAAAAAGTTCTCCGCGTTTGAAAAACCAATGGAGATTAAATATATGAAATTCATTTAAAAATCTACTAGATTGAATTTTAAAATTCGCCGCGACCCAAAAATTGCAAATAATTCGGACTACGTGTGTGCCAAATCTCATTGCTGTAAGTGCCATAGAATCGTCAGAATTTTGCGGCCCCAAACAGATAAACAAATACTTTCTTTTATAACTTGGGGGCTCTGCCAAATGCTCGCTTACGCTCGCCAACCCTAACTTCAATTCAACGCTCGCCAACTAACCTTGAATTCTAACGTCTTCATGTAGTAAAAATTAAGATATATTGCTACATAAGTACTTTAAATTTAAAGACTATGAAAGTATGTCTTACGACTCAAAATTTGATCACGACTTATTCTACTTCAATTCTAACGTCTTCATGTAACAAAAAAAAAGTAAGTTTTACAGCTAAATAACGTACTTAAATTTGTAAGACCATGTAAGTATGTCTTAACATTTACACTGCAGAGCTTAGATTTTTTCAATTGTCTCCA
Source organism: Metellina segmentata (assembly GCA_947359465.1). NCBI lineage: Eukaryota > Metazoa > Arthropoda > Arachnida > Araneae > Tetragnathidae > Metellina > Metellina segmentata. Next base: position 2,553,701 of record OX375881.1, on the reverse strand, counting down.
GGAACGGCTGTTTCGCCTGCATGTCAACCCCCCTTTACCTAATTACCTAACTCGACCAATATAGCCTTGAGTTGCATTTACGACTTACGCTCTCCTTACATAGTGTTGTGTGGTGTATATCACCAGAGCGACCTTCTGCCTTTCCCCCTAAGCGTCCACACCTCACGGTCGACAGGGTAGGGTACCGAACAAAAGGGGGGATCCTCTAGAGGGTCAGTCGCTGACAGCTCGTAAAAGGTGATCGAAGCCAGCTGTCACTTAAAAGGGGGATACCATCCACAGTACACAGATCTATACCATGGCGCTGGGGTGTAAATGAAATGGTAGTGGCAACAAATATCTACCTGCTGCAGCGTAAAGGGTAAGACTCACAAATTTACCTGAAGTAACAAAAATACACACACGGAGAGTTCTAAGAAAGGGTTCTCAGGATTTTTGATTCCACATTTTCGCACTACAGACTGATATTACTTCTAAAAAAAAAAGGAGAAATCCAATTGTTCGGGCACCTTTTTCCCCTCATCTTATTATTTCATCTAAATTATTCAGAAAGTTTCGCCACAATCCGACTTCCACCCCGCGCACAAATTAAGCGAAATCCATTCAAAAACACACCACCGGCGAAGACCGCGAGAAAACACCCCACCCCGCAGCGGAGGGGGCGCAACCGAAAAAGAAAAAAAGAAGCCCACCCCTACCCCAAACCAAAAGACGCCGCGTTAAAAACAATATTAATAAATGCAGGGGCGCTCTTTAGGCCGTTCGCGCGAAGGGAAGCAGCGGAAACTGGCGATCCGTCATGGCATTTATATCCCCAGCATCGACCGGCACAAGCCCAGGAGCACACGCACAAAAAAACCGAGGAATATTTTCTCGCGTTATCGGGGGGGATCCTCCGTAGACGAGAGGGTGGTGGAGGTGGAGCAGATGGGAGCGGGATGAATTCTAAATCCCTTCTTTTTGGAAAGCGCGCTGAAACCCGCCCCGGCCCTGATAGGCTGAGAAAAATCTTCTGCCGAATCAAACTGGGGGACCGGCAACAAATGGAACCCTCGACACATCGGAATTCTTGGATCCAGATAAGGTAGTCGATCCACCGGACTGGTGGTTGAGGCGTTAGCCTCTAGATCGGAAGGTTCCCGGTTCGAATCCGGGTCAGTGCGTGGATGTTTGTAGGCGTAGGGTGTAGAGGCGGCTGGTGCACCTTCAATATGTCGTGACCGAAAGTCCTCACATTGGGTTGGTGTGGAAGTTTGGAGAGTGGGGTGCCAGCTCAGGTGTTTTCATCTCGTCATCTGACCGTGGTTCAAAATGACGGGGTGTTGTCCGCGGATTTTCCATTAGCGGATTCATCCCGGACCGTCGTCAATAGCCTGTTGTGTTGCTCTAGTACGACGTTAATTAAAAATTACCAGTTTCCAATTACGATCCAGATAAGGTAAGGTAATTTTAATTAACGTCTTACTAGAGCAATATATCGGGCTATGGGTCCGGGATCAATCCCCAAAGGGAAATATCCGAGGACAACCCCACGTCATTGTGATACACGGTCAGATGACGTTTGAGTGGCGTGGAAGTTTGGAGAGGGGGTGCCAACTCAGGTGTCTCGTCTTTTGACCGTGGTTTAAAATTACGTGGTGCTGTCTTCGGATCTTTCCCTTCGGGATAAATTCTGGACTGTCGCCAACAGCACGTTGTGTTGCTCCAGTGCGACGTTAATTAAAAAAATGATAATTCCCTGGCCTAATAAAAGATTATTGTATCGCGACAAACGAAACCTAGTTAGATGCTGACCATGGAAAGTTGGTTGTTTTTTTGGTTTTATGGTTCAAGGTGCCATATTTGAGCGTTTGAGTAATGAAATCAAGAAAAAACGGCCGCATTTAGCGAAAAAAAAAGTTTTGTTTCATCAAGACAGTGCACCAGTTCACACATCCATTATCGCGAAGGCCAAAATCAATTAATTAAAGTTCGAATCGCTTCCTCACGCACCCTATTCGCCAGATTTAGCCTCATCAGATTATTTTCTGTTTCCAAACTTCAAAAAATGGCTAGGCGGTGAAAGAGTTGCCAACAATGTTCGACGATTCTCGCTATAAACAGGGTATCGAAGCTATTGAACATCGCTGGGAAATGTGTATAGAGCTAAAAGAAGACTATGTAGAGAAATAAAGATATTTTCCCCCAAATATTTTGTATTTTCTTTGTTAGGTCGGGTACTTCTGGGACTACCCTCGTAACTGAGTTTTAATTGGTACAAAACTACTATCTATACAGTGCAATTGATATGATTTCTCTAGGAATGAACACGTTTATTCTATGATTTTATTACGCCCTTTTCCATATTTCGTGCCATTTGCAGATGCTGAGACTAGAAGATGAAACGAACGTAACAATTATTGACTTGACCCCCCATCAATACTATCTGTTCTTTTCAACCTTTCTGGAAACAGGCCTCTACGACACACCTACAATGTGTTAGGTTATATTATTAAATATAATCTCAATGGTTGCAACAAGCTATAGGATTTCACTATTTACTTATTCGCGGTATAATAAATTATTTTTTTAAGTACATGATATTTGAATAATATCCTTCTGGAAGATCCGTCATAGAACAACCCTGAGGTACCCGATTTTGATCTGTCATTTCTTCTGTTTAACCCTGCCTTCTGCTTTCTGCTCTTTCTTCCTCATTGGTGTCTTCAGGATGGTCAAATATGGCTATTGAGCCATACAAACCCCCAACCAACCTTCAATCACCGAGAATTTCCCGTTAGCCCAATTCGGCATTGTTTGAAATCCACTTTAAGACATCGGTCTCGGTCTTATTAGTCCTCCTGTAGCAAAATATGACAGTAGAGCGACGAACCGAACTAAAATATCGAGTTTGAAGTGGAAGGTATATTTGTATCTTTCTTTCGTGTTTAAATCTGAGGACAACTAGCCGACCAACTGTTCTGGTGGTTAAGGTGTTAGACTCAGGATAGGAAGATTCCTGGTTCGAATCCATCCGGGTCAGTGCATGAATGTCTGTAAGCGTATGGTGTAGAGGCGGCGGGTGCACCTTAAATCTATCGTGACCGAAAGTCCTCACGTTGTAGTGGTGTGGACGTTTGGAGAGTGGGGTGCCAGCTCAGGTGTCACCTCGTCTTCTGAATGTGGATCAAAATTACATGGTGTTGTCCACGGATCTTTCCAAAGGGGACATGATCCCGGACCCTCACCAGCCCGTTGTGTTGCTCCAGTGTGACGTTAATTAAAAATAGCAAACACCCTACCTGTGTGGACCGGTCGGTTGAATAACGGATTACCTACCGGCGGTTGCGAATACGGTAGGTGTTGAGGACAATACCACGTCATTTTGAACCACGGTCAGATGACGAGGTCTACTCCTGAGTTGGCACCCCAAACTTCTACACCTCATCAATGTGACAACATTTGATGCCAGGACAGATTTAATATGTACCAGCCCCCTTTGCTGACGACGGTCTTAGGTTCGATTCAAACTCGCAACCCTTCGGTTGCTAATCCATTATTATTTCCACGGATCTTTCCCGTTGGGATTGATCCCGGACTGTCGTGAATAGCCCGTTGTGTTGCTTCAGTACGACCTTAATTAAAAAAGAGTAAACTCTCGATTATCAGTGTAATTGGACAGCCGCGGATAAGCGAATTCCGCGGATAATCCACAAAATGGCTAAAAATGGTACAAATCTAGACGAAAAGGATATTGAACAATTATTATTTACACACACACAGAGAGAGAGAGAGAGAGAGAGAGAGAGAGAGAGAAAGTGTGTGTGTGTAGTGTGATTATACATACAATTATGAATAAAAACAGTACATTCCTGAGCTTAAAAGTTTGTTTATTTACTTATTCACAAAAATTTGAGCTTATTGTTTTGTTGAAGTTTTTTCAACAACATTTCGTCACAAAGTGTTCGCGGATGCGCCGTAAAATGGATAATCCTCTGGCGAAGTATCGGAATTTACTGTATCTCCCTACCTACCATTTCTCTTCCAACCGGTCTAGCATGGCCCGGCTCAAAATAGATTCCGAACCAATACAAATCTGCATGACATGACCGGGATTCAAACCCAGAACCTGTTGAACCGAGAACCAGAGCGGAGTTATTGAGTAGAATCGAAGTCTTGTCGACCGGTTGACACTTTTTTTACCAGACAGAAGCGGCGATAAATTTGAGAGAGAGAGAGAGAACTGATGAACCCATACGTAAATCACTGACATTCTTTCCTGAGTTCGATCCGCACCAACCTGATTTTTCGTCATGCACTTGTTTTGCCTAAGTTACGGATGCCGAGTCTAATTCGTCATTCAAACTAGGACAAAATTAAACAAGTGTATTCTTGTTCATGGCAAGAGTGATCGGTGTTTTACGAGACTCTCCTTGAATCAAATCATTCAATCGGGGGGTCTCTACAAAGAGACACTTTATTTAATCTGACTCCGCACATAGAAATATTGACACGGCTGCGCTATCGGACATTCTTTTTAGGAATGAATGCGGAGATCAGAAGCTGTGCGATCTCTCTCATACCGTTGCCATTCTTATCAAACGAAACTATACGAAAATATAACAGTAACTAGTGTGTAAACGATAATACGAAACAGTCATTTGTGTACAGACGATGATACGAAAATATACCAGTAATTAATGTGTAAGAATAAAAACAGGAAATGCGTCTCTGGAGGTTTGAGAAAGAGACATGTCATTTATCTTTCAACCCTTGCCTAACTAATATTTATTGGATTAATTTGTTTTATACAACCATTCGTTGCGACTTTTTTTTATAGAAATTTTTCTTTCGAATGTATTTTTAAACTGGAGCAACACAATGGGCTGTTGTCCAGGATCCATTCCGAAGGGAACAATCTGAGGACAACTCCTCGTCATTTGAACCACGTCAGATGACGAGGTCAATACCTCAGCTGGTACCCGCTCTCCAAACTTCCAATCCACGTCACCATGGGGACATTAGAGATCAGACAGATTTTACATGCACCCGGCCCGCGGTATACGGGGTGTTTGCTTCGATCGATTTTGAACTCGTTACCTTCCGCTTGCCTATCCGCCACATTCCAACCGGTTTTCCATGACTCAATATTCATTGGTTTTATTTGGACTGACCCATATTTTTTTACGACGCTACATTTTTACAGAAATTCGTTTTAAGAAGTGAAGGAACACAAAATCCTGGCCAATTTAGTACATCAACTGCTTTGTGTCAAAAACAATAACTATAAAAGGCTATTTCTTCAAAGCTATATGTGAGTGCAGTGTTTTTGTGGTAGCAGGCGTTTTCTGCTCATTCCGGAAGTGAATTTACTTGACTGCATTTCAAGATAACTCCGTTCTATGCGGAGAGCTGCATTGAATAATCGTAAGTAAATCCCTTGTTTTCCGGTCGTTTGTTGACACTGAATATCCCTTCTCATATAGTTAATTGCGAAACATCACTGTTATGAAACATCTATTGTTTCAAATTATAACTCGCTCTCTATTTCACTACCGCTCGTTACACAGAAATCGCCATTCCTTGTATATTGGCGAAAGGCAACGAACATATTTAAGCAATGTAAAATCAACCGCTGCTGGATTCATTGGCTAATTTTCCCGTTTGGTTTACCTATGCCTGATTTGAGCTATGCAACTGTGCAAACATTGCTAAAACTAGGCAGAAGAGCTCTAATGAAATTCTTCCGCTGTCCGATGAGCTGACCCACCGGTCTGCTGGTTAAGGTGTTAGCCTCTAGATCGGAAGGTTCCTCATTCGAATCCGGGGCAGTGCATGGATGTTTGTATGCGCATGGTGTAGAGGCGGCGGGTGCACCTTAAATCTGTCTTGGTCGAAAGTCCTCACGTTGGGTGAGTGTGGACGTTTGGAGAGTGGGGTGCCAGCTCAGGTGTTGCTTCGTCATCTGACCGTGGTTCAAAATTAAGAAGTGGTGTCCTCGGATCTTTCCTTCAGGAGACTGATCCCGGAACGTCGTCAATAGCCCGTTGTGTTGCTCTAGTACGACGTTAATTGAAATTATCATTAAAATTACCAATACCATCAAAATTACGTGGCGTTGTCCTTGGATCTTTCCCTTAGAGGGATTGATCCCGTGCCGTCATCAGTAGCCTGTTGTGTTGCTCTTGTACGACGCAAATTAAACTTACCTTACCGCAGTCTGGTGACAGTAATTTAATCAAGGATTGTCGCCAATAGCCCTTTGTTGCTCCACTTGCGATTTCGAGTCGCGCGATTTTTTAGTCGCAAAAATAAAATTCATTGTTTCAAATACAAGTACACAAACTTGCGACTCAATAATCGCAGCGATTAAAAAGTTGCAACCGGTCCTATTTTTGCTGCGACGCAACTGTCGCTCTACCCAATGAACCACACGGACAGGCATGGACATGCAACCACTTGCGATAGTTGAGTCGCAGTTCTGAAGCAGTCTTGTCCTGGTCTCTGTTTAAAACACTGCAAATACTGGTCGAAAATGTCTAACAACGAATCTAGCGGAGGTGATGGACGAATATTAACAGTAATTGATACTGAATTATATTAAAAAAATTGAAAGGAAGAATTTAAAGAAACTGAAGATTATTTGATAGACCTATTATTCCGAACAATTTATCAAAACTACTTTTTATCATTCGGTAATACTGGAAAAACTTTGCAGGTTGCTCCCAAATCTTCACATCACTTGTAAAACTACCCTTTCAATAATCTTTGTAATTGGATGTACCTAATATAGCAATGCTTCCTCCGTTTACTTCTCTGACAAAGCAAAAGAGCGATCGCACAGGCACTTTCAATGACATCCATTGGAAAATTGTTCTATTTCAACGATTTATCTATCGCAGTGTGTGCACCTTGTAGATGACCGTGGCTCAAAATGACGTGGTGTTGTCCTCGAATCTTTCCCTTAAGGGATTGATCCCGGACCATCGTCAATAACCCGTTGTGTTGCTCTAGTACGACGTTAATTAAAAATCACCAAATTAGCACGTTGTAGATTTTCTGCGGCAGCTATTTTTGGGTCGCCGTTACTAGAAATCGCAAGTGGAGGCCTAGACAGTGTTACTCTAGAGCAGGGATGGCGAAAGTATGACCCGTGGGTCAGACACTGACTCACGCGTCTATTTTTAAAAACTTATCATCATATACGTAAATAATTTTAATTATTTTTCGAACCCCTCTTTTAAAAAATATGAAGAAAATACAGATGTTAATAAAGAACTTAAAAATGAAAAAAAAAATACATGAATGATTTTTGTAAAATGTTTTAGATTTATTGATAACACATAATACTGTCTTAAGATTAATATGAGATTAGGATATTTATGATGAAACTTGGCATCTTTACTAGGGATTTGGAAATGAAAATCATGAAATATTTTCCTGAATTACAAAAACATTTTCAAAACACAAGAATGGAAAATAGGTTTGACGTTCAAGAAAATGCAATAAAAATATTTAATGATTATACAGGAAATAAAACAAGCCTTTGGGAGAGATTTAATCAATTTAAAGTGTGGAAAATACATTTCAATTCATTTCATATCCATACAAAACGAAATTCGAAACAATGGATTTAAACGAATTTAAGTGGCTAGGTATCCATGATTTAGAAATGGAATGAGTTGAATATATATACAGGGTGGTCCCGAATTCATGGTACAAACTTTAATGGTAGGTACAGGACATTGTAACAATGATTTATTGTATAGGAATGTATAGTCGCAAGTGACGCGGTGAGGCGAAAACAGGGGAAATAACGGCCGAAAGGAAAAACAAAGATTTTATTGAAAGCGTTGTTGACAAGTGTCATGTTTACAGTAATTGTTCAAAATTGCGTCCACCAGTATCGATACATGCTTGACAGCGTCGGTGGAGCGATTGGCGTACACGTTCAAAGATGCCTGGTATTTCACGCACACCTGCAGCAGCTACAGATAAGCGAGCGACGAGATCCTCATCTGAGTCAACTGGAGTCTCATAAACAAGATGCTTTAGATGTCCCCATAAAAAGTAATCGAGGCTCGATAAATCGGGAGATCGGGGTGGCCAAGGGACTGGTCCACCACGCCCAATCCATCGAGTACCAAACGTGGCATTCAGGTAATTCCTACTGCGATGCATCATGTTCAACAGCGGCTAGACATCTACTGCCCTCTACCGGCAATGATACCAACCGATCACTCCATTTCTCTTTCCTTTTATTTCCCCTGTTTATGCCTCACCGCGTCACTTGCGACTATACATTCCTATACAATAAATCATTGTTACAATGTCCTGTACCTACCATTAAAGTTTGTACCATGAATTCGGGACCACCCTGTATAGTTCAAAGCAGCATAGAATAAAAAACTAAATCTGATAATCTGATAAAACTAAATCTGATGATTTTTGAAGTAGAAGGGAAAATGTCTGAAATTATTGCAAACCAAAATGATCCCACACTAAAAATTGAAAATATTATATTAAACGTATAATTCTTTACCAAATAATTTTATATCAATGAAGAAACCAATGCTCTTTTAACAATATTTACATCCACATATTCATGTGAGCCGACCAACCGGTATAGTGGTTAAGGTATTAGCCTCTAGATCGGAAGGTCCCCGGTTCGAATCCGGGTTCGGGCATGGATGTTTGTAAGCGTATACCAGCTCAGGTGTTGCTTCGTCATCTGAACATGGTTCAAAATTACGAAGTATAAATTGTTAGGGGCAATGATGGTCCTCCCACTGGGTGCTCCTGCACAAGTGGCCATCACTTCCGGCCTTGTAGTGGACAATTACTTAGGTCAAATGCGCCCGCCATTAGGAAAAAAAAATATTCATGTGAAAAATTGTTTTCTTCGATGAATTTTGTAGTCTACCAACAGAAATAAACTCGGAAATGAATTGACTGAAAAATGCGTTATACTAATGAATACTGAATATGAACCTAATATTAAGAAATTATCTGATAAAGAAACAACAGATTTCTCATTAAATATACTTTAACTTTATTGTACATACACATACCTGTAACTATATTATCTATTAAACATAATATTTCATTATAAGAGCAAAGAGACTGGTAGGAGTCAGTTGCATTGTAGTAGGAATGCAAGGCAAGACTGTCAGGAGCCAGTCACGTTCCGGTATTCAGTTACGAGAAAATTAATAGAACAGACACTTTTTCCCCTGGACGCCATTGAGAGCTGACGTATTTTTTCCGAGCAGAGACGACTGCTGCAGATAATGACGGAACTGTTTTAAAATATAACTCAACTGTACATAATAACTGTGGATATTAATTCATTAAATGTCAATGTGCTGTAAGATTCGAAGTCTTTAATATAGACCTTACCAAACAGAACAACACGAATTTTACATATATATATATATATATATATATATATATATATATATATATATATATATATATATATATATATATATATATATATATATATATATATATATATATATATATGTGTGTGTGTGTGTGTGTGTGTGTGTTGTTTTCTTTTCCTTATTCATTAAAAACTCAGAGCAGGGGGCTGGGCATGATTTCTCCCCCTTTATATCGATTGTTTGCTCTTCACTTACTAAAGTAAAAGTTGTAAAACAAAAAGGAATCGTTAACTTTTTAAAGGATTAAAAATTGAGAACCAAAAGAAGTAGTTTTTTTTTTTACCATGCTTCCTTTTCTTTTTCCAAGTGACCTACGAGCTAGTAATAAAAATAATGAACAAAATTTGACCAACTTCTTAAAAAGGTTCGCCGTCCCATCTCTAGAGCGACGTAAATTAAATGCCTACCTTATGATGGCAGTAATCAGTGAGAATTTATGGTAGAGAATATGAACAAAAGCTAAAATATAAATTAAAATTATTGTAATATGAGTTGTAGAGACGATTGTTCTGAGGGGCCTACAGCCCCCCCCCCCAAAAAAAAAAAAAATAAAATGCAATCTAATAAATCTCTAACAGATGATGAAATTGCAAATGCGTTGGCTGAGCTTTCGCCCATCTATTCTGGTATTGGCTCACTTTTCAATCATTATTTGTTATACAAAGTAAGTCGGCTTCTGGGAAAACCCATTTCTACAGCGGAGCAATAACTATCAATACATCCTAACGTGACCGGCAGAAAATGTGTTAAATCATCAAAAAAATTACGCGCTACCTTTGTAGTGGGATGTTGTTGAAGTGGTTGTTTGAAGATAACAGAGATAACACGACAGGGAAGTTTTTGCCATGCATTTTTATCTATACAAGTAAGAATGGAGTGTATGTACATTGAATATTTTTTATAATCTCATTTCAAGATATTTAGTTATCAAGTTACTTGGATCGTTCCAATGCAAAGTCAGTGGTTTCCACGTTTGTTGTCTATAAATACGCGCCCTCACCATGTCCAAACGACTGGCTATATTTTCATGAAACTTGGCATACTGTGAGTACTCGCATTCACTTAGTGACTTTACTTCATTGCCTTAGGCTGTCTGTTCGTCTATACCCGTTCTATGTGTTTTTATGTTGGTGTAACTGTCCACAAATTTGATTCAACGTATTTTAATAAAAACACATTTTAGAGTTTAGTTCATACAGCAGTTGAATTTCCTTTCTCTCACTGGCAGCGGTAAACTCGGTTGGAAGAGTAACAGATTTGCAACCGGAGAGTTGCGAATTCGAATCCACCGTCAAGACCGTCGTGTACGAAGGTGGCTGGTGCGCGTTAAATAAGCCGTGGCATCAAATGTCCTCATGTCGGTGTGGTGAGGAAGTTTGGAGAGCGAGGTGCACGCTCAGGTGTTGTTCTCGTCATCTGACCATGGTTCGGAATAAAGTGGTGATATAGTAGGATGTTTATCTTCGGGATTGATCCCGGACCGTCGACCATCACCCATTGTGTTGCAACCAGTGCAATGTTAATTCAAATACCAACCAACATACCAACCTTTGTGCTTAAATATTTAGGTACAGCTGCTGTCTAAGTTTAAAGCGGTGGTAACGACCTTGGCGATTTTTTGGCGCACTTCTAGTAGCGAGTTATGGTTGGTTAAGACAACTCATCTGTATTTACGGTAATTGCGGTGTGTGTAACTCAAATGTGTTTTGGAGTTTTCATTTTTCGTTGTAAAAAGAACTTTATTTTGTAATAAAAAATTCAGTTTAAACGTATTACTTTTTGTAAAAGTTTTTAAAAAATATATTTTTCAAAACGTTCTCAAATGTGTTTTGAAGCTTTCATTTTTCGTCGTAAAGAGAAAAATATTTGTGAAAGAAAAAGATTTTAAAAATAATTCTTTCCTTGGCAACTTTAGAAGTGCTCCAAAAACAATCGCCAATGCCGTTGCCATCACTATAAACGTCGACTGCAGCTGTACCCATATTTAGGCAAGTTTCACGCTTAAAACATCTTAGAATTCATACTTAAAAGACCTTCGCCTCTATTGCCTTAGATTTTGCTTATCCGTAGTGGCAGGAGAGGCTCACAATTTGTTTGTATATTTCGCACCCCGGCGAAAAAAGTGACACAAGTCAAAAAATAAAAATTTGGATGTTATGTCATTGAAAAATATGCATGAGTTTCCCCATCGCGTGTTATGTTACTATTCTATAGAATATATAATAGAAGTTACCACCATAAATACTTACCTAAAATTTAAAAAAGAAGCTTATACTATTTCAATATAAGTTTTACAGTATCCTTTAAGCTGATGTTTATCAAATTCTGCAATTTTGAGTTGTGGCACTTTTCTTGCCGGGGTGCGATTTATATATTTTTTTAAATAACGTCACAACGGGAGCAACTCAATTGGCTATTAGAATTTGTTTCTAGAAATTAGAAAACGGATTAGTCCTTTTGTTGTAGTGTTGTTTTCAAATACTCGGGTAATCAGATTTGCAGATAGGTAGGTACTTTTAATTAACATTGCACTGGATCAACACAATGGTTTTTTTTTGACCGTCCGGAATAAAACACGAAGGGAAAGATTTGTGGACAACACCATGTAATTTTGAATCACGGTTATATGACGAGGGTTCTCACTCACCAAACTTATACACGATTCAGCCATCGTCATATTTTAGTAGGAGAGAATGCATCGATTTGAAATTCATACTCTACTCCATTTTCTGTTTATTACGTTTTAATTGTCTGTCCTGTTTTTAATCAACGTTCAATTTCTTTAAAAGTACCATTTTAAATCTACCTGATTGAATTGAGGAAAATCTCTATTCAAACCTTTTCGCGTTTTTACGTTCAATTGGCATTTTAAATCTCATATAGTGCTCATCACAATATTTATATCATCTATTATTTCCATATTTTTTATATTTTGTACCCTATAGTCCATCAACATGTTTAAGTCATAAAATTCCATCACCTTTTAAGAGAGCTTAACTTTTTATTTATTTCCTTTCACGAATAATTTTTTATATTCATTATCTGATTTCAAAAACGTGAAATAAATTCTGTGTTACGTTGTGTAAGACTTCCATCTACTTTTTTATTACAGTGTCTGTAAGTTTACATTGATTTTATTTATTTTTATCTTGCGTTTGGCGCAGCTTGGCCGCTTTTGGACCTTGCGCCATAAAATACAAAAATCCAATCCAATCCACAAACTTCCACTCCACTCCAACGTGTGGACATTTGAGGCCATGGAGATTTAACATGCACCATACCCCTTTGTACACGACGGTCTTTGCGTTGGACGGAACTCTCAACTCTCCGTTTTCTAATCCGTTACTTTTCCAACCAGTTACCGCGGTCGCATCAGATTTCAGAAGTCACCCGGATACAGCTTCAGTCTACGTTAAGCGGTGGCAACGGCTTTTTTGGCTATACCGGTGGGCGAGCAGTATAGACGCAGCCGTCATGGAGAAGACTTGAACATGTCCGAAGGAAAGGTAAAATTCGTTGTAAGTTGTGGCAAATATGCGAGATCACGAGTTAGAAGACAATGAGGAACTAGTCAAAACAAGGGGACACAGAGGGCTTAAATTTCAATAGGGATAACAGAACAAGGGGTCATGGGTATAAATTGAATAAGACACATTTTAATCGGGATTTAAGGAAAAACTACTATTTTAATAGGGTAATAGACAGTTGGAACGCGTTGCCAGAAAATAGAGTTAATTCAAAGGGAGTGTACGAATTTAAGATACAATTGGATAGTCAGTGGGAATTGGGGAATTCATAAACAAAGGACCAGCCTTGTTGGGCTCGAGCCTGTAGCGGGTCGTCAATATTTGTATTTGTAGTATGCTTTCGTTTCATTTCGTTCTCATTTCTGTGGTAGTAAATTTAAAAAATACTTATTTTTTTTATAAACTGTTATGTAATTCTCTATTTATCACAAGCAACAACAGCCGCACAAAGGATTCGCTTTCAAACAGCATGAAAGTTAAAATGTCGCAAAATTTAAATGCAACCTTTCCGGTATTGAAAGAAAATTAGCGTTAGAAAGAATCCAAACTAAAAAACAGACTTGAAATGCGAAATATTCTTTGTCGTAATGACAGAAGGTCAATGTCGCCTACTTTATGAGTTGAAGGTTTATTTAAGCAGTTTATACCTGTTAAAACTCCGATGAAAACTTCTTTCTAAACGAAAACCTTGTCAAATCGACCTACTTTTTTTAAAATACGATAATCGTTACTTTTTCTTTATAAAAATTTAGAAAATGTTGAAAAAGTGGCAAATAATTCTTTTTCTGATACTTAAAATGATGTGAGTATTTTTGTTCGAAAGAGAAAATTGATTATTGTGGTCAGCAGAATTAATCCATCCTCCATCTATCAAGTTCAAACGCATTCAAAATGAAATCAACTAAAAATCAATAAAATATATATTGTTACTCTCTCTTTTCAAAGATTAGGAATGAATAATCCAACTCGTGGGACTACAACGTATTGCTTTGATTGCAAGATGCGGTAAACAGATTCATGTTTATGTGGCATACATTATTTTGGCATATTCATTTAATATGGCATATTCATTTAATATGGCATATTCAATTAATATAGCATATTCAATTAATATAGCATATTCAATTAATACAAATTTCTACAAATGCAATTAGAACTCTAAATTAACTTAGTATCCTCTTTCTAAACTACTTGATTACCCATAGATAACGTTTCAATCTTATTACATCTAGTATTGTGCGTAGAAAAGAGGCAGATGAGGTAATGTAACAATAACGCACTTATAGCTATAAATAGACAAATAATTGTAATGAACTTCTAGGGTCGCCGTGAACAGGCTGGAAGGGTTGCGGATTAGCAGTTGGAGGGTTGTGAGTTCAAAACTCCATCCAAATAAAGCCATTTATGTGCATGGGGACTGACGCACGTAAAATTTGTCGTTGCTACAAATGTCCCCCGGTTAGTGTGGAATGGAGTGAGAAGCCAGTTGTTGCCTCCGTCAATTATGAGGTGTCCTTGGATCTTTGATCCCGGACAGTCACTAATAATCCATTATGTTGCTCCAATGAGACTACCTACCTATTGAAGAAATAATAAGTGTTGTACTTAAAATTGTTTCTATAACTAGAATTTGATTCTGATACTACAAAAACATTTTGTTATTGCCTTCCAATAATCTACTCTGATGCTTTATAGTTAGAATGATGTGCATATCACAAAAAAGAGCGAATTTAGATCGAACAAAAATTTCCATCCTTACTATGCTCTTCATTATCCCTATACTACATTTGTTTTGAACTCCCCCATTCAAATTCATGTAAATTATAACGACTTCTGCAAAAATGCTCATGGCACAACTTTTATATCTGAAATGGTGATCAATTGATCCTATCGAGAGGTATAAATAGATTTCTATAGTCGGTCCAGACTGCCTTCGGCTCATGAGAAATGCAACTGGTATTCGAAAATAAGTTGCAAACCACATAACACCAAATTACCTCATTGAATTATGACGGTTGTTTCAGTGTGAATTAATGTTTCACTTATCTTAAACTCTTTCTGATCCGTTTTGGGGGATGCTAGTTTTCATTTAAAATTCAACTTAAATTCTACGGTTTCAATTTTCTTCCGAAAATTTATTTTGACACTATTGCTTTTAAAGAGGACTTTTACGATATTGAATGCTACGATGTACGTCACTCACTGAGAAATGTTTTGAAAAAGATGGCGGTACAAACTGCAAGGTTACAAACTGCAAATCTTTCTGCTTAATACAACATCAGATAGTTGGTTCAGGCTTATTGAGTACATTTCGTGATTTGAACCACGGTTAGTTGACGAGGTCACACTTGAGCTGGCACTCCGCTTTCCAAACTTCGACACCAAGCTAATTAGAGGACATTTCAAGCCACGGAAGTTTTAACATGCACCAGATCCTTTCTACCGACGGTCTTTGGTCGGATTCGAACTCGCAACCCTCCGGTTGCTAATCCATTACTCTTCCAACCGAGCTACAACGACCCAATGAAACTGAGGGACTTTGAAACGGAGTGTTTACGGACGTCTTACGATGAGTTAGTGTGCATATTTCTCTCTCTCCGATGCTCCAAGTAGAGTCTCTTACTTTTTCCAGACTGGGCACGGTTGTTTAACACGTTCGCTGCTGATCTCGTGCCAGAGCGTGATGCGTCGTCAACGCTACAGAACTCGCGTGGTGTGCAGTGATGTCTCAGTAGCCAGTCACGCCTTCGCGAGGGAACAGCTGCGCCTCAACATTTATTCTCCGCTTCCATTGGCATTACATGTTAGGTGTTGGCGTGGAGTAAAGGTTAGATGCTATGTGCTTATGAGTAATGGCTATGTGGTTATCAGTATTATGGCTACGTGGAAGCTATGAAGTACATTAGTTACTAGCCACTGCGTGCCTAGCCCGGCGTTGCCCGTGGCACCACAACATCATGAGCAATCGGCATCTTGAAGTTAAATATTTTGTCGTTGACATAGAAGATGTGTTAATTTGTAAAATGTTTGTGGTTATTTGGGGCGGTGTAGGGAGGTTTTTCCGTAGCTAGAAAGATAAAAAGGTGTGGCAAGGAGCGCACTTTGCACTGCAGAACATCGTAACACATAGTGAGAAAATAATTCGCCCAAAATTTTGATAAAATTAAAGAAAAATTGTTCTGGAAAGACTTTGTTCTGCGACGTACGTCGCAGTTTTTATCACTTTCTGCTCTCGGGCTACACCGAACATCAAGTAAACTTTGAATTGGATTACATCATTGGTTTGTTTTTACGTTTCATGGCTCATTTTTGACAGAGCCGCGCCAACAAACACAAGTGAACGTCAAGTAAGAAATGTCCGGAGGGGAAAAAACGAGTTCTCTGGAATGAGTAAGTGGATGAAAACAGGAAAAGATTGATTGGGTTACCCATGAGTCCGATACCCATGCTTATTAAAGACTGAACCCCATGGGAAAAGAAAAGACTTTAGCGTACCTCGTGGCCGTGATGCCCGTACTCACCTAAAAGAGAAGAGTCGCTGAGGGTACAGAATTCAAGGTAAGGCTGCAGTCTACATTTACAGCGGTGGCAACGGCCTTGACGATTGTTTTAGGCGTACTTTTAAAGTCTCCAAGAAAAGAATTATTTCAAAAATCTTTTTTTTTTCACAAATATTTTTCTTTTTAGAACGGAAAATGAAAGTTTTTAACACATTTGAGAAGGTTTTAAAAATATATTTTTTAATAACTTTAACAAAAAGTAATGAGCTAAAACTGAAATTTATTTATTAAAAAATATATTGCATAAGTAAATAACATACGTATATAAATTATATAAAAATGTATAAAATACAACCTGAGACGACGGCGCTGTACCGTATCATAAATTGAAATGAAACAAAATTCCACAACTGGCGGAGAAAACTATTAAATTAACCCATGAAATCAAAGAAAACAAATTTAAAAGGACCAATGCAATCAAAGGATATGAAAAAAAATTAAAATAACCAATCGAATCAAAGAATAAATTTCAAACGAACCTATGAAATCAAACGGCTTTTGAGAGAACTTTCTAAAATAAACAAAATGAAAATTTAAACTATAGAAATTGTTTAGTGATGGTACTGTATTAATTTAAACGCTTTGAGACCCATTGGGACTTTTTGAAGTCCACTTCTATGAAATTCGTTTTCAAACAGAAGGAAATCTGCATCTGTACTTAAAGACATTCGTTTTCAGAACTCTGTGTGCCACTGGCCAACATTTGTAACATCACGAGGAAGATATGAAATGTGTGCTAGGAAAGTTCAGTCAAGACCGCATTCAAAGTGTTCAGAATGTAACATAACCCTAGGTGTAAATGAGAAAAAATAATAGTTTTTTTTTTTAAATACCATATAAGAAATAGCAGCGATGGAAGTGATCTGCTTTCGAAATATAAGATAATGTAATAAATAAATAAATCTTGACTATTTTTTTCTCTATTTTATATATTTTTCTATCATGCACAGAATTACTTGAGAAAATTACTGTTTAACTTTTTCTATCGTTTAAATTACCATTAATATAATATTATTATTACAAAAATAGTGCTTCTGTACGTAGTCCTGTCGATACTCTGTAGTCCAAAATTATTTTCCATGTAATTAATGACCTTGCTGATGACTTATAATGAAAATTTTGCTATAGGATGTTTACTTATACCTAAATTAAGTATTTAAAAAATAGCACACATTTTAAAAACGTAAGAAATTCGGTAAATAAAGGGGGTTAAGAAGTATTGGAAAACCTTCGGCTGTTAAACACTTCAACTGTCGTGATGTACTCAGAGGCTATAATTGTGTCTTTCAAAAGAAATGGAGAGCTCTGGTACTAATGGCACGGGAACTTTTTAAGCATTGGTAAACAACATTATTAAATTAAACGATCAACCAAGAAAATATATATAAAAAAAAAAGAGATCGAAAAAATGGTAGGTAGGTAGGTATTTTAATTAACATCCCACTGGAACAACACAAAGGGCTATTGGCGACAGTACGGAATTAATTCTGAAGGGTCATTGTTCATTTTTAACGTCGTACTAAAGCAACACAACGGGTTTAATCACGAAGGTTAATCTGGTATACTTAATTAATGTCGTACTAGACCAACACAACGGGCTATTGCCGACAATCCGGGATAAAACCCCTGAGGGGAAGATCCGAGGGCAGCACCAGGTAATTTTGAACCACTGTCAGATGACGAGGCAACACCTGAGCTGGCACCCCACTCTCCAAACTTCCACACCAACCCAATGTGAGGACTTTTGGCCACGACAGTTTTAAGGTGAACCAGCCACATCTACACCACACGCTTAAAAATATCTATGCACTGATCCGGATTCGAACCAGGAAACTTCCTATCTAGAGGCTAACACCTTAACCACCCGACAGGTTGGTTGACTAATCCTGAAAAGAAAAATCCGAGTACAACACATTGTCATTTTGAACGACATCAGGGGACGAGGTCAACAACTGTGCTGCCAACCCAATCTCCAGACTTTCATTTCCTGTGGACCGTCGCCAAAGCCCGTCATGATCCTCCAGTGTAACGTCGATTCAGCTACTTATCCAGTTTGTTTATTATTAAATTCTGAATGACTGCAATCATTACTAGTATAACTCAACGCACCACACACACACAACTTTTTGAGGTAGTTGTAAGAGTAATGAATTAGCAACAGGAGGGTTGCGAGTTCGAAACCATGCCAAAGACCGTCGTATACAAAGTGGAATGCGCTCGTTAAATCCGTTGTGTCGTGAAATGTCTCTTTGGCGTGGAAGTTTGGAGAGGTAGAGTACTAACTCAGGCGTTGCCTCGTCATCAGACCTTTGGTTCAAAATTACGTGATAGTGTCCTCATATCTAGAACCGTCGCTAATAGCCCGTTATGTTGCTCCAGTTCGACGTTAATTAAAAAATACATAAATGCATCACTTTTTGAGTTACTTAGTTCTTGAGTCCAATTGACTACATAAAAATAACCTTCATGCAGAAAATAATAGCAGAAATTGTCTATACCCCAAATCTGCATGAACTTAAAAGATGTCATTTCACAGATGCTTAATAAAAAGTCTAAGGAGACTGTACAAAATGAATGAACAGAAATCGGTTAACGAATTGATCATTAAAATGAATTCCAACCATCTATCTTAATGACTCTCTCCCATTTTTTCCAGTAATTCTTTTGTTGGAAAACAATTCAGGTCACATTTGCCACTTCATTTCTTATCATTCCGGAGTCTCCACACTAATTTCCTAGTTCATAAAGACGAAAGTTTCCCAAATCTGTCTTCTGAATCCTACTGTATATTATGTATTTACTGTCATGTTCCATTAACCGTAATAATTTATTACAATACTTAGTTAACCATAATAATTTATTGTTGCGCTGAATTAGTAGTAATAAATAATTGTTTTATTGCGTCTACCATACAATCATATGCTGAATTCTGAGGCATTCCCGCTAAGTATAATAATTATCTGTACATATGGTGACTGCTTAACTCTGATGACGTTATCTAAAGGCTAGTTATAAAACTAGAACCTTTCCTTTAGGGATGGATTGCGTACCCTCGCCAATAGCTCGTTATTTGTCCAGCGCGACGTTAATTAACTACCTTAACACTTAACTCTAAACGTCTCTTCTTTAAAACGCTCTACTTCCAGTGAAAAGAGAGATGGATGTTAAAGTTCTGTAAAAAATATCTGATAAGATGGATTACTTTCATGTTTAGATTTGGTTTAGGTTGAAGTTACATTTAAAAATAATACCACACACTATACTTTTAAAGTTATATAATTTTAACTACAAAGCTTGCGAACCAAAATATACGTGCAAATTTTGCTCAAATCTTATTTTTATAGTTGTGTGGTCTGCAAGTAGGTATTTTAATTAAGTCACATTGGAGCAACACAACGGGATATTGGCGACAGTCCGGGATCAAAAAGCGAAGGGAAGGATCCGAGGACAACACCACTTAATTTTGAACCACTGTCAGATGACGAGTCAACACCTGTGATCAGGCACACAACTCTCTAAATTTCCACACCACTCCAAAATGAAGACATTTAAGGCCACGACGCATTTAACGTGCACCAGTTTTCTCGTACACGACGATCTTTGGTTGGATTCAGATTAGCCACCTTCCGGTTTTTGAACCGCTGCACTTCCAGATGGGATACCGGAGCCTGTAGTATTTAAAGCGGAAATTTTAGTGACACTGGTACAGCTTTGACCAGTGTTTCTCAACCTTTTTTGGTTGACGGAACACTACAAATTTCTGGCATTATTTGCGGAACACATGAATATAAAAAATGTAAAAGTTGTATAATACAAAAAAAAAAATTATTTATTTACAAAATTAATTCAATGAGAGGGCAGAGCATGTTTTCTTGAACAAATTAAATCAAAACGAGGTTCAAATTCGCCAGACAAGTTCGCATTTCATTGTCTCAACTTTTAAAAGTCTTTCTCGCTTTTTGGACTTGATGATTTCTGTCAATGCTGAAAATCCAAAGTCACAGAACCATGAAGATGCAAAAGGCAAAAGAATTTTAATTGCTCTCAAGCTGATGCAGGGTACAAAAATCTGACAGAAAGCCAAAACTCATCCAAATTTTTCTCAAAGAATGTTGAAGGGTAAAACTTATTATTTCTCAAATCCATGAGCTGTTCTTTTTCTGTTGTCAAATTGGGTGTCTTGCAAATTACAAATGGGGTGATTACAAATGTCATATTCGTCAACTGAAAGCGAAGGAAAGTAGCTTTTAAGTGAGGTTTGAAGTCCGTCAATGGTGCTTATAATTTCGTCTGCAATTTTTGTTCCACTGAGATTCATTGACACCTGGAAAGCAGTCAAAATTTCTTTTTGAAATTTCAAATTTCTACAGTGTTAATTTTTCTTCAAATTACTCCAGTTTTGATGTTGATGTGGCGATATTCTTGGATGGACCTTGAAGACTTAAATTCAGAGAGTTCAGCTTTTCAAACAAGTCTGAGAGAAATTGAACTTGAAGCCACCAAATCTCGTCATGAAGAGAAAATCCAAAAGATGTTTTTTTGACCTCCAAGAACAAAATCACCTCCGCATTCAGGTGTATGAGTCGTTTCAAAACCTTTTCCTTCGAAAGCCAACGCACTTCGGTGGGATATTAAAGAATTTTGTAGTCGGAATCCATTGCGTCGCACAGCCAAAAGAAAATTCGTGATTTAAGAGGTCGACTCTTGATGAAATTGACCACTTAGATGACTTGGTTCATTACAATCAACAAATCGTGAGTTATAAATTTTGAAACGAGAGATTCTCTTTGAATCATGCAGTGGACGCTTGTAATATTTGGATTTTATTGGTGCACAAGTGTGATAAATCCTTTTTAGATTCCTAACATTGATGGACATCCGTCTGTGCTGACACGAACGCAGTTTTTCCACAGCAAACCAAAGCTTGAAAGATTTTCTTTTACAGGCTCAAATAGGTCTTTTCCTGTCGTCCTGCTCTTCAAATCTTTGCAGTAAAGATACTCACTCAAGAATTTGTCATCTTTGAAAGCAAGGAGCTGTGTTTTTCCATTGATATCTGTCGACTCATCAATCTGAAATTATTAGAGTTCACTGTCGTGTGATTCGAAATGCTCGACAATTGTTTTTTCAGTGTGTAGATAAATCTTCGATTTTCTGAGTGATATTGTGTCATTGGATAATGTTACTTTCTTGACCTTCTTTGTCGGTTCCTTTCCCAGCATTGTTTCGACAATGATAGCTAATGCTGGTGCAATGATGGACTCGGCATCAGTGTGTGCTTTTTTGCGTTGTGCTATTAATTGTGCAACCTTGTAACTGGCAATGGAACCCTTTTCTGGCATGTTCATATAGTTTTAAATTTTTTTTTTGCTGTTTTATTTTGCTGCTGCCACGTTTTAAAAATATTCTCTTGGTATGTTTTTGACCTCTGGGTGTGAAGAGTTTCCAAATGTCCTTTCAGTTTACTAGCAACGAGAGCTTCATTTGAAAGTTTATTTTTGAAGACTACACAGAATGGTATTTGAGGGTCTTCCATTTCAATTGCGATGAATCCGAATTCAATGTAGTCATCTTTATACTCCCGTTTATGTCTTTGTTTGTTTTCTGTTTGTGAAGCACCAGATACTATTAAATATTCGTTCATTATGACGAAATGAATAAAACATTTGTTAATTACACTAGTGTCTAAAATTATATTTGCATGCATAGAATCACGGATTTTTCAGAAACTGTAAACTATAATTTTATGAATTTGTCTGGAATGAGACATAACGTCATAACTAGGGCAACATTTTTGTTGCAGTAAAAATGGAAAAAGTTGCATTTATCATTCCCTAAAGTTGCATTTATGGAAATAAAGTTGCATTTATTTTTGATACACTAAATTCTAAAACAAATTATTCGTAAAAAATGAAAAAAATTCAAAATATATTGACAATTTTAGTCGTGTACAACAGTATTATAAAAAATACTGAAATACAGAAGAACGTTGAATGGCCGATCCTTGGCCAGTCATTTCTTTAACATTAAAAATCTGCGCCAGCTACAGTCATATAATGTGCTGTATCGGATAGCAGAAGCGCAAAATCCTTTCGTTCAACATTCAGAGATTTTAAAACGTCATCTACAAGGCGAACAACCTATTGATGATCGACACTCCCCTCGCAAACTCTGCAGTCGATTACGCAAGTTTCCTCTGGATTATTAAGAGTGCTAGCCAATGTGTTAAAGTACTTCTTGCCATTTATTTCACTTTCGTCTGTTAGGACGAACACCTTCTTACCATGAACTTGTTTGATCCACAATACTTCGGCATTCGCAAGACCAGACACACATGATCGAAAGGTTGATTCAGAGAGCAAAAAAGGAAATAATAATTTGATATTAATTAATTTTAAGCTATATTTTAAAAAGTTGCAGGTGGTTGCATATATGCAAAAAGTTACATTTATGTTGCGGTTATAACTCACTTACTATACACCCTATGTAGGAGGAATTTTGGTTTTAGTACTTTACATGCATCGTATAACTCGATAAAGAAAGTTTCATTTGATGCAAAAAGTTGCCCTAGTCATAACACATAAATACAAAGGAAAAAATTGAAGAACACTGCATATGGAGACGTCCAGGGCAGCGGGGGTATCCAGCCCTTACTGTCTCACGCCACACATGCCCACAGCAGGGCGTTAGGGTCTGGGGTGCCATCTCCTTTGATAGACGGACCCCTTTGGTTGTCATTTCTGGCACAGCACAGAAGTCCCGAGATGACATTCTACGATCGGTTGTGGTAGTGTTCCTTTTGCGACACCCCGGACTTACTTTTCAACACAAGATAATGCGCGGCCGCACACGGCATGTGTTGTTATAAATTGTCTTCAAGCTTTCCACACACTTCCTACATTTGCGAAGTTATGAGAAGGCGATGGCAACCATCCCGGAATGTTGACCCTTTAGCTCGACAGTTGGAGACAATTTGGCAAGAAATTCCGCAGGAGACGATCCTGGAACTTTTTAACTCCTTCTTGGTGCGAAGTACCTTTATGCACGAAATTAGGTGTTGAATTTTCCTAAATTCATCCAAAAAGAAATTTTATTGGAGAAATAAAATTTAATGCATGTTCTTTGATCAATTACATTCACCATTTAAAAAAATCGACGAAGTGAAAATTCTTCTTTTATTAAAAACAAATGTATTTTCAGACGATAAAATTAAATAAATCCCCGATTGTTGCCACATGTTTATATAAGTCGTAAAAGTATTTGATAAAAGTTTGCAGATGATATCGTCATTAGAAAAATTGGTCATATTTTTATGGACGAGATATCTCGTCGAAACCTTTTAGATGGTTAGACTTTACCGGAAGAGGGTAGCTAAATTTTAGTTTCATATATTACATGTGATATATTTTTATTGTTGTATTTACTGGTTCTGCCAATTTTTCTCGTTTTCGGATCTGGTTATCGCTAAAGTAGGAACACGTTTTTAAATTTTCTGTAGACCCCAAACTACCAAAAGTTGATGATAGTGTTTTTTTTTAATATTTTCCTCTGAAGACTCTTGTTTTTTGAGGTAAGGGTTATGTCTCATTCCTCTTATGTGATAGTTTTTCAACCGTTTTTTATATCCACTTGATTGAATATAGACTGACGGATTGACTTACAGTATTTTTTAAATTAGTTTAATAATATTTTAAATAAAGGAAAATCTGAACAAAGCTGACTGACTTTGATATTTTACCTAACATTATATTGATATTACGAATACGAGGGTACCTTATTTTTAGATTGTTGCACTCGCACTAAGAAATTTCTTGAAGTAGCGACGGCACTTTGTTATTTTGGTACTGGGAAAAGAAATATATCTATATATATAAAGAAGGATAGAGATAAATAGATGAAGAAATATGGAGAAATAGAAAGAGATAGAAAAAAAGTAGAGATGAGGATAGCCAGTAAAGATAGAAAACTAAAGAAAGAGAGGAGAAAAAAATCGTAATTCAAGGAATCAATTACAAAAAACCAAAAGGAAATGCATCGACAGTTCTGACTTATAGCTTCTAGTTGACTACATCCCGGATTTGTGCTTTTTTGGCGTTTTGGCTTTTTTTTACAGTTTATACGTTTTAGCTCTTTCGCTTTTTAGATATTTTTGCGTGTTTTTGAGTTGTTGCACACACGTTCGAGCTAAAAGAGCCAATGTCCAAGATTCCTGGTTTCGAATTTACTACACCAATGAACTCTAAATAATGAATTATACCCCTTAAACCTGTTAAAGTATGAGTAAACAGCATTACATTAATACTTAAAATATGAAGAAAACAAATAATGCACAAATTTACGGAGAGTTTCAGAAATTAAAAAAATTAATTTGGTGTTTCTCAGAATTTAAACATTAACCCTTTGGGCTCCAAGGTACACACACACACGCATGCACACGTATATGTAGAAGCGCACACACACACTCACACGTATGCAGGCCCGCACACACATAGAGAAATTTATTGCATACCATTCGGTTTGCAGCTTCAGCGTGCTTTCAGGTTTTTTGTCTTTCGTTTTCTGATGAATACCGTTCATATTTTTAAGTGTATGGTGTAGAGGCGGCTCTTGTACCTGAAATCTGTCGTAGTCGAAAGTCCTCACGCTGGGTTGGTGTGGAAGTTTGGAGAGTGGGGTGCCAGCTCAGGGGTTGCTTCGTCATCTGACCGTGGTTCAAAATGACGAGGTGTTGTCCTCGGATCTTTCCCTTAAGGGATTGGTCCCGGACCGTCGTCAATAGCCCGTTGTATTGTTCTAGTACGACGTTAACTAAAATTACCATTACCGGCTGTTTAGTTCTTTATTTTGTAATGTTTTGTGGGCCTTTGTATAGTTTAACCATTGTAGGAACAAAAACGCTCGCGAATTGTTATCCATGCATTAGATAATCATACTCTTACTAATTTACACACAATATGCACTATACTTTTGCCTGGTCAAGCTTATAAAGCAAGCTATTAAATGTTAACCTGCGACCGAATACTAAACACCAGCACTTGAATGCACTTATGCTGTAGGTTGCGTAACATATAGTTATTCGTGCTTAATGCACGGAACTCCCTTTATCTGCGAACTGATGCCAATTGGCACAGCGACAGGAGGTTACAAGTGCTACAAACACCTCACATACATTGTTAGGTACACCGATGCAGGGCAGTCTTGATAAATTACACACAAATCATAGTGACGAGCATTTGTCACGGTCACTATTCAGTTTATCTAACTGGAGTAGCGCGAGTTGAATGCGATTCGTTTTTGTACAGTATTCTACATAATATGCCTAACACAACGTAACATACATAACATAACATGCATAAAAAAAACCTAACATAACATACATAAAAATAACCTAACAAAACTTAGGGTCAGGCAAGGTATTTGTAAACACAATTTGAAGTTTCACTTTCAATCCCTGTTTTCAAACTCTTGATGAAGTAATAAAACATTATTCACCCTACTAAACTAACTTGTCACTATCCTACTTTGATATTTCCTAATTACCAAGATTTTAGAGAAAAAAAATTTCACACCGTACTCGGCTGTTTACAATAATCCTACGTTACCCCTGATTTAATTACCCCTGAGAGTAGGGGTAATTGTTAACAACGATTTTCCTCCTGCTATTGAATAGTGAACAAGTGACAGTACGAGCTTTAGTCACGCAAGTAGAAGGCACTCCAATGGTATTTTGACCCTTCTAATACCATGTTTACAACTACCCCGATTTGTTGTTTACATTTACCCCATACTCCAACTTCTTACCCCAGCAATATATTGTAAGACCCTTGAAATTTGCATTGATCATGATGTTAACTTCCAGGAATACATAAGAATAAATAATTCAATCATTTATTGAACAAAAAATGTATTTCATGTAAAATACTCTCGAAAATTACAAACTTGAAGTTTAAAAGCTAAAAATGAAATTAAAAATTGAAAAATACAAAATTTGTACACGGCCTTCTTTGCAACAGCTTGGAGACGGTAAAATTGCATGACATGGTCTTTGGTAACCAAGTATTTGCATTACTAAAGAATTGAATCCGGTGACCTCAAATTCCTCTTCTGAAACGACATCCACTCATCACACTTACGAAAAATGGGTTTTCTATGTCTTGTTTCTGCTTGTAGATGGTCTACTAGTACTTTCAATGTCTCCCATGGATGGTTCCTAATATGTAACTTCAACTAGATGCTCGTCTTCTATATTTTGCTTAAATGTCTGGAGATCTTCAAACTCTTCATCGTCTGTCAGTAAAGTATTCCACATGGTAAACGCCGAGACCTACTGCACTATTTTGGATGACAGTGTGCTTCCAACATTGGGGCAGTTTTACGGGTTAAACACATGTTACTTCCAGGACGACAACTCCAGCTGTCATGTTGCGAGGTCCACCATGGATTGGTGGGGTTAACCCAGGGGTTCCCAAACCTATCCCTTAAAATAATTACCCTTTAATTAATTGGCACCCTTAAAATAATTATAATTTTCTCTCGGCACCGTCGTCATGTATTCATATTACTCATAATATTTATACGTCTTTGAAGAAGAAGTTAGAGAAGTGGTAAGAACATAATTAATACAACTCGTATTTAAAATTCACACAAATACTTTAATTGTACTTAATAGAGGAAAACATGGGTGTTGGTTAAAATTTAAATAAAACAAATAAAATTACATTTAACATGCTCTTAGAGGTATGTGAGTGTGTTTAGTGCGACCGATGAGCCTGCTGCTCACTGCACAATTGTTCGGATCGTTGAATTAAGATGCAGCTACACGCATTTCTTTTACGACATTAATTTTCGAACGATATTTGTTCCTTATGATAGCAACTGCTTCATGGTCGCTTCGTGGCACCCCAGGGTGCCACTCACTTTGGGAACCGAATGGACTGACCATTCCTGAACCCTATCGAGAAACTCTGGGACGAGTTGGATCGCCCAATTAAGGGGTGCAACAACCATCGGGGAAGGAACTTACATGTCTTCTCCAAGTCGAGTGGAAGAAAATACCACTAGCCGTCATACAAGGACTTGTAGAAAGCATGCCCTGGAGGGTTGAGGCTGTGATTGCCTCTCGTGGAGGCTCTACCAACTATTGAATATAAATAAATATTGATTTTGTTTTCTATCACAGGTGTCCAAATACTTATTGGTAGATAGCGTAACATAACATACATAATATAGCATACATAATATAATATAATATTCATAACATACATAATATTATATATAGCATAATATTCATACATATTATGCTATATGTAATATAGTTGTATGTTACGTTATATGCGTTATGTTATGTCGTGTGTTATGTTTGTTATGTTATTATTAGGGCAACTTTTTGCAACAAATGTAACTTTTTTTCACACGTTCTACGCTGCATGTAAAGTACAAAAACCAAAATTTCTCCTACATGGGGTGTATTATTGTAAGTGAGTTATAACCGCAACATAAATACAACTTTTTGCATAAATGCAACCACCTGCAACTTTTTAAAATGCAGCTTCAAATTAATTAATATGAAATTACTATTTCATATTTGCCCTCTGACACGACCGCGAGTGTCTGATATTGCGAACGCCGAAGTATTGCGTATGAAACAAGAAGTTCATGGAAAGAAGGTGTTTGTCCTAACAGATGAAAGTGAAATAAATGGCAAGAAGTAAGTTTTAACACATTGGTTGGCACTTTTGATAATCCAGAGGAAACTTGTGTAATCGAATGCAGAGTTTGCGAGGTGAGTGTCGATCATCATTATGTTGTTCGCCTTGTAGATGACAGTTTAGAATCTCTGAATGTTGAGCTAAAGGATTTTTTGCTTCTGCTATCCGATATAGCACATTATATAACCGGCTGGCGCAGTTTTTCAATGTTAAAGAAATTACTGGCCAATGATCGGCCATTTAATGATCTTCAATACTGTTAACACGACTAAAATTGTCAATATATTTTGAATTTTTTTACGAATAATTTATTTTAGAATTTAGCGTATCAAAATAAATGCAACTTTAAGGAATGGTAAATGCAACTTTTCCCATTTTTACTGCACCAAAAAAGTTGCCTTAGTTATTATACATAACACAACATAAGCAAATACTACTTCGTACCTGTTTACCCTTACAGCAAGTTCAACATACAGAATTCATTCGATTTTATTGGACATTCTATGTAACGTACATATGTACGTAAAATACACATATATTTAACATTCACAGGATTTTATATAGTAAAGATGACATCCTTTGCAGATTTCAATAAATAATAATAAAATGCTATTCTTCGTACGTTTTCACTTATTTTATGTACTATGCTTTGTAAACACAGGGTTCGTGCTCTCAGTTATACCCAAGTACTCCCAGTACACCCCCTGCTCCACAATACCTCTTTTTCCTTTCACATTTTTTAATTGCCATTGTGTTTGGCTCAGCTTGTCCAAATAGGGATTGCAATCCGATTCGGCGGATCCGGTTATCAGAGGATCCGACATCATTAAACCCGAATTTTTTAAAAATTAAATAATCGATTATTCAAACCCAACTTTAAAGTCGCAAAATCGTTTATTAAGCAATCGATTATGAATGAATCGGTTTTATATTTTTCAATCATCAGTTTGGAGAATTCTAGCTAAATTCAATTATCAATACTATTTTTGTAATAAAGAGAAATTAGAAAAGCAAATTCTGCAAGAAAATGAATACGATTGCAAAAAGACACACTTTAAAAAAGAAACAGATTTTGAGAAAATACTGAAGAAAGAAATGGCTTCATATACAGGGTGTTTCAGTGAACCGTTTCAGAACTTCTAAGAGGGGTAGGGTACATCCTGACGAACCAAAATCATACACTAATGGGCAGTCAGAAATGCTTTCCTGACGCGGTAGATGGCGTTGTGCGAA
Organism: Metellina segmentata; assembly: GCA_947359465.1. NCBI lineage: Eukaryota > Metazoa > Arthropoda > Arachnida > Araneae > Tetragnathidae > Metellina > Metellina segmentata. Next base: position 2,524,248 of record OX375881.1, on the reverse strand, counting down.
AATCCCGAGCTTTCGTGTAGGGAATCTTCATTTCGCACAAGAACGCCAAGTTAGTAGGATGGATGATTACACGATCGCAGAGTTAGCCGATATGCATTTGGCGTACGGGGCTGTAAATTGTAGTGGGCCAGCCGCACAGCGTTTGTACGCGGAACGATATCCGACGAGGCGTATCCCCAGTCATAATTTCTTTGCAAGACTGCACCAGAGGTTAGCTGAGACAGGTTCATTAGAAACAGCTGACAGGGACAGGGTAAGAACAGCACGGACTGCAGACGTCGAACAGAATATGCTGCAGCATGTACAGGGGAATCCAAGAACGAGTACACGAAGTGTAGCAAACGCAGTCGGGGTTTCCCATTGCAGCGTCTGGAGGATTCTCCGAGAAGACATGCATCCGTTTCACGTGCAGCGTGTCCAGACACAGCAACCGGAGGATTATGCACCTCGTATTGCTTTCGCACAGTGGTACCTTGGAAAATGTGCTACAAATCCCCTTTTTCCTGCTGAAGTGTTGTTTTCCGATGAGGCATCCTTCACAAGGGAAGGAATTTTCAACACGCATAACGACCGTATCTGGGCGGTCGAGAACCCGCATGCAATACGACGTCGTGCAGCACAGATTCGATTTTCGGTCAATGTATGGGCCGGTATTATGGGAGATCACCTCATCGGACCTTGCCTGTTACCGTCTCGTCTAACCGGACCTAACTACTTGCTCTTTCTGCAGCAAGTATTGCCACAACTTTTGAGAGATGAACAGATTTCTGCATCGACGCAACAGACAATGTGGTTCCAACACGATGGAGCCCCTGCCCATTATAGCGGAGATGTTCGTAACTACCTGGATGTCACATTTGGTCAGCAGTGGATCGGACGTAGTGGTCCCGCGCGTTGGCCTGCTCGGTCACCCGACCTATCATGTCTTGATTTTTATTTCTGGGGTCATCTGAAATCGCTAGTTTATGACACCCCTGTTGACAATGTTAAGGAGCTGGTTGCAAGAATTGCAGTAGCTGCCGGAGAAATTCGAGGTATGCCTGGAGTATTCCAGAATGTTCGGATGTCCATGCGTCGGAGATATGAGGCGTGCATTGTAGCCCGTGGAAGAAACTTCGAACACTTACTTTAATCCATGTATCTTTTGCTTCTTTTCATGTATTATTAAAACGATTTCTCACTTACGGTCTCTTTTCTTTACGGTGCTTCTGTGTACAACACCGCTTCAGGAAAGTATTTCCGACCCCATATTGCTATATGATTTCGAGTTGTCAGGATGTACCCTACCCCTCTTAGAAGTTCTGAAACGGTTCACTGAAACACCCTGTATATGAAATGGAGTCAAAGGAAAATATTTGTCTCACATGTACGACTACTTAATGACGGTTACATCAAATAGTGCTGAAGCTGAGAGGGCCTTTTCTCGGTCGCTGGTTATATTTGCGTTATTAGTTTATTAGTTCATTGGGAAGTAGGTTGGGGGATGACACAATTAATACGATTTGTTTCCTTAGATGGTCCTTTCAAACTCACAATTGATTTTCATTACTATATAAATTCGATTTAAGCAATGAAGAAGAATTAAGAGTGCCCTTGTTTGTTATGTTGACCAAATACTACAAAACTTTAGATTTTTGCATTAGTATGAGGCAAGGTTAGGTACAATTTATATGTCATTTGCTCAACGACATTAAAGATGGAGACTACTTAATTTTAGATAAATAGAAAAGTACTACATATAAAACAAGCTGATGTTTTTTGGGGTGGAAACTAGCAAGACTGATAATCATCAATCGTTTAATACTTACTACTAGTAGTACTAATAGTTACTATAATTAATTGTTGGTGACTGATTTCCTACCTATGGATAATTATTAAAGTTGATTCTCTAATACTAACGTTTTGTTCGTCAATTCGGAATAATATCCTTTTTACCTATTTTCACTCAGCCGATTTGGGAAAAATACATACTGGTTAGATAAACGTATTAACAAAATTCCAATCTGGCCGGATCCGACCGGATTGAAAATCATGCCGGATTGCAATCCCTATGTCCAAATAAGGTTAATTTGCCATCTAACACCAAATCAACCCACCACTTATTTTATATTCTCAGCGTTTTACAGAATGCAATTTTTAGAGACTAGTATTACAGGGGCAAGTTAATTGAGTGAACGAAACATTTATTGACTTATAATATCAAGCTGCTTGATTCTAATTCACTTGAGAGAGATTACTTGTAATAACATAATGTGCTTGTAGAAAAACAAATACTCAAATTGAGACGTTTACATATCGTTACCACCACGCCAAACGCACTAATCGGCAAAAACGGGTTCAAAGGTTTGACTCAAAGGTTGTCTTCTCATGAAAATTGGCATTTTCATTTACTAAGAAACGAGATGACTCGTGATTTTGTCATAGTATAAAACATGAAATGACGACTCGAAAAAAGTGCAGTTGGGTAAAAATCGCCCAAATGCAGATTGTCACCTTTGCCTGGTGGTAACAAAATTGAAATTGAGTGAAGACAATTTTGAAATTCTCAACCGTAGTTAGAAAACGTCTGACAACGAATTTTTATTTTCTCTCTTCGTAGATTTAGTTGCAAACTTCATTTAGTTCACTTGGCATACGTTTTTAAAATGATACGTTTCTAATATCTGCTCTGACCCTTATGCAAGATTCAGAAAATGCAAACATGTTTTCCACAAGACTGTTCAAGAGTTCCTATCAAGTTCCCATTCACAAACTCGAGCACATATTTGCTCTTGTGCCGTTCTTGGTGTCGTGTAGGCTTCTAGGCGACGTGCAAGACCATCCCAAACATACTCTATTGGATTAAGATCAGGTGATCTTGACTTACGGATTAGGAATTATTCTTTTGTTTTTGACATGTGCTTTTATAGGTCTTGCTATAGGGATATTTAATTAGTCCTTTCAATAGTACGGTATTCGCCCTGAACAATCCTGGTTCCATTTGGGATTAATCCCGACTCGTCGCTAATAGTTCGTTGTGTTGCTCCAGTGTGACGTTAATTAAAATATATACCTATAGATATTGAATTAGTCCTTTCACTACAACAGTGTTTGCTCTGAATAAATCTGGTGTTTTCCTCGGATTTTTCCCTATGGGATTGATCTTTGATCCTCGCCAACACCCCATTGTGTTGCTCCAGTGCGACGTTAATTAAAATACCTTACTTATAACTTCCTACCCTGAACAATTTCTATTCCACACACTTTTCGAATGTACCTGTATGCTTGGACAGTAAAGACATTCTAAGACACACCTCTCCTTCCACTATTTCATATCCGCTTCTATTTCAATGATCCATCGAGCCATTTGGAAGCACCGAAGACCAAAAGGACTTCTCGCCTCAAAACACCTCCTTTATTTGCACCGGTTGTTTTGTCTGGATGTGTTGGCACCATCAATTTTCCCCCACCGGGTGTTTCACCGAAAAAGAATGAGCGATTTATTCAAAGACAGTCCCCCTAGGTCTGATTCCCCTTTCTTCTCGTCGCCTCGTTTTTCCATGTTTTATTTATTTAGCCTCAGTAGGGGATCACAGACGTCGACCGCGATCCGCCTTCGCTGGAACCGTAACCCCTTCGGCTTCCGGCGCTATCAACTTAGCCTCAACCCCAAAGCGAAAGATCGAAGGGAATCATTTCTCCGGGGAGCGGTGCTTCTGCACAGTCCGGCTGGCATCTGCACTCGCCAAATCAAAAGCGATTCTAATTTCCAGTATCTATGTATCTTCATTAGCGTCACACTAGAACAACACTACTGACTATTGGCAATGATCAACCACGAAGGGAAGGATCAGAGGACAACACCAAGTCATTTTGAACCTCAATTAGACTAACCTTTAACTGCTGTCATGGATCTCACAGACCCCAAGTCATTTTTGACAGGTCGTTTCCACCCCTTAAAGTGAATAGTGGTCCTATTCAGTATCTTCCTACTACGCCCAACAGAAGCCACATTCCAAGACTGGTTTGGCTGACACAACTATTTTGTGTTTTACACTATTTGCAATTCCCGCGTGGTCTCTTACACCCCTTCACAGCATTTGCGTTACCGTTCTTGTTGTATGAAATCATCTAAGTTGGAGTAAGGAATTTCGGCAGAGAGCCCAAAATGGCAGCAAACTTTACTAAAAAAAGACCTGTGTATCGTATACAAGAAGAAATTCAGGATATTGTTGATAATTGGTTGGAAATAGAGTACTGGGACAGTGAACTTTCGGATAATATTATTGAAAGCGAACACGGAACGGATTCGGAAATTTAGACAATTGAAAATGAAGACGTTTCAAGGGTGCGTCTTCACAAGAATAATATTTATACGGAAAAAATAACTTCAAATGGGATGCCTGGGGGGGGGAGGGACCTAATCGTGCCGTTAGAACACCAAAACACAACATAGTTTTACAGTTTACAGGGTTGAAACGTCCTGCAAAATTAAGTCCGAAAGCTGAGCCTGAAGAGACATGGAATGTACTTAACTTATATAGTAATATAAATTGTATTTCATGTTAAGAATTGTATTATCTAAATTTAAAATGTATCAATAATAATTATCTAAATAATCTTTTTTTAATGTATTATATTAATCAACTTTAAACGCACTTTAGTGAGCTAGGTCTGAGAGACCCCTCCACACTAGTTACGAGACGGTTTGTGACACAGCAGTAAAGGGTTAAGGGGGCACACCTGAGCTGGTAAGAAATATGGAAAGTTATGGGTATTGGTGTCCATTCATGCTGCAAGAATGTCGTCAGCTCAGCTCTCGATTTCGGACGGGGTTGTAAGCGTCGCTCTAACGCGTCCCACAAATGTTCTATGGAATATTAGGTCGGGATTCTGAGTTGGCCAGAGAAGACGATACCACTGCTTGACATAGGCTGAAACGGGACATGGAGCGTTGTCCTCCAGGAAGTAACATTCGTCTATTCCATAAAATTGCTAGAGCGTAGGAAAAACCTGACTGTTCAACATGTTGATGGAGGCGTTCAATCGACCAGGAACAAAGGAGTCAGGACATACCACGAAAAACATCCCCACACAAGGAGTCGGATTTTATGCAAATCCGCTGGTGTCCGGTCCATTAGTGTAGGGTAGTGTATATAGGTATAAATAACAACGAGGTGTTGTCCTTGGACCTTTCCCTTCGGAATGGATCCCGGTAGGTATTTTAATTAATGAAGCACTGGAACAACATCGCCGACGGTCCGGGATCAATCCCAAAGGAAAAGGTGCGATGACTACACCACATAATTTTGAACCACGGTCAGATGACGAGGCAACATCTAAGCCCACTCTCCAAACTTCCACACCATTCCAATGTGAGGACATTGAGGCCACGACAGATTTAACATGCATGAGCCATCTTTAGACACGACGGCTATTGCCTGGATTTAAACTCGTGACCATCCGGTTGTTAATTCATAACTATTCCAACCGGGGTTACTCAGAAAAGTGATATTCAATGTTAGGGGGTCAGATATCTAAATATTAAAGGGAATGCTCCGAATCTGTTACTAGTTATTTTAACTGCATTATTGTTCATTAACTTAGAGCAGGGGTCTCAAGGTCACAACCTCTTCTCCATCTTGTTAACCCTCCGTTCAAATGCTGAGCTCTCTCTTCTCACTTTACTTCCGTTTGTTTGGATTCCACAATATCCTGTAACAAATGAATCCCTAGGGGATAAGAACGTTATCAGTACAGGGAACCAAAAAGATTAAGATTGCTAAAAAATCACGTAAATGAATCTTTTCTTGCTGACTGATATATCGATTTAACTCTAAGAGAGGTTCATACGCATATATCCGTTCGACAACCTGCATTTTTACTACAGAACTTCTAACTAGTTTTGACCTTTTCGACCCTTAGAATCTTTCAACTAATTCATGTAGTCATTGAGAGTGTTGTGAGGAAAAGTGCAACACTGCAACTTATGTCACTAAAAAGTTTAAATTAGAGTGTAAAGCAGGGTACAGCTACAGTCTACGTTAATAGCGGTGGCAACGGTCTTGGAAATTTTTTTGGCGCACTTCTAAAGTTGCTAAGGAAATAATTATTTCAAAAATATTTAATTTCTACAACGGAGAATGGAAGCTTGAAAACACACTTGAGAATGTTTTGAAAATTATATTTTTTAAAAACTTTTTAAAAAGTAATAAGTTTAAACACATATCAAAGCATATTTGTGAACCAGCAGAAAAACTAAGCTGCGAATGTTGGGTAACAATATATGCCCTGAAACTTATTAATCACACTAAATACTGTGGGCATGTTGAAAAATAAAAAGATTTTTGAAAGAACAAAAGCAAGAAATAATGCAACCTGATACGTCAGAACTGTTCCGGGAAAAAGATTATTAATAAAATTTCCACAAATGGCGAAAACCCAATAAATGTCAGAACTCTAGCGTGTAAAAAATTATAATAAAATAAAATTCCACAACTGGAGAAAAACCATTAATTGAACCAATGAAATCAAAGAAAAACAATTTTCAAAAGACCATTGCAATCAAAGGATATTTTAAAATTAAAATAACCAATGGAATCAAAGAAAATATTTATAACGAACCCATCAAATGAAACGACTTTAACGGATTTTAAAAGAACTTTCTAGAATAAACGAAATGAAAATTTAAAGTTACCGTTGGCCGAGGTTGCCATGAAAACCACAATAAACGTAAATACAGATGGGTTGCCTTTAAACTACCGTAACTGGCTACTAGAAGTGCGACAAAATAATCGCCAAAGCTGTTGACTCTTGAAAACAGTAATCTGTGACACTCAGAAGGATAAACTAAGATGTCAAACAGTACTGTGACACTAAAACAAATTAAGATTAAGTTAAAATCATATTAAGTACGTAAGTTTTTAGCGACAACAAAGAGACTACAATATTAAAATATATTTTTTCTTCTCACAAATTATGTAATCATATCTTTTTCACTAAACAATATGATACTATGACTTATCTCTCCTATCGCATACAAATCTTTAATCATTTATAATGACTAGGGCAACTTTTTTGTTGCTGTAAAAATGGGAAAAGTTGCATTTATCATTCCATAAAGTTGCATTTATGGAAATAAAGTTGCATTTATTTTTGATACACTAAATTCTAGAATAAATTATCCATAAAAAAAGAAAATATTCAAAAGATATTGACAATTTTAGTCGTGCATAACAGTATTATAACACATTCTGAAATACAGAAGAACGAGGAGTGGCCGATCCTTGGCCAGTAATTTCTTTAACACTAAAAACTGCGTCAGCCGCATTCATATAATGTGCTATATTGGATAGCAGAAGCGCCAAATCCTTTCGCTCAACATTCAGAGATTTTAAAACGTCATATCTACGAGGCGAACAATATATATATATGTGTGTGTGTGTGTGTGTGTGATCGACACTCTACCTCGCAAACTCTACAGTCGATTACGCAAGTTTCTTCTGCATTATCAAGAGTGCCAACCAATGTGTTAAAAGTACTTCTTGTCATTTCACTTTCGTCTGTTAGGACGAACAGCTTCTTTCCGTTAACTTCTTGTTTGATCCGTAATACTTCGGCGTTCGCAAGATCAGACACACGTGATCGAAGAGTTGTTTCAAAGAGGGAAAAATAAAATAGTAATTTCATATTAATTAATTTTAAGCTAAATTTTAAAAAGTTGCAGGTGGGTTGCATTTATGCAAAAAGTTGCATTTATGCAGAAAGTTGCATTTATGTTGCGGTTATAGTTATATATATTGTTGGTTATATTGTTCGGCAATATGCAAATGACCTGGACCAATACGGACATATTTCGTCCTAGCGGTCGAAACTTGAACACTTTTTTTCCCTTTAAAAATCTAAAAATCAAAACCATATACCTACAAAAGTATGTATATGAAATTTGATTGTGATTGGCCCAGCAGTTTTTCCTACAGTAGTCTAAACATTTCATGCTTAGTTAATATTACCCTGTATATTAAGTAACCTCTATGTCTAATTTATTAACGACAGCGTTAAAGCATATCTAAATACTCACTTGTAAATTTTATCTTAATACACAATTGTATTTTTATTTCATTAACACGTATGTATAAGTATTCATAAATCTTAAAAATATTTTACTTATATGTATTGCACATATATGCAAAGGTTAATCCCCTATGAACAGTCTTTGAACTCTTATTTCACACAGGGCATTGAAATCATACACAGACACAAATATCTTGTTAAGATTAAGTTAAAATTCTAACACCATTACTGAAAAATCCAGAATTTCTATCTGAAACATTTTTTCAAGACTGCCTCTTCAAGTGAAATATCTTTTGTCATTTGTTTCAACAAAGCGAAAACAATGTTTCCTTTGTTTTTTAGATGATTTAGAATTGCGGTAACAACTGAAGAACTACTTTTTCTTGCGCAACGTCACTCAGCTCTTTAATTACGGTGAAAAGTGAAGTGGCGGCAAACATTAAAAATGTTAAAAGAAATTCAGCCTAGAAAAAATGGATTTATTGCGGTTTTTGTGGATTTATATTTTCGTATAAGAAATGCTAAATGGAGGTTTCCCATTATGTTCCAAATTAAGTTACTTACTCTCCGCAATAGGATAAGTCACGTATGTCACTGCTAGTTTAATTTATATATTTAATTCCAATTAGACTAATTTGCGTACGTAAGATTTAAATTGCACGAAAGAATAAAACTAACCATTTAATTTATTTTTTTATGCACCATATAAATCTATTAAACGACATACACTGTTTCTAAAACGATCTTTTGTAATTCATGAATGGGGCCGCAGCTGAAAGAGGAGTGAATTATTAACAACCGGTGTATGAGAATTCAACACTCGATCCAACCAAAGACCGTCATGTGGGTCACAGTAACGGAATAGCAACCTGAAATGTTGCGAGTTCGAATCCAACAAAAGACCATTGTGTACAAAGTGACTGATGAACGTTAAATCTGTCGTGGCATCAAATATCCTCACGTTGGCGTGGTTTAGAAGTTTGGAGAGTGGGGTACCAGCACAAATGTTGCCTCGTCATATGTCCGTGGTTCAAAATGACGTGGTGTTGTCTTCAGATCATTCATTTCGGGGGTGTTCCCGGATCGTTGCCAATAGCGCGTTGTTTTGCTACATAGCGACGTTAATTAAAATACCTACCTACCTAACATCATGTATGTGGAGCTGGTGCATGTTATATCTGTCTTAGCCTCAAATGTTCTCACGTTAGCGTGATGTTGAGGTTTGGAGAGTGGGGTTCATTGACCTCGTCATCTGACAATGGTTCAAAATTACTTGGTGTGGTCCTCTGATATTTCCTTTCGGGTTTGGTCACTGACCGTCGCCAGTAGTTTATTGTGTTGCTCCAGTGTAACGTTAACTAAAAATACCAAACATCGATGAAGAATTTCAATCCTCCAACATGCGGTAATGGTAATTTTAGTTAACGTCGTACTAGAGCAACACAACGGGCTATTGACAACGGTCCGGAATCAGTCCCTTAAGGGAAAGATTCGAGGACAACACCTCGTAATTTTGAACCACGGTCAGATGACGAAGCAACACCTGAGCTGGCACCCCACTCTCCAAACTTCCACGCCAACCCAACGTGAGGACTTTCGACCACGACAGATTTAAGGTGCACCAGCCGCCTCCACACCATACGTTTTACAAACATCCATGCCCGGACCCGGATTCGAACCAGGAACCTTCCGATCTAGAGGCTAACACCTTAACCACTATACCGGTTGGTCGGCGGTGTTGTCCTTTGAACTGATCACGTACCGTCGCCAGTGGACCGTTCAGTGGCTCCAGCGCGACTTCAATTAATTACCTACCTACCTCGATCAACGAGATTTCATAAAAATACCTCGGACGGTTACCAGTGTAACTGTAACACAGAGAAGGCTGCACGCAGATTGACAGATAGAAGGATATCCAGAGGAACCGTTCTGCCACGATCTAATGGATACGAGACAAAGCTAAGTTGGAGGATTATTTTTCTTGTTGATAGAGAGAAAGATTTATTTGCGCCGAAGTTTGGCAAAAGCGAGGCACCGGAGCTTCGCACTCTATAACACACAAAGAAATCGCTGATGAAATCACTTCCCCGACAGCTGATGGGCCGAATGATAGATCGCATCGTTTCCGCCCAATTCTTAGCGGATACCTTCACAAATTTATCATTTTAACCTCTAATACTCCGCAAAACACTCACGCCGCACAGACTGATAGAGTCGCCACTTTTCTCTCCGTTTCGTCCTCAATAGCGGAACACAGATTTATCTAACCCCAGAGGGGTTCACACGCACATATACGTTCTGGAATCGGCTGTCTTCCTTCCACGACTGTTTTGACCACGACGCACCAGCTTTAACCTTTTTGACCAGAGCCTCGGTCTCCTGGTTGGAAGAGTAACGAATTAGCAACAGAAGGATTGCGAATCCAATAAAGTGCATCGTGCACAAAGGAACCCGGTACACGTTAAATCTGTCGTCATCTAACCGTGGTTTACAATTACGTGGTGTTGTCCTCGGATTGGGGGTTGATCCCAAAGAGTCGCCAATAGCTCGTTGCTGCAGTACCAAGTTAATCAAAATACCTTCCTACCTACCGTCTTGATCAATAGAATCTATCCTAGTATTCTTGCAAACAATCGGTTTGATTATTCACTCGTTACGTGTGACGTAGAATAGATAGATATTTAATTAACGTCGCAGTCACAACGAGTCATCAGCGATTATCTGGGTAGGTAAGGTAAGGTCATTTTGTTTGACGTTGTGCAAGAGCAACATAATGGGCAATTGACGACGGTCCGGAATGAATCCTCCGAAGACCACGTCATTTTGAACCATGGTCAGATGACGAGGCAACACCTGAGCTGGCACCTTGCTCTCCCACACCTACTCAACGTGAGGACTTTCGGCCACGACAGATTTAAGGTGTACCAGCCGCCTCTACACCATACGCCTACAAACATCCATGCCCGAACCCAGATTCGAACCAGGAACCTTCCGATCTAGAGGCTAACACCTTAACCACTATACCGATTGGTCGCCGGCGATGATCTGGGAACAACCCCATAATTGAAAGATCCGAGGAAAACACAACGTAATTTTGAACCACGGTCAGATGACGAGTACAATACCCGAGTTGGCTTCCAACTCTCCAAAATTCCACACCACGCCAACGTGAGGACATTGGAGGCCACGACAGATTTAACGTGCACCGGAAATCTTTGAACTCGATGGTCTTTGGGTACAAACTCGCAACCCTGTGGTTGCTAATCCGTTACTCGACGTGGCTTCCGTGGTCCTACATTGACGCGAGGAAATATGCAACCTTGCGACACTCGGATGTGTTTAGCTTATTTTTCATACGCCACGAAAAGTAAAACTAAGGCCCGGTGCACACTTCCAATTTTTCAAAGTGCGGCGCCGCTGCGGCACCGAAGCCCGCACACATAACCGTGAAATGACGCAAGTACTCATTTCCCGCCATTTGCGATGGATATTCTATCGAAGAAAACGTTTATTTTGCCGACGGTGTAAAAAAAGTATATTTTGAAACAAAATAGACGTTTCTGGATACAACCATTTATTAACTATTATTTATATTCCATTTATTTATGAAAACAAAGTACTTGAGACCGGAGAAGCGTGTGCGGCGAGCTGTCACGCCTCGGGGAACTGCAAAACAAATTGCGCGCAAGTTGGACGTGCGTCGCCGTAGCGGCCCCGGAGGCATGTGTGCACTACTCCATTGGATCTACTGTATCTCATACGGCAATTGCGTTGTGGCAGGGGCGACGCATGTTGAAAAACCGGATGTGTGCACCGGACCTAAGATGTAAAACAACAATCTCTGTGGCACTCAAAAAGCTTAACTAAGATGTAAAACAATACAGATACTATCACGTATCGGCGTATTCACATACGTTGATGTACAACGTATTCACATGCAAAGTTGTCCATTAGTGAACAAGCTGTGTCAACGCAATACGAATTTTGATCCAATAAAATCTATAAAGTATTTAAAAAATCTGTCCAGACAAATAAAAGTAGATTAAAAATAAGAACGTTACTTAAAAGTAGTTAGCTCATAAAAATGCATAGGATCATCGACATGAATATAATAAAATGCATTGATGTAGTGATGGAGTTTAAAAAACATGAAAGATCAAAGGAATCGGATGGAATTAAAATATTTTATTTTTCGTAAAAACTTTAATAGGTTGAGAGAGAGTGGGGATTTTCCCCAGTCAAATCTTGCAAGTTTAAATTTTGTTATTATTCGCATGAAAAGAAATTCCATCATTTATATTGACCATTTCATTATATGATCAGCACTCAAGAAACGCGTATTACAAAAAAAAAAAAAAAAAAAAAAAAAAAACCACCAACTGTACAGATAAAAATTCATTTTGAATCAATTCCTTTTATAGATTCCGTGTAAAATTGTCACGTAATAATTAAGAGCGCTTCACCCAAGAAAAGGTGTCTGCGGTATTAGAGCAAGTATCGAATTACTAATTGTGAGTTTGAATCCAACTAAAGACTGTCGTGTACAAAAGGGGCTGGTGTACGTTAAATCTGTCGTGATCTGCAATGTCCTCTCTTTGGTGTGGTGTGGAAGTTTGGAAAATAGGATGCTAACTCAGGTATGACCTCGTCATCTGACCGTGGTTCAAAATTACGTAGTGTTGTCCTCTGATCTTTCCAGGAACCAGTATAGTGGTTAATGTGTTAGCCTCTGGATTGGAAGGTTCCTGGTTCGAATCCGGGTTCGGGCATAGATGTTTGTAATCGTATGGTGCAGAGGCGGCTGGTGCACCTTAAATATGTTGTGGCCGAAAGTCCTCATGTTGGGTTGGTGTGGAAGTTTGGAGAGTGGAATGCCAGCTCAGGTGTTGCTTCGTCATCTGATCGTGGTTCAAAATGACGAGGTGTTGTCCTCAGATATTTCCCTTAAGGGACTGATCCCTACCGTCGTCAATAGCCCACTGTGTTGCTCTAGTACGACGTTAACTAAAATTACCATTACCTCATCTTTCCAGGTTTGATTCCGTACCTTTGCCAATAACCCGTTGTGTTGCTCGAGTATGATGTTGATTAAAAAAATACCAAGTGCCTTTAGAAATAGTTTGTTTAGATTATAAAAATTAATAATGGTTTCTGTGCATCGAATAATTATTCATTCATTAAACTATTGTGTTTTAGAAAGCGCTGGGAGATGTGAATGATACAGTAGGTATTGGTATTAGCATTTTGAATGAACGTCGTACTGGAGCACCGCCAACGGTCTATTGACGACGGTCCGAGATCAATCCCCCAAGTGAACGATCCGAGGGCGACACATAATTTTAAGCCACGGTTAAATGACGAGGGAACATCTTAGCTTTAAATATTAAGTTTTAGACCTCTCTGTAGAAGAACTGAATTTTTTTAAACCAATAGATGAGTGTTTTTTAAATTTAAAATAGGAAGTACCTCAGTCTGTACTGTCATATACATTTTATTTTCTTTAGACATCTATTTAAAATTTATGAGTTTTCCATGTCTTTCTTTTTTTTTGCTCGATGTATGTAACTGCTAATGAATGCAACTAATTATTATAAAAATAAGTGACAAACTTTTAAACAGGACTATCAAGAAATGTGCAACCTAATTCTTCCTACAATGACCAAATTATGGCATTGAAACTTATAATTGATTCCGAAATTTATGCTTTAACAAATTAGTAAAAAATCATAATTTTATAAAAAGAAATCAATGCTAGAGCTTCGATTAATTATTCTTTAACTGCAATGTAAAAAGATAACTTGTTTCTGGGATTCTGAAAATTCACGGTTGCAATTTAAAACATGTTCATCAAAATTAAAATTAAATTAATTTGCATGAAATCGAATCTTTACTTGTATATTTTATTTTCTTTACTCTAATTCATTCCTTTCTTTCTTTACATTTAGTATGGAAATATCTTTTATTTAAAACAAAATCTTTACGCTAATTATTTAAACGAATTTTTTCCAAGAAAATTGAGATGAAATTCATGAAAAGGAACTTGAAATTGACTTTATTTATTTAAAAGGAATCAATGTTAGAATAGAAAAACTTTAATAATTTGCTTTAATACAAAACTTATTTTTAAATGAATACTTACCAGTGATTTTTAATGTATGCAAAGATGAGGAAGAATTTTAAAATCATCCACTGAAGCTAAATTAATTTAAGAAAGATGTTGAAGTTCTCTTTTGGGCTCTCTAATCCTATTTACTTTACGAAAGAATTATAATTTATCAGTATACACGTATTTGCATCGAATTCCGAAATTGATCAAATAGTAGCCATCTTGTTTAAGTTATTCAATACTTCAAATTAAATTATCGTGGTAATTCGAAAAGTAATCCAGAATCCTTGGTTGCATCTTCCTCATCAGTTGTAGTCTATGTGTGTTCATTTCAACACAATTGCATTTTAATTTTACATTAATGTTCTACTTGGAATATTCCGGATGATATGCCCCACACGGATTATTCTGGATGGATCACGCAGAAATATATACAAACGAGCAGCACAGTAACAAATGATATGTTTCTGTATTCATTCAGAAAGAAGTATTTATACAGTGGCTTCTCCACACAAAAATGTTCGTACACTTAAACAATTTATAGAAAAAGCGCTGTAGCTTGGCCTGGTATTGAATTCGAATATAAAGTCCAAAATTTTTTAATATAATCTCCATGTCATTCTGAATAAAACCTAACATTTTTTTTAAATATTGGCTCATTTTCTTTTTATGAAAGTAAAACTGCAGGGAGGCAGAGAAAGAACGTCACAAAAGTGATCGTACACCGAAACATTTTCAGATAAATTCACAAATAAAACTATTGTTTATCGCTTTTTTAATTTTTGTACTGTGGTGACATGTAAAAATCGTTTTGCTTTAATTTTTGCTTGTTTACATCGTAAAATTCTAAAATTTCAAAATGGTTTGTATTCGTAAAAAACAACGAACATTCAAAAATAAATTGATTACTTTTCATCATAGTAGTGGTAAATCAGTTCAGAATATCGCTAAATTATTAAATTCATCCCATTTTACGGTGCAGTATGGGATAAAACGCTTTAAAGAAAATCGGATCGAAAACAAGGTAAAAAAAAGTTGTCCGTAAATGTTAACTCAACGTGATTATAGATTTATAATTAGAAAATTTGTAAAAAATCCACCGTTTGAGTAATGTAAAAATTTCTAAAAAATTTACTGAAAACTTTTCTACTTCAATCTCATAAGAAACTGTTCGACGAGTGCTTAGATCAGCTGTATTAAATTCTGCCCTAAGAAAATTTTTTGTAAATGCGAAAAATTGAAAGTTTAGGCTTTCTTTCGCAAAATCAATGATAAATAAGTCCGAAACGAATTTGAATTGTGTCTTATTTGCGCAGATGTAAAGCAAATTTAACATTTTTTGTTTCGACGGGTGAATAATTGTACTATGGAGAAAACAAATGAGGAAATCCCAAGAACTTTTAGTTGGAACAATAAAGCATGGCGGTGGAGCTGTCCAGTGTGTGAGGGTGCATGTCAGCATCAGGACTAGGCAATTTGGAATTTATTGATGGCATAATGAATCATACCCTTTATTTAAATTGGTTAAAAGACATTTTAAAATTATCAGCCCAAAATTTGGTTATTGAAAGATTTTTACTTTATTTTTTATCAAGATAACGATCTAAGCACACGGCTCTCAACGTTCGTCTCTGATGTCTATAATTGTCCACAAGTTATGAAAACATAATATCAGTCGCGGGATTTAAACCCGATAGAACACATTTGGAGATAACTGAAGGTTTAGAGTGTCATTAAAACGAAAAGCGAAGTAAAAAGAGTAATATTGAAGATTGGAGGAAAATTGATGCAGAAATTGAAAAAACCTTGTAAACTATATTCCCAGACGTTTAAAAGCTGTTGTGGATGCTATAGGATATCATACTAAGTACTAATTTACCGAAATATTACAATATTTACTAGTAGGTAGAGTTTTTTAAAAGTGTACGAAAACTTTTGTAAAGTAACTTTTTGATTCGGCTTTTAAAAAATATATGTTTTTTACTATGTTCTTAGAATATTTTATGTAGTTTTGTTAAGAACAGGTTATAGATATTATTAAAAAATTCATTCCCATCCTGAAGTATTAATTTTTTTAATGGATAGAGCAGTATTTCATTGAAACTAGTAAGTGTACGAACACTTTTGTGGACCCACTGTAGTTCCATTTAAAGTTGCTGTGTGTTAAAGAATATACAATAAATCATAACACAAGCATGTAACAAATCCAATTGAAACAGTTTTAAAGTTAAGATCTTAAATTCGAATGCGTTGGAAAGGTTTGGAACTTATTTTCAAGAAGGGTATCATTAACTCGCTGATCATATTCGAATACCCTTAAAACTTAGGAGATAGTAATTCAAATACCTTAAAAAAAATAAAAGATGCTTTTCCCACGAAACTCAGCCATTTTTACAAAATAAATTTATTATATTTGATTTTTACCTTAAGTGCTATGAGAAGAGTAAGTAATAAAGATTAATGCATCGTGACATTTCACATGCATGTGCTTTTAGAACATTTT
Source organism: Metellina segmentata (assembly GCA_947359465.1). Lineage (NCBI taxonomy): Eukaryota > Metazoa > Arthropoda > Arachnida > Araneae > Tetragnathidae > Metellina > Metellina segmentata. The sequence continues at coordinate 2,507,587 of OX375881.1, read as the reverse complement.
AAACTATTGTATATTAAAAATTAAAAACGAAAACAGTTTGTTTGCTTTAGTTTATGAAATTCTGACCTTATTTATAAACGATTATTATCTTAATACTAGCAAAATACCCGACCTTACTAGGTTTGAATTGGTTTACTCTCGATTGAAGAGATGATCAAAATATATAATCAATTACGTTTTCTGTAGAATAAAATAGCCTTTTAACACCTTTCGCCATATCTTTGTAATTTCTACAACTTACTTTGGACACAATTCCTACACATGCATATCTATTCATGTAATATATCTTACATACATCGCACCCTTCCTGTATGAAAAAGCTATAAAATGACGAAAGGTTACACTAAAGTTACTCTGCAAAAGAAGATTTTGAGGGAGATTTGGAATTCCCTTTCTTAAGTTCTTTTCATGATCAGAACAATTAATAAAAACGACGATTTACGGCGAGTGCTCTCACACTCATAGAAAAGAAAAACAATATTTTTTAACTTGTGGCACTCTTGCATCAGACATACGACATTTTCGAATTTCACCATCTTCTATCATTCTGACAAAGAAATTTTTAATGTTAGAAAAGGTTTTAAGATTTTTTAAATATTATTATTCTTTCAATAGCATAGTTACACTTAAGATTTCATTTATTCTGACTAACCTGCCACTTTAAGTCTACTTCTTGGTGGTGTTGCGTGTGATGAAAAGAAAATGCAATTTATAATAAATATTTAAAACAGAAAACAGTGAAATAAAAAAAAAGATGTGGTAAAAAGTTGTTCTAAAGATATTTGCGATTCTTATTTTCTCTGGATCTCCGCACAGTTGCTACAACTTACAAGTAAAAGTGCACAAAATTTAGAAATGTGAAATTAATTCAGTGCGAAAGAAACAGAAAATATCACTGCACGCGATCAATCAACACGAGTTTCCATTTCTCTCCGTTCGTTGAAAAATATCGTCGGTCCCAAATGTTCTGAAATCATTTACATTGCTCAAAGAACAAAAATAAGACTCGATATAAGAGCTGAAATTCTATACAAAAATAATTTTTGAAAAAAGAATTCCTTTTTCAGCAGTACCGATAAAGCAATCCAAGTAATAATACTCAATATACATTCCAATTTTTCCCAAACTACCCAATTATGGTTGATTTAAGTATACTTTCTCAGATGTTTTAGCATGAAACGTATCTAAATACAACAATAAAGAAATGTTTAATATTGCATTCACTGAACTAAGATATTATGTTTAAATAAAGCATATGGAAATTAAATATATGAAATAAAATTCATACGATGCTTGTACAAACACACAAATACAAAATCGAACATAGAACAGAAAGACGGACAGACAGTTCACTCACTAAACCCAGACGCAACCCAGTTCACTCACTAAATGAAGATAAGTACTCACAATATGCAAAGTTGCATGGAAATATATTAAACAGTGTGGTTGTGTACAGGGCACATTCAATACAATACATACATACATACATACATACATACAGACAGACAGACACCAAACGCGCAGGAGGCGGATTTGGCACCAGAACGGTCCAAAACGGACAAAACTTGAAATGGATCGAAAATATTCAATGTAAAAACAAACACTCCATTCTTATTGATATAGATATGGAAATTTCAACGGTTTAACTTTACCAATACCCAAATAAATCTCAACAACGAATTATTTTCTATTGCTATTGAAACTTCTCTATTCCGCTTGAAAATGGTACATATGAAATGCTTGAAACTGTCCTGTATTTATATTGCTTAACTGTATTTATATTATCTAAAAGCAAGCTTACATTCATTCGCAATAATTGCTTCATTGGGATGACTTAATTCAAAAGTAAATTTTGGACTCAAAGTACTTTTAATAAACATCATTAGTATGACGAAATATTCTTTTCCTGCAAATAGTAAAATATAAATATTTATAATTTCCAGTAATTTGTTTACATTCTTAACATAAAATTTTAATATGACATTAAGTGTATTTTTAAATATTCACAAACATAAAATAGTTGGATTTTTAAAGATTTGTTAATACAAATCTCTCATAATTTACAATGGTAATTAAGTAGATGCTACCACATTAAAAGTGCCATTTGCATATTCATATTTGTAAGCGATGCGACAGTAATAACGATACAGAAAATTAACCTTTGGAATGGAATATTTAAATACATTATGTTGTATTTGAAAGGGCCGCGAAAGATTATCTGATAAATTCGAATAATCAGTAAGGTAAAAGCAAGTATTATGGAACACCTGGTTTTAAAGGATTGTTAAAAGTAGGGGGATAGAATAGTTTAATGCATCAAACGCCAAGACACGACAAAATAAGTAAGATTCATAATTAAATAGATAACTTATGTTTAAGCAAATTTTGAGTTACACTAAAAAGCGTCGCGGGCTATTAGCGACGGTCCGATATCAATCCCAAAGGAACAGATTTGAGGACACCTCCTATATTTAAGGAAACGCGGTAGCCCGGTTGGAAGAGTAACGGATTAGAAACCGGAGGGATACGAGTTCAAATCCAACCAATGACTAAAGTGTATAAAGGAGGCTGGTGTACGTTAAATCTGTCGTGGCCTCAAACATCCTCATGTTGGCATAATGTGGAGGTTTAGAGAGTGGGGTGCCAGCTCAGGTGTGAGCTCTACATCTGACCGTGGTTCGAAATTACGTCTTGTCCTCGTAACTTTCCCTTCGAACTTTGACCGTCGCCAATAGACTATTGCGTTGCTCCAATGCAACATTAACACCCGCCTATCTACCTATATTTGACTTAGGGTCAGATAACTTACTTGGTTACTACCACTCTCCATATACCTACAATATGCCACCGGGAGGGCATTTGAAGCCACGACGGATTCAACCTGCCACCCACGTACACGACGCTTTTTGGTTGGATCGAGTTTCGTACTCATAACCCTCCGATTGATAATCAGATACTCTACTGATTGGTCTACCGCTTCCTCTTAAACAGCAACTAGACAGCATCCATGAGTCCCCACACCCTCCAAAAGTCTGCAAAGGATCCGTCTCAAAAAAATCCCAGGAGAGACAAGAGAGGATGTTGCTGTGAGGATGCACTCTACTCACCTCATTTAGAGCATACCGGAAACTCCTTCATACCAAACAGCCCAGCAAGTGACCACTGGAAAATCTGGACGTCTGGTCGGCTCTATCACAAGAGAATCCAATGGATCCACCTGGACTGTCCCACCGATTCCATCCATGGGGACCCTCCGCGCCTTTAAGTCCTTGATGTTCCTGATGGAGCTTATTAGTAACCTCACACACATTAGTGAAACAAATGCTGCCATCTACTGAAAATGGTTTGAATGAGGAACTTGCATCCGTGAGGAAAATGCTCATTTCTGTGTTTTATCAATAGATTGATCGTCAAAGTGTTCGTAAACGACACTTAAAACCCATAACATGGACTTCATTAAAATTTCAAGTTTTAAATGACCGAAAAGTATGGCAAAAGCACATGACTTCAAAACGCTACGTGACGTCATTGTGCACCACGGTGTAATGTTTACGTTTGTCTAGCGCGTTGAAATTTCATATTGATTGCTCTTTTAATTTTTAAACAATCAATTAAACATTTTTTTCTTGCTATTTCAATGTCGCTATTAAAGTAAACAAACCGTCATAGTGCATAGTGACGTCACAAGAAGCGGCTTAAGAAAACGAGCGTTTTTAAGATGAAGTAAATAGTGTGAACTTTAACGTGCAAGTTCCTCATTGTTTCTCTTTTGGGAAACAAAATCCAATGTCGTTATATATTTATACAAATACAAATATTGACGACCCGCTACAGGTTCAAGCCCAACAAGGCTGGCCCTTTGTTTATGACTTCCCCAATTCCCACTGACTATCCAATTGCATCTTAAATTCGTACACTCCCTTTGAATTAACTATATTTTCTGGCAACGCGTTCCATTTGTCTATTACCCTATTAAAGTAGTAGTTGTTTCTTAAATCCCGATTAAAATGTGTCTTATTCAATTGATACCCATGGCCCCTTGTTCTGTTATCCCTATTTAAATTTAAGCCCTCTGTGTCCCCTTGTTTTACCAACTTGAAAAGCTGAATCCAATCCCCCCTCCTTCCAGTGTATACATGTTTAGCTTACTTAAACGTTCATTATAGTCGAGATATGCTATCCCCTTTATTATTTTTGTAGCTCTGTGCTGAACATGTAACAACATGTAAAAAAATAATTTTTCTAAGATGAGTTTCGTCACTTCAAAGCTGAAACTCACTATTTGACAAAAAAAAAGTTTACAAATCAGTCGATTAAAAAGTATACATTTTTTGATTAAAAATAAAAATGATAAACATTGTGATAATATTATATTTCCTTCAAACCGAATACAATGTTGCAATTTATGTGACAGCGTCGCGTAAATAATCATTTAGTGTCAAAAAATACCTCTCCTAAAAATGTCAGTTAACGGGTCAATAAATGTCAGTTCCTACTCTAAGCAAACGATATTATCTCTTACTTTAGGAAGACAATCTCCCACGGATAAGAACTGAAAGTGCTGTTGTTGGCAACTCGTCGCGAACATTACTGAATGTTGCGGTAATTTTATCACCGATTCCTCAAAGGCATTTTGGATTGTAACTAATTACTACAAGAAGCTGTGCAAAATAAGATCAAGGCCTCCACACCCTACGAAACCGACATACTTGCATCGACCTTATAATGAAATAGACGTGTGCTCGCAGCTGCATGTATTTTTTCCTCCAGTTGCTCGGTATGAATATCTGTCACGTGGTTGTGGGCTAAAGAATGGATCCTAAATTATTGATTGGTTACAGTGATTATCCGTCGCGATCAAAAACACAAGTGAGCGACTCGACAGCCAATGGCTTTGTCATTTCGTGAGCCCACGTGATTCACCCTTCCGAGATCTTAGGACATCAACTCCGCCCACATGTTCCGTTCGTCTATTTCATTAGAAGCATAACACAAAATCATAATCCCGATCCAACCAAAACCCGACAGCAACCACCCCTCATCCCGAACGCCTCACACCATTTCCTCTCTCGAAGAACATTCCCCGAGTCCCCATAAAAAACCAACCTCCCCCACGATCCAAAAAGAAAGCGGTCGCAACCCTAACGGTTTATTTCCCCGCGAGTTCTCGGCCCAGTCCCCGCTTTCTCTGGCAACAGGCACACGCAGCCTCAGAAATTAAATCCTCATTAGTTGACTTAATGAAACCGGTAATATTCTTTAAAAGAATCCCTCGCCGTCGGAATGCGGTGTCGGAGCCGCATTCCGAAGAGCGGTCCGGTCGGATTTGTTTTGAGGCTGATTGAGTTTCTAAAAACAGCGTGGAGCTGTCAGCGGATTAATTGAATGTTTAACGCGGGAGAAAGGTATTTCCGCTGCCGTAGCAACTGGCTGCCGAGCACGCTTTCTTGTTCTTCCGCCTCCTCGATAATAATTAAGGGAGTGTGTTGTTAACGAGCATTTGAAAATTGAAGTAATTAATCGTTAAGACTCCCCGTGTCGATTCGGCCTCGCGTCTTCTGCCGCCAATTCCTTTGCATCGCCTTCTCTCTCTCTTTTATTATCAGCGAACAATGCTCATTGACATGTGGTCTCAATCTGAAATGGTTGCTTTGTTTTGGGTTTTAGAGCGCAGGGACCAAGCATGGCGGAGTGAAAGGGTTGATTGGATTTTATAGCATAAGGTCCATATTTAGTCCAAGTGAATTCATTGGTTGAATTTTATGGATACGCAAGGACCGCATTGGACCGAGCTGTGCCAGAAAACGGGGAAAAAAATGTGACGAACTGTGAGATCGTGGAGGCTGGAAAAAGGTATGTGAATCGACAGACAATGCTGCAAAAACTGCCTCCACCCCTTTTCAGACGTCAAGGGTATGAGATGGTGTCGGCTGGAAACGTTTCCAAGAGAAGGGAGTACCAAACATGTGGTAATAACTCAGGGGCGACTCTTGTACACCCCGATTTCCACCTGACACCTAGTGTTTGTGGCTAACGGTTTCACGACACTTTGGCTCGTGTGGGGATTTGACACTCCGTGAGTGTGTCATTTGAAACAGAAGCGATGGGGGCCAGGAGAAGGAAAATTACTCGAGCGAAAGAAGAGGAAGGTGGTGGACGAGATAGCTCTGGAAAGTTATACGGAGAAAACAAAAATACAAATTGTGAGAAGAGAAACTGACTGTTGCTTCAGGAACCCTAGTTCATTAATTGTGTTGTGTATATAGGCGTGTAGATAATTTCAGTTCTAAATTCAAACTTTATAAGTGTAATAAAAAAAATTATACAGATAGTCGACTTACTCCATTTCTATTACTCGAATAGTATCTACGACCGAACTCCATTTCTATTACTGTGGTGCCCCAAAACACCACAATACACAAGAAAAGTCCACCTGCGACTCAAAGGGTTGCTGTCATAGAGGAGAAGCATAAGTAGAGGTCCCAATGGTTCCCACTTTTTACTTGCCCAGGATCAAGTGGTTGTATCGTGAGCCTTTACTACTTCCGTCTGCGGGGTGGAAATGAACATTCATCATCTGATTGGTCTACGAGAAGGGAGAAAACTCCCATCCAGTGATTATCATCTGATAGCTACGCGAGACATAGTATTCCATTTTCACACCTTTTTCAATCGCCTTTATACCATTCTTGTCGTCACTTTATAGAAATGCCCATTAACGCATTTACCCTGATTTAAGTTATTATATCGCCAAACGAGGCGATAAAACAGCCAAATCGGTCAATCAGGTGAGTTTCTCATTGAAGTCATGTGACTTAAAGTCGACAACTAGCCTGACTACATGTCGACTAGTTTCAGACATTTTGAAAGCTCCTCTTCATAATTAAATTGCCCTAGCTTCATGAAACATATCCAACCCAACCTAGTTTCCAATGACAGCCTACCACTAACATTTTTTAAATTTTTTATTTCCAATGGCAAGGCTGGGTACAGATTGCAAAGACAAATACAATATATAATACAATACAGAAATACAATACAGTACAGAATTGACCGAAGTCATTGTAGCCTTATACAAGGCCAGAAGTGATGGTCACTTGTGAAGGCCTACCACTAACATCTACAATGAAAAATTCAACGAGCAATGGCCGTTCCACCTTAATGTTAGTATTGGATTGGATTGGACGCCGTAGGCGGACACTGTTTCACCTGTGCGGCTTTCAGCTGTATAGTCCGCCTTACGGAGGAGATTCTGGGATAAGGGAGAGCTAAGCAATCCACAATATATACATACACATTTAAGTACACAGAAGGGGAAAGTCAATTGAAGGGTAAAACATGAAGGCACAAAAATACAAAATGACAAAAGAAGAGGATGACAAAGTTTGAAAAATTAACACAGAACAAAATGAGAAAAGAAAGAAAAAAAATCATTTCCAGAAGGGAAAAAAAATTAATAATAATAACAATATTGAAATATACAAAAGTCAGAACGTTAAATACAGATGTCAGACAGCCGAAATGACCTATAAAAGTTTCGAAAGGAAAGCAAAGTTATTTTGAGAACTTTCGACTTAAACTTCTCAACTCTCACAGATATAATCAATTTTGGAGCTGAGAAATTCCATCACTTTAATGATTTTGTGGTGGCAGTGTATGTTCTTGGTAGTATTTTGGCACCAATGAGAGTAGTGTTGAAGAGAAGGTTTCAACAAATGCCACTGACTTGTGAGATCACAGTCAAAAAGGTAGTGGATGGGATCACCTTCTCGACCGCATATACACAGCGCACTAGATCGAAGATGAAAACGCTCTAGATATGCCGGAAATGGTCCATGGCCTGCGAAGAATTGTACCAGCTTTGGGTTCTGGTATTTTAGGTGTGTTGAGATCTTAGGGAAGAATTGATAGGTGTATCTTCCTTTGGTAGAAGTATCCCATTCTGCTTGCCATTGATTCGAGATCAGTGCATCAATAGAACTTGATAATTTGCACCTAGGCCACTTTAGACTGGTTGTTTGGTGAGAGATCCCATTTGCTGCAGATTTCGCAAGTAGGTCTGCTTGTTCATTTCCCTCGATGCCAGCGTGTGCTTTAACCCATGAGATGTTAATTTGGGGTATTTCAGTGGCTTCCAGCAGTTTTTCCTTAACCTCATTAACGATCTGGTTGTGGGAGAAGAGATTACCAAGAGCGGCGATGTTGTTTTCAGCATTGTTTTATTTTTACTAGATTTATTACTCTACTTTGCCCGAGCTTTTACTGTTTAAAACAAACTAAGTAACGCCTGTTTCCTCATCAGTTTCTTTGCGTCGTCGAAGTGTTTTGAGCTTTGTCCGTTTCACATATTTTCGTTTTTCTGTCCCGATCGCTCATATGATTAAAGCTTTTCACTTTTTGTGTTGATTGGTTTATAACGTAATGCTTTATATTAAATTTTACTTCGGTTTTAAAAGAAAGACGTGGAGAGCAAAATACACTTGTTTGTTGACAGACTGATTTTCTGTTTTATACACATGATTTAAGAACTGATGTAACAATTCAATTTTAAAATATCACCACTGAAGTAATACATATCTATTTAAACCCTCCAGATGATTTCTTGACACGATATCTCGTCATAAGAAAACTGGCCAGATCTTAATTGACAAGAAATCTTGTCATTTGTCAATACTGACCAGATCTTGATCTCGTCATCATAAAATAAATTGACAAAATTTTAATGACGAGGTACCTTGTCATTAACAAAATTGATCAATGAGGTATCTTCATTAAGATTGATGGACGAGGTATTTGAATTAATGTTGCACTGGGGCAACACAACGGGCTATTGGCGACGTTCCGGGATCAAATCCAAAGGGAAAGATCCATGGACAAGACCACACAATTTTGAACTGCGGACAGATGACGAGGTCACACTCGAGCGATGGACGAGTTTTCTCGTCGAAACTACTTGAAGGGTTAGTAGCATTTTATGTAAAAGAAAAAAAATGTACAAATTACTTTATCTGTGTTTTATTCAACAAATTACTCTAATAAAACTATTCAACTCTACTAAAAACAAAGGGTCTTGGCAGCTCGTGTAAGAAGGGAACAAAGTTATATGAAGTTTGGTAATTGGTAATTATTAGTTAACGTCGTACTAGAGCAGGGGTGGCCAACCTGTGGCGCATGCGCCAAACGTGGTGCATTGGATGATTACAAGTGGCACATTGTATTATTGTGCCTACTTATTCTTTTGAAGTAAGCGCCATAACTGAAAATATCTTCATATTTTCAACCCCATAGTACTCTGAGTTCAATTCATAGAGCATTCTTACTCCTCATTTCGTCGTAATTTTTTGAGTTTGCAATTTATATTCTGTGTGATTTATATTCTACATGCTCGCATTAATAAAGCATTTTCACTTAGTAAATAAAACGTAATGATGCCTAGTAACATACAAATGGTACTTATTGATTTCAAAACAAATTCATTATTGAATTGAAGTTTCATGAGCTTTATTATTCAGATCATAATGCTTCTGACATGATTAATTTCTGGCGCTCATGACACTGTAAACACTTTCCAGAACTAAGAAAATTTGCAAAACGTTATATATGTCGTGTTGGAACGACATACATATGTGATGAAGCATTTTCATCCATGAAATTTATTAAAAGGAAAACGAGGTCGCGAATGACTGATTCAAATCTGAAGAATTCTCTGTAATAGACATTGTTTTACATACAATATAGTTAAATCATTTAAAAATGTTAATTATGTCGATAAACACACTTTTATTAAAAAGTTACTAAGGATATGGCAGGACCATGAACGTAAGGTTGAAAAGGTGCTTCAATTGTATGGCGCATCTGAACTCGCACGTGAAAAAAATTGGCGCATGGTATGTAAAAGGTTGGCCACCCCTGTACTAGAGCAACACAACGGGCTATTGACGACGGTCCGGGATCAATCCCTTAAGGGAAAGATCCGAGGACATCACTTCGTCATTTTGAACCACGGTCAGATGACGAAACAACACCTGAGCTGGCACTCCACTCTCCAAACTTCCACACCAACCCAACGTGAAGACTTTCGGCCACGACAGATTTAAGGGGCACCAGCCGCCTCTAAACCATACGCATACAAACATCCATGCCCGGATTCGAACCAGGAACCTTTCGATCTAGAGGCTAACACCTTAACCACTATACCGGTCGGTCGGCTAAATGAAGTTTGGAAACCACTAACATAAACTTGACTCGACCCATCAATATATATGTGGGGATACCTTCAATTGAAATTTCCAATGTAAAGTCAGTCTGATTTAATGTCTCATATGGAGAACTATATTTAAATCTAAATATTAACTGGGGAACTTTAATGAGTATATTTAAAATATTTAGTCGGATGAGCTCGGCTTTTAACTAATCGGACGTCTGGTTTCGGTCATTTGTGACATTCAACATATTCCGTAAAAGCCATCCTAGAGTATTAATTTCTAAAACGGTTGTGGTATAGAAGTTTATTTGGAAGTCTGCATTCACTTGGCATTATGCCGCTCTTTTGAGCTTGCTTCTAAAACTATGATGACTTTTGTATACAAGGTGATTCAAAATTCAACGTATAAGCTCTTAGGGAAGGCAGAAAACACAAAATGTGTGAACGCAAACCCCATCCTGATCAGCTGAAGGATAAACCAAGATACAGAAATGACAAGCCAATATAATAGGTTGAAATACTCTTTAGTTCTGGTGCACACATCCGGTTTTTCAACGTGCAGTGCCGCTGTCGAAACGCAAGTGTAGTTTGAGACACATTAGATCCAATGGAGTAGTCCACACTTGTCTCCGGCGCCGCTGCGGCGACTTACGTCCAATGGGAGTGCAATTAGTACCTCAGTTCCCCACGGCGCTGCAGCTCACCGCAGACACTTTTCAGGTCTCAAGTACCTTGTTTTCATAAAGAAATGAAATATAAATAATAATTAATCAATGGTTGTATCCAGTAAAACACCCGTCCATTTTGTTTCAAAACATACTTTTTTACACCATGTAAGCGATATAAACACGTTTTCTTCGATAGAATATTGATCGCAAATGGCGCGAAATGAGTACTTGTATCATTTCACGGTTATGTGTGCATTGTTGCGCTTCGGTGCTGCAGCGGCACCGCATTTTGAAAAATCGAATGTGTGCACCGGTAACGAGATACAGAAAATGACAAGCCAATAACGGGCGGAAAAACTCTTTATTTAGCGATACTTTACACTAAGACGGTACGTGTACACGTTAATTTTCTCAACAAGTGCTCTTAAGTTCTTACCATCCAGTTATGCACGCTTGATTGCAGCGCTAGTCGTTGGAAGTTTCAATTGCGTACGGAAAGCATGTAACAATTCCCAAACGCTGAAATGGCGGGCATGCACCTTGTGTAGGGTGCAATTAACGGAAAGGCTGCGGCGCGGTTGTACGAACGGTACCCTACGAACGCTGGCGAACAGATCCCTCAAGCGCGCATAATTGTGGATGGTAAGAACTTAGAGCACTTGTTGTGAAATTTAACACGTACTGTCCTAGTGTAAAGTATCGCTATAAAGAGTTTTTCCGCCTATTATTGGCTTGTCATTTTCTGCATCTTCGTTTATGCTCCAGCTGACTAGGTTGCGGTTTCCGGTAATATATTCCTATGTGATTCGGTTTTGTTTTTGCGTGTTCTACCTCCCCTAAAAGTTTGAACGTAGAGTTTTGAATCACCCTGTATACAGCTGTTTGTTAGTTATTCGGACAATTTAATGAAATGGCACAAATAAACAAATGGCACCTCAACAAAAAGTTGTTGAATTTACGAAAGAGCTGTACTGCCTCTTGGGGCTGAGCACACATCGTTTGATGACAACGTGACAAGTACCCAAACATGACAGTAGAGCAACAAACCAAACTGAATAGCATTTTGTAATACTATCCATTGCATGAAAATGGCAGTGCTAGACGTATAATTTATAACGTCCTCTCCAAAAATAAGAAACACCATTCACACATTTTCGTTTCGAATATTAATAGCTATTCTTCAATTTCAAAGTAAACGGTACCAAAGACAACACCATTTGTTAACAGTAGGTAGTTGAAATAACGTTGCACTGGAGCAATACAATGGGCTATTTATGACATCCAGGAATCCATCCCGAAAAGAAAGATCCGACGATAACGCCATCATTTTAAACCACGGTTAGGTCAAAGCTTGATCTGGCACCCTACTCTCCAAACTTCTACAGCAAGTCTACGTAAGGACATTGGAGGACACGAAAGGCTTAACATACATTCTCTTAAGGGAAAGATCCGAGGACAACACCTCGTAATTTTGAACCACGGTCAGATGACGAAGCAACACCTGAACTGGCACCCCACTCTCCAAACTTCCACGCCAACCCAACGTCAGGACTTTCGGCCACGACAGATTTAAGGTGCACCAGCCGCCTCTACACCATACGCTTACAAACATCGATCCCCGGACCCGGATTCGAACCAGGAACCTTCCGATCTAGAGGCTAACACCTTAACCACAATACCGGTTGGTCGGCCGTGAACAATGGGATATTTAATTGTTTGAGTATATAGTTAATTAACTTCGTACTCTATAACAACACGACGATCTATTGGCGAAGGTCCGGGATCCATACCAAAAGGGAAAGATCCGCGGACACCATCTCGTCATTTTGAACCACGGTCAGGTGACGAAGTCAACTCATGAGCTGGCACCACATTCTCCAAATTATTTGAGCATGTATCTTCCATACAAACTTAATATTTCAAAAAAGATTTGATTTTTAAGTGAAGCTTTTCCGGATGAAAATCTGTGAAAACGAATTTTAAAAGAATTTGTTGGCACGTGAAAATATGCATTGGCTATCGCGAGACTGATAGGGGGATATCTTCAAAAAATTTATTTTTCAGGAAATATCACCATTTCCCCAAAAGCATGCGATTTATAGAAAGATCTCAAATAGCATTTCGCCCCAGTAAAGATTGGATTATGTGTTGTGCGCTCGAAATGGAAACATTCGTCTCCGGAGACGCTGCCGCTGTTGTTTCCGAGCACACATACAATTGAGAACAAATATAATAATTTTTAGCTTTCCAGCCTCCTGTTTTGCACTGTCCCGCAGTTCGAATGGGAGCGGCCATGCAAACAAAGGGACAGTGCTTTTTCATCCCTCTTCAAACTTTCATACGATTCACTTTCAGACGTGAAGGAAAATAATATGTAATTTTTAGTTAACGTCGTACTAGAGCAACGCAACGGGCTATTGACGACGGTCCTGGATCAGCCCCTTAAAGGAGAGATCCGAGGACAACACCTTGTCATTTTGAACCACGGTCAGATGACGAAGCAACACCTGAGCTGGAACCCCACTCTCCAAACTTCCACACCAACCCAACGTGAGGACTTTTGACCACGACAGATTTAAGGTGCACCAGCCGCCTCTACACCATACGCTTACAAACATCCATGCCCGGACCCGAATTCGAACCAGGAACCTTCCGTAATAGAGGCTAACTCCTTAACCACTATATCGGTTGGTCGGCAAGGAAAATAATAGATATCTATCCAAATGACAGAAGGTAGGTAGGTAGTTGAATCAGCGTCACACTGGAGAAATGGCACTGGATCATATTTGGTTACGTTGTACCAAACACAAGACAGGTATTAGCTATTTTAATGAACGTCGCACTGGAGCAATTCAACGAGCTATTGGCGACCTCCCGTGATCATACCCGAAGGGAAAGATCCTAGGACAAAACCACGTCATTTTGAACCACGGTCAGTTGACGACGTCAAACAAAACCTGAAATGACACCCAACTCTTGAAACTTCCACACAACGCCAACGTAAGGACATTTGAGGCCACGACAGCTTTAACGTGCAGCAGCCTTCTCTGTACACGACGGTGTTTTGGTTGGATTCTAATCTTTGTTTATACATGGAATTTTTTGAAGCGTCTCGAATTTCTTTCAGCCTGTGACGTTTCCCTGTCTTTCATCACGTTGGTTACGAACACAGATAGGTTTATACGAACATGTGTTCTAGTGTACGAACATCGATGGATGACAGTGCCTGTGTTCTGATACGATCCGGAACATGAAATATTGGGTGCTATTCTAAAAAAGAACACACATAAGGACAGATTTGTTGTACACTTCAGAGGTGTGAGACGTGTTTTTGCAGCGGACGGTGCGGCGTGCATATTTGATACTTTAAATTATATTGTAAATAAATGTCAATGTCCAATTTAGGTGTGCAGTGTCCATCTGTTCTTGGCACACAACTACACACACTGTCTATCAAATTAGACATTGCTCGGTCCATTCTGACAATCCTAATCTAATTACACCTTGCAGAGCAAACAATAAACGTAAAGCGAAAAATAAAACATAATTCTGGTTACGAAACGCAATTCTACACTTTTGATCGCATTTTATTCTGAGAAACAAAATAAACCACGCAGCTGTGAACAGAAAGTACAAGATTGTCTGAATACAAAGAACAGAAAAGTAGCATTTCAACTTGGTGGAAAATTCAGACACGGTAAGAAAGAGACGAATGTGTCTCCGCGTTGCACTACTGAAGCGAAGACACTTCTCATCTCTCACTCTATACACATAAAAAATCCATAAACTTAGAATTCCTGACTTGAACTACAGAATCTTTTATGTCAGGCGTGGAAATTTCCCCAAGTATATATTCAAAACTGGATACCAAACTTAAAATAATCGAAATGACATGTACTTATATTTTCAAAAAATAGGATGGGTAGGTGTTTTGATTAACGTCGCACCGTAGCAAGCATACGATGGGCTATTGGTAACGGTCTGGTTTTCAAAAGATTTCGTCTCTCATGTTATGTTTGCCAACCTGCTAAGCAGCGCCTTTTAAAACTTTGATCGATTGAAATCAATATATGTTTGATTAAAGAGATTTCTGTTGTAGAGGAATCTTTCGCTGCAATTTATTTACAAAAAGTACTTTTCAGTGCTATTTACGTCATTTTTACAAGCGTGTAATCTACAAACAGTAGTTTTCCGTGTTATTTAAGCCATTTTTAATAGATATTTTATTTATCTTTGAAGATATTGCATTGGTTCGGGAAATAAATGTAAGTGTGTGATCTATTTTTTTTAATATCCTTCACTTACTTCAAAAACGTTTGTATTTTACATTTTAGTGCCCATTGACATTACATTTCGTTTCTGTTGGTTTCAATTAAATGCAATATATCCTTCCCTTTTCGAAAAATTAATAAATACCGACCTGCTATTTCAGAAAGAAGTTTCGACAAAAGCGAAGCAAAAAGAAACAGGCTAAAAAGGAGACCAAAAAACAGAAAAAAGAGCAAGCCTACGTTGAACGCGACTACCTTGCAGAGTGGAATGCTGGACATCCCGAAGAATTCATGGACTTGCGTCTGTGGAGCATCGAAGACGAGATGGCAGAAAAGGCTCCACTTGCTGGACAAGCTGCGAAGTACAGTTCAGAAAACTATTCCACTGATGAAAACGTATTGGGAGAAGATGTTGACGCACCAGCCACAGTCACAGATGAATTCGACCTTTTTGTGAAGAACAGAATCGGATGTCCCGAATGCAGTATCGGATGGCCTTGAAAATAGGGTCTGTGGAAACAAAACTTGTGATATCACAGATGATAACGGAAGATGTATTGGATGTGATCACAATCAGACTATGAAAAGGACTTCTCAGAAAGTGCTGTCCTGATGACTCGCAGCGTTTCTTCCTGTTACCTAACGAGTTATACTGCAGAGAAAATTTTAAGTCGAACACGGGTCTGCAGGTTTTCCAATTGCAACCGAAATTATGGCATCATTGCGAACAACGCAAACATGTGATGCATCATTCTTTTCGATCCTTTATTGGGATTAGAAATCAAATTAAAAAGAATTATACAAGTAGGTAGAAGCTGATTTTTTTGGAAAGAAGCTCTATAATAAACATAGTTTCATCACTGCAAGTTAATTTGAATAGAAATAAACAAACCTGCATTAACGTTACGATATTCTTCCAAAACGGCATACAGAACTTTCTCTAGAAAATTCAAAAAGACTAGGGGGTCCGTCCCCTGCTCGCTAGTAACTTAACCAACCACCGGACGATTGCTATGCAATCCTCATTAGTTCACTGCGCGAACCTTGCTCTCTTCGCTCGCATCAATGAAGACATGTGTCCTAAAAAGGGATTGTTTACAAAATGTGATATTCCAAAAAAAAGATTTTTCAAACATAAATTTGTTGTTAATTGTTAATTAATTTAAATTAATTGTTAAAAAATTTCGTGGAGTTGTCGTTTACGTTAAGACGTTAGTCACCAATGAAACAACGCAAAAAATAACATTCAGAGCGTGGAGTGCGAGAAATTTTGCAGATAGGGTTGCCATAACAAAACGGCAAATGTGAAGAAAAACCGCAAAAGGTGAAGGTTACCATATTTGGCGACAAATCACCTTCTTACCGTGAACGACAGTTCCACCATTAATTTAAATTAATTGTTAAATAATTTAAAAGTTATGCAGTACCTCTGGAATCAGAACTCGAACAATTTGCAATTCAAAGAAAAAGTTTTAGCAAAGTTTTACTCGAAATGTGAGCGCTGCTTTGAAAATCGAATACTCAGCATGTTATTTTGTAAGCTGCAACAGCTCGACTAATATTAATGTTTTTTTCAATAAAATTTCATCCGATAACGTTATAAATTCTATTGACGTGCGAGGCTTCGTGGTAAACAAACAATCGTACAGTGTTGCCAAAACGCGATAACAAATAACGTCTTTTTTGAATGCCACGTAAGAGAATTATATAAATATTTGATGGCATTTGAAAAACTAGTTTTTTTTAACTAGGTTAGCATTTACCCCTTTTTTTCTTTATTATTCGAAGAAAAAATTAAAACCAGTCTTCAGAGTTCAGAAGCAATAAAAATTTTAATCCTTCATTTTGTGTACATATATTTCTTTTATTATAAGAGTGTACTTATGACACATTTTGAGATTTATCATCAGCTATTCCATTTTTGTATCGGATTCACCAAACTCTATCTCATTTCCGTTGTAGCGTAGCACAAGAATATTACAATACTTTTTACCTTCAATTCATATAAAATGTTAAATGTGTGCTTTTGCAAGTGAAACTTTCATTTCATAAGTTCCTCCATTATATATTAACACCCCAAGCGGTTTCTACGAGGTATCTCGTCCATCAAGATCTAACAAATTTTTCTAATGACGAAATATATCGTAAATATATATTTTTTGCTGATGATGAGACCAAGAAACTGCTAAATTTTTTCTAATGATGAGATTTCTGGTCCCTTAAGATTTGGTCAGTTCTGTTAATGACGAAATACCTCGTCGAGTCAACTACCAGGAGGTTTAATTCCCAGCTTTTAGAGAAAATTTCCATTTCTTATTCATTTAAGGATAAACCATAAATCTGATATGGTTTTGTCGCCCGATGTAGACGAATGCAATGTCTAGTTACTTAAGGGGACCGGGAAAGCAAAATTCGACTAAAAAATCAATTTCTATTTTATTGCTCCTTTATATAGTTCAAAATCTCCTCTTTCCAATGATATATCACACTAGGTAATAGAATAAGAGGAAGTTTGAAAATTATGCACGTTTCCACTAACCACTTCACATCTGACACGGCCTTTCAAATGTAAACAAACCGTTTGTGGACATTTCTAATCTTTGTTGCTCAACAATGTATATTATATTTTTTACTTTACTTTACTCAAATTATTTTCGATAATCTGGTAACAGTAGAGTTAACTGTAATCATTTAGTTTTTTTCTAACTATTTTTATTAATTTTACCATGCGATATAAGTTAGCACTTTCCGAGACATGACATTTGATCTATTATGGACTAGCAATAAGGATAAATGTTGGTTTTCTGCACAATATGCAACAATCTGTCTGGGCAGAATATTTTTATTTATTATCAAGTAACTTAAATCCAAATCACGGACTTTGTCCAGTTGGGAATGAAAGCTGGTTAAAAATTCAACGTGCTGTAGCTAAAAGTGATGTGTATTACCATGATAAACACACACATATTGCCTTGCCTTATACTGCCTACATTTTGAAGACAATTAAATCAAATTTCAGAGACAGCGAATCCAGAATTGTTGAAAAAATGTGTTCACGGAAAGACTCAAAACCCAAATGAATCGGTGACCAATGTGATTTGGACTCGCGTTCCAAAAAATGTGTTTGTAACCATCCAAACTTTAAAACTGGGAGTGTTTGATGCTGTTTCCTGCTGCAACAGTGAAAATATTATACGTGCTATAAATTATCTAGAGTTAAAATCAATCCAGGCTGCCATTTTATACAAATTTTTGAGAAAACTGGACTAAGACCGTGTTATCGATGGAGAGCGAAAACTCTCCGAATACAGTAAAAAGGCCCGCCATAGAAAGAAAAGCATAAAAAAAAAATTGAAGGTACATGTATTTAAAAATGAAAGAGATCACCCTTTATATAAATCAGGGTTTCGTTAAGGTTAGACGTAAAATTATTTATAAAAATTCATTTTAAATGTTTAAATCCATTTTTCTCAAAACTTAGATTTTGAAGTTTTATGACCCATTTTCTCAAAATCTACTGAACATAATGACTTAATATTTTTATGACATATTTGTATTATATCTTTAATCTTTTTTAATTTTTTGAAAATTGGAGTTTTTAGAAATTTAAATGTGTTAAAAAATGCTATCTAAAAAGTGATATTCAGTTAAAAATTTCTATAAAATTAAAATTTTTAAATAAAAAAAAAGTGAGCTTGGAAAGTTTGTATAACATATCAGTTGAACCACCATAAAAATTTTGTGTTGATTACTATTATAGTTATTGAGAAAAAGGGTCTTGAATTTCGTGAATTTAACATGGAGGAGATAGGGCCTTCCCGGTCCCCTTAATGAACTTGAGAGAAATGAGACATACTCTTGCAGCAAATATTCAAAGTGTAAAAAAAGAAAGGATTCTTGCGCTTCGTTAAATTTACTTTCCCCAAATCCACATTAGAATCCGTTATCAAGAAAAACAGTTGACTCAAAACCTCCTCAAAGAGTCCCAAACAGCAGCGGGAGTTTTGGAGGAATGGCATTTCTCATTTGATTCACTTGTCTCCAGTAATCCGATGCAGACCACTCATTACGACGACGATATTCTCCTTCCAAATTAGCGACTCCCCATCCCCTTTCACCCCTCCGGGAGGGGAGAGGGCATTCTCCCTCTCCCACCCCCTTTCCATTTGGCAGTCACCTCTCTCCAAATGGCCCGCGATACAATTATTGAAAGGAAGACGGAATTTCGCTCTAGATTGATCTTAACCTCCAGTGGATTCGGTCCCGAAGTCCAAGGATGCGGATCTCGTGGATGAAAGTGAGTTTAAGGGAATGGACCCGAGGATTGATGGAAGTAGAAGATGCCCGGTTTCAACTCCACTCTTAAAATGGTTTGGGGCCGAGGATATTTTCCAGTCATCAACGAGGGACACTTTATTTTTAATGGATCGATCTTCGATTATTTCTGAAAGAATCGATTCCTCATTCGGTTCTTCCAGACACATTTCTCCAATTTCCTCAACCCTTCTGGTGCTTGTCTCGATGAGGTATCTCCTCACAACAAAAACGGATCAGATATCTCGATGGACGATAAATTTCGCCGTTAGAGAAAACTGACCAAATATCGATCTCGTCATCGTGAAACAATTGACAATCGAACTAACGAGATATTTCTTTATGATGAAAAATTGGCGGAACAGCTACACTCTACGTTTGTAAGCGATGGCAACGGCCTTGGCGATTTTTTTTGGCGCACTTCTAAAGTCGCTAATAAAAAAACAAATTTTTTAACTCTTTTTCTGTCACAATTTTTTTTTCTTTTTACAACATACTTTTTAAACATATTTCAGAACGTTTTAAAAAGTATATTTTTTAAAAACTTTAAAAAAAAAGTAGTAAGCTTAAGCACATATCAAAACACATTTGTGAACCAGCAGAGAAACTAAGCTGCGAATGTTGGGTAAGAATACCCTAAAACTTTTCAATTACACTAAATACAGTAGACATGTTGAAAAAGAAAAAGATTTACAAAAGAAAAAAAGCAAAAAAAAAAAAAATACAACCTGTGATAACGTTAGAAAAAAATATATATATATATATAATAAAACGAAAATGGTAAAAAAAACCCCAAAACTCTTAATCCTATCGTGAAAACTTTTGTAATAAAATAAAAATTCCACAACTGTCAAAATACAAATAAATGGACCAATGGTATGACAGAAAACTATTTAAAAGTACCAATGCAATGAAATGATATTTTAAAAACAAAATAACCAATGGGAGGAAAGAAAAAATTTCAAACGAATCAATGAAATCAAACGATTTTAACGGATTTTGGAAGAACTTTCTAGAACATTCAAAATGAAAATTGAAAGTTTCCGTTAGCCAAGGTTGCCATGAAAACCACAACAACCGTAACGAAAGATGGGTTGCCTTAATTTATCGTAACTCGCTACTAGAAGTGCGCCAAAAAAAAAATCACCAAACCGTTGCCATCACTCATAAACGTAGAGTGTAGCTGTACCAAATTGGTAGTGTTAATGACGTGATATCTCGTCATCACGAAATATTGGCAATTTTAATGACGACATGTATACGACGATACATCAACTTGAAAAAATTGACAATTTTAATGACGGAATATTTCGTCATTACCAAAATTGGTCATATCTTCATGAACTTATTTTCTTGTCTTGGAGGGTTAAAAAATGGCTGAGACTTTGGATTATTTATATTCTTCAAATTGATTTCCAGATTCTTAGTGTAGAGATGGGTTCACGCCAAACCCCTCTCGCTTAATAGGAGTTCCCTTCTAAAGAGCGTCCTCTATATAGCAGTTACTTCCTCATTTAGATATTTAGATGTCACGCTGTTAAGACGTGCTAAGATGTTCATTCAGAATACCCTCAGATGTTATTCAATGTTTTCTTTTAGTAACTGTCCCAATCGTGTCCAAAATGTAATAAATGTGTATAATTAACAAATATAGTGTTTTGCTTGAACATAAGTTCTACATTAGTTTTGCTGCTACTTTTATGATGAAAGGGCCTATTTGGTCATGCCAAGCAATGTTTATTCCGTTAAACTAGATTTTGACATGAATACGTCTTTCAATTCAGTCCTGTGTATTTGGTCTACTAAATCTTAATAGAACAAAAATCTGGCAATATTTGCTGCATATATCTCGCAAGCTATAAAGGATTTTCTAACAACTTCAATTTTGTTAGACAGTATCTAAAACAGTGTTTGATGGAGGGTGGAATGATGAGCGAGTGAGTAGTGCTTGCATGAAAAATATTGAAAATGGCGATGGTCGCGCATAGTTTGGGCAGAGTAACTTTGGATTGCGAAGTGATAGGACGCTTTGAAAATGGTGTTGATTTGTGGAGACAGTATCAACAATCTTCTTTAGCAATAACACACAATTGTAACAATAAATAAATTAGTTAGAAGCCGATAAGTGTGCTGAGTTGAAGAAAACCTAAAGGAAATATTAACAGAAATTTAAGAAATCATTGCAAAGAAAATTTCAAAAGTCATCTGGAAATTCAAATTGACTCATGCCGAATGATATAAATTTTGTCAGAAAACTTAAGAAAGTCTAGAGCGTCAAAGCCAGCGTGAGTCTACAGACACTTGACCCCCCCAATGAATTTAAAGACACACTGGAGCAACACAGTGGGCTATTGGTGACGGGATCAAAACCAAAAGATATTGACATGGAATGTGAAGAATTTGAGATTTTATCATGAACATTGTACACAATATGGTTCCAGATACTAATATATGCATTATGCTTACGGGATATTTCAAAGTCTATGCTACTCAAAATGAATAACTTAAATACCACTTGCAACGTGAGTTCAACTTGAAGTTCATTTCTATATCGCTCACTGCAATGAGCAACGCTTGTACAGATTAGGATGTTTAGTACGAAACGAAGGCTGTTCGCATTTCATAGCAGTCAAGTAAATGCAAAGATTTGTTTTGAATGTCCACTATCTCCTAAATGTTATTTACTCTAAAAACGAGTTAAAAAATATTATTTTTTAAAGAAAAGACGATAGTCGGCACTAATGAAACGGAACCTCCAAACGTGCAGAGAACAAAAACTGGTGTTCTACTCTTTCTACCTCTACAGATCTACCTCTAATCTACTAAATCTACCTCTTTCAGATGTTTCAAGGATGTTCGGATGATTAGGTTCTGAAATCCCCTCCCTGCTCAACATGCAACAGTTTAGGGATTTGCAGCCGTTTCGTTTCCTTATCAAACGCTTCAATAGCTCGAATTAGCAAAAGTGACCAGATCGTGTTGACAGGACATTTGGAAAATTGGTCAGATTTTGTTGGAAGAGATATCTCGCCAAAACTACTTTGAGGGTTAAAATGGGAAACCAACTAGAGCAATTCGTAATCTATAAAAGTGTATACATAATGGCGAAAATTAAACATTTGATCCGGTCGTAACTATAAAACGTAAATAATATAGCTATACAAAAATGAGCTACTACCGTATTTAAATCGCATTTTTACGTTTATATACATAGGAAATATGTATGCTAGCCTAAGTGACAGAACCCTGGTGTTCCCCTGGTGAACCCTGTTTTATTCATATAATTACGTCCTAAAAACACCTAATTGTATAGCAGAATTTCTATTTTCTCCTCACTGTACTAAGTAGCATGAACAACTTCAGCGTCCCATTGTACAGTGAAGATATACGTGCAAGTATTCTAAATGTCTCAAAAGTTTACACAGAGCTATGAGCCTCAAAAACACACGGATATCCCCTGCCGAACGTTTGTTACCAAATCAACGCACCTTCAGTTGTTCCTCTCTCCTGGATCCCCTCTTTCTAATTTGAGCAAGGAAAACCATTTGAGGAACGTGATCGCTTCCCCTCTCAAAGTATCGGCAACAAATTAAAAACCAAGAATCCAGCGGAGAATTTCAAACGAAGGGGGGGCCTTCGCTCAACAGAAAGAGACTCCGGAGCTAAGATAGGGAAAACAGGAAGGGAAAAAAAGAACAGAAAAGGGGGCTTATCACCCTCGCAAGGGGGGCTTTTCAGAAAAAGGTCGGGACAAAGTCTCGGCTCATCGAGCACCTCTCCGACCAAAGAGATTAGCTGACGTTTCCTTCGTTAATCCGTAGGGACAACGCAGGGGGAAATTTACGACCATTTGCCTTTTCCCTCATTTTTTCCCTCAACTTGTTTCGCCATTTTTTAATTCCTTCGCTTTCGAATAAGCCATTCGTGAAATAAAATCAAATATCCACACTCGCTGCTGCCGCCGCTGGCTGGCTTAATGTTCCTCGGGTGTTTTTTCCTTTCTTTATTATTATTATTGTTCTCTTTTGTGCTTCATTTATTCCGGGCGATCATTAAAAAAGGGAAAGGGTACGACGGATCTGTTTCAGAAGCCGCGTAATGGCCGCCGACGCGACAACGTAACTGCTGCGAGGGGATAAGGCAGGTTAATGTGTGATTGCTAATAATGGCGCATCAGCCGTCAATTAAAAAGAAGTCGCATTTCGAATGGGCGGGATAGAGAAAAAAAGTACCTGAGCGTTTATCGCCTGTAATTAAACACAGAAAGCTCGATTCATAGGGCTCATTTGGTCTGTTTCAAGTGCTTTATGAAGCTACTGCATTCGGAATGGATAGGTCACGTGTAGTAGACACGTGACAGCAATTTCGGCTGTAAAAATAACTGTGGGATCACTCTGATAGGTAAATCTACGGTTGGATGGCACAAATAGTGTCATCCGCACCAATCGACAACAAATGGACAAACATGAAGATTTTGTATCAACTGACTAGTCATGTATTCAGTTAGCTACAAAAGCTTCCGTATCCGACATGTCAGAACAAGAATTGACCGGAATAACCTCCATTTCATTAATTTGAACCAAGGCCAGATGAAGAGATCAGCACTCGAGGTGGCACCTCACTCTCCAAACATCCACACCACATTGACATAAGGATATTTGAGCATCCGACTAGTATTTTATGCGTACTTTGAGACTATCCTCAACTGCTAATCTGAAGTATCCTACTATTCTATCTATCAACAAGTAATTGGACATCCCTGTAATCGACGATGCTTCTCGTGGTATGGCACGGGACCCTGGGTCACAGTTCCAGATTGACTCAATTCCGAGACCTACTGCACCCTTTTGGATGACTATGCGCTTCCTACGTTGTGGCAGTTTAAGGGGTGGACCCATGTTACTTTCAGGATGACAATGCCCCCTGTCATATTGCGAGGTCCACCATGGCTTTGTAGGATGGTCTATAGACTGTACTGGCCCGCGTAGAGCCCGGATCTTAATCCCCGATCGAGCAACTCTGGGACTACTTGGAGCGTCGACTGAAGGGGTGCTTCCTCCGTACGACGTCGGTGACGGAACTAGTGATGGGAGTATTCGAATACAAAAGTACTCATGTATTCGATACTTAAAAGTAACCGCTGTACTCGATACTTTTATGTGAGTACCGGAAGTATTCATATGAGTACCGGAAGTACTCAAGTAGTTGTTGTTGTATTCATCCAAAGTATCGGTTACAAAAGTACTCATATGAGTACAGGAAGTATTCATGAATACAGGAAGTACTAAAGTAGTTGTATTCATCCTAGGAGTATCGGTTACAAAAGTATTCATTTGAGTACCGGAAGTACTCTAGTAGTAGTTCCTGTACTCATACAAAGTAGTAAGTACTCATCAAAGGTATTCGCATACAAGAGTACTCATGCTGGCTGTTCAAATACCAAAAGTATGTCGCTGCGTATTCGAACACCTGAGAATTCATCGTATTCTTAAGTAGCAGAAGTGTCATATTGTAAAAGTATGGATATCTATGGTTCTCGTTAGTTTTATTTTTCTTGTCTCGATTTTGCTTTTCCCAATTTTATAAATCTTGAAAATGCACGTGATGAATGAAGCGTCGAAAAATTCCATCGATTGAGAGATTGGATTTCTTTGCAAAAGACATTGAGTTTGCCTTTTATTGTTGAAAATTGTATTCAAATTTGTCAATTTTTTTAAAATTTTAATTTTCAGGCTTTATTTCTGGTATTAAAATTATCTATACAAATAAGATACTTTTATGCTCAAAATGTTTTTCTGTTTCTTCAAGTAAAATAACGTTATTATTTCATTCTTGAGATGGCTGTTACTTTCTTCAAAGTACCTGACCAGAGTAAATGGCTACAAATTCCCAATTTTTACATGCTATCTTGAAAAAATATGTGCTGCATGAAATGCTGAAAAGTTCCATCGATTAAGAAATTGGATTTAAAATTTTCTGGAAGCAATTTCCCGAATAGACAGGCTGGATTATCAGTGAAGTACACATGCTATGCCCTTTATTTTCTACAAGAACAATTTGCTGTCGGTTAGGAAAATCACTTAAGTATTATCAGTTCTATTACGTTTCTTTAATTTCTAGATTAATTCTTTTAAGTGATAGTATTAGTCTTAACAAAGTTACTTGGGGTCATTATTAAGTTTAAATGTTTCTTTCATTTCTTGTTTACTTTTTCATAAATGTTAAAAATTATTGCTTAAAAAGTTAATTAATTCTAAAATCTAGAATATTCTGTAAAACTTTTAAATTAGTTACAAGTGCTTTATCATTTGTATGTTGGGTTCTTTCTTGCATTTGAGTAAATGTTGTGTTGCTTTCAGTTCTTATTTGTTTTCATTTATCTCTCTATATTAAAAAAAAGTTACCGCCGCCGCCGCCGCCGCCGCCGAAGAATTGAAATTTTTGTTGTTTAGCTCCATTCTTAGACGGTTTCCCGAGAAAGTACTGATCGGAAAAATATGAAATTAACATGCTTTGTTCTTCATCGTATTCCCTGGATAATTATTAAGATTTTTTTCCGATGCGGCTATTAGTTTAGGTTTTATTAAGTGTTAAAGTTGAAGAAGTGAAATTTCTTCCGCGAGTGAGCAAAACACATTCAAAATTTCAGTCTTTAGTCGTGAGTTTTTTTTTAAGAGTACCTCTCAACGTAAATTTTTGCAGCTCGTCGAGTTTTTTTTGAAATTTAAATTTGGTTCTTGATAATATTTTTTTGAAATTCAGGAAAAATCGGGACATTTTTGTTACTTTTTTTTAAAACTGCCATATCTATATCTAATTACTATTAGTTTTTAATTTTTAAAATATAGCAGTATACCTCAGAATATACTCTTTCTTACGGTACTATTATTTTTGAAATCGGTTAATAATTAAATTGGATGCGATCAAAAGTTCGTCATACAAAATTCGGAATCTTTGGATATTTTCGCTACTTATTGTTAAAACCGTTTTGTCTACGGCAAAAGCCATTATTTTTTAAATTTGAAAACATCACTGAATACATTACATTACACTCTTTCTTATGGTACAATTATTTTTCAAATTGGTTAATAAATAAAATCGATGCAAATAAAAGTGGGTCATACAATTTTCGGAACTTTCAGATCGTAACTTCCGATACAAAACTAAAATGGCCATATCTGTATAGTATTACTGTTAATTTTTAATTTTAAAAATATTGCAGTATACCTCAGAATATACTCTTTCTTACGGTACAATTATTTTTAAAATTGGTTCATAAATAAATTCGATGCAATCAAAAGTTGGTGACACAAATTTCGTATTTTTCAGTTCGCATAGCTGCTTCCGAAAGCAGTAGTGGGTTACACTTTTGACTATCGGGTTTGCCAGATATCAAATTTATCGTAGCAACAATTGCCATAAAAACGATTTCTTTTTATTTGGCGAGGAAAAAGGCTCGCTTTTTTCCCTCTGTTTTCAAGACAGTTTACCGACAAAGTACAGATCGTAAAGTTTGGATATTAACAATGTTTAGTTAAAATTGTACAGGGAACAAGATGCAGAAGATTTTTTACTGATGCGGCTATTAGTTTAGGGTGCATTAAGTGTTAAAGCAAAAAAAAGTTAAATCACTTGCGAAAGAAGTATTGGTTTGAGAAAGCAAACCAAACGGATTGCGTAGCAATCCCCGGGGTCGGCGAGCGTAAGCGAGACGCAGCGAAGCCCTCGCTGTGACGTCATGAACCGGAAAGTGAAATCAGCATAATACGAATTATTCAGATAGTTTCACTCTGTGAAAGTAATGTTGGTTTGCGATGCAAACCAAATGGTATCTGTGACAGGAGTGTTGGTTTGCGAAGCAAACCAAATGGGATTGCGCAGCAATCCCCGGGGGTTGGCGAGCGTAAGCGAGCAGGG
Organism: Metellina segmentata; assembly: GCA_947359465.1. Taxonomy (NCBI): domain Eukaryota; kingdom Metazoa; phylum Arthropoda; class Arachnida; order Araneae; family Tetragnathidae; genus Metellina; species Metellina segmentata. The sequence goes on along the minus strand of OX375881.1, from coordinate 2,480,213 downwards.
GGCGGAGCCCCCTAGTGTTTTAAATTAATGTTTCTAAAATTTAATTGATTCTAATATCTAGTATAATCCAGTAAAACTCTTGAATTAGTTGCAACTGCTTTATCATTTGTATATTGTTTTCGATATGTTTCCCTGTTTTGCATGTCATCGTGTGTATGAATCTTAAATATCTCAAGATATATTTGAGCCGATCAACCGGTATAGTGGTTAAGGTGTTAGCCTCTAGATCGGAACGTTTCTTGTTCAAATCCGGGTCTTGGCATGGATGTTTGTAAGCGTATGGTGTAGAGGCGGCTGGTGCACCTTAAATCTGTCGTGGCCCAAAGTCTTCACATTGGGTTGGTGTAGAAGTTTGGAGAGTGGGGTGCCAGCTCAGGTGTTGCTTCGTCATCTGACCGTGGTTCAAAATCATGAAGTTTTGTCCATGGATCTTTCCCTTAAGGGACTGATCCCGGACGGTCGTCAATAGCCCATTGTGTTGCTTTAATACGACGTTAACTAAAATTCCCATTACCAAGATATATTTGAAACTGAGTCATCCAGATCAGGTTTAAAAGAATAAAAACGTAAGTGTTCATATTATGACAAAGATTTCTATATGAGACAAGATAAGCATGATGTACATTAGATCGCTGAAGCAAGAAGTGATATTCAGCGCCTAAAGTGCTCATATTTATGCAGTAACGAGTGAAAGGCAATGCTCAAAGAGTGCGACACAAAGGCCTAAGGGAATCTTGGCAAAAATATGCTTTTAGCATAACATCTGCTGCTCCTACACAGTTATGGGACAGATTTCGGAAGGCGATGAGATTATATTCGATCTCCTTCGTTGAAGCAAATGGGCAACATATCTCAGAGCCTGTCGACAGTAAATGCCATTTCACTTGCTTTTTCTGCAGCTCCCTGTTTTAACACCTATCCAGAGACATTTCAGCGCACAAAACATGCATAATCCCATTGCATTAATTTCCATTCTTGATCTGAACTCTCGTATAACTCAATTCAGAGAAAAAGGATTGATGTGATGCTTTAAAAAGGACCAGAAAAACTGCGCCTGTCCTGATGGCATTGTATATCTAATGATACATCTTTCCTCTGTCACTCACTTTATAACATATTACATCTGTATCATCACATATTGGAGGAACATGTCTTCCCTTTGGCTTGGATACACTCCTTTTTTATACCTTTTCAAAAACCTGTAAAGATCCAACAAATGCATATAACAATAAGCCAATCACACTCACTAGCTGCATGTGCTAACTTTTTGAAAAGATGGTTAATTCTCGTCTCACTTGAATCTTAGACACAACTTAGGCTCTTAAATTAGAAGCGAGATTAGATGTGTCCACCATCGAGGCCAAGAAGATACATGGTTTCATTTACGTCCTGACAATCAGTCATTAAATTGCTTGAAGATTGCCGATAGTGAACTGTTCTTAAACATTATATGTTTAGCAGCGTGTATCTACCAAAAGTAAAGAAGAGTTACACTGCTAGTTATATATACTAGTAAACTTAAGTTAATTTTTTTAGTGGTGGCTAAGTTCGGCACACATGTTTTTATGTTTGCTTTCTCTTTTCTTTTAGGCATTTGGAATCTGAAGAAGAGCAGTGGTTTTCCTCTCTAGCTTGATCTTTCTTGTGTTTTCCCTCCTTAAAGTTTGTAAAGTAATTTAAATGTTTGCAGTTTTCCTAATTTTAAATTTAGTTTTTCATGCATTCTATATCTAGGGTTCCTACAGGAAAAATCAGTTTACATCGTAAACTGGTTATTAAATTTAGAGGTGAGAACCTCTGCTAAAGAGGATTAGAGCTCTTGGCGATACCTCTATAAAAAAAGTGCATCATGATTCCTACCCCATGGGTGATGTGGAAATGGAATCGTTCATTTTAGGACATGTTTTAAGTTACAGAATATAATTGTAATAGCTTTTAAAACATCAAATTGGTGTATTCAGTCTGAAATACACTTATTAAAAATGTAGATGGCGTTGCCTATAAACGGTGCCCTGTTATGTAACATTAGTGAGTATTGTTAGTAGCAGAAAAATTCTCAAACAAGACAATTGTGTCCAAAGTGCCTTCCTTGGAAGAGAGAGAAATTAGACACCAGAAGAAACAGCCCCTGAACAATACTTGTTCCATTCTCGGCATTTACATTAATTAGTTGGTTATTGTACTGACACTCAGCCGTGGATGACATGTTCTTAAGATCTGTGGGTTTAACAAAAAAATACTAATTTATGGTTCTTTACACTTAAGCAAATCCAATTAAAATATATAGATTTTACAAGCTTGGGTGTTTTTATTCAATTGATTGGAATAAAAATATTTACTCAAAATTTAACACCAAATGGTATTTTAAAAATTTGAAATTAATATAGTTAAGAAACATTAAGTTCACAATAATAAGCTTTAAAGTTTCTAAAAATTTCAAATTTAACAAGAATTCAGTTTAACCACCCTAGTGGTTGCAACGAAAAACATCAAGTACAAAAAATATCTGATTACAAGATGAAGATTGGGTCAGTTTTCCTCTAGTCTGAGATATATCGTGCATCAAGATACGGTCAGTTTTGCTAATGAAACAAATCTCATCGAACATGACCACCCTGACGTTTAATGCGAACACAGCACTTGGGAGTATTACTGTGACTGATTTGAAATAATATTCAAAGAAAGCACGGAATAAAAATAAAGCCATTATGAGAACTTGTAGACGAGGACTAGAAATAAAGTACTATTTTAATTGAATTTTCAACGTCTCACCGAACAGGTTTCTGAACTATGAAATAAGTTATGAAACGATGATAAATGCCCTCCTATTTTGTCATTGTAAGAGCCCTATATTGCTCAGTATGTGAAGCAAAAATCCTGACATGATAAAAATTTAATATGTATATCGTTATTAATATTACTACCTAAATATTGGAATTACAAATTTTTACTAGTTCAGTGCAAGTGTAATATGTATTAATTTAATTGTCTGAACTTCAACAAGCAGATTTTAATCTTATTAAATGTGAATATACCATATTGAAAAAAAAATTAAGAATCGAAATAAGGGCTAAGTTTACAGAAATATTTTTAAAGTTTCAGATCCTGGTATTAAAAATAACACTCTTACATCTTTTAAAATATTTTTAGAGTTTTGTAGAAAAAGAATTTTTGTTCTTATATTTGGGGTTCCCTTCAAAATAAAAGTTTGTCTTGTTTCCTGTTGAGTGATTATTTCCTCAAATTATAGTAGAAAACCAAATCCAAGAAATGCAAAAACTTAAATTAAAAAATGATTTGTAAAATCGAGATAAAAATTAAAAAATTCGGCAATTTGTAAATTGTATTTTGGTTTTTCAAAATACAGTTGTTTTTTAACAAGTTCAAAAAGAGAAATAATAGTAATTTTCATTTAAACAAAATTTTTAAAAATTTATATTAATAAATCGGAAGAAAAACAATGTTCAAACATTTAATTTAGAAAACATTCAGAGTTTTGTGAGAGAAAAAAACCCAATCCTTTTACAAAGCAAAAAAAAATCAAATTATTTGATTTTTATTATTTTTTGTTTAAGGAAGCACAGTCCTAGATCTGGATTCGAACCGCGTTCCGTGTTACTCCAAATCCGTGCTTCTAACCACTATACCAAGTAACACGTGACATATTAAGTTTTTTTACAAATAAAAGCCATATATCGTAATTCTCAGATTCTTATATAGATTAATCGTTTTTTTCGTGTATTCGAATAGTACTCGATACTTGAAAGTACTCGATTACTAAGTACTCGATACTCAAAAGTACTCGATTCTGCCCATCACTAGACGGAACTGACATGTATTCTCCAAGCCGAGGGGCGGAACATACCGCGTGCCGTCGTACAGCGACTAAGGATGTGACATCGATGTCGATGTTTTAAAAAAAGCATCGATGTATTGGAGTCGATGTTTCTGTAACATCGATGTTTATCCATGTCGATGTTTTTACGTTTTCGATGTTTTATTTTTGAATGAAAAAAGTACGGTTTCAAAATTTTTAAAAATAACCCAGTAGCATCATTTTTACAATCGGCAAATTGAACATACTTTTGGACCAAAGTGGGCAAGGGTGAAGGGTCTGAAAAGTAGGGATGCGACATCGATGTCGATGTTTTCAAAACATTGATGTTCTATAAAAAACACCGATGTATTGGAGCCGATGTTGCATCACTAGTTGCTAAACCAGTTTTAAGAAATGGAGGAAAAAGTTCAAATACTCTGAATTTTAAAAACATCAATGGTTTGGGTGCGATGTATTATCAACATCGATGTTTTAATTTTGAACATCGATGTTTCAAAACATCGACGTTTTGCTATCAATGTCGCATCTCTAACAGCGACTGGTTGAGAGTATGCCTCGGAGGGTCACTGCTGCGACTCGTGGTTGGCTCCACGAACTATTGAAGGGGAATAAACTTCGTTTTCCTTTGCTATCATAGCTGTCAAATTATTTGTTGGTAGATAGTGCATTATTGAACTATTGCATCGTTGGTAGATAATTGAATTAACGTCACACTGGAACAGCATAACGGACTATTGACGATGGTTCGAGATCCATCTCGAAGGCCAAGATACGAAGACAACACCTTTTAATTTTGAACCTGAGCTGGCACCCCATTCTCCAAACTTCTGCACCGGTACAACGTGAGGGCATTTGAAGCCCCGATCCATTTAATGTCAACCAGCTTCCACATACACCTCTTTGGTGTTATCAAATTTCAAACACATAACCCTCTGGTTGGTAAAGCACTCTTCTTCCAACTGGGCTAGCGTGGCCCGTCGGTGCCGAAAGGAACAACAATAATCTTTGAATTTTCTTTATTTTTGTAGGTGCTTCAGAGTGAATTATCGTCAGCCAGAATGCATCCAATTATTTTGTAAAAGTTCCACAACAGCAGAAGGAAGCAAATAATCGCATTTATTGTTTAATGGGCGATATTCTGAGGCAGATTTCTACCAACCTGTGCTGATTTAAAGTTAATTTGTTTTAAAATTTTAATAAAATTCGAAGACAAATAAATCTTTGTATCCAATTTTTCTTTCAGTGTAGAAAATAAAAATTTAATCAACTTCAAAAGGACCACTGTATGAAATGCTCAAGCTTGATACCAATTAAATTCAATCAGTTTGAATTTTAAAATAAAATCTCATTTTTATGGGTGTAAATCCCTATTAATTAACTTAAAGTGTTCCCAAAACCATTTAAAAAATACATATTTTTTATTATGAATCATTAACTGGATCAAGTAGATAAAAGCCCGACAGAAAGAAGTAGAAATAGCCCGATAAAAAGTTGTTTCTATGCTCATATTTTAAAATTTAATAAATATGTATAAAAGAAAGATTTTGGGGTGAGTTTTATTTGCAATACAATAGCAATGCATAACTATGGAATTTTTATAAAGTTGGGAAATTAAGTATTTTAGACTATTTTGGAAATCCATTGATAAACTATCCTTGTTTTGAACCAGTGACATGTATAAAAACAGTATCCTTCATTTAAACGCCAAATACATTATTAAAAATATAGAAATTGATTTACAGACAATAACCTTATCACCAAAATTAAAATTCTCAGAAAACTCAAACTCCTAGTTAAATTGTCATTCCCAATATACAAAAAGATAAATCAAGAGAGGTATCTACTAGGACACTAAAGCTTACAACTTTCAATGTACAGCTGACTTATGCATTTATGAATTCAGATTTAACGTGAATACATCCCAACATTGGGCACCTCTGCTAAAGACAGCTTGAATAAAACTGGGACGTAAAAAAATTCAGCTTTAGAGCCACATAATATTATTGATCCTAAAGAAATTTTTAAAACCAGTTGCTAGGGTCACGAATTAGCAACCCGAGACCGTCGTGAACAAAGAGAGCTGGTGCACGTTAAATCTGTCGTGGCCCCAAATGTCCTCACGTAGATGTGGTGAGGAAGTTTGGAGAGTGGGGTTCCTGCTCAGGTGTGACCTCGTCATCTGACCGTGGCTAAAAATTACGTGGTGATGTTCTTGGATCTATCCCTTCGGGTTTGATCCCGGACCGTCACCAATAACCTGTTGTGTCGCAGTAGTGCGTTGTTAATTAAAATACCAATCTACCACGAAACAGAGGGTGAAAGGTAATGGTAATTTTTAATTAACGTCGTAGTAGAGCAACACAACGGGCTATTGAAGACAGCCCGTGATAAATCCCCTAAGATAAAGATTCGAGGACAACACCACGTAATTTTGAACCACGGTCATATGACGATACAACACCTGAGCTGGCACCCCACTCTCCAAACTTCCACACCAACCGAACGTGAGGACTTTCGGCCACGACAGATTTGAGATGCACCACCGCCTCTACACCATACGCCTACAAACATCCTTGCACTGACCCGGATTTGAACCAGGAACCTTTCGTTCTAGAGGCTAACACCTTTCCACCAGTCGAAACAGTGGTTGAAAGAGTTACAGCTAGCAAATACATATTTTAGGTATGTAGACACTACTAAGGAATGGGGTAGGTAAAGCAGTTGACTAACGTTGCATGGAACAACGGGCTATTAGCTACGGTCTGTATTGATAACGAAAAGAAAGATTCGAGAACAACTACCTCGTAATTTTGAATCACGTTTAGGTGACTTGGTCACACCTGAGCTGGCATTCCACTCTACAAATGCCCAAACAACGCGCCAATGTGAAGACATTTGAGGCTACGACAGATTTTACGTGCACTAGTCCTCACGTACACGACGGTCTTTGATTGTGCAGAGTAGATTTAAACTCGCAAAACCCTCCGGTTGCTCTTCTAACCGGGATGCCATGACCCGGTTTTGCAGAAGGAAATGCGTAGTATGATAAGCATACAAGTATGGACAGGTTAAAGTTACAGTGGTGTAAGTCACTTTTTTTGAACAAAAAAAAGACAGACGCAGAAACCAGCTATAATACAATCAAATTCAACTAGAGATAATTAGTAGACACAGAAACCAGATCTAGATAAGTCCGGTTAACGGAAAACGTGGAGTCAGATCTTCATTCAACTGCCAACTGATGGCAGAGGAAATTGTGTCTTTTATTTCCCGAAAAAGTGACGAGACTTGCACCACTTTAACTTTAACTCGTCTATATGATCGACATCCTATTACTGTAGATAGTATGCTAGCCATATTTGCTCTTCTGAATATATTGCAAGATAAATAGAGATTATAGCACTATTAATAAGCTCCTAAAGTTTCCAGAATTGACCATATTTCACTGTAAAATTAAAAAAAGTATTAAATGTAACTCCATCGAAATATACACAGAAATAAATTCTCCATGCATTCAGAAATCTACAAAATTTCACGCTTTAGACATCCCATATCTAATTCCATTTGCCGACTGTAACGTTTCTTAGATATGAATCATTATTTTAAATAATTCGATTTTTTATAAATACTAAACTGATATCTGAATGTAACTGGTATATCTAAAGCGAAATTTTCATGTCTAAAAATTAACCTAAGTATGAAAATTGCAACGTTTTCCATTCCGAAATGTATTTCGATGACTAAAAAAAAACTGACTACAAGCTGAAACGGTTAAATGAACAAAACTATTTATGAATTGTCTCCAGGAGGTAAATTTTCAGTCTGAATACTGGAATGTAAGATATCAAGAACTTCGAAAATAATATCGTTTGATCTTCTTGAAAACTACAATAAAATAAAATCCCTCCCCACATTTTAGATATGGTGTCAAAGCTTATCCATTCAGTTCTTAATAACAGTGCGTGTTTTATTTACTAGTTCTAATTTATAAAGGATTAACTCAGGATTAAAGGCCGCGATTTACATTTTTCTATTCTTCTCAGTTTAGAACATTTCTCTATGTTATAGAAATAAGATTTAACTGTAGCAAATATTGTTTCGAGCATGATAAATGAAATGCGAACATAAATCGAATCGTAAAATTATATAAACGATACTTTTTTGTAACGTTGAGTCGGTTGTTGAATCAACGTTTCACAGGAGTAACTCGACGGGCTCTGGGCGACACCTCTAATAACTTGAACCACGGTTGTATGTCGAGGTTGCGGTGACGCACCGGAATACAACTCTCGTATTTTGGTGGAACGCCGCTAGGTGGCCAACAATCTTCAAGGTGACTTACCAGACTGAAACCAAAAGATTGGCCGAGCTGTTGATCGACTGTAAATACCTGTACACAAAAAGACTTACCTTTTTCATTTTTATGAAATATTATTTGTCTTTATGTACTGGTTAAATTGTTTGTTGAAATTACCTTGTTATTAAACTTGTTCTTCTACAAACGATCTACCTTTCTGGATTAGCAAAGCCACTCGTCGGTAGTTCACGCAAATATCCGCCTGTGTGGCTGAGAAATTAAACCCAGCGCGGAAAGGTCTGAGATGACACTCTCCAAACTTTCACACCACGCCAACGTGAGGACATTTGAGGTCACGACAAATTGAAATGTGCACTATCCCCACGATTGGATCGAGTTTCGAACCCTCCAGTTGCTAACTCGCTGCTGTTCTAATCGTGCTTCCGTGGTCTACTATCTCGTTAAGAGCGTATGACATATTAAACATGCGAGACCTTCTTTATTAATAATTATACATCAAGAGCATATTTTTAATTAAAAAAAAACGTGGAAGTTTTTAAAAGTTTAAGTTGTAACAGAATAAAGCCTCTAACTAAAAAAATGTTCCTCGCTCAGTCATTAATTTGAAACAGTGTTCCATCTCTTTCGTAAAGAAACTTAATCATTCTATTAGTGCCCATCACTTTTCAATTTAAGAAGAGTAAGACTTTACGATTCCACATTCACTCTCCTTTCGAGAATAAACTTATCCATCAATTTAAATAGCATTCGAGTCCTTTCCGAGAAATATTTATCAAATACTTTAAAATCATTGATGACTTTGGAGCTTAATTTAGACGTGAAGTATTCTTAGATCTAGAAATATTATTTGCTTTGAAAATAAAAACTCAAACATTTTATCAGTTCGTTTCAAAGTGGAAATATCAATTGTTATTCCTTATTCATATTTCGAAAATCAATGCTATAAATAGTGGGTAATGGATAAATATTTATGAGTAGGAATTCTTCAAAGGAAATGTAAACGATAAAATTCTTCTTTGTCAGGAAACAGAGTGAGAGATATAGGAAATATTCCAAACTGATGAAAATAGAATCCGAGAAAATATGGAAAAATAAGCTTTCTCTCAAAATTAAAATGATGTACGGCATGTGGGACCCACATGCTATAATGCATGTTATAAAGTGACACACTCCACGTTAAAATTGAGAACAAAGTATATTCACCGCAGGTTAATTAGAATAGCGGTAACAAACTTAATAAAAAATATTTTCTCTCCCAAATTATATTAGATAAGTAGTTGAATTTACACTGCAAGAATTACTACTAGCACTAGAAGCAACAAACATAGCGGAATATTGTTCCACACACACACATCCCAAAGGGAAGATTCAATAACGTCATTTTGACCCACGGTTAGATGACGAGGTCAACACCTGAACTGATTCCCCACTCTCCGAACTTTCTCCCCACGCAGATGTGAGGCCCTTTGAAGCCACGACAGATTGAACGAGCTCCAGCCCCCACGTCTCTGGGTGGATATAGTTTCGTTAGCCCATTTAATAGTCACAGATAAGCAACCCTTCGGTTGCTTTTTTGTGACTATTAACTGGGCTAACGTGCTCCCCTACATTATATTTAGGAACGCAAGCATTTCTTGTTTATACAGAGCCATTTTGCATACATAGTAATCGAGTTAAAAATAATTTTAGCCCATCTGAGGGTATATCTTCGTATCAAAAATGGCCTTATTGTGACTAGCCGTATTGCAAAGACAATTTTTTCCCTATTTAGATCTTTTCCTTTGGAATAATAATACAGTTTTGTCTCGACATTAGCAAAATGGCCAGATCTTGGTGAACGAGATATCTTTTGTCTATATATAAAAAAGGGGTGAGTGTATATTTCTCTATACAAATCTACACCGTTTAACCAATCCACACCGAATTGGGTACACTTATACTATAGAACACTGCAAAACACATAGGCTATTTATTTCTTGTCTTCAGACCCATCTGTAACCATGAAAATAGGCACAGTCCTAAAAGTGAACCTCGTAGCCCCAATTTTAAAATCTAAAGTTTATTTTTCTGCATTCAATGGACAATGAAAAGGAAACACGTTCTACAGGGTTTGTGTATTTCAGTTAACACAGGGAAATGTTATGGTCATATTTGAAACCCGAGCAACGACCCGTTATTCAGCTAGTCATTAATAAAATTGGCTGGATCTCGATGGACGAGATATCTCGTTTAAACCACTTGGAGTTTTAAGGGCTGTACAGGTATGGATGTTTCAGATTAGTTATTCATGCATCGCACCTTTTTGTGGAAAGTGACTTCAGTCAAAAGGAAGAATTTATTTAGCAAATGAAAAGAAACTATTCAATTAAGTACGGATAATCTATGGGTATCAAATAAGGAAATGCGCTACTCAGTTTTAGCGAGGATATGAATTCAAATTCAGAAGAAAATAAGCTTTCAGATTTTCTACCTTCTTTTGGTGGTCCAGTAATATTTATGCTTATCTCTATTACTTTTCTCTTGAAGGCACAACAGGATGATTTCGTCAAGTTCTCCGCTCTACAGTCATTACACTAGGTTAATATGTTCCCCAAATGCGATACATATTAAAAGAGTGCCAACTGATCGTTCCAAGTCTCATTTCCGACAAAAAAAAACTAAACGAAATAGAACCTTTTTAAAGGATTGCAGTCTAAGGAAATGAGCAATGAAATGCTTGCAAATGATTTGATTCTAAGAAAAGAATCAATGGAATCTTTCCAAGAGATTCTACACTCATGTTCAAAATTATCTTAACATTCACAAGAATAATTATATTCTTTGAAATACCCAATCGATGTAACCCATTTTTGCTGGGAATGTGTGCAACACAAGCCTAATTAGTATTTTCCAATCAAAAGTAATCAAATGGTTTCTGATATGCAAATCAAGATGCTACGTCATCCGACGGCGAATCAAGCGCTTTGTGCAGTGAATGAATTTCTACGATACAGCGTTTGATTTCAGTGTGTAAGGACTCAAAATGGTTTGTTATGGATCCGAAGTATCATTTGGAAGAATCTGTGAGGTGTCACATTATTGGCCGCTTAGAAGTAGCGCAACCAATCATGGAAGCAGCGAGATGTATGAATATTTCAAGATAGACAGTCTGTTTCTCAAGATCGATAAATGGCAATAACTGCCCGTCGTAACAGGAAGTCTACTGCTCGGCAGTTAAGTTCAGAGCTTGCAGCAGCCACGGAAACTGTTGTACCACGGCAAATTGTATGCCGATGGTTTAACGAAAAAGGCCTTTATGCCTGAAAGCCAAGGGTATGTGTTTTACTGTCTTCACAACACAAGAGGGATCGCTGTAATTGGTGCAAAAAAACATCAGAACTGGAGTCAACACCCATGAACCCAAGTTCTCTTTACTAATGAGTCGAATTGTATTAACATCTGATTCTAAGCGTTTTTACATCTGGAGGGACTCAGGAACGCGAAATCTTCCTTCGAACATTATGGAATGTGACTGTTTTGGTAGTGCAGGTGTGATGGTGTGGGGAAGAATAATGATTGATGAACGTACGCCCCTACACGTTTTCAACAGAGGATCTGTGACCGGCCAGAGCTATCGGGATGAGGTCTTAGAACGTTATATAAGAAGACTTTTCAGAGGTGCATATGGATCTGATTTTTTATTTATGGACGATAATGCTCGTCCACATCGAGCAAACCTCGTTGACGAATTCCTTGAACATGCCATTGAGCGAATACCGTAGTCAGCAAAATCTCCTCATCTGAACCCGATAGAGAACTTAGGTGACTACCTTGGAAAAGCAGTTACATGGAGACATTCTCCTTCTAGAGATGTAAATGCCCTGAAGACCTCATTGATGGAGGAGTGGAACTTAACTCCCCACAGTATGGTTAACAACATTGTTATTGCCAACATGAAATCAAATTGTGATATATATGTACAAGTTAGGGGTGATCACATTCCTCATTAAATTCATAGGCCTTAATTATTTACTGAGTTATTCATTTTCTTCTGACTCTTCTTGTCACATATTATTACCATTTTTCTGGTTTCATGCTACAGTTTTATATCATATAGAGCTTTCTTAATTTTTTTCCTTTATATTTATATATTATGATGTTATGTCTCATTCTACACAAATTCTTAAAATTATAGTTCACAGTTTCTGAGAAATCTGTCATTCTATGCATGTAAAGATAATTTTGAACACCAATGCAATTTGAAGGACTAATGGAACCTTTCCAAAGTTTATATTCTACAGAATTAGCCAATAGTACTTTCCCCATGAATTCTATTTCAAGGAAAAGATCAAGAGAATCATTCCAAAGTATTTCCATTTCAAAGAAAGAACTAATACAATCTTTCCAAAGTATTGTTTTCTAAAGAAAGTACTGATAAAATATTACCAAAATATTCTATCATAAAGAAATTTGAAATAGTAACTTCTCAAGGATTCTATTATAATGAAAGGACTAATGAGATATCTACAGATGTAAAAAAGGACCGATCGAATCTTTACAAAACATTATATCATAAAGAAATGAGAAATAGGATGAATATTTTCTAGGATTATATTCTAAGGAAAGGGTTAATAAAATATGGCTCTGATGTAAAGACCGACAGAGAATCTTTCCAAAAGATAATATTCTATAGAATGGGCCGACAGAATTCTTCCAAAGAACTCTTTTTTAAGGAAAAGACCTATAGTACCATTCCAAAGTATTCTGATCTGAGGAATGGACCAATAAAATCATTACAAAGTATTCTGTTCTTACGAATGGACCAATATAATTTTCCTAAAAGTTGAAAGCAACGGATTGTTTTAAAAGATGACAATGATGGAAATGTTCAATAGAATTTTTCCAAAGGAATCTATTGTAAGGAAATAACCGATAGAATCTTTCCAAAGGAATATATTCTAAGGAAATAACCGATAGTATCTTTCAGAAGGAATCTATTCTAAGGAAAGAACCCATAGAGTCTTTCCAAAGGAATCTATTCTAAAGTAAGAACCGACATAATCTTTCCAATGGAATCTATTCTAAGGAAAGATACGATAGAATATTATCTTTGCGAGATATTCGATTGCAAGGAAAGTAGAAATAGAATATTTCCAAATAATTATAATCTAAGGAAACACGCAATTGATCCTTTAAATTATTCTATGCTACGGAATGAACAAATAGAATCGTTCCAAAGTATTATAATCTATGAAAACGACCAATAGAATCGTACCGAAAAAGATTATGCTCTAACGAAAGGAGCAATGGAATCCTTCTAAATGTTGAAGGAAGCCATGGATTGTTTCGAAAGATCTGGTTATTTCGTCACCAAGTGCATTGTGGAGTAAAAGCGGCACTCTACAGTATTCAGGAATCTCTCGACGTTATATAATCGCGACGTTTACTATTTCTAACTCCCCTAAGAATCACAAAGTTCCCCCAAACATGATACATTTTTAAAAAGCCCAGCAACGGTCCGTCCCAAGTCTCCCTTCCACCAAAAAAAAAAAAAAGCGCGCTCTCGCTGTACTACTATAACACCCCCCGAATCGACAAGTGGATTTGGAAGGAATATAATATCGAGAAAAACAACAAAGAAAAGTCCTCGCCGGTGTGCAGCGAGAGAGAGAGAGGAGACGGTAAAAAAAATGGCGAAGAGCAAAAAGAGACAAGAAAAACACGCACGATAAACATTTAAAAGAAGTTGTTGCTCTCGGAGCTCCGGAGGCATTCTTAACACGTTTAAGAAAATAAAACAGCGCTCCACTCAATTGAATTTCGCGTCGCTTTGTTTGGATTAGAGCGGGAGCGCCCGGGGCTAACCCAATAAGGAAGCTAGCGCCCCCTTCGCTTTCTCCAATAGGGATAATGCTGCGGGGCGCCCGTGCCGATTGTCCTGCTCACCCCCCTTTTCCCGTCCGGGGCATGCCCCAGCTTTGTCACGCCGGCCCCGTTTAATGGGACCCCCGCTCATCGAATTAGAGAGGCGGCGCCCCATTGCCCAATTAGCCGAATTTCGGAGGCTGCAAACCAAATTTTAGTGCCAATTAAGAGGGAGATCGGCCGGTTCCAGGGCCAAATGAATGGGCAGCAGGATCAGGTGTTTTTGATGCCGGATGGTCGAGGGGAAGACAGATACTTCAGAGTACGCGTACTTACTAGTTTGTCTCACTGATGTCATTTTTTGATACACGAGGGCTAATCAGGATCATCTGGGATTGCGACTTAGAGTGGATTCCAAACATCCATGCCCAAACCGGAATTTGAATTCAGCCAATTGAATCGTGCGTGGATCAAAACTACTATTCAGACCGAAGAAAAATATCAGTGGGCAGAGCAAAAAACGCGTGACAACCCAAAAGTTACCTACAGTACCCTCATTTTAGAATAGAATCCTATGGTAATTGGTAATTTTTAATTAACGTCGTACTACAGCAACACAACGGGCTATTGACGACAGTCCGGGATTATTGCCCTAAGGGAAAGATCCGACGACAACACCTCGTAATTGTGAACCTCGATCAGATGACTAGAATTCTTTGAAAGGGTTGCATTGATCAAGATCTTTATTTATTTTTCTTACAGAGAAAACTGCGGATTTCCATCTGGAATTACGAGTTTCAATTCCTCACAGGGTTAAAGTATAATCACCATCTGGGGGAAGTAGTGGTTATAGTTAACTGCTCTTTGATTATTCGAAACTTCAGCACTAAACTATCCTTTGGCTTCCCAGAGGCTGCCACAGAGATGCGTTCATAAAAAAAGAAAACTTCAAGACGGATATGCTAGTCACACATATTGAGTGTTTTAAGTTGAAGTCATGCAACTCCAGATTGCCACGTCCACTTTCCAATGAAAAATTCAACTAACCAACAAAGTTGGTTAGCTGGCTTATTAGTCTGTTATGATGCAAGGGGCATGTTTGATCAAGCTACGTTAAACAACGTTAAGTAATGCACAGTGACACTTAAGGAATATTTTACTGGTTTTTAAAAAGGAAGCGCGTGATATGATTAATGTGGGGTCGATTATAACCGCCCCATCTTATACGTAATAGTAGATATTATAAAAGATAAGTAATATAATAGCATAAATATCAACTCACTAATATTCTATTTCCAATCTCAAAGTGTGATTCCTTTTTTGCAGCTGTGAGAAATTTCTTCCTGAAATTTTTGACCTGACGTTTACAAGCCGCTGAAGTGTAAGATCATTCATTCTCTATTAAATCCTGACCCATTGTGACGGTGTAAAAATATTGCTCTAACAGTCCAATTTAAATTGTAGCCCAAAGACAGTCGGGCCCCAATTTGAAAACAGACAATGTATTTAAAATAAAATTTAGTTTTAGGAATGCATTTTCTTGATACAAAACACGTTTTATGTTTACTTCAAAAGTGCACTTAAAAAGTTTAAAGCATACGGATCGATAGAGTGTTAGATTAAATTTATATGAATAGTATTATTAAAAAGAACTCACTATTTAACTCACTATAACACGTAACTGGGTAGTTCTGAATGCACAATCACTGACCTCTCTTTTAGGCCTTCAGGACTACGTGCTGTCTGGTGACTGCTTGGGATGAAGCAGTCATAGACGTGAAATGAAAGTAGACTAAGTATTGCTATAGAGAAGAGCTTATACAAAAAGTGAGTTCAACAAATTCCACCCCTCCCCAACTAGTAGTGACGTGAATCCTGTGAAAAATTGACCTGGTTATGTCTCTTTGGCATCTTATTGCCTATTTGGCGATATTATAACATCTTAAGGCATGTTAGATGTAGTATGAATACTCATTTCTATTGTGGTGACAAAAATGGTGAAAGTGACAAAGTATATTATGTCGCGTGGACCAATCAGATTATGAATGAATCAATGATTATTAAAAAAAACGCGCAACTAGACTGAGTCATCAACGATTTGATCAGTGTTGAACTTGGTTTGTATCTCTAATATTATAAAAGGAAGTGTTTGTTTGTTCGTCTGTTTAGTTGGACTCAAAGTCCCGACGAATCTATGGCACTTACAGTAATCAGATTTGGCAAACAGATAGTCCAAATTTTTTGCTATTTTAGGGTCGAAGCGAATTTTAAAATTCAATCTAGCACATTTAAAAATTAATTTACTAGTTTTTTTCACCATTCTTTTTTTTTCCGTGGAATGAAGAAACATCAAAATCAAGACGTAAAATCGGAATCGTTAAAGATAGATTAAAAATTTCAACGGAAATGAAATCTGCGGAAAATTTTACACCAGTATATTACCTTACACCACGGGCATGGACAACGCCGGACTAGCCAAAAGTTGCTAGTTTATAATAAAAAGAGAAAATATAAACATATAACTACAAACACCGAGCACGCGATGCGTTGAAATTTTTATAGTAAACGTATAAAAATAATATAATAATATAATTGGGTAAGGTAAGATCATTTTAATTTACGTCGTACTAGAGCAACACAACGGGCTATTGACGAAGGTCCGGGGTCAATTCCCTAAGGGAAAGAACCGAGCACAACACACGTCATTTTGAACCATGGTCAGATGACGAGGCAACACCTGAGTTGGCACCCCACTCTCCAAACTTCCATACCAACCCAACGTGAGGATTTGCGGCCACGACAGATTTAAGGTGCACCAGCCGCCTCTACACCATGTTCTTACAAATATCCCTGCACTGACCCTGATTCGTTCGAAACAGAAAACTTCCGATCTTGGCGCTTACACCACCGGTAGGTCGGCTACCTGAGTATTAAACTTGGTACTAAACTACCTACTTGGAGTATTAAAACTAGATATTTATTAGGTATCTTTGACAACAAACGCAATATTTGTTAAATGTTCTCGTGAAATTTATGTAGTGAGCAATTCTGCACTAATACTGCAATAACGGAACTCTCGATTTGATAACAAACGATTTATTGAATGAACATGAAAATGATTACGGTTACACAAATTACACAGTTAGTTTCTCTAAACCAATATCTCTGGAACACTCAAAAACATCTCTCTCTCAAAACTCGCAATCGTCAATTCTTCTGTTCTATTAATTCTCTCGTAACTGAGTACCGGAATGTGACTGGCTCCTGGCAGTCTTTTCTCGCATTCCTACTACAATGCAACTGACTCCTACCAGTCTCGTTGCTCTTATAATAAGCTATTTCCAGACAAGTAGACAATTACCGTGAACTAGTATTCTTACATTTATAACACACTGTTCATATTTTTCATTCAAATAATTTACTCAAATAAAATCGTATAAAAACAATTTGATGCGCGAAATCGATTTGAACGCTTTAATCGCACAGCTCCCATATGCAAGAGTATTAGTACTTTGTTCTTCATGAGAAAAAATAACTAATTGAAAATAACGCTTACATGAAACACAAAGGAACGCAGCCAATCCTGCCAGCGTTTATCACGCATTTCCTTTTTAGCGGAGAGCAAAATTAAAATCGCCGATCGAAACGCAGCACAAATATAAAATAGAGATCCCCAGTGACTTAACTCTAATCCGCACTAGGGAATTATCACCGGTCTAATCCCTCGAACAAATACAGCCCGATACTTTTTCCCGCAACTCAACGTGTGTAACGGAAACGAGATGCCTTTCAAATACCATTTTTTGAATCCCATTGTATAAATTAAAGTAGGAATAAAGCGTCTGTTTTTAAAAGCTCGGCCATCGATCCACTGGAACAGAAGCTCAAACATTTATTTGATATCGAGTTGGAAGGCGGTTTAGGTTGAGTAATGGCTGAAGGGATGACGTAAGGAAATATCAATTGATCAATACGAGGGGCAGAATCCATAGTCTCCTCAAGTCAATGCGTTCCACAATATGCTTTGTTTCTTTCCGAGATGTAAAACCTCCATTTCCTCAGACGAAGCAAAATAACATCGAATTGACTGAGGATGGGGGGAAAGACCTGATAAGGTTTTTTTCGGTTTCTCCGGAAATTCAATAAAACCTTTCGCTTTTTTTTATTTTGTCTAAAATTACGCGTGTTTGTAGAGCTATATTGAATATTTCAACTGCCCGTTTCTTTTAAAAGTACACGTTGTGTCGAGTGCTTTCGATGGAGCGTTATCAGTTCTCCGTCTTCGTAGGAATCTTATCTAAATAACTAGAAGAGAAATGGCAGCAGATAGGTTGTTGAATTTAAGTCGCACTGGAGCAACACGTATTGTATTGGCGACAGTGCAGGATCCATTCCGAAAGGAAAGATCCGAGGTAACTGGTACATTTTAATTGACGTCCTACCAGAGAAATACAACGGGCTATTGGCGACGGTCCAGGATCCATTCCGAAAGGAAAGATACGATGCAATTGGTAATTGCTAATTTTTAATTAACGTCGTAAAAGAGAAATACAACGGGCTGTTGACGATGGTCCGGGATCAATTTCATAACGGAAAGATCAAAGGACAACATCACGTAATTTTGAGCCATTGTTAGATGGCGAGGAAACACCTGAGCTGGCACCCCACTCTTCAAACTTCTGCACGAACCCAATGTGAGGACTTTTGGCAACGACAGATTTAAGGTGTACCAGCCGTCTCTACTCCATACGCTTACAAACAACCATGCACTGTCCCGGATTCGAAAATGGTAATTATTAGTTAACGTCGTACTAGAGCAACACAACGGGCTATTGATGACGGTCCGGGATCAATCCCTTAAGGGAAACATCCGATGTCAACACCTCGTAATGTTGAACCACGGTCAGATGACGAAGCAACACCTGAGCTGGAACCCCCACTCTCCAAACTTCCACACCAATCCAACGTGATTAAAAACTTGAGAGAATAGTATACAGGGTGGTCCCGAATTCATGGTACAAACTTTAATGGTAGGTATACGACATTGTAACAATGATTTATTGTATAGGAATGTATAGTCGCAAGTGACGCGGTGAGGCGAAAACAGGGGAAATAACGGCCGAAAGGAAAAACAAAGATTTTATTGAAAGCGTTGTTGACAAGTGTCATGTTTACAGTAATTGTTCAAAATTGCGTCCACCAATATCGATACATGCTTGACAGCGTCGGTGGAGCGATTGGCGTACACGTTCAAAGATGCCTGGTATTTCACGCACACCTGCAGCAGCTACAGATAAGCGAGCGACGAGATACTCATCTGAGTCAACTGGAGTCTCATAAACAAGATGCTTTAGATGTCCCCATAAAAAGTAATCAAGGCTCGATAAATCGGGAGATCGGGGTGGCCAAGGGACTGGTCCACCACGCCCAATCCATCGAGTACCAAACGTGGCATTCAGGTAATTCCGTACATCAATGCTGAAGTGTGCTGGCGCCCCATCGTGCTGAAACCACATGCGGTTACGAATGGCGATCGGAACATCATGCAGCAGTTGTGGTAACACTTCTTTCAGAAAAATAAGATAGCTTCCGCCAGTGAGCCGCGTGGGTAGTAAGTATGGGCCAATCAAAAAGTCGTTCACAATACCAGCCCACACATTAATACTGAAACGTTGTTGAAACGCATGTCGACGCGTTGCATGTGGATTATCGGTTGCCCACACATGGGAATTGTGCGCATTAAAGACACCCTCGCGTGAAAATGTCGCTTCATCTGTAAATAGCACATAATCTACGAAATCCGGCTGCAACGCACATTGCTGCATCACCCACAGGCAGAAGTTCACGCGGCGAGGATAATCTGCCGGATTCAATGCTTGTACTTTCTGAAAATGGAAGGGGTGTAAGCGATTTTCGTTTAACACTCTGCATACAGTCTGATGACTCACACCTACGTCACGCGCAACAGTTCTTGTGCTTGACTCGGGTCTATCAGCCACAATGTTCAAGATGCTTTCTTCCAGCCTTGGAGTGCGTACAGCTCTTACTCGACCAGCGCCATGTCTGTTGACGTCGAACGCACCTGTTTCACAAAGTTGACGATGTAACCGTTGAAAAATTCTATGATCCGGCATTCGTCGATCAGGATACTCCGCGCGATACATTCGTAACGCAGCTCTGCCGTTACCATTTGCACGGCCGTACATGTAATGCATGTCTGCTTTTTCTGCATACGTAAAGTCACCCATCGTCTACGGCAGCACAATTGTGAATGGCGCTTTTCCCTACTGCGATGCATCATGTTCAACAGCGGCTAGACATCTACTGCCCTCTACCGGCAATGATACCAACCGATCACTCCATTTCTCTTTCCTTTTATTTCCCCTGTTTACGCCTCACCGCGTCACTTGCGACTATACATTCCCTATACAATAAATCATTGTTACAATGTCCTGTACCTACCATTAAAGTTTGTACCATGAATTCGGGACCACCCTGTATAATGATGATATATCGTTTCAATGTAACTACATCGAAAATTGTCTCCTAACATGGACCAAGTGTTTGAGAATCTGTCTCAAAACACCAATATCGACCGAATTTTCGCATTGGAATACTCTAAATCAGTGGTCCCCAACCCCCGGGCCGGTACCGGTCCGTGGATCAAATGGTACCGGGCCGCCCAAGGAATATTAAATTATTTCCATTTTATTTACTTTGATGTATTTATCTCGGGTTTGTGCGGTTCTTATCTACGAAATGTCCTCTCAGATTAGGAGGCGGTAAATCAGAACTTGAAATTTGTTCTGTTACTAGAGCTTCAATTATGATTTCTGAATTCTGTATGTCTCTATTTTCCAATTTTGACAAATGTGACAACTGCTTTCAAGTTGGCAGACAAAGTAGCTGCATTTAAAGCCAAACTGAAGTTGTGGGGACGGCGCGTGAACAGAGGCATTTTGGACATGTTTCAGATATTAGCGAGGATTTTAGGCGAGACTGAGCCTAAACATTTACTCTCCTAGTTGGTGCACGATCACTTGTTTTTGCTTAAAAAAAGAGTTCGAGCGCTTCGTGGGTATTTTGTGGTTGGGAAACCACAAAATACCCACGAACTAGTAAGGAATGGATTCGCAACCCATTTGTCAACAAAGGAGAATCTAGCATGTCTGTGCAAGAAGAAGATCAACTGCTGGAGATTGCAAATGAAATCGGCCTTAAAACTACGTTCGAGACAACAACTTTGCCGGTGTTCTGAATTAAAGTCATGGCGGAATACCTTGAGATTGCCACCACAGCACTTAAATCCCTAGAAAATTCCCGACAACCTATCTGTGTTAAGCGGGGTTTTCTGCAGTGACAGCAACCAAAACAAAACGGAATAAACTGGACATAAGCAACACACTTCGGGTGTCATTGTCTCCTATTACCCCCAGATGAAACCGTCTCGTTGCAAAGAAACAAGCTCAGGGTTCTAATTGATTTAGCGTTCTAGTGAGTTAAAATGTTAAATCACATTATATTCATTTTTTGGTGTAACTGTATTTTATTTTGAAGGCGCCGACCAACCGGTATAGTGGTCAAGGTGTTAGCCTCTAGATCGGAAGGTTCATGGTTCGAATCCGGGTTCGGGCATGGATGTTTGTAAACCTATGGTGTAGAGACGGCTGGTGCACCTTAAATCTGTCGTGGCCGAAAGTCCTCACGTTGGGTTGGCGTGGAAGTTTGGAGAGTGGGGTGTCAGCTCAGGTGTTGCTTCGTCATCTGATCGTGGTTCAAAATTACGAGGTGTTGTTCTCGGATCTTTCCCTTGAGGGACTGATCCCGGACCGTCGTCAATAGCCCGTTGTGTTGCTCTAGTACGACGTTAACAAAAATTACCATTCCCATTTATTTTGAAGGCATGTTTAAATACAATTAAATTAAAATTTTTAAATCAAAACAATTTAAAATATAAACAATCAACGTCCCTCCCACCCTCAGCGGGCCGCGTTAAAATTATCAAACGTTGATCCGGTCCGCGGTGATAAAAAGGTTGGGGAGCACTGCTCTAAATCAAACTTTTTCCAATTCGATTACTTTATAGACAAACCGAAACTATATAGATCAACTCACAGGATACTAGAATATTCCAAACCATCCTATAGTATCACTTCAGTAACGTGATCCTATAGTCCTAGACAGTGTTAGTGTGTTACCATTAATATTGATCCTGGTGGTATTGAATCTACTGTGCTATTGTATCAAATGCATAATAGTCGACATGAATCGACACGGATTCCTATTGCTTAACGCAAAGGCCATTTAAGGTGGCCGCTCTGCCATTTTTACGGATTCAAAGCCACAGAATTGTTAATAACGTTCAAAAACTTCTGCTTACAGGTTAGTATTTAGGCAGTTTTGGTATTAGATCTACTGTATTATTGAAATTTAATGTATTATAGTCAACATGAATGGAATTCAAGCCGTTGGTTCTGATCCCTATCACTGGTATTAAATGACCGTAGACTGTCCAACCAAATAAACAAAGCCATTTAGGTCCGGTGCCCACATCCGATTTTTCAACGTGCGGTCCCTCTGCGGCGACCAAGTCCAAGTATGCACACAAAACCGTGAAATGACGAGGCAACAGCTGAGCTGGCACCCCACTCTCCAAACTTTCACACCAACCCAACGTGAGGACTTTCGGCCACGACAGATTTAAAGGTGCACCAGCCGCCTCTACACCATAGGTTTACAAACATCCATGCACTGACACGGATTCGAACCAGGAATCTTCCGATCTAGAGGCTAGTACCTTAACCACCAGACAAGCAAATTTAGTTATGTTTTTGAAAACAATTGCAACAGAATCTCTTTTGTAATTAGTTTTGGATAAACTCAACTACTTTCTCTAAACGAGTTTGGTTTTGGAGAACGTCTCCAAATTTCGTTCACATTATAGCAATTAGATAGAGTAGAATGTTATAATATTCTTATACCTACAAGTGTATCGAGTCATTTGACCGTGGTTCAACATTACGTGGTGTTGTCCTTGGTACCTTACCCTTCGGGATTGACCCCGTACCGTCGCCAATAGCCCGTTGCGTACTCCAGAGCGATGGCAATTAAAATGACTACCTACCGAGCTAATTATTCCTTTGGTTAACAGAAAACCATTTAAGCAGCTGCCATTTTTAAAGAGGCCTAAGTACGTTACGGTTTAAATAAACACAAATATATTTGGAATGAAAGTGAAAAAAATGCACCGATAAGTCTTAAAACAGTCCATGGAAATCAAGTAACTATTTCGATGCAAAAAGTATCATGTGTTGCACTCTTATCGAAGTTTGAAGCAGGCATAAAAACAGATGTTTCCCCCTTAATCTCTTCCCGTAAACCGACAAAAACTCTCAATTACCTAAAATAATCATAAATTAAATGTTGCTTATCGAGTCATTTCAGTAGCTATAACCAGTTTAAAAGTACAAATACAATTAGAGATATGACGACGGGAGAAAAGATGTAGAGATAATAATAATTATAATACGAAAGGGAGGGGAAAAAAATAGCGGGAACAGTTCGCATATTATCGACATCGTGTTCCCCCCCCCCTTTTCCGGGAACTGCGACGTAAATAAAAATCGTGCTCCGGATTACGTTTTTACCTCGCGTCGCAAGAGGGGGGATTAAATGGTCCGTCGCTCTGCGGAGAGAGAGCGGACGCCCGAAAAAATGACCGCTAAGCATTTATAAAATTCATTAAACAAGCCGATTAGAAACGCAAAAGGGATTTGCCTGGTTTGCTAATGGAATGAAAAAGTTAGAACCGAGGTTCAACTATTTTTCAAAAATCCAACTAATTAAAATGGAAGCTTCCTCAGGAGGGGGATTAGGCAATCAAAAAAATGAGTCCCAATCCGTTAATTAGAAATGTACTAGTCCTCCGTTTCCGCAGAACTTGTGTGGAACGCGGACACAAACATCGATTTAGATTGTGTTGTGTTTTTTGCGTCGTACTGCTCTTATGCATTTATTCGAGGAATAAAGACGCTGGGTATCAAATGTTTCGGAAATCGCATTTTCCCGTTCGAGAGGGAAGGCTGTATATTTATTCTATTATTCAAGATTTGCTCCGAACTGATACTGGCGGTGTAACATGCAAAGAATGTTGGATTCGTGCGCGTGTCCTGCCTTGTTTTCAATCTCTTTGATAGGATAGGATGAACACGAGTGGGGTTAAAGGTTTCGGCATGGAAATTCCCGCGGACGTTGTGGGTGTTGTTGGGTTGTGATTGAGAACTTGCAACAGAAATCTCGTTTTGGGATTCTTTCGTGGTGCCAAGGGATGGACTTAACGCCATGGAAAACATCTGAATTCATTTTGGATGCGTTAGATTGTTTTGTTTGTCTACATCATGCTTTGAACTCAGAAGAAAAGTGAAAGCGTGGTGGTCAGCTGTCGGTAGGTTCGGTTTTACATCATTGCTCTTGTTCGGACACCTGTTATCGGATCACCATTGTGGAGTAGAGCTTCAATGTAAACCTACTTTTAGAACGTAACGGTGCAACTAGAAAATTCTTCACAAACGCTTTAAAACTTCAACTAATAACTTTTCCTTCCCTACTTGGTAACCCGGTTGGAAGAGTAAGATTACCAACTATGAGTTCGAAACCATGCAAAGACCTTCGTGTGCAAAGGAGGCTGGTGCATGTTAATTTTGTCATGGCCTCAAGTGTCTTCACATTGGTTGGATGAAGAAGTTTGGATAGTGAGGTGCACCAGCTCCAGGGTTATGTTTTCATCTGACCGTGGTTCGAAATTACGTGGATCTTTGCCTTCGTTAGTTAAAATACCTACCCACTTTCCCTTATTGTGAATTCTAGTTACATTATAAAGCTGCTTTTTAGCAGCTACTTCCGTTTTCTTGGGGATTGCGTGGCTCAGCGGGTTTGCCCATAGAAGTAATATACGAGTGAGTAATGCTATGGTGAGTATGCGGTCTAGGAACATTCGACCCAAACTAGTAGTCACGTGATCAGTTGACTACTTTCGTATACGAGGAGGAACTGAGCATTCATGATCTGATTGGTGCACGGGATTGGTAAAAACGCCCATCCAATGATTTGTCATCTGATTGGTCGGTGCGACGAAGTAGTAGTAGACTGGCGATTTCATCATTTTGGTCGCCATTCTGTAGAAATGCACATTCACACATCAACCGTGTCAAAGATATTTATATCGTCACATTATATCATCGTCCAAATCAGTCAGTTTTTCAGCAAGGAGTCACGTGATTGCTAGTCGATATGTGGGTTACACATTTTTAAAATTGTTTGAATAAAAATTTTTAAGTCGACTAACATTTCACGAATATGGATTTGCCCACAGTTCAACCTATAAGTTGTATGTGGTGCGATTCCTCCTTACATGATATCTCAATTGTGTGTCAGTGAAACTTTGCGTGTATATCCACTTACATGACTTTACCTGCCTTGAGTGTTTCGTAGCTTGGCCAAATATAACCCGTGCGCCATAAAAACTCTTCCCAAGCAACCTTTAAATGTGTTCTTGATACCATAGGTATCGGAATGCAGACACTATTCTCAAAGGCGTTATTCACTCTCTCCTGAAAAAGGTCTTTTGGACCATGCATACATAAGGTCCTTTGGATCGTCTATAGACCGTTGTGTTGCTCCAATGCGACGTTAGTTTATTACCTACCTTCCTACTAGTCGAAAAACGAACGCTTTTTCAGGTTGTTTTCAGACGAGGAATTGCGTGATACGATTATTCTGCGCGGTCGATTCTAACCACCCTTTATAATAAAAACGCATCAAATATTAAATTGATATAATGGCTCTCACACATTCCTGGGTAAGCCACCACGCAGACGAGAAATAATTGAATCATATTCTGGTGACAATCTACAATTGTTTTGGTATTGGTAATGGTAATTTTAGTTAACGTCGTACTAGAGCAACACAACGGGCTATTGACGACGGTCCCTTAAGGGAAAGACAATTGTTTTGGAATTCACCTCAATCGAATAAACGATAGTTGGCTTTACGCTTTCGCCAAGAACTGTTTGGTTTCATTATGTTTTTATTTAATATCTGCAGTTTCGCACTCTTTTTCATCCGCATTCATCTAACTAAAATTTCATCCAATTTGAAAAATGTTTTGAAAATTCGTAATTAAGCTCTCAAAGCCTCTCGAGAGAAGCGAAGATATAAGAACATCCAATGAGAATAGACGGAGCATGTGGCCGGAGTCGCTGTTGAGAGATATCAGAAGAGTAAGTCGCATGGGCTTACGAATCGATTTGGGCCGATTGGCTGTCGAAGAGCAGATTATTGTTTTTAATCACTTGGGATAATCATTTTAACCAGTCATTACTTTCTCACACGTTACGGTTCCTGCTTTTCCCCACAACCATGATGTAACCAAGCGACAGGAATAAATAGTGAATAACATGAAACTGCGCTCAAGAACTCCGTCAATTTCATTCAGCTGGTAGTTGAATTATCGTCACACTGAATCAACGGGCTATTGACTGGGAATGATACCAATAGAAAGATCTGAGGACAACACACTCATCATATTGAACCGATGACAAGGTCAACCCTGGGATGGCACCGTATTCTCCAAACTTCCCCACCGTGTCGACGTCAGGACGATAGATTGCTTCCACGTACACGAAGTAATTAACCTCTTATTATTATTATTAATTAGTTAAGTTATTAATAATTATAAGTTATAAATATAAGAATTAACCCAGTTTCTTTTTTTTGCCATACTGTGCATAAAAATAAGCACATTTTTGATAAGCAATTTTGTATTTAAATCGATTATATAAATTCAAATCATTAATAAAAACTGTTACAAGTATTAAATTTAATAATTTATGATAATTATAGCGAAAAATTGGCATTTTTACTTAAAAAGTTGGCTTTTCCAAATAAGAACTTTTACAAACACTTGACAGAAATGGATGTGAGAAAGGAGCATGCATTTTTTTAATAGTTACATTTTTATTTAATTTCAAAACTCAGTTTCTTATGATACATTTTAAAACATGGAGGTAAGCAGAGCCCTATATCTCAATCGGGACAAAAATATCTGGTTTCTTTTCCCATCCGTTTTCCGCTATAGTTCCTCTTTGAGCAACACACAATGGTAATGGTAATTTTAGTTAACGTCGTACTAGAGCAACACAACGGGTTATTGACGACGGTCCGGGAGCAGTCCCTTAAGGGAAAGTTCCGAGGACAACACCTCGTCATTTTGGACCACGGTCAGATGACGAAGCAACACCTGAACAGGCACCCCACTCTCTAAACTTCCACACCAGCCCAACGTGAGGACTTTCGGTCACGACAGATTTAAGGTACACCAGCCGCTTCTACACCATACGCTTACAAACATCCATGCCCGGACCCGGATTCGAACCAGGAACCTTCCGATCTAGAGGCTAACAGAAATGGATGTGAGAAAAGAGCATGCATTTTTTTTAATAGTTACATTTTTATTTAATTTCAAAACTGTTTTTTATGATACATTTTAGAACATGGAGGTAAGCAGAGTCCTATATCACAATCGGGACAAAAATATCTGGTTTCTTTTCACTTCCGTTTTCCGCTATAGTAACTCTTTGAGCAACACACAAAGCACTGCCTTGTTGATCTCAGTTTCTTTTCGGTGTTTGGAATCACTTCTACAAAGTGGCTTTCAGTCATACGGGATTCGGCTAAATTCCTTTTTTCTCATTCACTGTTCCATGCCTTTCGATCAGGCGACCCACATAGTCAAGTCTAAAATTCAAATGAGAGTTTATTGCTCCAGTTCCTCGTCACTAGAGAAGTTCGATTACGAACTTTCACAACTTCCAGAATCATTTAGAGAAATTTCCTATTCTCTAACTGATCCAATATCAGAATTATATTCTGTTATGCGCCACTCTCACTGTCACTCTTTCCTATTTTATTTGAGCACAAAATGAAAAAAAAAACCACTCACTACACAAGTGAAAACAAAACTCACTACTTCTACCGCGTAAACGCAAAGTAGTGAAACCTGATATTAAAACCGTCGTACGCATGCTTTACATTCCACTCTTTACTGGACTACTAGAGCCATCTTTTAGAAACATTGCGAACGAAAAAAAAGTTACAAAGCCGGGCAAAGCATTGGAAAGGGGTAGAAAAATAAGATGCCCCAGCGGTTTATGGGCAAATCAGAAAAGTGACTTTTCGCAGCACCCGAGCGGTGCTCGGGCAAAACTGTTAAAAGGACAACAGAGTTTCAAACTTTTTTCAATTTTCAAGAGATTTGTTTGAAATTTGGATATGTTACTAGTAATAAGCTCAAATAATTACCATAGAAATTTGGTGTCAAGATAATAAAAATATTTTAAGTTATTAAAACTTTAATTTTTAAATAGTGCGAAAAAATTGCACCGTTGAAATTACTCGTATTTCTATGGCTCGGAATACAAAAATACTTATTTACAAAAAAAAACGTTACATACTCTAGAATAAAACATACCTGGTACATACATGTTATTCTTTTTTTAAATAAATTATTTTCCTAGCAAGACGTAATTTTTTCAAGCCAAAATTCAAATATTTATTAAATTTCGTATCACAATTCATATATACCAAACGACTGGATACAATGTACATATAACATTTACTTTGGGTAACTTTTGTTTTTAACTTTACTAAGACTGAACATGAAGATTTTGAGTTGAATACGATGATTAGAATTGCGAGTAAAACATTCCGAATACCTAAAATGCATGACAATTTCAAATGTGAGAGAACGCAATTTTTAGCAAACAAACTCTCTTAAAAAAACAATGTAAGACCTTAACTCAGTTGAAAAATGTCAAAAGTGAAAAAAATTCTTTTTCACAGTTGTAGCTATTAGTGTCTAGTTAAACAATATAGCCAATTCAAAAATTCGATATTTTTCAGTGTTGAAAGTCTAATGTCTCCTTAAGTTGAACCTGGTGTCGAGCTCGCAACCCTCCGGATGCTAACCCGTTACTATACCACCTGAGTTACCGCGATCTTTCAAGAAAAATATTAAGTTCCCTAGGATCGAAAGATATCTTTTATTTTTAAACTCCTAAATTTGCTTCAGATCCTATGCTGACAAATTTGATGCAGTAGTAGAAATATTTTTAAGTATTGGGGCTGCGGTTGCCAGGTTGGAAGAGTTGTGGATTAGTGGACAGAGGATCACGAGGTCTACACTCCATCCTATTGAAAGATCGTCCTATACGCGGTGTCTGCCGCACGTTAAATCTGTTGTGGCCTCAAGTGTCCTTTACTTTGGCGTGGAGAGTGAGATGCCTGCTCAGGTATCAACCTCGTCATCTGACCATTGTTGAAAATGACAAGGTGTTGGCCTCTGATATTTTCCTTCGAATTTGATCCCGGAAGGTCGTTTGTCCAGTTCGACATTAATTCCTACCAACTTTTAAAGTAGAATTTTTATTAGAGTTCTTAGGGGAAGTTTCCACGACCGTGGTTCAAAATGACGATATGTTGATCTCGGAAAAAATTGCTTCTGGATTTATTCCGGACCATTGCACATAGCCCATTTGTGTTCATCCAGTTCGACCATTAATTCAACTAACTACATACTAGGAATACGACATCGATGTATCGGAGTCGATGTTTTTGTAACATCGATGTTTATACTTGTTGATGTTTTTACGCTGTCGATGTTTTATTTTTAAATGAAAAAACTACCGTTATAAAAATTTAAAAAATAACCAAGTAGCATAATTTTCATAATCAGCAAATTGAACATTCTTTTAGACCAAAATGGCCTAGGGTGAAGATCTGAAAAGTAGGGATGCGACATCGATGTCAATGTTTTCAAAACATTGATATTTTACAAAAAACATCGATGTATTGAAGCCGATCTTGCATCACTAGTTGCTAAACCAGTTTTAAGAAATGGGGAAACAAGTTTAAATACACTGAATTTTAAAAACATCGATGGTTTGGGGGCGATGTATTATCAACATCGATGTTTTAATTTTGAACACATCGATGTTTTGCTGTCGATGTCGCATCACTACTACATACCCTTAGAAATATCTCTGTTTATTGCATTTTTTCCGGTCTACCCAAATATTGTTTTGACCACTGTGAACACAAAAAGCATAATTTTGCCCACTTGATTATTAAAATTTTTTTTTAAGCTTCACTGTCCATTTAGCAGTTTCATCATCTGACTCAAAATGGTGTGGTGTTGTCCTCGTATCTTTTCCTTCGGGGACTGATCCCGGACCGTCACCAATAGCAAGCTTTGTTGCTCCAATGTGAGGTTAATTGAAAATACTAAATACCATACCATTTAGCAGTTCCAAGATAACGAATGAAATCGAAAAAAACCTTTTAGTCTTGGTGTAATCGAGTGGCTGGTTTTCAAATAAATGCTTGAGTGTTTGTTGTGCCCCATTATTTTTTCGAGTCACAGTGTAGATTAAATACTTTATCCGAAAGCATGTCAAATATTATGTATTCACAGTCTCTCAATTTGTGCCGTCCTCAAAGCAGCGAGATTGTTGAAGTAAACTTCGGATGGTCGGCATTTGGATGTGCATTCGGCATTGAATCAGCGACGCCGAAGAGACTGTATAAACAAACTTTCTCTCTCTCCGCTCCCCATTTCTCTAATATAAAATGGCAGATCCTTCCTTCGGGCTAAAATTGAAAGTCGTATTATCTCGGGTATGTGTGTTTTAAGTGTGAAAATAAAGTTAGAGAGTGCTAATAAAGTTATGTTAAACAAGTGGTTTTCTTTTATATTCCAATGACACCAAAAGGTAAGTAGGTATTTTAATTAACGTCACATTGGACCAACACAACGGGCTAATCACGATTATCCGGGATAGTAGGGTAGGTATTTTTAATTAACGTCGGCACTGGAGCAATACAACGAGCTATTGGCGACGCATCACGTAATTGTTAACCACGGTCAGATGGCGAGGTCACACCTGAGCTGGCAGGCTCCAAACTGCCACACCACGCCAACGTGAGGACATTTGAGGCCACGACAAATTTAACGTGCACCAGTTCCCTTTGTACACGACATTCTATGGTTGAATTCGAACTCGCAAAACTCCGCTTGCTTGTCCATTGTTTTTTAAACGGGCTACAGAGACCCCAATGACGGCCAAGTGTTCACGATTATTAAACTGATGAAATAAATAGTTCTACAGAGGCTGTTCACACATTTTTTAGACAATGTATATTGTATTCACAAAACTAAATTACATAAATTCTTGTGTTTTAAATGTTCTATTTGATAGCCCTTATTCTGAACTATCTTTCGACACCGTAATTTTCAGGATAATAATGCCTTTTGAAGTGTCAGAAGAGGTATTCTATCCCATTCCTCCTGAACAGCTTTCCAGAGTCCTGTAAGGGTTGTGGGACGACGTTTGGATAATGCAGATTTTAAAAGTCCGAAAGCACAAAAATCCATAGGTGATACATCGGGAGATTTAGTAGGGATATCAGTGAAGGGTATGGCCTTGATACCGGTTTTTTGTTCCATTTCTTTTAGGAAAATTACTGTGGATTTTGATATGTGACTGCTAGTTTTGTCTTGATGGAATTCCACAGATTGATGGCACTGTGGGTAAAGCGATGGTATTTCATTCAGAAAAATTGACGATAAAATATGTTCCTGATAGTATTTGGAGTTAATCATGACATTTTTTCCACTCTCTTTATTTTTAACTTGCCATTATATGAAAAACCAGCAACAATCATGAATCCCTTAGAAAAAATGGCTCTTTTTTTGCTGCAATCATTTAAATACACCCATGATTCATCTATTGTGACATTCCCCCCCCCCCCCACTTTTCTTTGGATAAGTGTTTCTCATATAGAATTCGGCAGCGTGTCCTGCGTTCAAGCGATATGCTTTCGAGAAAGACGATGCACATTGCGTTTTCGCTTTCTTACGATTTAAATCAACGTTTTACAGTGGACACCGAGCATTTTAATGATTTTGCAACTGTTCGTCTAGGCCACGGACTAGGGGGATTTCTTTTAACATTAAACAACGTACCTTTGCAATAGTCGAAGATGTTCGTTTCTTCCTTGGATACTTGTTTCGAATTTTTGTCCCACTTGAGGCTCCAATTTGACGTTTTTTCCTTTCTTGTTGACGATATTACCTATCGACGCTTTAGATATCAAAAACCATGACTTTCACATCGTTTTTGGATAACGGAATATGAATATTTCTCTTCGGAAAGAGCATAAATATAGCCTTCGAACCACTGCTTCGTTAAAAACACCATTTTGAATAAAAACAAACCTCTCAAGCGACGATAATTTTGACTTTTAAAAACATAGTACAACTGTAATTATTTCTTTTGCAGCAAACGATTTTTTATTACCGCTAACCAAAATCGTCTAAAAAATGTGCAAAAAGCCTCTGTATATCGGGTTTGGGACCCACTCATGTCTTTGTCAGTAAACATCCCTATCGTCGATTTAGAGCAGAATTTCAATTCATAAATCGCTTCTTTATGCTGGACAACTAACTGGTTTTAAGACTAACTATTATGTTTGCGGTAAAAATAGAAATTACAATAAGGTTTGCTAGTGTTAGGTTTCTGTTAAACAGAGTACAATATGGAAATGTATTTCTCATCATCACGAAAATAAGTATTTACTGTCTCCGGAAAAATTGTCAGTCAATGCCTTTTTGCTCTAAGTCAACGATATGTTAAAAAGACATCATCCACCTGCTGATTATTATAAAATCCAAACAATTCCAACGTACTCATAGGTTAGAAACTGACCTGAACGCAAGGTCAAACAAATAATTCAATCACTTACTAGTTGTTGTTGACTATTATGAAAAATAGACCCAATTTGAATCTGTACGTTTTCCCCCAGTGTGTCCTTTGGTTGTTAACCCCTTTGCTTCCAGATGGAGCTACCTTCACGAAACATGTATCCACTATTGGATACATGAGAGCCAAGGGGTTAATGGGCAATGTTTTCAACTATTTACTTGGCAATTTTACACTCGCAGCCTGTGTGTGTGTGCGTATACAAAGAATCGCATTGACGGCGTAGAGCAGAAATGAACTGACATTTTACCAAAGACACTACATGATTGTTTTCATGACGAAAAATATATTGCCATGTTGTGGGGAATCTGCTTAAAAGATATATATCACTATCAAATATTGGGGATGGTAAAACCGTTTGTCCTGTTTTTGGCGTTACATGACATTGCGTCGCGAAACCGAAGTATTTCACACGTGTGAAGTTTTTATATTTTTGAAAGAAGGATCTAGTTCCTGTGCAGTGGTTGAATTGGTGTGGTGAAAGAATTGGTTGCGTTGAGAACAAGATATTTGGGATTCAGCACTACAACATTTGTTCTAACATCCTACAGCTTGATTTGTACAGAATAATTATATATTTTGGGACAAGAAGGGTTTCAAAGAGGTTAGCGAGCAGTCTCACTTCTAAAAAGGATCTGTGTGGAAAAATCTAGTGTATTTTAAGTCGCCTTTCAGCTGAAAACCACCTGTTGATGGAATCTTCAGTGTTCTCAAGAGGCTTGAGATCGTAATGTTAGTAGCGTCAGATGAAGAAGGTCTATTTCAAGTGCTCAGAATTGTATGTCCGATGCAATGTCAAATGGAGTGTTGGAATAGTACTTCTAGGGTTAGTTATGGACAGTTGATCACTTGAAAGGAGTTTTATACTATCCAATTAACGAATTCTAGAATATATCTGCTTTGTGTCGGCAGAGAATCCGCGTTTAGATACTTACAATGGTGTGGCGTTTTTAATGAACGTTGTACAGGAGCAACAATTGATGACGATCCGGGATCAATCCGCAAGGGAAATATACGAAGACAACACCAATTTGAACCACGGTCAGATGACGAGGCAACATCTGAGATGGTACTCCACTCTCCAAACTTCCACACCAACCCAAAGTGAGGACTTTCAGCCGCCTCTACACCATACGCTTACAAACATCCATGCTGTAAACCGGATTCGAACCAGGAACCTTCCGATCCAGATACTACCAGACCGGTTGCGCAAAATATGAAAGCGACTCGCTAGGAAATCTGCAGGGAAATATTGTGGAATTGGGTTTTTAAAATTGTGTTAACCTTCATGCTAAGATTTTTTCAATCGTTTCCATGATCTTTCGCCTGTATGTCCAACCCCTTTACCTAATTACTTAACTTGAGTGATAGAGTCTTGAATGGCATTTCCTTTCATAGTATTGAGTGGCGTATATCACCAGAGCGTAAAATAAGTCCTTAAGCAGAACAGAAGACTGTTTTTTTTGCCAATTAACGAGTTTCTGCCTCTATGTGGATATCATTATAAAATCTATATATAAAAATCAGAGTTGGTTTCTGTCTGTCTGTTCTCTATACAAATCTACACTGTTTGATCCATCCACACCAAATTAGGTACACTTATACTTTATAAACCTGCGGGTGCTGTAGCCTAACTCTTAACCCCCGTTCTATTTGTACCAGGTGTGCCCCCCAGTAGGGGCATAAAAACATTCTGAATCGCTATAGAAATATTCGCCATTGAGTATAATACGTTTACTGTACGCAGCTCAGATTCTTTTACTAGTGTTGATCGAAAATCAAGTTTTCCAATAATATTGTTTTACCAGTGTTGCTAAAAAAACACCAATTTTTTCCAAAACTAATTAAATTGTAATATTTATGTTTGATCTGACATTTTATTTTAACCATGGTGTTAATAATTTATAAATATTTGATTGATGAAGGTAGAATATATTTATGGTAATGGTAATGGTAATGGTAATTTTAGTTAACGTCGTACTAGAGCAACACAACGAGAATATATTTATGTTTAAAGTATTTAATTTCACATAGCTTACATTTTGTAATGGAACACAAGAAGCCCAAACGCAAAACTCACTGATCGTAAGAGCGTAATTTTGCTACTCGGTATCTGGCAACGCCAGAATTGATATTTTATTTTTTAGTTGGATTTATAATCCTGTATTTGGCAAAGGGAGAGTTGATGCTCGGTAAATATGTCGCGACCTAAAATGTCCTCACGTTGGCGGGGTGTGGACGTTTGGAGAGTGGGGTGCCAGCTCAGGTGTTACCTCGTCATCTGACCGTGGTTCAAAATTAAGTGGTGTTGTCCTCGGAACTTTACAATTAAGATTGATCACGGACAGTTGTCAATAGGAATTTATTATGTTGGTTGCGCAAACATTTAACTTTTCACTTCCTTAATTTGTTTCCATATTTACAGCTGAGTTTAGGGCCATTTTTGCCACAAAGCACTAAAATATATTTTAAGAATTATAGTCCGCGTTGGTAATTTTATTACATACACAGACTCCAAAGCTGTTTTAGAGTAATTAATTTCACATATGCATAAGTTTTTTTTTTCATTTCCAATGGCAAGGCAGTACAATTGAGAAGACAAATACAAATACAATACAATACAAAGTACAGAGTTGACCGAGGTCATTTTAGCCTTATACAAGGCCAGAAGTGATGGTCACTTGTGAAGGGGCACCCAGTGGGTGGACCATCATTGTCCCTAACAAAGGACAGCACAATTTACATCCATGTCCTAACCCCGGATTCGAACCAGTAACCTTCCAATCCAGAGACCAACACCTTGACTAGACCGGTTGGTCGGCACATGTACATAAGTAATCTTTATCATATCGCACCCCGGCAAGAAAAGTGACACAACTCAAAATTACAGAATTTAAGAAACATCAACTTAAAGGATACCATAAAACTTATATTGTAAAAGTATAACGTTTTTAAGAATTTTAGGTAAGTATTTATGGTGTTAACTTCTATTATATTCTATAGAATAGTAATATAACAAGCTGGGGCATCTCATACATATTTTTCAATGACATAACATCAAAATTTTATTATTTGAGTTGTGTCACTTTTCTTTCCGGGGTGCGATATAATGTTATGAAACTTAATAATTAACTCACCCGACGTGGATTCGGTATCAAATTTTGCTGGATACTGAGACACGCTGGAATTGTCGAAAATGAACCGGCCGACTCCGCTTTTAAAAAATGCCGTGACCTCTCTAAATTTTCACGTATCACGCGCTGATTTCCATCATTTTGAACGGGACATTGTGTGAAACGAATGGCGCGAAGACTGGAGGGAACAGACAAATAATACACTTTTCAATATTTTCAGTAATATAAAACTGAAGTAAACAGATTAACAATAAACTTTTCAATATATTTAAATAGTTTTAATTACTCGTCTTCGCATTGGTCATTAGAGTTACTTAAAGATATTTATTAACGGGAGAAAATTCGCGCCATCCTTGTCGACAAATTTTTATCATACAACAAACGAAACTAAACGTCCTTCACATTGGGTAATAAGAATAATTAGAAGTGAACGGAATAATTCAATCACATGTTGTGAGCGTCATCTGACTGTGGTCAAAATTAAGTGGTGGTGTCCTCGGATCTTTACCTTGGAGTGATACCGGACCGTCACCAATGGACCATTGTGTTCCTCCAGTGCGACGTTAATTAAATACCAACCTCAAAATTAATCAAAGTTAATCAATCCCATCGCACCTCGGCAAAAGTGACACACTCAAAATTGCAGAATTTGAGACTCAACATCTTAAAGCATACTATAAAACTTATATTGAATATGATAATTTAGGTAAGTATTTATGGTGGTAACTTCTGTTATATTCTATCGAATAGTAATATAACAAACTGGGACACCTTATACACATTTTTCAATGACATAACATCAAAATTTTTATTTTTTGACTTGTGTCACTTTTTTTTGCCGGGATGCTACATGTTGCTTACAGTCCCGTATTGTTTTGCGAATCACGAAAGCCCGATAAATAATCTCGATCAAGAGGTGTCCCTTTTTCATTGGATGTTTTCCACGATTTTAAGTGCATTCGCCCTTGTGCTTCCCAAATATTGTGAAACCCACGCAGTCGACGTACCCCTAGGACGGCGAGCGACCAGCCCGAAAGCGAAACAAATAATTCAATCCGGCCCACGACAAATAGCTCGCCGTAATGGAATTACGCATAACAGGACAGCGGGACGCTCTTCCTGAAGAGCAGGTGAAATCCCAGTCGCTCTTCTTGGTGCCACATTTGGTTTTGGAATTCCACTCGCGGAAGGGGGGGGGGAGGAAGGAAGTTGTGATGGTAGAATAAGGTAATACGGAATCGTTTATTCATATTAAGTACAGCATCGGGCAGAGGTATGGGCAAATATTGACACAGGAGGGAATATTGGGCAAGACGCCGAACAAACATGCTATACCGAAATCAGAATTCCAAGCTCGAGGGACTTTCCACCAAGCCCCTGGAACGATCTCCGTGTTCCACTTCACGTCGGGGCTCCCGGAGTTTTTATTAATAAAAAGGATTTTTCATGTACTTTTCGAGATGTCCGACATGAGTGTTTACTAAAACATAAATCTAATATGAAGGATGCGAAATGTATACATGCATTGTTTTGGTTTTGCACAGGACTAAATATCCGTGTTTGTGGAAATATTGGATGTTATCGAAGTATGCCGACAATTCGTGCTTGTTTATTTGAACTGTAGTATGTATAGTGGGAGAGTAAGTGTGTACTCAGTATCTAAAAGGAGGTATTTTCGATTGTGTAGCTTTGAAAGGGATGGGAAATTTGTGTACGGTGTGGGGGATGCAATGAGTGTTTATGTGTACAATGTTATTAATTTATGTTTACGCGCGGGGTATCTTACCTCGCTCAGTAAACAGAAAAAATCGGTTGATTTTTTTTATATTCGAAGGGCCTCGTTTAGCAACGCTTTGAATATCTTTGGTAGGTAGCGTCGCTTGTTAGCAACATAAAGTGCAATTGGCGACGGTCCAGGACCAAGTTCTAAGGACACCACGTAATTTTGAACCACTGTCAGGTGACGAGGCAGTACTTGAGCTGGCACCCCATGAAACAACTTTCAATTCGCTTTGTCCAACAAAATGTTAATCTCTTCATTTTGAGAACTGCCCATTAAAACTGCTGAACAAGTTTCAAGTAGTATTACGCAATCAATTTCATTTGTATATACTACAACCTTCGAAGTCAAAACACTTTGTGATTTCTCAGTTCGCAGCTGGCTGGCGCCTTTTATAGGCTCTAGAGTAGGGGAGGAAACGCAAATGAGTTCTCTATGCTTGCAAATGCTACGTACATTTTTGCCCTACACTGTTTATAAATGTGTCCCTTTGAAAGACAGGAATAACACATGCCATGTTTTCTAAGGGGTATTTTACGTTGATATATTGGTAAAGGACAGGAAACAGAATCGTGAACAATTTCAGGGTTCATACAAAATACACATTTTTTCACAACAAATGCTGATCAAGTAGGAATGTTCGAGTTAAATTTATACTTTTCGCAACAATCAACTGTTTTTATTAAACTTTCCGTATCTTGGGGAAAGTTTCACGAAATAATTAAATTTAGTTTCCTTCCGCACTTCTGACTCGCTTGAATTAAAATATCTAAATAAGTGCTTGTTTCGTTCACGACACTGAATTTAAATCTTAAAAAATTCCAATAACTCAGATATTTCGTTTTTATTCTTCGTATGGGTTCTACGAGAAAATTCTAATGCTAAATCTCTAGGAATTGATTTTAACAACACAGGATACAATAACCATTGGGATTTATTCCATTATTTTCTAAACCTCAGATATGAGTTTCGCATTATGACAAAAACTATACGGAACGATAGTTTTAGAACGTCAGATGATTTTCGTACTGGACTTAAGTTTTAATGTCTTGACATATGCGCTTCTATTATAATATCTTTTCTGCCAAATCATTCTTTTAGTAAGTTTAATGCAACTTCATAGTTTTCGGAGCTCAAGACTAAACCGCGTACTACTACTTCCGCTTCATTTGTTAGATACGATGATTTTAAACAATTAAACTTCTCTACGTTGCTAATACTCGAGTTTTTGTGGATAGATGCTTCAAACTAAGAATAAAATTCGTTAAACTTTAATATATTCCCATTGTACTGAGGTATTTGCAATCGAGGGTGTTTCGTTGTATTTTGTTGTTCACTTCTGGTTTCAACATTCGTTCTTTCACATTTTTGGGTTTCACTTTCTTTCTTTTGAAAGATTTTATTCGCACGAAATTTCCACGCTATAATATTTGTTTTTGCATTCCTGTTGTTTCTCAATTTCTTTTTCAATTTCCTCTTCTTTGCACAAGTTCAGAATTTTAACGTCATATTTAGCTAAATTTGTTTCCTTGCATAAAAGTTTCGCTAAAAGTTCATCAATTAAATAAAATAACTTTACTCCATTGTTTATTTCGCTTTCTATCAATTTCATAGATTCAGTTGCTGCCCGTCTGACAGTGCTTCGAACCCGTTTCAAAGATTCAATATTCATTCTTACAAATTTAAAATATTCAGTTCGCTTATTAAATTTGTTCAGTTAGATATTTACTTCATCCAAAGGTCTGTATACCCAAGTTTCGACACAAAAATGAAACAACTAATTCGCATTGATTCGCACGGTTCTTATATTAATTTCAAAAGGTTCTCTTACCTGTCAGACGGGAAAAGCAATCGAGGCTTCATCCTTTTTATCCTTTATTTATCACAAACACTTCATAAAACACACACACAAAAAAAGAAAAGAAACACAGCATAATAACCATGGCGTCACATCGTTCACAAAACCAGTTCTAACTAGAGTTTCAGCATCCATCGCACGTCTGAGTTCACGCAGCGCCCTCTGGTCAGTTCTTGAGTTTAAACACCCCACTATCCAAACTTCCTCACCACGACAACGCGAGGACATTTAAGACAACAACAGGTTTAACGTGCACCAGCCCCATTTGTACAAGACGGTCTTTGGTTGGATTTAACTTGAATATCTTTGGAATGGTAATATATATACGTTTTATACACATGAAATATTTATATTTCAGCTAACACCAAACTTATTTTTTGAGTCATGATATCCCGTCAGGAAGATAAGCGGATTAAAAAAAAACCGAAGGGTTTCGAATTAGACTCGTTCGAATAAAAGGCTGTTGCGTACGTGAGGGTAGTGCACGTTAGATCAGAAGTAGGCCTCACGGTTTATAACAATCCGCATGCCTTTTGTATAGTTTAAAAATGCATTGCGACGTCTGTGCACGTAGCTGGTCGATAGGTATGCTATTAAACTCGTGACCTTTCCTCTGTCAAAGCCTCTTTTGAGTCAACATCTAATAACATTGGGAAAAACCTTTACCTATTTCTTTCTTAATTTTTATATTCATCGCGAATCGTTCTATAGTCCATTGTGTTGCTCCAATAAGACGTTAATTATACAGGGTGTTTCAGTGAACCGTTTCAGAACTTCTAAGAGGGGTAGGGTACAACCTGACGAACCAAAATCATATACCAATGGGCAGTCAGAAATGCTTTCCTGACGCGGTAGATGGCGTTGTGCGAAAATCCCGAGCTTTCGTGTAGGGAATCTTCATTTCGCACAAGAACGCCAAGTTAGTAGGATGGATGATTACACGATCGCAGAGTTAGCCGATATGCATTTGGCGTACGGGGCTGCAAATTGTAGTGGGCCAGCCGCACAGCGTTTGTACGCGGAACGATATCCGACGAGGCGTATCCCCAGTCATAATTTCTTTGCAAGACTGCACGAGAGGTTAGCTGAGACAGGTTCATTAGAAAGAGCTGACAGGGACAGGGTAAGAACAGCACGGACTGCAGACGTCGAACAGAATGTGCTGCATCATGTACAGGGGAATCGAAGAACGAGTACACGAAGTGTAGCAAACGCAGTCGGGGTTTCCCATTGCAGCGTCTGGAGGATTCTCCGAGAAGAAGACATGCATCCGTTTCACGTGCAGCGTGTCCAGACACAGCAACCGGAGGATTATGCACCTCGTATTGCTTTCGCACCGTGGTACCTTGGAAAATGTGCTACAAATCCCCTTTTTCCTGCTGAAGTGTTGTTTCCCGATGAGGCATCCTTCACAAGGGAATGAATTTTCAACACGCATAACGACCATATCTGGGCGGTCGAGAACCCGCATGCAATACGACGTCGTGCAGCACAGATTCGATTTTTGGTCAATGTATGGGCCGGTATTATGGGAGATCACCTCATCGGACCTTACCTGTTACCGTCTCGTCTAACCGGACCTAACTACTTGCTCTTTCTGCAGCAAGTATTGCCACAACTTTTGAGAGATTAACAGATTTCTGCATCGACGCGACAGACAATGTGGTTCCAACACGATGGAGTCCCTGCCGATTATAGCGGATATGTTCGTAACTACCTGGATGTCACATTTGGTCAGCAGTGGATCGGACGTGGTGGTCCCGTGCGTTGGCCTGCTCGGTCACCCGACCTATCATGTCTTGATTTTTATTTCTGGGGTCATCTGAAATCGCTAGTTTATGACACCCCTGTTGGCAATGTTGAGAAGCTGGTTGCAAGAATTGCAGTAGCTGCCGGAGAAATTCGAGATATGCCTGGAGTATTCCAGAATATTCGGATGACCATGCGTCGGAGATATGAGGCGTGCATTGTAGCCCGTGGAAGAAACTTCGAACACTTACTTTAATCCATGTACCTTTTGCTTCTTTTCATGTATTATTAAAACGATTTCTCACTTACGGTCTCTTTTCTTTACGGTGCTTCTGTGTACAACACCGCTTCATGAAAGCATTTCCGACCCCACATTGCTATATGATTTCGAGTTTATCAGGATGTACCCTACCCCTCTTAGAAGGACTGAAACGGTTCACTGAAACACCCTGTATACCTATCTACCTAAGCAATGGTTTTATGCATACTTGTCTTCTTCACTGAAGTATACTCCGTCTCATCCTAATGGTACCATTATATCTCGTGTTCTTTCTTTTACCCACCGACGATGTATATATCTGGATTACATTTTATAACTTGTATATGCGTCTAAATTGTTCTTCTGAAATGTGTTTTCCTGTTTTGATCACTTTTTATAATTTCTATATAGATCTTGATTGTTTATCTGAAACGGGTTCACATGTTGTTCATCTTTAACCCCTTAAGTAAAGATTTATTTGAAAAAAAGTGAAAAAAGTAGTTTGGATTATATGAGTAGGTCCTGTTATATTTTCGTACTATCGTCTGTCCACTAATTACTGTTACATTTTCGTCATCGTTTGCACACTAGTTGCTGTTATATTTTCGTATAATTTCGTTTGATAAGAATAGCAACAGTATAAGAGCGATCGCACAGCTTCTGATCTCCGCGTTCATTCCAAAAACGAATGTCTGATAACGCAGCCGTGTCAATATTTCTATGTATAGAGTCAGATTAAATATGGTGTATTTTTGTTAAGAACACGATTGAATGATTTGATTCAAGGAGTCTCGTAACACCAATCACTCTTGTCATGAACAAGAATTTACATGTTTGAATTTTGTGCAAGTTTGAATGACGAATTACACTCGTCATCCGTAACCTAGGCAAAACAAGGGCATGACGAGTCTCAGTCGTTCAATGTACCCAAGACCCAAGGGGTTAATGTATACTTTTCTTTGGTCTGTTCCCCTGATTTTATTTATGCATGTACCCAAATTGCATGTTTGAAATGTTCATTGTGAACTGACTTTTTATGTAAACGCCAACTTTAAATATCGGATTGTATTTCTCTCTAAATTTCATCCCCTCCAGATATTGTATCCAAGATTTTGATGGAGCAATATAGAATATCATATTTTTTTTTGTAAATCTCTAAATGCCATGCTCTCCTTTCCCGACGTTTCCCTGCTGCGCCACCTAGTGCTGGAAGAAGGAGTTATTCCTCTCTTGTTCTAAAACTTACGGTGGGTATGGCGTGGGTAAGGAAATGGGACAGACGGACAGACATTAAAATGTCTCATGTTATAACAACAAATATTCAAACAAAAATATCGTGCTCAGTTTGTTCGACAGTACAGCAAATACTGGTGACTAAAATTTCATGCCAAGTAGATTCGACGAGAAATCTAGTACATTCGGATCTAACTAATTTTGCTAATGACGAGATATCTCGTCATTAGATTGCAATATTTCCTACAATTTCAATACATAGTATAGATCTTAAAATACTTAAAAATAAATGTTACAACAAAAGTTCTATAATGAACGCACAGAATCAAAAGTTACTATTGCAAAGCTATGCTAGTATATATTGGAATGATTTTAAAATTCCATCGAGTAATTTAATTTTTTAAGTATAGTACACTATTTTTAATAGTTTTTGTAGACATAGCTCCTAAAGTAGAAATGTGATATCGTGGAATGGCATTAGAATTTCAAAATGTTAGACTGTCATTAAAATTTCAACCCAATGTGTCCAAATAGAAAAAGTACTACAGTGATAAAAAAAAGTACCCAAAAAACGCTGTCATAAAACAAAAGATATCAACTTATGGGTCAGAAATGTATTGCATCTTCTTTAAAGTATTCTCCTCCGACTTCAATCCACTTCTGCCAACGTTGTTTCCAATCCTCAAAGCATAACTTAAAGTCCTTTTTGTGAACCTCCTTCAGGGATCGTATCGAATTTTCTTTTATTGCATCAATGGATTCAAAACGGTGACCACGAAGAGGGAGTTTCACCCGTGGAAATAAGAAAAAGCCACACGGTGCCATATCAGGTGAATACGGAGCTTGTGGAGTCGTATTTAATGAATGCTTTGTCCAAAAATCACGAATAATAATGGCATTGTGAGAAGGCGCATAATTGGGATGCAAAACCCATGAGTTTTCTTGCCTCAATTCAAATCATTTTCGACGAAATGATATCGGAACCTGTTCAATAATATCTCTTATTGTCAAACGACGATCACTAAGCACTCATTCTCTGACCTGATTGACTTGTTGATCATGACTCCAAGTGGATGGTTTAACTGATCATCTTCGACGGATTCTCTATCTACTTCAAACTTTTTATACCAATAAAATGCAGTTGTTTTTGATCAACAGTTGTCTGTTAAAGCTTCTTGGAATATTTCAAATGTGTTTGTAGCAGAAATTCCATTGCGGAAACAAAATTTAATGCATGTTCTTTGCAGTATTACATTCGACATTTTGGAAAATCAACGAAATGAAAATTCTTCTCTTATTAAAAACACATTTATTTTCAGACGATAAAATTAAATAAATCCCTGATGGCTGCCACAAATTTATAGAAATCGAAAGGGGAATATCTACTAAATATGTATGTTAAAGGAAGCATTCTGGATACTTTTTGATCACAGTTGTAGATCACTACGGAGGTTTCCATACAATTCAATAATAAAATGAAAGGTATCAACTTTTCATCTCCTTGGATCATAAGTATATTTCAATAAATTACCACAGGAAACATAATGTCTATTTTTCATTCGGCTATGTACATACAGCTACAAAATATATGCACAAGGTAAGGATTGATTCGTAAGAATAGTATATCCATCATCATTCCAAAGAACGCTTAATGTTGGAAAGTTTCCCTGTTAAATGGTCTAAAGGCCAGTGGAGGTCAGTTCTATTTACCCATGAATTGAGATTCGCTCTATAGAACCAATATTTACCAGGCGTGTTCAAATCTGCAGACAC
Organism: Metellina segmentata; assembly: GCA_947359465.1. Taxonomy (NCBI): domain Eukaryota; kingdom Metazoa; phylum Arthropoda; class Arachnida; order Araneae; family Tetragnathidae; genus Metellina; species Metellina segmentata. Next base: position 2,435,552 of record OX375881.1, on the reverse strand, counting down.
GCTATCACACATCAAATATCTATGAAAGGGACGTATGCAACGGAAATAGAGGGAATGCATCTCGTTAAATGGATGCATATACTTTCTAGGGATATTATCATCTAACTAATGGTATATGGCACGATTGTAGAGTATTATGTGGGTTTATTACAAGCTTATTCTTAAAAGGGCTAATTAAACTTGGTTCTTCATCGAAATAAATGTTTTCAAGACTTGACAATCGCGAGAAGGATGGCCAAATCGCATGTCGATCTTGTGTTGTAGGGAAAGAATGCACTAATCATGCCGAAATGAACGTCTTATTACAAGTGGTCTATTGCGATCCATCGAAGGATCACAAATAAATTTAAGAGATCACCTGAATGCAGATAAACGTACTGTCAGTTTCGAAAGACATATTTTCAATCAAAGTAAACTTCTTTAAAATTGGCTATTAAAGGCACTCTTGAGAGCATGTACTTTAGGTGTGAACTGCATCGCGGACCATAGGGATCCTTTCTTTTCCAACTGTCTTTCTTAAACACGGGGGTCATTGCCTCGTAATACCCAATCTATCTTTTTCTGCTTTCATCCCACCACGGCCGGGGTTGAACAGTTGGAAGAGTAAAGGATTAGCACTCTTAGAGTGTTGCAAGTACGAAACGAGATCCAACAAAAGACCGTTCTCGTACGATGAGAGCGGATTCACGTTAAATCTGTCGTGTCCTCAAATCTGGTGTTCACGTTGGCGTGGTGTGGAAGTTTGGAGAGAGGGACAGCTCACGGTGTTCACCTCGTCAATTGGACGTGGTTTAAAATGACGAGGCCTTGTCCTCGAATCTTTCCCTGCGGGATGGACCCAGAACCATGTCAACAATATCTCGTTGTGTTGCTCCAGTGTGGAGTTAATCGACTACCTACCCTCTTGTTTTCATTTTCACGAAATCTTTTACTACACAATTTCTTGTGTTTGGAGCAACTTAATCAAATGTTGCCCTTTCCCCATGAAACCTAAATTCAAGGCCCTCTTGCAGGAAATCAACTGGAATAATATATATTCCTCTACGATACATCGAGCATTGGACTATATCGTACTTTTTTACTTGTTAACGAATGGAATTTTGGTTTGCGAAAAGCCCTGAAATCTCAATGATAGGTAGTCGAATTTAGGTCGCACCGGAGTAGAACACCGGTGATACGGTCCGAAGAAGAAACCCGAGCTGGAACCCCACTCTCTAAACTTCCACACCACAACCAACGTGAGGACATTTCTGCCATGGCATATTTATACTAACCCCTACGATTCCATTACGTGCGAGACTCGGTTTGGAAATGACAATTTTTTAAAGGAACAATTTGCAAAGAGCGCCATGTAGCACCTACTCACAGCAACTAAGGACATGTTCTTTGACAAAAAATGCTTCTTGTAGTGCACAATAGCACTTAAGCGAAATAGTTTCTGACTTGTTTGTCGACAAACAATCTTTATTTTGGTGCACCCTAGCACCTACGTGAACAGCTGCGAGCATACATCCTCTGACAAACTGTTTGTCAGAGAATTACCAAGACAGGCATCCTAGAATCTATCGTGCTATAGAACGAGGAATAGAAAATGGTGCGATAGAATCTATTGTACCATTTTCAGACATTCTTTGAATGTTTCGGTGCAAACTATAACAAAGGCATAAGACTTACGGACATACATTCTTCGAAAAAGAATGTCTATTTTGGTGCATCCTTCCACAATTTAAAGCTTTGCCAGGGAATTTCCAATCGCCATATAATAGAATAGAAGCAAATGCAAGAAATAGAGAAGAACATACTAATCGAGAGATGGAGTGTTCACTTTTACCATGAACCCCTTAGAGGATTTGAAGCAGCTCGGGTTCAGCAAATACAAAGCAATGTACTGCGGACAAATTAACACAAAAGGGGATAATTGAGAAACTGGAGAATTATTTACTAGATGAAAGGTGCCGCAGAACTACTCAACATCACTCGCTCTCAGGAGCATCTTGGTTCGAGTGCTTTTATTCTGTCACGATTAAGAAGGAACACTACGTAGGCACGTTCACCTCGAGAGTATAGTTGCTCTGCTTCGATCTTCGCGACACCATGAGAACTTTTGAAGAATGACAGATCAGCCTCCTCCTGGAAGAGCATTTTGTGTGATTTTTTTGTTAGGCCATACGCATTGAAATAATACCTGAGTTGTAGTTTTATGTATTAATCTTCCAAGAGATTTCGAAGAGATATATCCTCCAACATCTGACCAATTTGCTAATGATGAGATATTTCGTCCATACAAATCTGACCAATTTTACAAATGACGAGATATGTCGTCCACCAAGATCTGGTCAATTTTGATAATGACGAGTTATTTCGTCGTCACAGATCTGACCATTTTTGCTAATGAAGAGATATTCTCCAGTATATGGTCAATTTTGCTACTAACGAGATGTCTCGTAAACCAAGATCTGACGATCTTTACTAATGACGAGATACCTCGTAAACCAATATTTGTTTCTCATTAGCAAAGCCTAAAATTTCCGTAATAACGGTAAATTGCAGTTGCAAATTTTTCGCTAAACTTCAAAACAATTGAATGAATAATGTAATGGGAAGAAGAAAAATACTCGTTTCTACAATTTGATATGAAACCCTAAAATACATCTGAGATAAAAAGAAACACTCAAATAATATATTGTAGACACACGTTTAATGCCTTATTATCAAGTTTACTAAGACAGTAGTCAATAGTTAGGCTAAAGAAAGCTGCAGTTATTTCATAACTACGTTGCTAAAAGCAAGGTCTATCCGCACTCATCCTCATAAGCCACACCAGTTTTTTGTTAATTTTTCTGTAATTGCTGGTATTTGAACGAGAAATAATGAAACTTTCGGTTTTAAATCCTCGCAGCAAAACTTGCCGTGGGAACCGTTGATCGTCGCGGCGATTTAAACTAATCTCACGGCATTTGTCGTGGTGGCCGCGACATATTTCGAGCCCTGTCGTAAACCAATATCTGGTCAATTTTGCTTATGACTAGCTGTCTAGTATATCAAGATCTGACCAATTTTGCTAATGAGGAGATATCTTCCACCAAGATCTGACCAATTTTGCTAATGAAGATATATCTCGTAATAAAGATATTTCCGAATTTTTTATCTAGGCAAGATCAAGAAACGGATAGTTTTATTCTAATGATGAGGTATCTTGTTGTAAATTTGAGCAATCTTACTAGTGAGGAGATATTTTGTAACCAAAATATTGCCGATTTTTTTTAATGATGATGAGATCACGATCTGATTCGTTTTCTTCTAATGAAGAAGTTTCTCGTCCACCAATATCTGACCAATTTTGATGATGTTTTAAGATACGTCATGGGGACATCCACCAGAAAGGTTAACTATACATTGGCTCATTCACGAAGAGTAGATAAGGATCAGAAGTAAACATACATTTGTTCAAATGAGAGAAAAATGTACAAGTATATGACAGAAAACACTACAAAAATTCAGAGAACACTTGTTGTAGACAAAAAGGGAACTACGATTGCTGAGACTTAAATTGCGGGAAGTTGACACTCTAAATTGCGAGTTATGTATTATTCCTGGATGTGATCATTTATCAGAGTGAGGAGCTGTTGGCCTTGTCAGTTGCATTAAAGTTACATGTATCAGGATGAGTATCTGTATTCAAGGTTATATTAGATTGAAGTACCCTGAATTTGTTTAAATAAAAATACGTATAAAGTTACACAAAACCGTGAGTTGAGTTCAATGATGCAATGGTGCATTTATTGTAAGATACTTCAAATTAGAGTTGAGAACGGTCTCAAAGTACGCATCCAATACTAGACGGATAATTTTACCGTCTATAAACGGCAACATTTGGCTGAACTCTCTGAGGAATTCACACGCATATATTTGTTATGCGACTTGTAGACTTTTCTGCATGACTTCTGGATAGTTGGAACCTTTTGAACGCATAGAATCTTTCACAGAATTATTTCAACTAATAGATATTAACATGACACCAATACTGACAGAGTCGCTATGTTTTCATGCATAGGTTCACAACATCGTAACACCCAGATTTATTTAACCTTCAGAGGTGTTCACTTTCACATATCCGTTCGGAAGCCTAGAAACTTTCCTCTGTGACTTCTAACTAGATTTTCCATTCTAGATCAAACAAATACTTTTTTTTGCAATATTTTCAAATATTTTTAAATATTTATCAATCAATTATTCGTAGGAATATACGTCAGATTTGATTCCCCCTGGGTGAATATTTCTGTGTTAGTAAAGCATTCCTTGAGTGTTTATGTCCATTACATGCTATTGTAGGTCATGTGTTTAGCTCAGCATGACCAAATATGACCCTTGCACCAAAAAAACCCAACAATCCTCATGATTGCATACATGGATTGTGTGTGATGTAACTTTCTCGTTATGCGTGTTGAGTGGAAAAGGCAAAGCTATGTTACATTGAAATTTTGTGACGTAAAGAGGATCAAAGGGATATTAGAGTATCTGACGAAAGTGAGACAAATTAAATTCAAATCAAGCAGACATTCAATAGATAACCCCAGTTTTCGGTAAGAATTCTGATGAATAGGGATAAATTTGAAGGATAATCACTAAAAACACTCTAATGTAAGAGCTTAAGAGTGAATAAGAATTTCTGTATACTGAAATCTACTTTATAAAAAAAAAATCGACGTACCAAGAAGGTGCAAAATTACAGTGATGCCGGGCTCGATACAGTTTGAACGGCGCTGACTGGGGACGTATAGTCTTTAGTGACGAGTCCCGTTTCCATTTGTGTCCTGACGACAACCACAGACTGGTCGGGAGACGTCCAGGGTAGCGTGGGGATCCTGCCCTTACTATAGAATGCCACACATGCCCACAACAGGGCGTTTTAGTCTGGGGTGCCATCTCCTTTGATAGCCCTTTGGTAGTTATTTCTGGCACACTTACATCACAGAGGCGCGTAAACGACATTATACGACTGGTTGCGTTACCGCCTTTTTGCGACACCACGGAACTACTTTTCAACAAGATAATGACCGACGGCACGTGTTGCCATGAATTATCTTCAAATTTTCCAACACTTTATTGGTCAGCTAGGTCGCCTGATCTCTCTCCCATAGAGTAAATTTGGGACGTTATGGGAATGCGATTGCAACAATCCCGAAATGTTGACCATTTAGCTCGACAGTTGGAAACAATTTGGTAAGAAATTACGTAAGTCATCATCAGTCAATGCCACGCTGGGTGACGCATCCTCACTAACTTCCTCCTTTTGGAACGGTCAAACTCTAAAATAAATCATTCATTTGTTCTGAAATTTCTTCACATCCACCCATTTTTATTGCAATCGGAAACTCCTTTGAACGTCGATTTTTTGTTATTGAGTGTATATTCCACAAAAGAGTTCGAAGAGTGAAAAATAAAAAATAAATAAAAACTTCAATTGCAATTACTGTGTATCAGGCCTCCAGAGGAAAAACAAGACCTTATTATCCGGGAGGTAGTTGCGATCAACCGGTCTGGTGGTTGAAGAGTTAGCCTCTAGATCGGAAGGTTCCTATTTCGAATCCGGGTCAGTACATGGGATGTTTGTAAACGTATGGTGTAGAAGCGGCTGGTGCACCTTAAATCTGTCGTGGCCGAAAGTCCTCACGTTGGGATTGCGGGGAAGTTTGGAGAGTGAAGTGTCAGCTCAGGTGTTGCCTCGTCATCTGACCGTGGTTTGAAATGACGTGATGTTGTCCGCGGACATTTTCCTTAGGAGATTGATTCCGGACTGTCGCCCATAACACGATGTGTTGCTCTAGTATGACGTTAATTAAATGTCAACCCCAAGTCGTCTATTGTATGTACTATAATTCCAAGCACAATGCACACACTTTCACAGTGTGATTGCATATTTATAGATTCATTTGCTGTGACTAGGCAACACGCAAGTTCTCACATACTTGCCTCCTGAACGCAAAACCAAACCGAAATGTGTGAGGTAAGTGAGTGCAGATAGTTGCGAAAGAGCAAAGAAAAGCGCGCAATCCATTTTAACTCCACACGAAGGCCTCGATCTGCATCATTTCGATCAGTATCTGGATAATGAAAACGGACAGGCATTACGTTTTGGGTGAGGAGCGAATCTAATTAAAGGATTCCTTCACCCTAAGAGTGGAGAGATGAATTTTCGCCGCAAACCAAAATGTCGTTCCATTATTCTCTGTTAGCGAAATGATCTTCCAAAACCGATTGCCTCAAATCACGATTACAATTCACTCGAGGTGTCAGAAGGAATATATTTGAAATTCAGCAAGCTTTTCAATTATTGCTCTTTTGGTTTTTTCTCCCCAAAGACGTCGAAGTTTTCTCCCAAAAAAAATTCCACATTCCATCAAAGTCATCGAGAACATTTTGCAAATTGTGAAAGTGCTAAAGTGTTGAGGAATTCTAAATGACTGATGGAATTTGGAATTTTTTTTTTAGTTTCGACGTCTCTCTTTAAGTAATGTCGACTCCGAAGCGAATTAATAGTCAAGGATCTGAAATTGAGCGAGTTTGCTAATAATAATACAACAGAGAGAGGATGAATGTTCGAAGGAATTCAACAACTCACATTAATGGGATCAAATTGCATTTGATTCCGAAATAGCGCGCCATTGTAAAGCGTCGGTTTCGGAATAAGTTCTTCGGAAATTTGACATTTCACAAGAATTATTTTTGATTGAACAATACTTTAACAATGCTGGGTGGGGCAGTAGTTGAATTAACGTCTCAGTGTATCGACATAACGGGCTATTGGCAATGGTTTGGTATCAAACCCCAACTGAAAGATCCAAGGACAACACACGTAACTTTGAACCACGGTCAGGTGACGAGATAAAACCTGAGCTGGCACGCCACTCTCCAAACTTCGACGCCATTCCACTAGTGTACGTGCGACGTAAATACATACCCCGATTTTCCTGTTAGTAAATTTCCTTAATAGACCCCCCCTAATGAAACAATCTAAATTCTTAATCCACTAATAGATAGATTTTTAACTAGTCAATATTCCCCGATCCCCTTAGACAAAACATAGAGCTAATTCACATAGTCTTACTATGATGTTTCATAATGTTAAAACTCATCCTTTAACTTTAGTACCAACCAACCGGTATAGTGGTTAAGGTGTTAGCCTCTAGATCGGAAGGTTCCTGGTTCGAATCCGGGTCCGGGAATGGATGTTTGTAAGCGTATGGTTTAGAGGTGGCTGGTACACCTTAAATCTGCCGTGGCCGAAAGTCCTCACGTTGGGTTGGTGTGGAAGTTGGAGAGTGGGGTGCCAGCTCAGGTGTTGCTTTCGTCATCTGACCGTGCTTCAAAATGACGAGGTGTTGTCCTCGGATTCCCTTAAAGGATTGAATCCGGACCGTCGTCAATAGCCCATTGTGTTGCTCTAGTACGACGTTAACTAAAAATTACCATTACCTTTAACTTTAGCGTCGTGTTTGTAGGGGGTGTTGCACATTAAATGTGTCTTTCCAGGTCTGCAAGTATCCTCACGATTGCATAGTGAGATTACAGTACTTGACCACAATTCAAAATGGATGTGTTTTTCCTAGCGCTGTGTTCGCACCTACAGAGCCACGACAACCCCAAGCTATGTATGGGTTGACAAATTCTGTTTGTTAAGGTCAAAACTATTTAAGAGTCATTCATGCATGACTGAATTTTGCAGAACGGATATGGTGTGCGAGCCTCACTGAGGTTTAAAAATACAAAAGCTAAAAAAGTTCATTTTTCTTTTTTGATATTTCTCTGCATTGGTAGTACACTGTGCGCCTGACTGGTGTAGTGGTCGTAGCATTTGTCTGCCATCCAGTAGGAGTGCCGCGCTAGCCCAGTTGGAAGAGGAACGGATTTGCAACCGGTAATGGTAATGGTTAGTTAACGTCGTACTAGAGCAACACAACGGGCTATTGACAACGGTACGGGATCAGTCCCTTAAGGGAAATATCCGAGGACAACACCTCGTCATTTTGAACCACTGTCAGATGACGAAGCAATACCTGAGCTGGCACCCCACTCTCCAAACTTCCACACCCACCCAACGTGAGGACTTTCGGCCACGACAGTTTTAAGGTGCACCAGCTGCCTCTACACCATACGCTCACAAGCATCCATGCCCGGACCCGGACTCGAACTAGGAACCTTCCGATCTAGAGGCTGACTCCTTAACCACTATATCGGTTGATCGGCGATTTGCAACCGGAGGGTAGCGAGTTCGAAACTCCGTACAGACAAAGACCGTCGTGTGACCTAAAATGTCATCATGTTGGTGTTTCCTCTGGTTCTGGATATTTTCCCACTGTAGTCTGGTTGGTAGAGTATCAAATTAGCAAGAGGAGGGTTGCGAATTCGAACCTGGATTCAACAAGACTCATAAGTGGGGGCCTGGAGCATGTCAAATGCATCGCGGCCTTAAATGTCCTAAAGTCGGATTTGGAAGAAAGTTTGCAGAGTGGTACCAGATCAAGTGTTGAAATCTTCATATGACTTTGGTTAGAATTGAGGTGTATTCGTATCCTTCCTTTCGCTTCCTGTGATGCTTCGCTAGTACCCCCGTTTTGTTTGCTCCAGTGCGACTTAAAGTCATCTACCTGTAACCCCTTTACTCAAAATGTGTTGAAGTAGCATCAGCTTTTTTGTTAAGGTTGTCAAGAAGTGTGTTCAAAACGTTTGCTAGAAATGCTGAGTTTCAATGCCTTTATTTTTAAATACGGCTTTAAATGGTTGCATAGAGTATGAGAAAATATACTGCTGTTTGTAAAAAATGCAAAACCATGAAGAAGTCATCAGAATTAAATGAAAATTAACACACAAACAGAGCAACAACAACAACAAAAAACAATATTAAGTGTCCGAAGTCAGTATTTGGTGTAGCCACCACGCGCTGCAATAAGTGCTGCTATACGAAGTGGCATGGAGTGAAACAGATGTTGAATGTCTGCTTGTAGAAGAGAATTCCATATTGTTTGTATGCGCACTCAAAGTTCGTCTTTTGAAGCTATAGGACGCGGATCACGAGCGAGACGCCGACCCCACCAAATCCTACACTTGCTCAATAGGAGACATATCCGGCGAATAATCAGGCCAAGGATGAAGTTGCATGTGGTGGGCTGAAAAGAAAGATCTAGAAGAGAAAGATCTGAGGACAACACCCTTGTTATTTTGAACCAGTCAGATGACTTGGTCGGCAAACATTCTCCAAACTTCTACACCGCGGCAACGTGAAGACATTTCAAAGCGAAAATATATTAATGTGCACCATCCCCCGCGTACACGACTGTCTGTGTAACTTCGAGACTGGAACTTGCAAAACTGTTGCTAATCCACGAATGTAACTGCTAGATAGATATTTAATAAACGTCTCCATGGAGCAACTCAAGCGACGGTCTGGCAAGAACACACGAAGGGAAAGATCCAAGAACACCACCACGTAATTTTGAACCGCGGTCAGTTAACGAGATCACACCTGAGCTGGCATCCTACTCTAAACTTCAACACCACGCCAATGCTAGTACATTTGAGGCCACGACTGATTAAATTTGCTCCCTTTGTGCACGACGGTCTTTGATTGGATTCAAACCCGAAACCCTCCTGCTGCTAATTCTCGACACCACCAACTGGGCAACCGCGACTCTGCTGTAAACGGAAATATATTTGAGGTCATTTTGATTTTTCTAATTCCTTTTTAGATCACTTTCTAGGACGTTTTTATATGGTCTTTAGGGTCAACCAAATCTGAGTCCTGGCAGTAAAAGTATCGATCAGGTGAAAAACGAGGTAACATGGACTTTAAAAATATTTTCAATTACGCACATATTCTGTGCTTTCTAATCCCTCCAAACATCCTTTCGTGGCCGTGAGGGCTCTTCCTGCAGGATGTACCTTCCGCAAACACGCGGAGATTGTTGCTTTGAAGTATTGAAAGGCCCTCGGAATTCCTTCCCAACTTTCCTTAACGTGGAAACCTTTCCTTCACTGCTAGTGTTCACTTTTAGTCTCGAAGACATACGCCTGGTAGCCCAGATAGAAGCGCTTCGGTAATGGTAATTTTAATTAACGTCGTACTAGAGCAACACAACGGGCTATTGATGACGGTCCGGGTAATTGGTAATTTTTTAGTTAACGTCGTACTAGAGCAACACAATGGGCTATTGACGACGGTCCGGGATCAGTCCCTTAAGGGAAAGATTCGAGGACAACACCTCGTCATTTTGAACCACGGTCAGATGACGAAGCAACACCTGAGCTGGCACCCCACTCTCCAAACTTCCACGACCACCCAACGTGAGGACTTTCGGCCACGACAGATTTAAGGTGCACCAGCCGCCTCTACACCATACGTTTACAAACATCCATGCCCGAACCTGGATTCGAACCAGGAACCTTTCGATCTAGGCAAACACCTTAACCACTATACCGGTTGGTCGGCGTGAAAGTTTGAAAAGTGGAGTGCTAGCTCAGGTGTTGTCTCGTCATCTGATCATGGTTCAAAATGACGTTGTCTTCGCTTTCCCTTCGGGTTTGAACCGGTATAGTGGTTAAGGTGTTAGCCTCTAAATCGGAAGGTTCCTGGTTCGAATCCGGGTTCGGGCATGGGTGTTTGTAAACGTATGGTGTAGAGGCGGCTGGTGCACCTTAAATCTGTCGTGGCCGAAAGTCCTCACGTTGGGTGGTCGTGGAAGTTTGGAGAGTGGGGTGCCAGCTCAGGTGTTGCTTCGTCATCTGACCGTGGTTCAAAATGACGAGGTGTTGTCCTCGAATCTTTCCCTTAAGGGACTGATTCCGGACCGTCGTCAATAGCCCTTTGTATTGCTCTAGTACGACGTTAACTAAAATTACCAATTACTCGGGTTCGTGCGGTTCTAATCTATGAAATGTCCACTCAAATTAGAAGGCGGTAAATCAGAACTTGAAATTTGTTCTGTTACTAGAGCTTCAATTATGATTTCTGAATTATGTTTGTCTCTATTTTCTAATTTTGACAAATGTGACAACTGTTTTCAGGTTGGCAGACAAAGTAGCTGCATTTAAATCCAAACTCAAGCTGTGGGGACGGCGCGTGAACAGAGGCATTTTGGACATGTTTCAGACATTAGCGGGGCTTTTAGGCGAGACTGAGCCTAAACATTCATTCTCCTAGTTGGTGCACGATCACCTGACTTTGCTTTCAAAAGAGTTCGAGCGCTTCGTGGATTTTTTGTGGTTGGGAAACTATTTTATTGATATAGCGTTCTAGTGAGTTTCAAATGTTAAATCATATTATATTCATTTTTTGGTGTAACTGTATTTTATTTTGAAGGCATGTTTAAATCCAATTAAATTAAAATTATTAAATCAAAACAATCTAAAATATAAACAATCAACGTATCTCTACCCCCCCCCCCCTCCCCAGTGGGCCGCGTTAAAATTATCAAACGTTGATCCGGTCCGCGGCGACAAAAAGGTTGGGGAGCACTGAATTAAGGGACTGATACCGGACCGTCGTCAATAGCCCGTTGTGTTGCTCTAGTACGACGTAAACTAAAATTACCATTACCATTACCATTAGCCAGAAGCCGACTTACTTTTGATAACAAATATGACTGAAAAGTGAGCCAATACCAGAATGGATTGGCGTAACCTCAGCCAAGAAATTTGCAATTTCATCATCTGTTAAAGGCTTATTAGATTGCAATTTATTATTATTATTTTTGGGGTGGGGGGGGGGGCGAATGCCCTACAGAACTATCGTCTCTACAACGCATATTATAATAGTTTTTTTTAACAACTGTCTCTTAAAAGGTTTTTTTTTTAGCTTTAGCTATCCTCCCTTCAAGTAGGCATTCCTATTCAATATGTTTTGGTATATCCTCGGGAGCTTAAAACTGCCACGTACCTACGTCGCAAAACAAAGTCTTAGCAGAAGAGTTTTTCATTCATTTTATCAAAATTTTGGCCGATTTTGTATCAATCATGTTACGATGCACGCTCTTTGCCACGCCATTTTTTTCCATCTCTAACTATGGAACAACCTCCCTACACCACCCCAAATGGCACAAACACTTTATAAATAACACATCTATGCCAATGCAAACTATTTAACTTCAAAGTAAGTTAATTAATTTGGATGTGTGTTTTATTATAAATATGTAATACATATTTAGTCGATAATTGTATTTTACTTCTGTTTCTGATTTGACTGCAGTGTTGAAAATTCTTGGATTGTAATTGCTTGGAGTTTGTGTTGCAGAACACTGAATATAATTCTGCACCTTTGAATATATATATATATATATATTTTTTTTTTCAACATAAATAAAGGTTTTTTTGAGGTCGCAACATGTTAGACATCTCTGATCTCATTGAGATGCTTGATATTATCTCTTTATTTTTAAAATATGACAGATTTTCTCACTTTTGATAGGTTTACTTGAGGGAAGATAGTTAAAGTAGAAAAATAATTAAACCAATAAAGTGTAATTAAAGATATTATACTTTTCGTGACTTAAATATATATGTGATTGTTCCATGCGCAATTGCATATTTACCTTACACCTACAGAAACAATAAAAGTCAGATGAGTTTTCTTAAAAGTTATAATTATTGAAATGAGTGTCAGAAATATTTTAGGAATGCTCCATCAGTAAAAGCCCGTCGGCTTCGTGTGGAAGTTTGGAGAGTGGGGTGCCCGCTCCGGCGTTTCTTCGTCATATGACTGTGCTTCAAAATTACTTTGGTGTTGTCATCGGATCTTTCCTTCGGGATTGATCCCGGACCGTCGACACTGGCCCGTTGTGTTGCTTTAGTGCGACGTTAATTAAAATACCTACCTAGCAATGGCAAAATAATGAATAAAGGATAAACAAGTATGAAGATGCAGATTCTTAAAAAACGGACTCAAAAGTGAAGATCTCTGAACTGTGCAACAATCTTGAATACACTTATTGTCCATGCCATTGTTAATTAACATTTAATTACACCCTCTAGACATAATACTTTAAAAATAATCGAATATGATATCTGCGCAAACATTCCGTATGGAATCTTTATAATCCTCGCTACAAGACGATACGAATAAGTAAATATAAACTATTCTTTAACTACTTTTTTACTTCGAACTTAATCTCTATATTTGAGAATTTAAACGGGTAGTATTAACTTTCAGTTATAGTTTGTCTGTACGGGTACTGTACATCTGTACGTTGTTTAACTGTACGGATTAAGTTCTTTATTGCATTGATGTGAGTTTGTAAAATACTGAAAAGAAACAAGCTTCCATCCGGATAGTTTTATCGTGTCTCGCTTCAAAGAGTTTAGGGAATGTAATAGTTATGAAACCATAAATATATCCCCATTTAATAACCAAAAGTTTTATAACGGTATTGAAGCTTAGGAGAATAAGTATAAATAGAACTTACGTAAACATTACATCACGATGAAGCGTACATACCGTAATAAAAGGACATCACTTTGTTGGGAAACTAATCTGAATTTTTGTTGCTACTTCCTAACTATATTCATCATAACTTAACGCTGCATTTTATCGTTTTCGCTAGGTTCACTTCATTCCAACAGAACCCAAGTAAATCCGAGGTAATCTAATTTCAGTAGAAATTGACTTGCGTAGATTCGGATTCGTTAAAGCAAAAATCTCCAGCTTTAGGCGGTGCGAAAGTTGTTAAGGCTACAGTGAAGATTCAAAACAAACTTCTGGAACTATTATCGTATTTTTATAAAATTTACAGGCATTGATTTCTACTAAAAAGCCGAAAATGAAACGCGGTTCAAAAATATTAAGTTATAGCAAAATTACGCGATCTAACTTGACCAGAATCACCATTTCGCTTTCGTAGAAAAATGCCAAATTACTTATGTGTAAGTAAAATAATTTTTTAACACCTTTTCGACATTTTTATACGTTCTACAATCTACTTTGTACACAAATCATACATATTCATGTTCATACATGTAATACTTTTCACATATATCGTACTCCTACTAAAGGTACTTAGATAAATACGACAAAAGACAATTTTGAGGGGGAATAGGAATTTCCTTCCTTAAGTTCTTTTCCTGTAAAATTGCACAACTAAATTCGTAACCATGGCGAATCTTCAACAAATACTCTCCACTCATAGTTTACCTACCAATATTTTTTGACGTGTATTTGGACGAATATTTTTTTACAGCAGGTTTGTGATATTTTCGAATTTCTCCATTATTAAGGGAAAGGACATATTAATTTGATCAGATTAATATGGGGAGGGGGAAGGGTTACGTCATATGTATGATAATGCATTGACATATTAATTTGCTAATGCATTTATCACTAAGTATGTTTTAAAAGAAAATGCTTTTTTTTCTTGGAAATTCCGTTTTCCGCACGCGTAATAATAAAATAACTTGCTTTAACAGTGAATATCTTCAGTATATACAAATCAAAGGTCATCTATTACCATTTTTTTAAATGCTAAATCGATTTGACAGTGTTTCATCTAAAGAAAATAATTGGTCTAATCAAAATTTCCTCATATAAGTTGCTTAAATATGACTTCAAGTCGTAAAACAAACCATTTTGACCTTTTATCGCTATAACAAAGAATTTGTAATACTCCTATACCTCGCTTTTCGGCCGCTCTTCTTACGGCATTTCGCTATAACGACCTTTTTTAATTATGGCACTTTTTCGATTTACGTTCCACAATGTTTCGGTATACGGCCAAAAAAAAAATGCTGTTAGCTACCTTCTGTTTAGTTTCAGCTTCTTCCTTTAGGTGGTATTGCTACATTTTGCCTCACGAAAATATCAGTAACGTTTGGCACAACATTGTCATTATTTTAATGCGTTGTCGCTGTAGTGTAGTTAGACGTGTTTATTCTTGTTTGTTTTCTGGTTGGGTTTTGTTTCTGTTTGTATTAATTGGCGAATTGTAAACATATTTGGTACGTATGTATTAGAAATACTGTATTTTCGTTACATATTTAATTAAGTCATTAATTCTTTTAAATATAATCGTCCCTTTTTTAGGAAAAAAAATACCATAATAAAAATACCTACAAAACTTAAAATGAGTCGAAAATATTCAATGTACAAACACTCCAATTTTCATTTATACAATTGGTTGTTATTACATGAAACAGGATCACATTTTTGATAAATTAGCAAATGTTGAGATTCCGTGCGCATTAATTTTCAGTCTACTGTTAAAATTGTAATTCACATTTAAGTTTAAAAATGTCTAATCATTAACTAATGTTTGTTATGTGTGTTACTCAATTGTAAAGCAAAATAAAATTTTAGTAAAGCACTTTGGGAGTTCGAGGCACGTTCGAGACGGTATACAAACATTTTCATGATATTTTTATGTTTAGTGTTGTTAAACAAAAGGATATAGCTATTAATGTTTAAAATATATAAATATTAGTAATTTTGTAAAAATAGTAATTATGTATAAAATTGTAATGTGCTACATGAAAATCTATTCAATCAATTTGAAAAATGATACTGCAAAATTAACTACATGCATTTATCTAGGGAATGAACTAGAATCAAAAGGATATTTAAATAAACAAACATTTTACAAGCCATCGAAAAATGAATACAATATTCTTGATAGTGTTACAGTCCTCTTTCGTAAATAAATGGCCATAATTTAGAAACGTTTCTACTCAGCATAATTATTCTAGCTTATTCCCTTGGAAACATTATAAAGAACATGTTCTCAAATTTTTACGAGAATCCATGAATAACGTTTTGTGTAACAACATTTGAAGTGAAGAAATAATGCATAAATATTAATTTAGAGTAAAAAATAGTTTGAAGTATATTATTTGCTCTCTCTTACTTTTACTGTTTGCGTAAGCAATTTCGTTCTTCACTTCTCTTCAAAAATGTTCATAATATTTCCTAAAGAGAAATCATTTAAATTTTTAAGAAAATTCTCTAAAATGAGATTTGCATAAAAAAAAAAGTAAATTTAAAATTTAAATTTTGACAGGTTTTTGGTCTTTTAACGGCCCTTTTCGGTTTTTTTCATACCTTCTTCCAGTTTTCCCGCCTTGATTCAAATCTTCATATCTCTGCAACTTATTAACTTAGAGAAATAAAATCAAATATATTTTGGAAAGACGAATAAATGCTGTATCAAATAAGATCAAAGACTTTTTTGGAGGTTTTGGAAAAAATAATATATATATATATATATATATATATATATATATATATATATATATATATATATATATATATATGTACGTAAGTAACATTAAAAAATGATTCGTGAGAAAATTGCTTCGACATTGGCCGGCGCCTCCGAGTATTTTTTTCACGTGCCTTTTACAGTTTCGCAGCCCATTGCATCAGAAATAATTAATTTTTGCAAGCTAAGCTAAATTCATCTTCCTACGCCGTGATCCATCTGTTCCCATCTATTTACTGTTAGATGTCCCATCAAATGATACCATATAAGGTAATGAAATCTGTCTGAGTGTTGCTGATCAGGGAATAATTAATTTGTTGATACGCAACTTGTAACTTGTTGCGCCACCTCTTGTAGTACTCGAACCATCTAATAAAGACGTCTTTTTCATTGCTCTCTGTCATGCTCGTATTTTGTGTGGAACTAAGTAGTGGGACTTGTAGAAAGTCGTCACGTATATATATATATATATATATATATATATACATACTGGGTTACTGCGATCCGGACCCTTATGTAGAACAACTATCTAAGAATGTTAACCATGAGAATTGGATTATCTTTGAACTCGAAAAACAAGTTTCACCCCTAGGTTATTTAGAATGAGCTCTTTTCTAAAAGGACGCTGTTGAAGTTGAAGTCAAATACAATGAAATTATGCGAATCTCATCCACAGGCCCACCTTGGTGTCACTCTACTAGCTGATGCTTCTCCGCCCCTTAACTCTCGAGTTAGTTAAATCCGTCCTGGCCTCAAATGTCCTCACGTTGGCGTGGAGTGGAAATTTGGAGATTGAGGTACAAAGATCCTTTGTTGATCTTGTCATCAGATAGTGGTTCAAAATGACGAAATGATATTCTCCGGATCCCTTTGGGATGAATCCCGGACTATCTCCCAAGGTGTTAAACCTCTAGATCGGAAGATTCCTGGTTCGAATCCGGATCAGTGCATGGATGTTTGTAAGCGTATAGTGTAAAGGCGGCTGGTGCACCTTAAATCTTAGATTTAAGTCCGCACGTTGGGTGGGTGTGAAAGTTTGGTGAGTGGGAAGCCAGCTCAGGTGCAACCTCGTCATCTGAACGTGGTTCAAAATGACGTGGTGTTGTCCTCGGATCTGTACCTTAGGGGATTGATCCCGGACCGTCGTCAATAGCCCGTTGTGTTGCTCTTGTACGACGTTATTTTAAAATTACCATTACCCGGACTATCTCCAGCATCCCAGAACCGTGCGCTAATTCATCTACCCACCCATCTACCTTATTTGTCAATCAATCCTATACAATCAAATAATTACAAACAGTTAATAATCAACAAGCATTGTATTTAAAATTGATAAACGTGCTTAGTGTGGAAAAGCGCTGGGAGCTTCCTATCCAAAAGAATGCCTTTTCCACGCGCTGAATAATAACCAGCATAATTTTATTATTACCAAATCGCCCCGTGTAAAGAGAGCATCTGGTAATATATTCCTCGGATAATTAAAAGTTAAACGTTGAGCCAATTATCACTTTTGCCTATCACGGATAACCGCTTCCCTCGCTTCATTATGTGGTGCATCGTAAAATGTTTTCTTCGACATCATTAAGTTTCTTTGGATCAGGGCCAATTAGGGGATCCCGTTACGTACTAACGCTTTTCTTCACGGAATCTCGAGACTTTTTCCTTTTTGAATTAAGAGCATGTTCTCTTGTTTGTCTTATTCGAGAATTTTTGAATCTTCCCCATCTCAAATTTTTCCACGATCGAATCTGAATCGTGTTTCACTTATTACACTGTAAGGGACTGAATTAGCTGCAGTTGTCGTTGCAGTGTCTCGTAGGTTGAATTTATGTCGCACCATTCGGTGGTCCATCCAGGTATTGAATTAAAGTAACACTGGAGCAACACAACGGGCTATTGGTGACGGTTCAGTCCCGAAGGAAAAGATTCAAGGACAGCACCTCGTATTATCGAACCACGGTCAGATGACGAGTTAATACTTGAAATGGCACCCCATTTTTCAAACTTCAACACTACGCCAGCGTGAAGACATTTGAGGTCTTAACAGATATGATGTGCTCCAGCCGGCCGTGCACATGACATTATTGGGTTGGACCTAGTTTCGAACCATCCTTTGCTAATCAGCTTCTTCCAACCGAGCTACAAAGAACCCCTTCTCCAAGTAAGTCCACTGTAGCTCGTCATTTTGAGGTGTCACAATTTATTATTTATTTCTTCCATGCGCGTTCGGGGCCACAGTAGCCCAGTTGGAAGAGTTAGCGTATTACTAACCGGAGGCTTATTGTTAGCTTATTACCAATATGTTGTGATCTCAAATGTCGTCACGTTGAAATGGTGTGGAAGTTTGGAGAGTGGGTGCAGATCAGATGACTATGTCATCGGTCCTTGGTTCAAAATGATAGAATACAATTTGTCCTTGGATCTTTCTCTGCGGTATGGATGCCAATATACCATGTGTTGCTTTAGAACGAAGTTAATTAACTTCCAATCTATTCGCGTGCTAATATCCTGCTAGCGTCATATCTGAGTCTAATATGTGTTAGTGCATGTGCAATAAGGTGAAGCGAAAAGCACGAATTTCAGAAATTTAAACGCCTATAGTGGGAAAAGTTGGGGACTATCATACTTAATAATAATAAAAAATATGAGCTAAATTAATTCATATCTTAAAGTGCCTAAATCACTTTAAAATTTCGAAATTTTGCCAATTTTTTCACAAAAATAATAATAGCGCCCATTAAAGTTTTTAAAAATAAATCTTATTTAAAGACATGGGTGGGTGAAATGAAATTCCCTGCTTGAAAAAAAAAAAAAGGTTTTATACCTAACATTAGTGTCATAGAATCAGTAGAAAAAATCTATTTGATATTAGCATATGTAAATGTAAGAACTTTCTCATTTGTAATTTCGAAATGAAAGTACCTATTTCTAAAAGAGCTTTTTCAACAGATCAAAGGATATTTCGTAAAATGGTCAGAAGAAATGTTGACATTAAAACAAGTAGAATGCTTCAAAAAAGATTGCATCGCAAAGAAAGAGAAGCAGAGAGCCAAAACGTTCAGCTCAAAGATTGTATAGGAAAACAATCCAAAATACTATCTCCCTCTATTACGGAGGCTACTTTGAGTTATAATTTACTAATGACAAGATCGACACAATCATTGATAGTAATTCTCCTAAAACTCCACAAATGAGAACTAAACTTCCAAATGTACTTCAGGCTTGTGACAGAACTGGTGTTACCAATAGATCGGCAGCAATTCTAATAAATGCTGCTTTGAAGGATATGGAAAACATTTCCAACGATGATTCTTCAAATATAGTTGATAGTAGTAAAATTAGAAGAGAAAGGACAAAGACCCGCTGCTACCTGAAAAGGAAAAATGAGGAAACAGCCTCTTTATCAGAATCTATATATATAATTCTCTTACGTGGCACGCAAAAAAGACGTTATTTATTTTCGTGTTTTGGCAACATTCTACGATTCTTTGTTTATACCAAAGCCTCGCGCTTCAATTGAATTTATATAGCGTTATCGGATGAAATTTTATTGAAAAAAAAGATGAATTTTAGTCGAGCTGTTGCAGTAAAAATTAGAAATCAAAGAAACCGGAGGATCTTTTCAGGGTCATTTAAAAAAAAGGTCCGTTTCGGGGCAAACTATTATAGTTCAACAAGACGCTTGCATTACAACTTTCGACAACAAACTCAATGAAAAAGCGTGGGTGGCTCGAGTGCTGGGTAAATGTACACACAACCAACATGCTGGGTTTTCAATTTCC
The DNA here is from genome assembly GCA_947359465.1 of Metellina segmentata. Classification (NCBI taxonomy): domain Eukaryota; kingdom Metazoa; phylum Arthropoda; class Arachnida; order Araneae; family Tetragnathidae; genus Metellina; species Metellina segmentata. The sequence continues at coordinate 2,415,535 of OX375881.1, read as the reverse complement.
AAATCAACGCTCACATTTCGAGTCAAAATTTGCTCAGTTTCCATTTGAATTCTGATTTCAGAGGTACTGTAAATATCTTTTCTGAAAAACAGCATAAAATTTAGATTTGAAAAATATTTTTTTGGAATATCATATTTTGTAAACAATTCCTTCAGCTAGGACACATGTCTTCATTGATGCGAGCGAAGCGAGCATAGGTTCGCGCAGCGAACCAATGAAGACTGCGAAGCAATCCTCTGGGGGTTGGCGAGCGTTAGCGAGCTGGGGGCGGGCCCCCTAGTATGGAATATACTTTGATGGGCGAAAGGATTAAACTTTAGTTATGATTAAAGAAAGAGAAAAGATTGCTAGAAAGGCCGTAATAGAAGTAATATATTTAATATATATTAATATCGTTCTAATACTAGAACCAGGATCAAAATATTTGGGACATGTTGCTCCTACCAACTGGCTCTTCTCAAAATATTAAAACAAGTATTTGAACTTTTTTGGAGAAAAATATCGATTTTTCTGAGATGCAAATGGTATTGTGGTAAATACAGGTTTGATAAATGGAGTCATTCGACAAATCGAGCTCTTTTTAGGACGTCCTGTGCATTGGTTTATTTGTTTATTACATACAAATGAGCTACCTTTATGTTTTTTGTTGCAACAAATAGACGGTAAAACCACTGGACCAAAAGGATACAGCGAATAAATTGGAAGAATGTTAGAATCTTGTGAAAAATTGCCTTTAACAAACTTTGAAAAGATAGAAGTAACTTTGCCAGATATTGTCCTAGAGGATCTTAGCACTGATCAACGATACCTTTACGAACTGTGCACAAATAAATATATTTCTCTAAGCTTGTCACAAAAAGATCCAGGAAAATTGAATCATTCCAGATGGTTGCCGACGGCAAATAGAATTTTAAGGTTATATGTTTCAATAGGAGATATGACCCACTTGAAAATATTAACAGAGTATGTTGTGAAGGTATACTCATAATGTATGGTTTAAAATTAAAAGTCAGTTATCATGTCACCACTTTTATGCCAATAACTTCAATTCAATTTTTTAGGGTAAGCTAGTAACTTAAAATGAAATTTTTAGGTGGGTTGGGGGTGGAACTCGATATGCAGCCACGTTCTCGTGGTGATTTCTGGGTTGTTTTCATAATGAAAACAGCGAAGAGCTGCAAGGGGAAGCGCCCGTGTAAACGCGTGGTCGCAATGATGAGTCTATTGAGAGGAGAGGAGACGCGCGTGATAGAGCTCTAAAAAGAAAGGAAATTTTTTAATTTCCGGGATAATGTTAGGGGGAAAATTTTTTTTACAGACAAGGAAGTTCATTTCACCCACCCATGGCTTTAAAAAGATGTATTAAATTTTTTAAATGCGTTATTATTATTTTTGTAAAAAAATTGGCAAAATTACGAAATTTTAAAGGGATTTAGGCACTTGAAGATATTACTTGATTTAGCTCATATTTTGTATTATTAATAAGCTTGGTTGTCCCCAACTATTTTCACCATAGGCGTTTTGATTTCCGAAATTCGTGTTTTTCGCTTCACCCTAATGTGCAAGCTGCTAAATGTGCTTTAATGTATAATTTCACTGCAACTATAATAGGGAACTATAATTACTTCAAATTTGCATGTAACAAAAATATATGCTACTTACGTTATTCGTTTGTATATAATTTTTTGCGATCCATCTATAATATTCCATTCTATGTAAGAATAATTGTGTAATTGTTAAATAAATATACTTCTTCAACTGACGACGAGCATCGATTTTGACATTGACAGCCCTTTTAAAAGATGACGTCAAAAGCTCCACACGACTCTGCAACAAGTTCATCCTCGGGAAACCACCAGAACGCCTTTATCCAGATTGCATATTGATTACGCATGACCATTGCAAGGACAGAATGTCCGTATTCTAATCTATTTCTTTTTTAAACGGATCGAAGTAAACAACTAAAACGCTAACCAAGATCAGATGACAAGGTAATCATCTGACCTGGCAATGCGCTCTATTAACTAAGGCCAACGTGAGGTCATTTCAAGCCCTGACGGATTTACGTGCCCCTACTTAAACGACAGTCTGCTTGGATCGAGTTTCAAACTCTCAAATCTCATGTTACTAATTCGTGACTTTACCAAAGGGGCCCTTCAATATTTGTGTAGGTTAAACTGAAAGTATTCATTTTTGTATTATTGTTAACCTCGGTCAGATGACTAGGTCATCACCAGAGCTGCTACCCTGGGTCATGCTAACGTGAGACTACGACATTTGCACCAGTCCCCTACGTACACGACGCTCTTTGGTTGGAACGAGTTTCGAGCTTGCTGTTGCTAATTCGAGATTCTGCTATTGGGCTAACTTCAATATCTTGTAAGTTAACGTGAAAGTAATTTTGGCTATCTGGTGTGAAACAGTGCAAATTTTGTCTTCCAAAAAGTACTTCATAGCTGGTTACACTGCTATGTACACCATACAGGTAACCCTCGTATAGCACGGTTAATTGGAACTGTGCTATAGAGAATCTGCGTTATACGAAACATGCAAGTCACACAAATATGATATTACGTACTTGTGCTGTATGGAATACCATGTTATAGGAAACTCGTGCTATATAGAAACCATGTTAACCAAAACTCAGAGGTCATTTTTATTTGATAATGCGTACCTTGTTATAAGAAACCAAAGGACTGTTGTATGTTTATGGAAACCACAATTTTCATGAAAATATATTAAACCGTGTGGACTTGTATATGTATTGTACACACCTACAGACAGACAGATGAACAGACAGACCATACATACAGAAAAGACAGACCAGACATACAGAAAAGACAGACCAGACATACAGAATAAACAGACCAGAGAGACAAGACAAAAGAGACATAAATGACAGAAACTACATACAAGACAGACGAACAGGCAGACGAATAGACAGACGACCAGACAAGACAGACCAGACCAAACCAGACAAGACAGACCAGACAAGACAGACCATACAGAACAAACAGAACAGATAGACAGACGCTCACTAGGTGGATTTGGCATTAGAAGGGATAAAATGGGTAGTGGGTAGTATGAAATGGGTAGAAAATATTGAATGTATATACAAACAAACGCTCCATTCTTATTTATATAGATTATCATTGTTATTGTAAACCGTGTAATATGGAGAAACTAGGCGTGTTATATGAGGGATGCCTCAATTTATGTACCGTGTTATAGAAGTACCGTGCTATACGAGAGTTACCTTATACTATTGCCTAGTAGTTAATTTTTGTAGTGTGACGAAGTTCGTCATAACCTCTTCGCTACCTTGATCCACATAAGTGAACCTCGACTCCTTCGCCTTAAAAATAATCTTTCTGAAAGAATTGGTAGTTCAGAACTCGGGTACCCGTGCGTGGACGTCTAAGCTTCCGATTGACACCAATAAATAGCTGTATAAATCGGTAGTTCCTGTAGAATGTTTATTATTCAAAAGCGATTTGGAAGAAATGGCGTCAACGTGCTCGTAAAAGTAAGTAAATTTCATTTGTTTTTAAGTCCTTTCGTTAATGTGTTTAAGTTAATAATTTCTTAAAATATGTGATGTGATATAGTTTTTCTGATTTAAGAAATACTTTATTATTTTAAAATTATTATGCTTTCAGAATAATTAAAACCCGAGGTAATGTGTACCTAAAATGTTTAGCCCCCTATGATGTCACCATCGAAAAGAGGAACTTACTTGAGAACTTTGAAGTATCTCATAATATTTAACAGAAAAAAATACTAAATAATTTTTATATGGTTGGTAGTGAAAAGGATAATACCCCCCTTCCAAATGTATTGGTTACAGAATTTGATAGATGCCATCACTAGTTGAGTGATTGCTATTTGCGTGAGACCTTGAGAGCTGCATTAAGATCACGGATGTACTTACGCATAAGTGGTCAAGCAATTTTAATATTGCGATCGTAATTATCCTGAGTTACCCTTAGCAGCCGAGTGTGAGTCGCCTTGGGAAGAGATGGCCGAGCAGCAACCAATAGAGGGAATCCGTGATTAGAAAATGAGCAGTGTTTGCTATCACAGAGCCTCAGATCGTTGTTGAAAGTAATTAGCACCGCATCGACAATTCAGCTACTCATCGTGAACCATCCATCGAAATTTTAAAGTTTGCTTGACAAAATCACGTCCGGTAGTCACCCATTTCGGCAAGTAGGTGTAAGACAGTGTAACTTGGCCTACCAAAAGTACTTCAAAGTTGGGTTACACTGCTATTTTCGCTTATTCAGAATGAATGCAAATCGTCAGAGTGACAGAGCGATGTCCATTTTGATTGATAGTGTGTGTAGTAGTGGCCAAAAACAGAGGGACACTGCACACCTAAATTGGACATGAACATTTATTTACAATACAGTATAAAGTTTCAAATTACACGCCCCACCGTCCGGGGTTAAAACGCGTCTCACTCCTCCGAATTGTAGAACAATTCTGCTTTTATTCCGGGATCAATCTCCTAGGAGAAAAATTCGAGGACAACACCAAGTAATTTTGAACACGGTCAAATGACGAGGCAACACCTGAACTGGCACCCCACTCTCCAAACTTCCACACCCACCCAACGTGAAGACTTTCGGTCACGACAGATTTATGGTGCACCAACCGCCTCTACATCATACGCTTACAAACATCCCATGCACTGACCCGGATTCGAACCAGGAAAAATCCGATCTAGAGGCTAACTCCTCAACCACCAGACCGGTGGGTCGGCTGGAGTAATAGGGCAGTCTTGTCCGATCTTGGAAGATCTCTCGTCGAAACTCTTTGAGGAACATCAATTTCTCAATTATGACAGATGCTGTAAATTCTCAACCATTATTTCTATGGCATTTTGGGATTTTGGGTGTGTAGAGGTACTTTAATTAGCGTAGCATTGGATCAGCACAACCGGCCATTGACAAACTTATGTCTATAAAAAGTTTGTGTAAAAAGGGGTATTGGAATCTAGCCATAGATAAAGAAATCTTCAATTGCTAACTGTTCAGGACTTAGATGATATAAGCGAGCTCTTAACGTGTTGATCAAATACACAACAGTTTTTTAGAGCCTAAAATAATCTGGATTGGTTTTAGGGTACAAGAGTCATGTTTGGACAAGGAGCGCCATAGAAATACAAGCCTGAACCAAACACTGCGTCCATTTACAAGACACATTGTCAAGAAAAGGATGGATATACATGATTTTGTTGACGCAGAAGAGAGAAATGCGGGCATCCTCTAACCTGCACCGTTTACCAATTGCCAGTTGTAAGCGCTGTGGGGAACCGAGCTGGAACGTACCTACAAGTAAACGGAAATTCTATTGAAAAACTACGATGCAATAGAGATGTAATAAAATAAACAGGGTCCGAGATTGGCCAGTTGGAAGATTAGCGTGATTGTTTCGAGGTCTCACCAAGAAACGCCGTTAACGCTGGTACATGTTAATACTGCCTCAAATGTCCTCACGTTGGCGTGGTATAGAAACGTGGAGAGGGGGTGCGCTTAGGTGTTGCCATCGTCATCTAACCGTGGATATCGAATGACGGGGTGTTGTCTTCGAATCTTTCCCTGCGGGATTGATCCCGATTGGTTGGTTATGGGTTTCCTGGTACAAGGGCCATGTTGGGGCAAGCTACGCCAAAGACTGACAGCATCAGTTAATGGGAATACACACACAAGTACACAGAACAGAGTTCAAGTACTTGTGAAAAGAGAGAATGGAGAAGAGAAATATTATATCTCTTGAATATTTTGGGATCGCGATTCCCATGTTTACCAGAGACAGTAAACCCACGGAAAGGAAGAGATCGCTAGGGTACGTTCGTGACGGATTCATCCCGGACCATCGCCTAGAGCCCATTGTATTCTTTCAGTGAGACGTTAATAAACTACCTACCGATAAAATACACAAGAACGTATTCAGTAACACACATCACAGAACTTAAGAAACATCATTTGTGCACTCTACTTTGAACTATATCATTGTTTGCAGATATAGAGTTCAAGAAACCTGCTCGGTAATTACAGAATAAACTAATCTCATGTACACACACCGCACTTACAACACAAAGAGCTTACAATGGATCTTACTCAATGGTTAGAGACGCGTATATTTTCTAATTGTTTTGAGTCGTAGGAAGCAATGAATGCTACGCATAGACTTGATTGCAATTAGTTAAAGAATCGTAATCATTAGTTAGTCAAAATCATCGTACCATTCACTGGATCTTATTGAATGGTTAGTCAGAAGAGTCTGGGGATCTTCCTCAAATAGGTGTGATAGAAGTACACGAGACTGGACAACTTAAATGTCAACTACAGCAATAGTAGAATACCGAATATGTTGGTGAATATACATTAATGAATCCAAACTTGCAGACAGGAGTTAAGATTGTTGTTTCTTCTGTCGAATAAAGATGTATTTATTGTACTATATTCTGTCTTGATTAGAAACATCTGGGTCGCGATAGCCCGGTTAGAAGAGTAACGAATCAGCTACTGGACTGTTGCGAGTTCGAATCCGACTTTCGACCATTGTGTACAAGGGGGCTGGTGCACGTTCAATTTTCAAATCTCCCGAAGTGGTGTGGAAGTTTGGAGAGTGCGGTGCCAGCTCAGGTGTGACCTCGTGATCTAACAGTGGTTCTAAATTGCGGAACGTCGCCACTATCCCGTTGTGTTGCTCAAGTGCAACGTTAATTAAAATACCTACCAGATATGGTAAAAAATAATCCTCTCTGTATGGGTGATTTTTTTATGCTTTTAATACTTTATTAACCTTTTCATTCGTTAATTCAGTGTTTCCTACACTTTTTCTACGACGGAACCCGTCACGAATTCTGAAATTTTAACGGAAGATCTTGGGTATTTTGTGCGATACGCGCAGCTATAAAATAAAAAAATGAAGGAATATATCGAAGCGTTAAAAAAAAGCAAACATTTATTTTTAAATGATAATTATTAAAAACAAAATAGGGCCAACCAGCTAGTAACTGACCAGTAAGTGCTCATTTTTCATGAAAACATTTCCCCAGATCTAATTTGCAAATGCACTTTAAAGAGTTTTTGTATTTCGTATCTTATAAAGATGGTGATTCAATTAGATGTAGTATAAGTTTATTATTTGATGCTTTTTTTTTTAAATTTTTAACTCAATGCTCAGAATAGTGATTGGTCAAGTAATTGACCACTATGCAATAAACCTCCACCCATCAAGCAGTTGGACAGGATTTATTTCTTACGATAAAAATTTAAATTGAAACATTCATGTCAATATTTTATCGATATCACCAGCATATTTGTGTAACATATAGCTAGGAAAAATATTTTTTACACGATAGTTTAAAACTTAATAAAATGACAATAATCGAACATAAAACATGATGATAGTGGTTAGTACTAACATTAAACTATAAACTAGCTAAAAATATGTAACAAACTAATATTGAACAAGTAAATAAATGTTGCAGTAATATTAAGGAATTCTTTGGCCCCTAGTCACTGCAAATGCCATCAGTTTCTCCAAAACACAACACAAACATAATTGCCTTGCTTGTTGTCATCAGAAAAAAGTCACCCGTTCCTAAACAAGGCATGTCCTTTGGGAGTATATTTAATATATGTTTTTCGACAACTGTTACATATACAGCGCTTGCTTTTATACTATATTTGTTTCCAGTCAGATAGCTATCTTCATGTGTTTTTCACAAATTCACCAATTAAGTCTTTTGAAGCATGTTCTCTTTTCCCACTACACTATCAGTATGAAATAGTAGTTACTCTTTTGATTTGATGTAGCCTATCTGGATTCCTTTTTAACTCTTAACCTTATCTCACTTTCATCTTTTAATTGCATCGGCATGGGAATCTGCCATTTCTGTTTTGTGCCTTTTACAAGGGTAGAAATTGGGAGATATAGCACATGATATCTTTCTCTAGAATTAGAATGATAAACTAACATAGGTTTATTGTAAATTGGGGTACTCAATACACACTTTACCATATTAAAAATATCATTACTACTGTGTTCGTCCTCGGAACTTCATCACCTCTACCATGAGCATGTATCCACCGTTGACCACCTGGTCAAAAATTTTGTATAGAGGCTCATTTATTAATACTTAATTTGCTTCAAAAAGTTATTAAACAATTAAACACGAACTATGAAGCTCTCTCTTCAAATTTAAAATAAAAAATTTACTTAAAAATTCAGAAATTAACCAGAATGGTCAATAACTAGAATACTGGACAGTTTAGTACTACCAAAGGGATTGCCCACAATTTTTACGATATAGAATGAATTTAGTTATTAAAAATGTTATGTACATTGAAATTATATATATTTATTTCCCTTTATGTCAAAATTTAGTTCAAAATAAGAAATTTAACTGAGATAAAATTAGTGTTGAGGCGTCACTTCTCCGAACAACTGTAATTTCATAAATTTGACATCTGATCAATGTTTTGCATTTTTATCCAGAAAAAGACAAATTTACAAGTTGCATACTGGTTCATTCGCTATAGGAATATAAATTTAACTTATTGTGGAATAAACTAGTTTACGTGTTTTAATGAGAAGTATGAGGTAATAGTCAAATACCTCATATAGGTGGTAAGAGACTGACTGGTGTACTCTACTTCAAAATAGAACTATGAACTAGCGTATACACATATACTGTAAAATGACGTACTTAATGACTGATAAGTTTACACGTATTCACTATTCTTGGAACACCAGTGTTCCGCGAATAGAGAAGAAGTAGAGAAAAGTTACTTTTATCTCTAGAGTACATTAAAGGAAAGCATTCCTGATTTTCGTTACAAATATGCAGTGGTTTGACCCTCTCTTTCTTCTTTCTCAATAAATCCTGAAGTATCCTACAAGACTCTAGGAACAACGATCTCCAATTATACATTTGTCAATCCAGAATTTCCCGATCTGTTCTACGGCAGAACGCTTCAAAAATACTGCATTTTTAAGGTAACAATTTGGCTATTTTGTAAGGTAGATATGAATAATAAATAAAGTTTAAAAATAAATCGATGCGTTAGGATAAAACTTTTATGTTTCAAATGTTAATTATTGAAAACGAAATGCATATAATAGTACTATCAATAGCGTATAATATAATGTAAAATTACATTCTTAATGACTTAATATCTCACGGAACACCAGTGTTCCGCGGATCGTAGTCTGAGAAATACTGCGACCATTATTGGAGTAAAAAATGGGAAAGCGTTCCGGACTTTCATGGCACAAGTGTGGAGAGCTCTACCTCACTTTCTTCTTCCTCCATAAATTCTGAAGCATCCACGAATATTTATATCTAAGAATCACGACCTTCAATTACACTGCTCAGCAAAAAATTACTTTTTTCTTGAGCACTAACACCATTCCTGCTGGTTCTTATATAAAATGACCTCCTCAATTCAAATATGACCACAGTTTTTCCCCATCACCCACCATTTTCAGGGGACGCACCCCCTCCCTATGTTTATCACTTATGATATAATTTTGTGAACATAAATTTGATTTGGAGTGTGGAAAAGGATTATTTTAACAATTAAATTTCTTCTGAGGGGCTATAGAGGTGAAAAGCTCTTTTTCTGGGTTTTTTTTTTGCAATTTATTCACTTATTTTTTGCATATTCCAGCTTCCAGCCTTCCCTTTTTCTCCCCCAAACACCCCAACTAATAAAAATATCTAGCAACAATTTTGGCTAAAAGCAGGTGAGGGAGGAGAGGTTCCGATTCCATCGCAAGAAAGTTTGGAAGATTCACTGTACGACGGTTAAAGCTATCAACTCGCGCGCTTCGTGGTTTGCGCAGGAATTTTTAAGCTTCGACAATTTTAAACTTGCATTGCTTTTATCACTATAGTTGTGAACGGTGGAAGTCATACCAAAGTAACAATCTGAGATGATAGCGAGGTTCGCGCCAAATCATGGGCACAGCATTGATTTACGGATACCTTTGAGCCATTTGGTCAAGCTACTGTTACAAGTAGTGCAGCAAAACTTTGGAGCCCAACCCTTGTCCTGAACGACAACTTGTCAATTAAAGAAAAATTGATAAGCAGTTATAAGAAGCGGAGGAAGGGACTTTCGGTTGCGCTTTTAAAGTCAATTCACCGAAAACATGGCAGAAACTATCGGGATGATTTTTACTCATAATTAAACATAATTAAACAGTAAATCAATGCTCGGTATGAATCACAACTGACACTCACGTACTGTTATTCCTTTTGAAAAGGCCGGATAAAAAAAATGTGGACCATTTTACACAATCTAAACAAAATGGCAACACCGAATCCCAGCCTAGAATACCGAAAAGTTGACTCTACGATCGCGAAAGCAGTAATGAGGGAAGATAACGATTACAGTTCACAACTATAGTGATAAAAGCAATGCAAGTTTAAACTTGTCAAAGCATGAAATTCCTGCACAAACCACGAAGCGCCCGAGTTATTGAGAGCGTCAACGTCGTACAGTGAATCTTCCAAACTTTATCGCGAGGGATTCGGGACCCTTCCCTCTTCACCCGCTTTCAGCCAAAATTGTTGCTATATATTTTGATTAGTTGGGGAAAAGGAAAGGCTGGAAGCTGTAGAAAATAAATGAAAAAATTGCGCAAACAAACCCAGAAAAAAAAAACGATTATTTGTAATGATTTTTTTTTTACCATTTAAGGGGACAAATCCCCCCTAAATCTCCCTCCTTGCTACAAATGTTCATATTTTAGAGCTTTTCATCTCTCTAACCCCCAAAAGAAATTTAATGGTAAAAATAATCATTTTCCCCACTCCAAATCAAATTTATGTTCACAAAATTGTATCGAAAAGTGTGAAACATAAGGGGGTGGGTGCGTCCCCTGAAAACGGTGGGTGATGGGAGAAAACGGGGGTCATATTCGAATTTAGGAGGTAATTTAAAAAAGAATCAGCAGGAATGGTGTCGGGGCTGATTTTCATGCAGAGCATGTTATTCATTCGTTAATCCAGCTTTTCCCAAACTGTTCAAACGGGCAGAACGCTTTAAAACTCCTGTATTTTTAAGGAAACGCCTTGGCAATTTTGTAAGGCAGATATAAGTAATAAGTAAAGTAAAATAATAAATAGAAGCGTCCAAAAAAACATTAATTATTGAAAACAAAATGCATCCAATAGTACTATTAATAGCGTATTATGTACTGTAAAATAACGTTACGTTTGGTATTGAAAACAAAATGCATCCAATAGTACTCTAAATAGCGTATTGTGTAGTGTAAAATTACGTTCTTAATGACTGTTAATATCACCCGTAGCACCAGTGTTCCGCGGATCGTGGTCTGAGAAGCACTGCGACCATCAGTGGAGTATATGAAGGGGAAGCGGACTTTCATGACACAAGTGTGCAGGGCTCTACCTCACCTTCTTCCATAAATCCTGAAGCATCCTCCAAGATCCATCTCCGAGGGCCCCGATCTCCAATTAAGTACCCAACAGAAACTCTCCGCCGCCGACACTTCACACTTTCCCGCGAGGGAGAGGGCGAGAGAGGAGGGCGTCCGGAGAGGGAGCTGTGCGCGGCAGGCAGAGAAGGACGGGCGCCGGTGAAACACGGACGGTCGCATGCGGACGCTCCCTCAGCCTGCACCCATGTGTCTGCTGGTCCTGGCCGCCGCAGCGTCATGCCTCCTCGGACACGGTAACTCTCCCCTTTTTCGCTGCTCTTTCTCTCTCACATAGCAAACCACCTGTTTGCGATTCGGGTGGTGTCGCGCCGCGAGCAACAATTGTTTCCGCCGACTAAAAGTTTGCTTCCCGGAGAGCAAGCGGGTGTTTCCGCATCGAGAACTTATACACCGAACTTGTGAGAATTGAAAAAAAATAATTAGAGTTCATTTTGTTTTAAATTTAAGGAAACTTAATTTTCACGCGACTTGTAAGCATCTTAGCTATTAAGTTTAACGCCGACTCTTGAACGAAATGAATAATTTTAAAGCTTTACTTATAAGACAATTAAGAAGCTATGCGCACTTGGGAGAAATGGAACAATCGAAGTAATTTTGTCTTTAAATTAATTATAATTACATTAAGTTTTAAATTAAATGATGCTTAAATTTTACACAACTTTATAAGTATTTAGTTTTTAAGTTTAACGCCGACTCTTGAAAGAAATTAATAATTCTAAAGCTTTGCCCATAAGATAATTAAGAAGCTATGCGCACTTGGGAGAAATGGAAGAATCAAAGTATTAGATATACTAAAATTAATCATAATTCATTAAGTTTTAAATTGAAGGAAACCTAATATTTACGGAACTTTCATAAGTATCTCAGCCATTAAGTTTACCGTTAACTCTTGAAAGAAATAAAAAATTTAAAGCTTTGCTGATAAGATAATTAAGAAGCTATGCGCACTTGAAAGAAATAGAAGAATCAAAGAATTTTGATATTAAAATTAATTATAATTATATTAAGTTATTAAATGTAAAATAACCTAATTTTTTGCGCAGTTCCATAACTGTACTTTAAGTATTAAGTTTAATGTCAACTTCCTAGAAAGAAATAAAAACTTTTAAAGCTTTGCTTATAAGATAATTAAGAAAGTATGCGCACTTGGAAGAAAAATGGAAAGTGTAATTTATATTAAAATTAATTATAACTAATGAAGTTATGGAATGTAAGCGAACTTACTGTTTGCGTAACTGGTAACTGTATCTTAACTATTAAGTTTAACGTGAACTCTTCAATGAAATAAAAATTTTAAAGCTATGCCCATAAAATAATTAAAAAGCTATGCGCACTTGGAAGAATCAAAGTATTATTTATACTAAAATCAATTATATAGTTAATAAAGTTATTATAAGTAAGAAATCTTAATTTTTTCACAACGGAGTACTGTACCTGAACTATTTTAAGAGTTTGACGTCAACTCTTACTTGAACGAAAAAAGAAATATTTAAAACTATGCATATACCAGACTTAGTTAAGATTCCAAAGAAACGAGTCTTAAATGTGTTGAAAATCTTATCTGATATAAGAGAACAGAACAAACTTCCTCAATGTTTTTTAACAGCTAGCTAGACAGTCTACGATTCGGTGATGAAATATGTTGCTATTTTAACGCATCAAAGAAATTTTTGATTAATACATTCGAATTTTTTATGCATAATAGTTCAAAGCTGGTCAGAAATCTGCTGGAAAAACTTTTACTTAAGACAGGAGGAACGAACAAACATAATTAATTTTTCCTATTTCTAGCTTTAATTCTAAAATTCGGTGATGAAATACTGTTACTATTATATACCATTGTGTTTTTATACCTCATTTATTTGGTTAAAAATTCAATAAAAAACCCTTTCTCTGACAAGATAAGGAAGTTTACGTCTTCAAGAATAGAAGTAGATGTTTATCATGGTAATTATAGTTAATATTTCCGAAACTTTTGCTAACAAATCAGTACAGCTTAAAGTTTCTTTGAGAGGCTGAACACATTTTAATCAAATAATGATGGACAAATTTTTATCCATTTTGTTTTTGCATTAAATTTTCAAAAAAATAAACACGTCAAAAATACTTGCATCACATCGTAGTAGACGTTTATTATAGTTTATCTGAAATTTAACTTATCCTGAATATATAAAATCGTAGAGATAGCTTCGTCATAGGGCTTATTGCTGAAGATCGAGTTCTAATATATTGTGTCATCACTCAACAAAGATAAATACTTACGTTTCGCTTTATGAAAAGAACTGATTATTTATTTTTCTCAGCTCATTTCCGTCTTGTAGGCATTTAAAGGATTTCATTTCACTTGAACTTACTTGATTCACGATAGTATTTTTTTCAAATTAATATGAAGCACTAGCGTTTTATTATGAATAGAAGGTGCTTCATCTCCACACTGGAGAACTAATTTAATTAATATTTCTAATTATTTATCGGCGTATAATAAACATAAAGGATTCTTTTCTGCGTCATACCTTAATTGATCCCCTAAAGAGATCGTTTTTAATTTAGAATATCAGCGGTAATTATCGCCTTTCAAGAAAATACGTTTTCTTCACTTCCCCTTACTGTTTGTGAGGGGATTTATTTCCTGTTATGAACTAATTTTTATCGGCTGTAACTTCAATTATTTATATTGTTTCACGTATTTTTGTTATTCGAAACATGATAAAACTTCGAATGTTCTAGATAAAAACAATAGTAAGGGGATTTACACTGTTTTGCATGTATTTACTGAATCACAGATATTAGTCATGAAAATAACTATAGCTTTTATTATTATTTTCTCATTAATCAGAAATTTTTGGAGCGTAAGCTGTATCTATTGAACTAACGTATCTCAAATTTGTGGATACAGCTGTCATTTTTTCTATTCAAAAGAGCCCAGGTGCAGAATTATATTCAGTGTTCTGCAACACAACTCCGAGCAATTGTAATTGTTCTTTAAGCATTTTATCTGAATTTTGAAAACTGCAGTAAAATCAAAAACAGACGTAAAACACAATTATCGGCATTGCATATTTGTAATAAAATATCAATATTAATTCATTTACTTTATTTAAAACCAAGGGATACTTTCAGAATTTGCAATTCTGTCGATCACTTTTGAAGTTAAATAATGTGTCATTGGCATAGAAGATGTGTTATTTATAAAGTGTTTGTGGTATTTTGGGCGTTGTAGGGAGGTCGTTCCGTAGCTAGAGAACAAAAAAAGGTGTGGCAAGGAGCGCGTTTTGCACTGCATAACATCGTAATTTATGATTGAAAAAACAATCGGCTAAAATTTTGATAAAATTAAAGAAACATTGTTCTGCAAAGACTTTGTTCGCAGTTTTAAGCACTTTCTGCTCCCGGGTTTTAAGCATCTCAAGGTGACCAGAAATGTCCCATTTTTGACAGTTTGGTAGTAACTCTCTTTGTAAAGACAAAAAATGACAGATGTATCCAACCATTTGGGATACGCTCACATGAATGGATGAAAGTTCAAGTCCTAAAAATGTTTTTTATGCATGAAGAATTATAACAGATGGAGACATTTTCTTGAGTAAAATTTGTGCGACTGTCCCATATTTAACAGTGGAATGATCTCAGTAGTAGATGCACGAGTTGTCAATTCCTTTAGATTTCTTATCTCGTTTAGTTTAAACGAATTTGTTATTTATACTTACCAAATTTTCATAATGCTTAAGTGTTTGTTGAACTTTCATCGAAGTCATTCTTAACTGATTAAAAGTATTTTGTTGACTTTAGCAGTTTCAACATTTGTTTTGGCGTTCTTTAAGATTTTTTTTTTTGACGGTATGGGAAATTTTAACTCTTCGTTTAGTGCGGAATGTGTTGAGGAAGTATTTATTTTAACACGTCTCTCTCCTTATGTTTAGGACATTTTCGCTTTTTCTACGGTTTTAAAGAAATTAGTCAATTATCCATTACAATTTATAATTTTCAAAACTAAGTGGTAATTTATATCAAAACAGAAATGATGGGTTTCTTTTTATTAACAGGCTCTTTCCTCATTAATCAAAAACCTTCGGAGAATAAAACAATATCTATTCAACTAGCTTATTTCACATTTATGGATACAGCTGTCATTTTTTCAAAACATAACAGCTGATATTAAGTGGTAATAATATCAAAACAAGAATGATGGGTTTCTTTAACAGGCCAAAATAAAACTCCTAATGCAGGACTGGCTCCTCATAATTTATTTCGTGATTTTAAAAAATGGCGAAATCTAACAAGCATTAACCTGTTGGTACTTTAATATCAATTATGTGGGGGAATACTTAGCATAAATTAAATTAAATAAGATTTTTAAATTTTTATTACGAACGCAGACTTACTAGTTTCAAAAGCTATCCAACAAAGATCGAAATGCTTCAGACAGAGTATTCCTAGGATTTCGTATAAAGCAAGAATATTTCAGTTAAGAATAGAATACTAAATTTTCCTGTGAATAGATTTTACGTTGATCATGGTATATGACAGGTTTTTGGTATATGGTATATAAAATATACCATACCATACCATATACCATACCATACCGTAACATAACATATACCATAACCATATAAAACATGGCATATACCATAGTATATGGTAAATGCCAGGTTTTTGTGGTGGTACAAGGTGGTGGGGTGTTCAGGCTCCAAGTGGTTTCGACGATATATCTCATCCTACAAGGTCTGGTCAATGTTAGTTATGACGCGATATGTCATCATCAGGTAGGTATTTAATTAACGTCGGCACTGGAGCAACGCAACGGGCTATTGGCAACAGTCCGGGATAAACCCGAAGATAACACCACTTAATTTTGCACAATGGACAGATGACGAGGTCTCACCTAAGGTGGCACCTCTCTCTTCAAACCCACGCAAGCGTGAAAACAGTTGAGGCCACGATGAATTTAACGTGCACCATTCCCCTTTGTACACGACAGTATTCTGTTGGATTCGAACTCGCAACCCTTCGGTTGCTAATTCGTTACTCTTTCAACATCTCATGGTAGTCCGGTTGGAAGAGCATCTGATTAGTAACCAGAGGGTTGCGAGTTCAAATCCAACCTAAGACCATAGTGTACAAAGGGGTATGGTGCACGTTAAACCCATCGTGGCCTCAAATGTTCTCACGTTAACGTGGTGTGGAAGTTTGGAGAGTGAGTTGCCTTCTCAGGTGTTGCCTCGTCATCTGACTGGTTCAAAATTACGTAGTGTTATCCTCCAATCTTTCCCGTCGGGATTTACCCCGGACAGTCTTCAAAAGCCCATTGTGTTGATCCAGTACGACGTTAATTAAAAATACCAAATACCAACATCTCATAAACAGGATATTGGCAATTTTTTTCTTAATCACTTGAAACCTCGTACAAGAAGATATAATCCGTTTGCCTAATGAGATACATGGATGGTTAAATGACTAATAAACACCAGATACTAGTGTAACACCAAGGTACACTTGTGGAAGAAATTCGTAAATTTCGTTATAGTTGAGTTCAAGTGTGCGGGATAGGGAAAAACACTCTCACCTAGATACTGCCGACTTTTTGACCATGACCAAGTCAAGATCTAGGTCATTTTCTTTTAATGATGATGTATCTCTTCTATCAAGATCTGGTCAGTTTTGCTAATGACGAGACATCTCTTCGAGATAACCACCTGTAGAATTAACCCTCCAAGTGGTTTTGACGAAATAGTCATTAGGATCTGATCAATTCTGTTATGACCTGATTAAGTTCTGGTCAATTTTCTACCAACAACCATATACATCGTCCATCAAGATCCTTTAAGTTTTTTAATGATGATACAGCGTCGATACAACCACCAGGAGAGGAATACATCTCTCGCGTTCCAGTTTCGTGCTCTCAGTGTTGGGATTGAAGGCAGAAATCATTCGACATTTTGCTACGGAACTTGGTTTGCGCTGGAATAAAGAAATAAAAATGGAACTCAACCCTCATGGTGGTTATCTCGATGAGGCATCTCGTGTCATCAACAAAACTCACCATATCCTGATCGACGACATACTTCGTCACTAGAAAAATGACCAGACCCTGAGAACCATCAAAATGTCAGCAATATCTTGATAAATTTGTTGAACTCATCAAATCTTGTAATTTTACTTCAATTTTCCCACTGTTTCTTCTTTTATACACTCACATCTGTAAGCTCGGTGTTGTACAGTGGTGCAGGGGGAGTGGTTTTTTGAAACCCATCCCCTCCCAGCTCACTAAAAATGACACTGGGAGTTGCCCTGTTCCAAACTCACGCCTCCTTAACCCACCATAAGGTTTAGGACTTGAACAACGGAGGTAGGGATGACTTCTTCCAGCTCTAGGTGAGCCAGCAGGGAAACGTCCGGGTGGGCACGGTGAGTTTGCTTTTGTTCAATAAAAAACATATCTTGATGCAGAGATACTTAGCCATCAGCAAAATTGGTCTGATCTCGATTACGAGATAACTCGCCATCAGCAAATTGGAATGATCTTAATGAACGAGATATCTCGTCATTAGCAACTTGGTCTGATTTTGTTGACGAGATATCTCGTTGTGACCATTTGGAGGGTAGTTTCGCAGTTGAATAAATCATAGCAGTTGATTCTTATCCTCAATAATCGGAAAATCCAAAATTGAAAACCCTGTTTTATGTTTGGTGCAACCATAAATAACTTTTCCGTTTTAAAGCAGACAACTGGTCATAAATTAGGACGGATCGTGGTTTTATAGCCGAAAAACAAAATGGTGAATCTTTTCATAAACCATGTTTTGAACCAAAAAGCATGTATACATTGTATACTCTCTCTCTCTCTCTCTCTCTGCTTGGACAATGCTAAAAACCTTTACATAGTAACACAATATGTTGAAATCTGGTTTACTCTTAGAATGAAAGATTAAGTGTACAGAAACACGTTGTTTGTCGTCTTTTAATTTATAATTAGTATATATAATTTAAAATCGCAAATTCGTCAACAAGTTAGAAGTACAAGCGTTGTTTGAACGGTGGAAATACCTACCAGCTTTGAGGTGGATAATTTCGTGGTATTTTAATATCCTTTGCATATTATTAATTTTAGATTTGGTTTAAAGACTGACTTCCAATTAAATTGTTTTTGATTATTTTCTTTACTAAAAAAAACCAAAGTCTAATACCATTAAAATATTTTCTTAGTAAATATGGACATCACGCAGTGATATCAATCAAGACTCATTATGAATTCATTTAGATATAATTCTGTACTAAAATACTACATGTCCTTCATGAAGACGAGGTGATCTCAGTTGAAATTAATGAAATGTTTTGCACTTTTAGTGATTAGAATAATTCAACTGTATAGCTTTTTCGGATAGTGGTGATAAATTTCGTGAAATGATAGTTAATAAAGGAAATGAGCAAAGAAACAACCAAAAAAGTTGGATTTAAGAAGTCAAAGCTCTGAAATTCGCAATGCACTATTTTTAAGATTAAAAAAAAAAAATCAATAGATATCAGAAATAATGTCTGCTTCTTTACCAGAGGGATGCAAATTCGAATCTCGACCCCACCAAAGACCGTCATGTAGTGGGGCTGGTGCACGTTTCAACGCGCGTATGGCGAGGCTAGCAGGGTCCCGCCGTTAAATTAGGTTTATTAATTAAACTAATTCAAGTATCTATCTTTGCGACCTTGAAGACCGGGACCCTGATAGCCTCGCCAACGCGCGTTTTACGCGCCTCATGTGAACGGTGCCCAATATATCCTCACGTTGGCGTAGTGTGGAAGTTCGGAGAGTGGGTCATTAGCTCATGCATTGACCTTGTTATCTGACCATGTTTAAATATGACTGGTGTTCTAATCGGTTCTTAACCTTCGTTATGGATACAAAACAGTCGAAAATAGCCCGTTGTGTTGTTCTTGTGTGACGTTAGTTCATCTGCCAACCTACCTCTATTTCAACAAACATAAATACAAGCTGTCTTTAAGAGAGAAAGCAAACCATATTACAAGAAATTGTAAATCCAAATATACCAGAAATCATTTTAAGAACGTTTCCCATATAAATTCAACCCCTGTTGGCTGTAAAATCTTATATTTGTCTACATAAATTAGGTACTATGTGCTGTCGCATAGAAAAGGATTTTATTGACTAAAATTGCTATTTGACATAATGCAAGTTGTAGGACAAAGGAAAACACGAGTACGCTTTATCTTTATAGCATGTAAATAGCATCATTAGTTTAAGTGATTCTCTTCTTTTAACAGTTTTTTATGTGTTTTTCTTTTGTTTGAGTGATATATGGACCTAGATCGTAACTTTTTCCAATACTCATGAAGTTTTACCAGCCGTTAATAAAATCATCAATCAAATTAATTGAATCGATTTCAACTTCGTCGTGCATATATTATTTCAAGATGCTAGATCAAATTCTTGCAAATAATTTCAAAAAGCCTATATATCTTAATAAATAAAAAAAACAGTGAATTATCTCATACGATTCTCTTTTCTGTGATGTTTCAAGTCTAACTTTTTATTTCGTATTTTTCTAATATTTGGCTTCATGTGTACTAATTTTTCTAAATGCAGTTCTGGTTAAAGTAAGTAGATATTTGAATTAACGTCACACCGGAACAACACAACTGGTTATTGTCAACAGTATAGGTCAATCCGGAAGAGAAAGATCTGATGAAAACACCTCGCCAATTTGAACTATGATCAGATGACGAGCTGTTACCCTACTCCACATCATGCCAACGTCAGGACATTTGAGGCCATGACAGATTTTATGTGCCCCCGCGTACACGACGGTCTTTGGTTGGATTGAGTTTCGTACCCTCACCTCTTCCTCCTCATTTGCTAATCCGTGACTACGGTAACTGGAATACCTCGGTCCTTTTGGTTGGTTGGATTTTATGGTAAGAGTCAGAATTGACCAAGCATCCTACGCCAAACAACATCAAGTAATTGTTAAGATCTGGTTATGATAATATATTATAGCATTTTTATAAGAGAATGAAAGAGTTCACTGTTTAACTATATTGTTCTTAATTTTACAAACTGATTTTTAATTGCATTTACGATTCGCGTTCGATAAGATAAAGCAATGGTTCAGTTTGATGATGAATCAATAGTTCGATCAGATGATAAATAATTGGTTCAATCAGATGATGAATCATTGGTTCAGATGATGAATCAATGGAGGGTCAAATTATCCCGACCCGTGGAAAAATTGTAGGATAAATGTTTGGCTCCACCCAGCAGATGAAATAGTCTAAGGGTCACGTTACTACTAAATTTGGTCACATGGTCTTGGTCATATGATAAAGTCCCCATTGCTCATGTGACTTTTATACTTCTTCTATATTCTACATTCGGTTTAATAAGTTGTGGGTTTGAGTATCCTAGTCTAGTTAGTGTATCCAGATCTTAGCATATTTGTTTATTGTGATTTGGTGTTGCTTTTTAATACACTATAAACCGTAGGGTTCCTGTTGACTATAAATCGTAGGGTTCCTGTTGACTATAGACAGTAGGGTTCCTGCTGACTTTAAACCGCAGGGTTCCTGTTCACTGTAGACCGTAGGGTTCCTGTTGACTATAGACTGTAGGGTTCCTGTTGAATATAAATATTGTTGAATGAGTTCTCGTGTAGCAAAAAATGACGGCAATGATAAATCTACTTTATGCAATTGAGTTTATACTAATGTCAAATTACTACATGAGTATATTTTATCTTAATATCTCTCATTTTAAACCATTGATATCAATCGATGCAAATTATTATCCCCCATTTTGATAGTAAAGAAATAAATTCCCAAAAGTCTGTTAAAGCATTAAAGAATCGAAATGCTCGGTTGTTCCACCTCAAAATTTTCTTTAAACATATTACGACAACGAGTTCAGAACAAATTTATTAAATTTACATAATATACTACTAGCGCAGCTTTAAAAACTCCGCAATACAGCATTTTAAAATCGATTTTTTTGAAAATATAAAGATGATAAAAATATTAGGCATAAGTGAATAGGGAAACAAAAGCCAACGGAAAGCGATTCACTGCCAAAAAGTTTAAAATGTTTTGCGTTAAACGCCTTTCTAGACTAGTAGAGACGATTACGTAGAGGTAAAAAATCTTTTGTTCAGTGGGAATTTTTCAAAGATGCAAGTCGGAAGGAAGGATCAAGTGAAGAAAATAATATATTTTGTGTTATATAAGGTCATTTGAAGGTGATCTGCAAAAAATTCCTGTACTTCATTTATTGCAAAACAACTTTTAAGACAAAGTATATTTATTACTTTAAAATATTATCTATGCAGAAAGTGCAGAAAAATATTAAATATACATACAAATCTGTTGAATATATATCACGTATCTAATACAAAAGAAAAAAAATTAAACATAAGTGCTTAATAATATTGTTTATATATTTGTAAGCAATATTATTTAGCAATTTTTACTGCTGTTAAATGCATTTTTATATGTTCATAACTTTAAAAAGTTTCTGTAAACTTTATTAATTAAATGAGTATAATACTATATAGAAATAGTATGGAAATAATTTTTACAAATATGTTTCATTAAGGATTATAATATTTTAGATAGAAGATACAATATATTGTTGAACTTGTTTTGAAATATTTAGTTTTTCGAATAGAAATCCCGTAATTTAAAATTATCTCTCCCTGTGTGTTTGTATATGTACAGGATGTTTCGAAACTTGTAGGCAAAAATTTAAGGGGTGATAGAAAACATCTAAACAAGCAATTTTCACTACACAATACATGGGCGGAAGCGGTGAACCGCTAGACGGCGCTGTAATGGAAAGCATAAAGCGCTCTCATTTCTACTGTGGATTTCAGAAGGCATGGCGACGTACGCCACGAGTCGAGTTTGCAAATTAATTTTTGCAGCAGCGCAGCCTGATTTTAGTACACATGTTTTTCACGAATGAATGCGCCTTTACTGGGTGAAGGCATTTCTAAAACGTACAACCATCATGTGTGAGCATCTAACAATCCGTACGATCCCTCATGCGTATCAGTAGCGTTTTAGCTTAAATGTTTGGGCTGGAATTGTAGGTGACCATTTGATCGATCCATTCCGACTGGACGGCAGAACATACCTCACATTTTTACAACAGGTATTGCCAGACTTACTTCAACCTGTTACAGCCAACATACAAGCACGTATGTGGTTCCAGCATGACGGAGCACCATCCCATTTCAGGTTGGATGTGCGGAGCGCCTTAGACGCTAAATTCCCAGGGCAATGGCTTGGTCGGGGTGGGACACACACATTGGTTGGCACGCTCACCCAATCTCTTCTGTCTGGACTTTTTCCTGTGGGGCCACATGAAAAGTCTCGTCTACGAAAGCCCCATCGACGAGGACATAGTTGCCAGGATTTCTGCTGCTGCCGGTGCCGTCCGAGACATGCCGGGTATGTTTGAAAAAGTACGCTACCTCGCAGGTGCAACGCCTAGATTCCCGCAGGTGGTTGCTCTTTTGAGCAGTTTCTGTAATTTTGCCACACATGCTGTCAATAAAATTATTTAATACCTCCTCTATCCGTTTGGTGTTTCGTTCTTTCATGTGGCATTAACGGCAGATACCTCCTAGCGGTTCACCACTTACTCTCCGCTCATGCACTGTATGGTGAAAATTGCTTGTTTAGATGTTTTCTATCACCCCTTACCATTTTTCCCATGAGTTTCGAAACACCCTGTATATATATTTCAATTCTTGATAGGAAATGAAGATGAAGCGAGTTTTTCAGAACATTTGAGTATCTGAATTTCGGATAGCGTGAACAGTCCATATTGTTTGATAAGTGTTTTTAAAATAATTGTGAAGTTATAAGTATTAAAACTTCTAATAAGTATGCCACTAACAAAACATTCAATCTCATCCGAGCTGATTTTAAATGTCGCTCATCGAACATCTTAATAATATGTTTGCCTTCTGAGTGTCGCGTGATTTTCTAGCAGTGAAGTATGCTTTTTGCCTTATAACACCCACCCAATGAATAAATAACATCATAGATTTATTAAAAGAATCCTAGGTAAGATTCTATTCATCAAGGTCACAACTGTTTTTAAATTCTTCAAGGTTTGAAGACTGCAGGTTTTAGAACAGATATATACTCGTGAACTCTTCAGAAGGTTTGTACTGTCTACAACGGGTATTAAACGACGTCGGGTATTTATGACACTTTAAATTGATGACTCTAAAAATTGGAGAAATGTGACTGCTCATCAGTATAAGCAATAAACGCAACATAAAATAATTCAGTTTTCAATGTAAAACACATATTTCATTGGACCAAATTTGTTTTCTACGGAACATACGTTCGGTAAACATTTGTTATAACGTTTTCTTGTTATGTTTGTTTAAAAGTTAATAAAAGTTACGTTTTTAATGTTATGTTTATTTTAACGTAGTTTTCTCAGTTAATTCTACAGATCCTTTCCGTTGGTATTAGGGATGCACATCGATGTCGATGTTTCAAAACATCGATGTATTTACCATCGATTTATTGGAACCGATGTTTTAACATTTTCGATGTTTTATTTTTGAATGGAAAAAGCCCCATAGTAAAAATTAAGAAAATAACTGTGCAACTAAGCATTTGTCAGTGATGGCGACATCCGTCCCATCAGAAAGACTTTTTTCCCTAACTGGTGAAAGAAGAAGTCGGCTTAAGGTGGAGAAAGTTAACAAACTTTTTTTTTTTTACAAACAGTAAATAACAATTATTGGAGCATATATAATAATTATAGGCCTCAGTATTTTTTATTTACAGTAATTAAAAAACAAGTTTGTTATGTTTCCCCCCATAAGTTCATAAATAATTTATAATAACTAACAATAATTATTACTATGTACCTACCTAATTATACTTATAGTTATTAGTACCTATGTCAAATTGTTGTAAATATTAGTTTTTTTTAATAATAATCAATTTGAAATTAAAGATTTGTTAATTAAATTTTTTGACTTTGTTTAGACTGTTAGAAAAATCGTAGTTATAAATTAATAAACGCACATTCTCTCCAACATTAGTAACAAAGTCATCAGTAGCATTTCTTACTGACATATTACATACGCATCAATAAATTATTAAAACTAATAAAAAGTTACTAAATAATAAAATAATTAATTAATAAATAATTAAAAGAAAAATTATTGAATACTTAATTGAAAGAAATTTTTTAGAACAATATTCTAAATTATTTAAGAAAATTATTGACTAAATATATAAGTGAATGAATCTATTTTAAAAGTCACGCAACACAATTTTATTGATCAAACTTTACCTATTTACATCTCAACTACAATTTTTTTTTGCATTGAATAACAAGCACTTTTTGCTTTTTTTAAGTATTCATTGCTTAGTTTGACATCATAACAAACTTCCATATTCATTTTTATATTATTTCAGAGTATTTGTGAGGTTTTTTTGTACGAGATCCGTAGTTTTTCACTATACATCCGTAGCTCCGTAGTTTTCATCTAATTTATTTCCGTAGCAAATACGGAGTAGCTGTACCTACAGTTGGAGAGTCTGAACACAGCAACTGACAAATTAAATCTCCGCCCGGGCGAGCATTAATGTCGGAGGTTACTAAACCAGTTTTAAGAAATAGGGGGGAAATGTTCTACTACACTTAAAAACATCGATGGTTTTAGGGCGATATATTATGAACATCGATGTTTTGTTATCGACGTCGCATTCCTAGTTGGTATTGATCCCGGACCGTCGTGAATAGACCGCTGTGTTGCTCTAGTACGACGGTAATTAAAATTCCTACCTACCAACTTCAGTTAAATCCAAAGGCCACGACTTAATCGTTATTCTAACACTTGCAGTTCCTACGTTTTTCTTGCCAGTTATTGGCCATGCAGATTTGATCCCTGTAACTTACATTCGATGTATTTCTCTCTTCTGTGTTACTCAACGTTCTCAGTTCTGTGTTTGGTACAGCTTGGACAAATAAGCTCCATTGAACGCAGCCTATCCAATGATCCAGTGTTTTTCTCCTTACGTGTGTTTAACCCCCTTGGTCATTAGACCAAAGAGGTTAAACACACGCAATCTCGACAAGATATCTCGTCATTAACAAAACCATTTGTAGTAGTTTTAGATAGTTTTGGACAAACAATCTAGTCACCAACAGAAAACTGATCAATGTTTGTCATCATCAAAAAATCGACATTTTGATGACGTTAAGAACATCTCGTCATTTGCATCATCAAAATATCGACACTTTGATTACGTCAAGAACATCTCGTCATTTGCATCATCAAAATATCGACACTTTGATGACGTCAAGGACATCTCATCATTAGCATCAACAGAAAAATGACATTTTGATGACGTTAACGACATCTCGTCATTAGCATCATCAGAAAATTGACATTTTGATGACATTAATGATATCTCGTCATTAGCAATATTGGTCAGATCTTGATAAACGTGATACCTCATCCAAAACACTCGAAGAGTTAAAAAAAATGATAATATTTGTGTTTGCCTTAAAGCTTTTTCTCTATTAAATCAACTCGCCACGACTGAATCTCATTCCACTACGTTACAGTTTCAACCTTTCCTTTATCTTCATACTTTCAACTTTCCCCTTCCCTGTGGGAATGAATCTTTGTTGCAAACTTCTTTCGCAAGGTGCACGATCCTCCGTTGAATGGCTTAGCGCTAATCCGAGCACGCAATTGAATAAAAGAAAGCATAGGAAGTGTCGTGGCTTTCAGGAACAACCACCTGCGAGCGCGAATCCCTAATTAAGGTCGAAGGAGGGTGAGTGTCGAGTCATTGAGTGGCATCGACTGAAAGCCTCCCTCCGAGCTCGATTCTCTTTCGAAGCCGAAATTAATTCAAAGTGAAATGGAGTCGAATGAGACACAATTTACCCTCGCATCGGAATCGGGACCCAAACAAACCATTCCCGACAAAAGCGCATGTCTAGGATATATCACGTGTTCGTAAGTTATTCGAAACCAAACCGGTGTTCGTTAGAGTGGATTAGTCCACATCACCAAGTCTATTTTTACTCCCGGAGATAATCTATCTAGTAAACATATAATTAGACGACTTTAATTTTGTAAATTCGGATTCATATCTGCTTTCAATTCTCTCTCCATGACCGCATACATCGATTGAAAGATTCCCAGGAAAGATTATATTGGTCATGAAAGTTAAAGCTGTTTAATACGTTATGCAGAGAAGGACTGCATAGTATAGAAAGGATATATACGAGTAATCCTGTCAGAGGGTTCAACATGAAAGCTTTTGAATGTTTCGTATATTTCACATAAACAACTTCCAAATATAATTAATATGCCCAGTAGTTATAGTCACAGATTAGAAATCGTAGAGGTACAAGATAATAGTATTTTTCGCAACAAATGACACAGTTTAAAGCTAGAGGCCAATAAGTGTGTAGAGTTGAAGAACATTTTCACGACAAAAAAAAATGAAAAGGAAATGTGAATAGAAATCTAAGAAAATGATATCATTGCAAAAATTCAAATGGAATTAGGAATTCCCTAAAATTCCAAACGGTGCTTATTGTGTATATATATATATAAAAGAATGTGTGTGCATGTACGTATATTTTCTATACAAATCTACACCATTTGCCCAATCCATATCAAATTTAGTGTACACTTATTCGTTAGAACACTGTGGAAAACATAGTCTATTACTTTTCTGTCTTCAGATCAATCTGTAGCACTTACAACCATGAAAATTGGCACACATGTAGCCCTAAAAGTGCTCTTCGAAGTCCCAATTTTAAAATATGAAGTTTGTTTTCCTTTAATAATTGATTATTGATAAGGAAACACGTTATACAGGAAACTCTACAGTTTGTTTTCTTGCAATAATTGGAAAGAGGCAAGGAAACACGGTCTACGGGAAACTGAAAGGTTAGAATGATTATTTTGGACGCCCGTTTTTCTTTATGAGAGCATAACTTTGTCACAAGGAACGCCATGTGAGTAATAATTAAAATATTCAAGTTTTCATAACTCTCATTTTGTAGTGAA
This sequence comes from Metellina segmentata, assembly GCA_947359465.1. Lineage (NCBI taxonomy): Eukaryota > Metazoa > Arthropoda > Arachnida > Araneae > Tetragnathidae > Metellina > Metellina segmentata. The sequence continues at coordinate 2,387,975 of OX375881.1, read as the reverse complement.
ACACGAAAAGCCCAGACGAAAAACTCACTGATCATAAAAGCCTAGTTTTGCTATTTGAGATCTGGCCAACCAGAATCAATGTTTTGTTTTATAAATTTGATGGAGAATACCGGGTTTGTGTATTTAAGTTAAGACAGGGAAATGTCGCGGACCTATTTTAGAATTACTTTATTTCATAAATCCTTATTGCCTTTATCAATATTTTTCAAATGTTTTTATTCGAATTGTTGTATTTCAGCTCAGGAAGTAGGAATTCGACACTTTTCATATTACCATACATTATTCAGTAATTAAATGTATACATTTGCATCCGAAGTAGATTGTAGAAGCTATGAAGAATTTGAAACGAAGTTAAAAAGTATTTTCCGTACAACTTAAAGGATTGCATTTTTCTATGTAAAAAAAGTGATTATTCTAAATCCCTTTTCAATTAACATTTAACCATTTCAACGCTAGTAACGCCGTGTTATCAGATAGTTAAGAATGTCAGAAAGCCGAGCGCGTCAACGTCTACACATACACTTCTATTGACTTCTCTCACGTATGTGATAACTTCGTAAGATTCTATCTAGACAATTGTATACAATATTATTCAGGTACCATTATGCTTACCGGTGCTTTCGATGTTACTCAAAACAAATCGCTTATAGATAATACGCAACGTGCGTTGAACTAGAAAATAATATTTATCTCTCTCTTCATACTGTGGGCAACACTTGTGTAAATTTAACCTTTATAAGAAACGCCGATTTAAATATTATGTCATACGTACCTTCGATCTCATGGATCTTTAATAAACAAAATTCTACTTCACTTGTATAACCTTGAAGACTTTATTCATACACATCTTACACTTCATGCCTTAAGCTATAGCGGTTTGAAAAAGACGTATCTTTGGGTTTTTAAACACTTAATAAATTATTGATATTTAAAAGCATTTTCTGTGTATACAAATAGGTTGGAATTTCGCATTCCTTTCCCATAATTAAAACTTTGTCTGATGCCAGCTTTCCTTTTTTATTAAACACAATTTTCTTGGTGCCTTTGTATGCATAGTTACACCACTTTTAAATTAAAAAATTTCTTTCAGGCCTTTGGTTTCTTGACACGAAATTTATCACTAAAGCACAAACAGGAAAGAGTTGGTGGGTTATAATAAAGCACTTAAAATGAGGATACTTAACACTACAAGAACAGTTACAAAATATTTAATCTACAACTTTGTATAAAGTAAAGGAGAAGTAGTCAAGAATAAGATAGAGGAATTAGACTGATACTTCCTCTTACATGGATTGATGCATCCAGAATAAATTTATCTCATCAACTTTTAAAAATTAATATAAATGTCGGGATTAATTGGTATAATTAAAATTCATATAATGTTTGAACTTCAACAAAGAAAATATTAATTAACTTGTGTAATTTTTACACTTTTATAATTAATCTAATTGATCTTGTTTGCCTGCAGGGACGAAAAGTAACGCGTCGTTTCCAACTGAGCGAGTGACAATTATGAAGCGACTTATAGCATTAACTGCGAGACTTTTGGGAAAAAATATCCTGTCGTCGCGAATTAATTTCGAATCGGGATTCGTATCTTTGGATTATTATCATATTTCAACACATGCTGTCTTCTATCTCCACTTAAATGCAAAGCAAAATATAATATACACTATTGATAACAAAAGAACCTTTGATCTGAAAAATCAATCTAAGCTTTGGATATGTAAAATTTAACGAAAACAGCAGCTTGCTCAAACTATTTTAAATTCCTTTAAAGGCTTTATTAATAAATTTTCGAAATAATTTTTTGTTGTCCAGTTGGAATTTCGTATAGGCAATAATTTACACGAATTAGATGTCTCTGAAACATTACATTTAACGCCATTACGAAATTAATTTGAAATATCCGTAACGAGTTTCTGTTTTTACGAAGAAACGCAATCGGAATAGCTCGTCTAAGAATTGTTTCGAAAACATTTTAACAAGATTACAAGAAAACGAAGAAAAATAAATTCACTTTGTTTAAGGAGTGCTGTTTTCATATTTGTTTATACGGATTCCCTGTAACTTTATTGCTAGACACAAACAATAAGTTCGGGGAAGACGTACTTTCTAGTTTTAGTTTAAACGGAACATGGAGAGATCAAGCTTCGACAATAAGTCTTTGTGACAGAATTCACGAAATGCCTTGTCTGCGTAAAAGCGAAAACAAAAGTATGCTGGAATATGTATATCATGTTTTTAATTTGAAATATTTTGTGTAAAAATAAACTTTTCATTTGTTGAGTTACGAAGTTTACGGTTAAAGTATCTGAACTCGTTGAAAATGTCTTTTTTGACCTTATCTGGTAGAGTATTTTTTTGACTTTCCAAAATATATTTTTTCTTAAAGTTAATGAGGTGCAGAGATGTTAAGATCTTAATAAAGGCGGGAAAACCGGTAGTACATATGGAAAACACTGGAAATGGCCGCTTAAAGACTAAAATCCTCTCAAAAATTTAATTTAAAATTTACTTTTTTTTTTGCAAATATAATTTTAGAGAGTTTTCTCAAAAGTTTAAATGGTTTCTCTTTTGGAATTATTGTGAATATTTTTAAAGAGAAGTGAAGAACAAAATTGTTTACACAAATTATAAAACAAGCGAGAGCAAATAATACACTTCAAACTATTTTCTATTCTATGTAAATTAATATTTATGCATTATTTCAAATGTTATAATACAAAACGTTATTCATGGGTTCTCGTAAAATTTTGAGAACATTTTATTTATGTTTCCTAGGGAATGAACTAGAATGATTATACTGAGTTTAAAGGTTTCAAACTATGGTTATCTCTCTATATTAAAAAAATGTTACCGCCGCCGCCGCCGCCGCCGAAGAATTGAAAACTGTGTTGTTTAGCTCGATTCTTAGCCGGTTTCCCGAGAAAGTACTGATCGGAAAAAAATGAAATTAACATGCTTTGTTCTTCATCGTATTCCCTGGATAATTATTAAGATTTTTTTCCGATGCGGCTATTAGTTTAGGTTTTATTAAGTGTTAAAGTTGAAGAAGCGAAATTTCTTCCGCGAGTGAGCAAAACACATTCAAATTTTCAGTCTTCAGTCGTGAGTTTTTTTTTAAGAGTACCTCTCAACGTAAATTTTTGCAGCTCGTCGAGTTTTTTTTGAAATTTAAATTTGGTTCTTGATAATATTTTTTTGAAATTCAGGAAAAATCGGGACATTTTTGTTACTTTTTTTTAAAACTGCCGTATCTATATCTAATTACTATTAATTTTTAATTTTTAAAATATCGCAGTATACCTCAGAATATACTCTTTCTTACAGTACTATTATTTTTGAAATCGGTTAATAATTAAATTGGATGCGATCAAAAGTTCGTCATACAAAATTCGGAATCTTTGGATATTTTCGCTACTTATTGTTAAAACCGTTTTGTCTACGGCAAAAGCCATTATTTTTTAAATTTGAAAACATCACTGAATACATTACATTACACTCTTTCTTATGGTACAGTTATTTTTCAAATTGGTTAATAAATAAAATCGTTGCAATTAAAAGTTGGTCATACAATTTTCGGAACTTTCAGATCGTAACTTCCGATACAAAACTAAAATGATCATATCTGTATAGTATTACTGTTAGTTTTTAATTTTAAAAATATTGCAGTATACCTCAGAATATACTCTTTCTTACGGTACAATTATTTTTAAAATTGGTTCATAAATAAATTCGATGCAATCAAAAGTTGGTGTCACAAATTTCGTATTTTTCAGTTCGCATAGCTGCTTCCGAAAGCAGTAGTGGGTTGCACTTTCGACTATCGGGTTTGCCAGATATCAAATTTATCGTAGCAACAATTGCCATAAACACGATTTCTTTTTATTTGGCGAGGAAAAAGGCTCGCTTTTTCCCTCTGTTCTCAAGACAGTTTACCGACAAAGTACAGATCGTAAAGTTTGGATATTAACAATGTTTACTTAAAATTGTACAGGGAACAAGATGCAGAAGATTTTTTACTGATGCCGCTATTAGTTTAGGGTACATTAAGTGTTAAAGCAAAAAAAAAGTTAAATCACTTGCGAAAGAAGTATTGGTTTGAGAAAGCAAACTAAACGGATTGCGTAGCAATCCCCGGGGTCGGCGAGCGTAAGCGAGACGCAGCGAAGCCCTCGCTGTGACGTCATGAACCGGAAAGTGAAATCAGCATAATACGAATTATTCAGATAGTTTCACTCTGTGAAAGTAATGTTGGTTTGCGAAGCAAACCAAATGGCATCTGTGACAGGATGGTTGGTTTGCGAAGCAAACCAAATGGGATTGCGCAGCAATCCCCGGGGGTTGGCGAGCGTAAGCGAGCAGGGGGCGGAGCCCCCTAGTTATTTAAGAAATAGGAGTGGGCAAAACTATCAAGAATCTTGTATTCATTTTTAGATCGTATGTAAAATTTTTGTTTAGTTAAATATCCTTTTGAATTTAGTTCATTCCATAGTAAAATGCGTGTAGTTTATTTTGTAGCATTGTTTTCCAAATGGATCGAATAGATTTTTATGTAGCGCATTTGAAGTTTTTTGACACATTTCTTTAAAATTTCATACATAGTTATATTTTTTTCAAAATTATTAATATATATTTTTAATATTTATAGCCCAATGCTATTGTTTAATAACACTACCTATAAAAATATCATTAAAATGTTTCTATACCACGTTTAAAAAAAGGGGTTTCGAACGTGTTCGGATATCTTAAAACCCTTCTGTATCAATATCTGTCAATAACATCACACATTTTATCACAAAAAATATTATTTCGATTCAGATAATTTACTATTTTAATAGAATCACTTGGCATTAAATTATAAACGACTTTTCAAAAAATGTTATAATTTCTTATCAACCCTCTAAGTTAATCACGTGTCTTATCAGTTATCAGTATTGTCTGAGTTATTATCAGTAACGCTAACCACCCCAATCCCCTTCTTTGTCCTTTTAGCGACATTTTTTTTTGCCGCAGCTGTGCCCATATATGGTCTTGCGCCATAAAACACAGGCCCTTCGCATACAGTCTTCTATGCATAACTTGTAACTAGTTTTGATAATCTAACCCTCCTGGGAATTAACTCGATCAGGTATCTTCAAATAAGCAAAACTGACTTAGATCTTAACACATTCTCTGCCGGTCGCGATAGGACGTGTTGAAAGTTATTGCCCCGCCGTATAAATGGGTTTTTTTCCAGAAGCCGACTTACTAGGAGGCTTCGTCCACTGCTCGTCTACGCTCGCCAACCCCTGGGGATTTGTAAGCAATCCCATTTGGTTTGATTCGGAAACCAACACTCCTGTCGATTCGCCTCTTTTTTTTTACTTTAACACTTAATGCACCCTTAAATCGCATGTCATGTGCATCAGCCGCATCAGTAAAAAAAAAACATTTCCTTATTGTTCCCTGTACAATTTTGATTAAACCATGTTAATCTCGTAGTATTCTGATCTGTACTTAATCGGCAAACCATCTGAAAATCGAGTAGTAAAAACGAGCAGGACGTCACAGCGAGTTTCAAGGGCATCTGGCACACCCGCGAGTCAGAAAATGTAACCTTTAATTCCGTGTAGTAGAATGAACGCAATCTAAAAACTACTAAATTTGTGTGAACAACTTTTGGTCGCATTGAACTTATTTTTTAACCAATTTCAAAAATAATTGTACCATAAGAAAGCGGACATTCTTAGGTATACCATGATGGTTTCAAATTTAAAAACTAATAGTACTAAGATAGTAATATATTAGTTTTAACAAAGAATAACGAAAATGTCTCGATTTTTCCCGAATTAAAAAATAATAATATCAGGAACAAAAGGTAATTAAAAAAAATAACGACTGAAGACTGAAAATTTCTACGTCTTTTGCTCACTCGCGTCAGGAATTTCGCTTTATCAATTTTGACAGTTTATAAACCCTAAACTAATGGCCGCATCGGAAAAAATCTTCAAAATTGTCCAAGGAACACGATGAAGAACAAACCATGTGAATTTCGTTACTTTCTGATTTGTACTTTTCTTGGGGGAAACTGTCTAAGAATAGAACAAACAAACCCTGTTTTCAATCCTGCGGCGGCAACTTTTTTTTAATATAGCGAGAAATCTGATTGAAAAGTGCGCCAATAACCAGAATAGATTGCGAAAACTCAGCCAACACATTTAAAATTTCATCATTTGTTAGAGGCTTATTATATTGCGTTTTTCTTTTTTTGGGGGGGGGGGGGCGTGAAGGCCCTACATAGCTATCGTCTCTTCAACTCATAATACAATATTTTTTTAATAACTAATAAAGCTACAAATTGGAAAGCACATAGCTATACAACTAGCTTCTAATCTTTACTCCCCCAACACTTAACATACAAATAATGCCAATTGAAACGGAGAATAAATGTTGAGGCGTAGTTCTTCCCGTGCGAACGCGTGACTGGCACTTAAGCGTTGACGCCACATCACGCGCTGGCACGAGAACGGCAGCGAACGTGTTAAAGGACGAGATGTCTCGTCATTAGAAAAAAATCGACCCGATCTTCATCTCGTCAAAAAATCGGCAATAAATGGATGGCAAGTTATCTCGTGATCATGATCTGAATGATTTACTAACGACGAAATTTCTCGGCGTTAGTAAAATCAATGGATGTGGCTATTTAGACATTATTCGGCATCAAATGTGTGTGTTGAGGGGAAAACAACACTACTTACAACACAAGGTTGTTAATAAGATATTTATTTCTAATTAATTATTATTTATAAATTGATAGATTTTGCTCACTTCAATATTTTATTTGTGTACTTTTCCAAAACAAGATTGAAATCAGGAAAATTGAATTATGTTTTTTAGAAAGTTAAAAAATCAATATTTGAAATTATGATTGAAATCAGGAAAATTGAATTATGTTTTTTAGAAAGTTAAAAAATCAATATTTGAAATTATGATTGCTTTGAAGATTATACACATGTGAAAATATACCAACATGCTTAATAAAGTCGTCCATTTGTACGATGAAAAAATTAGAAAAAACCATTAGAATTCACAAAGGATCTTGTGGAACTATAACACATGCTACAAATGATTACGAATATTAAAATGTACGAAATATAATTTTAATGACAAAATAAAAGAACTGCGGTGGTGTGGGAAAATTTCTCAGTCCTCAAAAAAAAATTAAAACGACACTTAACTTTAAAAAAAATATGACTTGATATCCGATATATTGATGTACCAATAAAAACTAACTTTAAAAAACCTTTAAAGTGCAAGAAAGCAGCAAATATTCGGTAGATAACAGATATTATCAAGCCGGTTTTTTTTTCAACAAAAAAAAAAAAAAAAAAAAAAGAGCCATAAATTATTCACCTTACCAATAAGATGCTCCGATGACATTGGAACTAAATTCATAAGCCAATCACATATGCGGCTCGCCTCTCAATTTCTTGAAAAACGAAAAATAAAAAAAAAATCAATAACATCAGCGATTCGTCTCAAGACAAAACCGAAAGAAAAAGAAACACAGCACAAAAAAAAAAAATATTCGATGAAATCATGAAGAACGCATTAGAATTCCACTAAATGCGCAATGCTATTTGTTGGGAGATTACGAGAGCGCTAGCTTGGAGTGGGGGGAGAGGGGGTGCAGGGAAAGGATTTAAGGCAAACGTAAACGGTTTGTCAAATTGATCGTAATAAATTGTTCGCGTCGCAGGACTGTTCGATTCCTGCACAATATCTTTTGTCTTCATTTCACTTAACTTCGATTGTCGCTGTGGCGTTGACAGAAACCCGATTTTTTAAACTTCCTCCTCATCATTCATGCGCTAGCTGTACCGGTAGGGGTGCAAAAATTACCTTTTCGGGGATGTTATGATATCCAGTGTAGTGAAAAATATACAGATTCGGTTTTTTTCCCCCTTTTCGTTTACTTTTTTTTTGTCTCGTGAAAGGGGCTCAATCGATGGATAATAATCTGTTTAAAAAATAAAGGTCGAGTTAAGGGAATCTTTTAAGAATGAGCGGAGAAGCTGTTTTTTATCTCAAATCTCAGTGTACCAAACTAGTTTTTATTAATTAAAACAATTTATTTTCTTAAGATAATTTATCATTATTCGCTGTCATATGTTGCGTTAATCGTAAATTTTATTATATTGCACGTTTTTGTTTGTTCGCTTGCATCATTACGCTTGAATCTGTCTATATATATCTATACATATATCTACTATTATAAAAGGAAGTGCTTGTTTGTTTCGCGGCCGCAAAGTCCTGACGATCTATGGCACTTACAGTAATGAGATTTTGCACATAAGTAGTCCAAATTTTTGCAATTTTTGGGTCACGGCGAAATTTTCAAATTCAATCTAGAAGATTTTTAAATGAATTTAATAATTTTATTCTATATCGCTTTTCAAACGCAGTGAACTTTTTCTACCCGTGTGACCTTGCAGTCAGGGTTTGGAAACATACCAAGTTTTTTCATCCGCAGAACGCCTAGAAAAGTATTGTTTTCATTTCCGCTTTGATTTTGCGCGGACGAACAAATTTCCAACCATACGATTAATCTTTTTTCTGAAGACAGTTCTTTTTTCTATCTCCAAGACAGTTAAAGATAGAGTAAATTTTCAACGGATTTGAAATCTGCGGAAAATTTTAGTTTAGATTGATATATATATATATATATATATATATATATATATATATATATATATATATTATGTTCTGGTATACCACCAGAAAACGAAAGAGAAACGAGAGAAAACAAAAGCTAAAATTAACCATGCAAGCGCGCTGAAAGTTGCAGACATATCATGGTAAGCAATATAATTTCTAAAACAAGAGGAAATTCAAAAATAGAAACCATATATAAAAAGGTAGATTAGGCTAAAAGTCAATTTTCAAGTAAAACGACTTGGCAAAAATAAGATAGCATTTTACTTCGACATTAAACACAAATACACACTTTTAAGCGTGGAAGTGTTTTGGTTCTTGTAAGAGAAACATTTTAGATCCATTGTGAACTCAAGGAAAAATGAAATTTTCAGTCCTACAAATAATAAAGTACTTGCTCAATTTGGATTTAAGGTCACCAAAATCTCAGAACATAAATGAGCTTGAAAATGTATGATATTCTAGTTGTGGAAAAGCGATAAAGAGTCGTGATATTTAGATATATCTCAACAATAGTACTACTAAAGATGTATTCAAAATATCCAGTATAATAATAGCAATTCTTGTTGGTTCGATGCCTATCCGTTTAGAAGAAGCTGTTTTACATGCAAAAAAATGTCAAAACGTATTTTGTTTTTATATTGTTGCGTGACGAAATATGCTGAGTATATGTACTCAAATTTACTACTTCGAATTTTGTAAGATATATAGATATTTAATGTTCCATATTTAAAACTTTTATTGTGAATATGGAATTATTTTTTAGCCTATGTATATTTCTACATGCGTGCTTACCATTGCGGTAAGAATTCGAGTTCAAATTGTTATTTATAAATAGTTTTGGGATTTTAAAATAATCTTTTCTTGGTGTATACTTAATTTTGCAAAACACGATATGCTTTATTTGATAGTGAAATGATATAATTTATTAAATTCATATCGGATGAGGTCATGTCTTACAGAAACTGCAAGCAGTTAATTCTTTGAAGCATAGACTTGTTTTAGAGTACTGTTAGAAACCAGATTTAGAGTGTATAACCTTAAGACTAGTTTTTAAGAGTGGGGTACCTATACACTATTTTGGGTGTTTCTTATCAAGACACCAGTTTTAAAGTGACTATTCTAAGACGAATAGAAGCTGTACTGAAGGAAAAAGTCTCCCCAACATTGCAATGAAATATTACAATTTTCAATTAGTTTATTTTCAACCCTAGTAAGTGAGAAATGGAACACATGTGTAAATGGGCTCATGTAGGTACTTGCATCGCATTGGAACAAAACAACGGGCTATTGGCGACGGTTCGGAATCAATTCCCAAAGGAAACATCCGAAGACAACACAACTTAATTTTGAACCACGGTCAGACGACGGGGGCAACAACTGAGCTAGCACCCCACTCTCCAAACTTTCTCACCACGACAACGTAAGAACATTTGAGGCCACGACCGATTTAACGAGCACCAGCCTCCGTTACACACGATGATCTTTTGTTGGATCCTAGGTTCGATTCCTAAAATCCCAGGACAACACAACTTAATTTGGAACCATGTTCAGATGACGAGGACAACACCTTAGTTGGTACTCCACTCTCCAAACTTTCACATCACTCCATTGTGAGGGACATTTTTAGGCCATGCTAGATTTAACGAGCACCAGCCTCCGTTACACACGATGATCTTTTGTTGGATCCTAGGTTCGATTCCTAAAATCCCAGGACAACACAACTTAATTTGGAACCATGTTCAGATGACGAGGACAACACCTTAGTTGGTACTCCACTCTCCAAACTTTCACATCACTCCATTGTGAGGGACATTTTTAGGCCATGCTAGATTTAACGAGCACCAGCCTCCGTTACACACGATGGTCTTTTGTTGGATCCTAGGTTCGATTCCTAAAATCCCAGGACAACACAACTTAATTTGGAATACATGTTCAGATGACGAGGACAACACCTTAGTTGGTACTCCACTCTCCAAACTTTCACATCACTCCATTGTGAGGGACATTTATAGGCCATGCTAGATTTAACGAGCACCAGCCTCCGTTACACACGATGATCTTTTGTTGGATCCTAGGTTCGATTCCTAAAATCCCAGGACAACACAACTTAATTTGGAATCATGTTCAGATGACGAGGACAACACCTTAGTTGGTACTCCACTCTCCAAACTTTCACATCACTCCATTGTGAGGGACATTTTTAGGCCATGCTAGATTTAACGAGCACCAGCCTCCGTTACACACGATGATCTTTTGTTGGATCCTAGGTTCGATTCCTAAAATCCCAGGACAACACAACTTAATTTGGAACCATGTTCAGATGACGAGGACAACACCTTAGTTGGTACTCCACTCTCCAAACTTTCACATCACTCCATTGTGAGGGACATTTTTAGGCCATGCTAGATTTAACGAGCACCAGCCTCCGTTACACACGATGGTCTTTTGTTGGATCCTAGGTTCGATTCCTAAGATCCCAGGACAACACAACTTAATTTGGAACCATGTTCAGATGACAACACCTTAGTTGGTACTCCACTCTCCAAACTTTCACATCACTCCATTGTGAGGGACATTTTTAGGCCATGCTAGATTTAACGAGCACCAGCCTCCGTTACACACGATGGTCTTTTGTTGGATACTAGGTTCGATTCCTAAAATCCCAGGACAACACAACTTAATTTGGAACCATGTTCAGATGACGAGGACAACACCTTAGTTGGTACTCCACTCTCCAAACTTTCACATCACTCCATTGTGAGGGACATTTTTAGGCCATGCTAGATTTAACGAGCACCAGCCTCCGTTACACACGATGGTCTTTTGTTGGATACTAGGTTCGATTCCTAAGATCCCAGGACAACACAACTTAATTTGGAACCATGTTCAGATGACAACACCTTAGTTGGTACTCCACTCTCCAAACTTTCACATCACTCCATTGTGAGGGACATTTTTAGGCCATGCTAGATTTAACGAGCACCAGCCTCCGTTACACACGATGGTCTTTTGTTGGATACTAGGTTCGATTCCTAAAATCCCAGGACAACACAACTTAATTTGGAACCATGTTCAGATGACGAGGACAACACACCTTAGTTGGTACTCCACTCTCCAAACTTTCACATCACTCCATTGTGAGGGACATTTTTAGGCCATGCTAGATTTAACGAGCACCAGCCTCCGTTACACACGATGGTCTTTTGTTGGATACTAGGTTTGATTGGAAAGATCCCAACACCATGCGATGGCATTCCACTTTCCAAGCTTCCACATCACTCCACCGTGAAGGACATTTTAGGCCGCGACAGATTTAACGCGCACCATCCCCCCTTATACAAGACGGTCATTGGTTGGACTCGAACCCTCCGGTTGTCAATCTGCTACTCTTCCAACCGAGCTACCGCGGCCTTGCGAGGTGTAGGTGACGCAAGTTAGTGTATCTGTCTCTTCTGTCTCAGTAAAATGTTCCTTGTGTGTGCACGTCCATTACTTGATATTGTCTGATTTGTGTCTGGCACAGCATGGCACTTGCGCCATAAAACCCAACCGTCCCAACCTTTATCGATTCCATCCATTTTCTGTAGAGTTAAGCAGGATCGGTTTTGAATGGAATATCATATTTCACTGAACCACAAACGTCACATTTCTCTTCGGAAAAGTCATTTCTTGTTCGCTATCGAATCTGGGAAAAGTATCTGCAGTAAAAATGGTTAAAAGAATATACGTGCATGTGCAAGATGTTTGAGAATACTGTATTTGATGCCGTGAATAAATGGTTCTAAATTCGTAGGTAGAGAATTTACGTACCCTGAAACGGCTCACATTTCAATGTAAACAGGTTGAAGTTTCGAAGTTTTGTGAAGAACTTTTCTGTGGATTCGTAATCAGGTTTAGAACTTTTATAGTTGGATGCAATGTTTAAAAAAGAAATATATCTTTAAATCTATCATTTTACCATCTGATTAGATCATACGTATAAATCCGTTCTGCAATTTTTACTCTTTCCAGCTTGACTTCTAGCTAGCTCTGTGACCTTGAATCTTTCAATTGATTCCGTTATTTAGTCATGTAAAAGAAAATATTAAACTACCCAGAGGATTCATGACTAAATCATTCAGTATGGTGTTTTCTTTTCATTAATAATTCTTGTACATCAATCGAATAGCACCTTTAGTCAAGTTATTTACGATTTCCATATTAAAAAAAATATGCATGCATCTTATTACATTTTGACGTGTGTTTGAATTCTTGATTCCATTAACCTAATTTAAATTCTTAATTGTGTTGTTTAAAAATTTAGCAATGGAATATTTTCAAAATAGTATGATCTTAGGAGCAATAGAATCTTTCTGAAAGATTTTATTCTAAGGAAATGCTCAACAGATTTTTGCTAAAGGATTCTGTTCTGAGGAAAGAATCAGTAGTTTCTAAAAAGAATTCACTTCCGAGTAAAGAAGAAATAGAATCTTTCAAGGGATTCTATTCTTGGGAAAGAAGCAATATTATCTTTCAACCAATTAGATAGGGATATTTGGTCATTATGTGTGTTGGAGAAGAGTAACACTATACACCTCGTAAGCCTCATGACGTACAGAGGATTAAATTTGTATCTTTGTGAACGAATTTTGCCCAAGTCTTATCGTAAAAGTTTTCGTGACACATGATTTCTAAAAATTAATTTCTCAACAATAATGAACTGCACACTTAGTATAGAACTTAGTATACATATAAAATGACTTATAATTATAGAGATTGATTCCCAGTTAAAGTTTTGAACTTAGAAATGTTAAAATCTTACCTCTTAGGGCTGTAGTACATATTCGAATATTAGTTAAAGTCTGTCGTGGAAGTGTGGGTATGCCCACTGCGCTAACAACCTGCGAGTTGTAAGCTGCGAAGCTTATATTCCCCCCCCCGGGTGTATTTATCTCTTCTGTGTTAGTAAAACTTTCCTTGTGTGTGTATGTCCATCCATATTTTTTATGCGAGGTGTTTGGAGCATGGCTAAATAAGTCCCTTTCGCCATAAACTCCAACCAATCGCATATTACTGCCAAAAAAAATCAGAAAAATTTGAGTTAAGATTGAGAAAAAGTTATTTATAGGTAATGGATCTTATAAAAGTTTTATAGGAAAATATCATCTGCCATGAAATGTCTGTTCTAGGACGTTTTAGAACCAGGAACTTCTTTGTTTTCCTGCAATATTACCTATCGGTTATAGTGTTCCGTACGTGGCAATGTAAACAAAATTATCTTATATGTGATGCTAAGTTCATATTTTCTCACAAAAGCTGCGGAAAAATTCAGCATTGTTCAAGAAGTTGTACCGATTTCAAATTGTGGAAATTCCTTTCAATGCGTATTGTGTCTCTCTTGGGTGAAGTCGACCCCAAACTTGCGCCTCCGACGACTGAGAATCGTTCGTGGCAAATGGGCCTTTAATTGTTTCAGAGCAATGCGCTTTGTAATTATCTCCAAACACTAGATATCTCCTCCATAATTGGATGCCAGAATACTCCGGAGGCAATTACACTCCTGGAGTGAAAAAGAGAATTCATTTCGCAATTGCATCTTCGAATCCAAAGTGGGCTAATAGTTGCTGAACCTAGTTTTGGAGCTGCTATATCCATTATTAACAGATGAAGAACAAAACTTCTTGAGAATGATTATTCTATGTGACTGCCCAACTTTGAAATTCGCCACTTACAAAAACATTCGAAACAATCAGCATGCATCGTTAGTCCTATCGCAATCCCTCTGAAATTGTGAACCAGAATACTATATTAAGAGGTCAGTGATTTCACTGGAAGTCTACATTTAGCATCCTGGTTTGATCCTGCATGACTTCAAACCCTTTTGGACCGTCTTGTCCATTCGATTTCTTCCAGAGGTTAATATTCTAAGGAACTAACCAATTGAACCAGTGAAAATATCTGAGGTCACGACAGATTTGACATGCACCGGCCCCTATTGTACACGATGGTCTTTGGTTGGATTATCAAACTCGTTTGTTAATTCGTTACTCTTCCAAACGTATGTTATTAGGCAATGCTTTATTTCTGACAGATTACAAAAGTTCTGATAGATTTGCGATAAATCATGAAGTTCAAAATGATATTAGTAGTTAAAATGAGTACCTGATACATTTCATTAATTCTATTTGCATTATATAAGATCTGATAACATTGCAATAGCTTTAATGTGTTCTGAAAATTCATTCGAAAGAACATTCAAGCAGGAACGGACCCACCGCGAAAAAATCACTACAGCAGTAAGCACTGCACATAATATAGGCGCATTTAACTATTTTGAAAGGATCCGAAAACAACTACCAACTTATCGAACGTTATTAAAGCGTTCATTAATTTAATGAAAATGTGTAGCTTTATGTATCACAATCCACACGTCCATTTAATCGTATCATCACATAGTAATGGTCAAAATAATGATTGGATATTACCCTTTTCGCCAGAGGTCATTAAACGCTAATATTCCAAACTGGCTGGTTTTTTATGCAAATATATCTTTTTCATTAAAATAGTGTGGCGCGTGAAATGAATGTTGGCGAAATGTAGTGTAAATTACGACAATGAATTTGAAATCCTAAAGCTCTTTCGGTCCCACCTAAGACCCTCGTGTTTCATTCTAACCTAAAAATCCGGCACCTAAAAATTCGAAAAAATCATTTTTTCAGATTTTTACTGTAAATGAAAACTTGAATTGTCCTTTTTATAACGATAACTCATTTGTAGAAATCGGTTAATTGGAAGTGTATTTTTGAATATTTTTAAAACTAGATGCACTATTACCGCGACGTACGTCCTACGAAGTTTAAAGTCTTATTTTTCAGAACACACTTTTTTCATGTTTGAGGGCACATTACTCAAAACCTACTTGAGAAATATTCTTGAAACTCTTTATGATTGCTTATGAAGCACTTTTAAACACTTTAGCACAATAAATCTATAATATTATAAAAATAAGTGTTTGTCTGTTTTTTTCGCGGCCGCAAAATCTTGACAGTTCTATGGCACTTACATCAATGAGATTTGGCATACAGGTAATCCAAATGTTTTGCAATTTTTGGGTAGCGGTGAAATTTTAAAATTCAATCTAGAAGATTTTTAAATGAATTTAATTGTTTTATTCTCCACCTGGTTCTTCAAACATGGAAGACTTTTTCTAACCACTTTACCTTGCAGTCAGTGTTTGAAACCATGCCATGTTTTTTCATCCGACAGAACGCGTAGAAAACTATGTTTTCGTTTTCGCTTTGGTTTTGCGCGAGGAATGATTTTCCAGCCAGACGATAAATCTTAACTGGAGTCACAGTTCTTTATTATATCTCCAAGATCGTCAAAACTAGAGTAAACATTTCAGCAGATTTGAAATCTACGGAAAATTTTAATTTAGATTGATACCTTAAAATATATTTTTCTTTAAATAAATAATTTTTTAATTGAATATATCTTCAACGGATTTGAAATCTGGGGAAAATTTTACAAATTTACATCCTTATAAGGTAATACCTTAGATCACGGTGTTGCCCGTGTTGTTGGTTTGCTTTGAAAACCAACACCACGTGCGCGGGCAACACCGGGCTAACCACGCATTGGCTAGTAAGACATAAAATGCATATATTTGAAAAAATATTTTGTCAAAAATGTATTTCAATTTATTTTTATCCTTTAAAAAAATTTATAATTTGTGAATTAAAAAAAAAATTTTAAAACCTGTCAAAAAATCTTTGAATATTAAATATGTTTAAGTTAAATATATTACATTGTAGAACTTTCAAATTTATACAGTGATTTTTGAATAAATGATAATGCATTTAAAGTTTGCGAATTTAACATGGGTGCCTACGGAGGTTGCGGCACCCTTAAACCTGTCTTGGTTTTAAATTTGGTCATGTTGTGGCATAGAAGCTTTGAATACAGCTCAGATGTTGCCTCGTCATTTGACCGAGGACGTCGGATGTTTTCATTCGGAAAGGCTGGTTTGGGGTTTATGGCGCAAGGGGCCATAGTTGGCTTACAAAGAGGGAAAAGATTAAGCAAAGGGCAAGAGAGAGAGAGAAGAGGGTGAAGCAGGTGGCGGGACAGATCATATGGATACCTCAGGGTTGTGATGCCCGAGCATGCCTAAAGATGTGTCCCTGAGGGATAGATCCTGGATCGTCCCAATAGCCCTTTATATTACTCCAGTGCGACGTTAAGTCAGCTACCTTCCAACCAAAATGTATGTGCACATCTCATTTTAATTCTGTACGAAAGAGCTTATATCAAGCATCTTAATGTCCTCAGAGTTGTCTCATACTACACAGCTTAATACCAACTCTTCAAGTACGACAAAAATAACAGATGCACCCCAATAATATGGGATACGCATTCAAGAATTGAGAAAGTAGAGTCTATAACTCCAAAAGGGTTTCGATTGATTAAGAATAAAAGGTATATCTGTTACTGATCATTCTGTGTACGATTTACTTCTGCATAATTGGAAATGTGTGCTTGCATTCATTCTCTTAATTCCGAGCGATCTCATCCGATTTGAGGAATATTGAGTATCATTATTTTGGTATTTTATGGTTATGAAACATAGTGTTGAAAATGATATAAATTAAAGCGGATATTTTTAGAAAAATAGTGATCCATTAGCTGTCTAGAATTCGGAGATTTAAGCTACCAACTATTTATTGAATGGCATATATTAGAACAACAAAAAATTCTTAAGTGGCCATTTCGATTCACCGAAACGGCCCTTGACATTACTTTATTTATTCTATGACTACTATTGACATCGATTGTCATGAAACATTTTGAATGTCAAGCATTATTTTCATTTTACAAATTACTAATTCGAATCGATTGTACTTAAGCGTACATGGTATAAACCACACTTTAAGTTGGGTTGGGTTGGTAAATTATTTTGAATGAGACATAAGCTAGCAATGAAAGTAATTGTTTAGTTAATTGTCCTTCGCGTGATTTAGACGATACAGCTATCAAGATATGACCAGTTTTGTTAATGACTAGCGCGACAACTGGTCAGTAAATTGAAGATTTTTTATGTGGAGGAATCTAAATCTGGTCAGTTTTGCTAATGACACCTCATCGAAATAACTCCACCAGAAGGTTAAATAAAGTAATTAATGTAAATTCTATTGCTTACCCCAAAACCCTGCAGTTAATAATTCGCAAACTATAAGTTCAAAATCGCTTCCATTGATTGTTATCGTGAATTTAATTTAGAATGTTGGTTATCGATAAAATAGTATACAATTTCGAAATAGTTTTTATTTAGAAGTTTAATGAAATTGATGTTTCGCATCTGGTATCGTTGGTTGATATATTTGACCACGATTTCAAATTTCTCAGTTTTGTTTTTCGTTTCCGTTATTGCGTTGGAAGAAAGAACTTTATATTCATTTCTTTTATTGGCAGTAGGAATTCGAACTTTTGTGCTTTAATCTCTTTTGATTGGTTCATTAAATATCATGGGTTGGTAAGGTTCTCTTATTTCGCTGATTGGAATACAAGTTTAAAACTGTAACTTAATATTTGTTTTGAAGAATAGTAATGAATTCTATATAGAGAAGGGGATTTACTTTCAAGTTTTTACTTGGTGTTTATAGTTCATATATACAGCGCATCGGACTTTAGATTTTATGTCCACTCGAAAAGTTGTTTTAATGATCTTTATTTAAAAGAACTCTAATCAGTGCAAATTTTGTAAGCAAATTAGGTTTATGTATGAAGGTGAACATAGGATATATGTTTTAGCGTTTGTATTCGTACTTTTGATACACTCTGTCAAAGTATTTTCTTGTCCTTTCGATTGTCTTCATCTTTTCATTTCTTACAATTTAAACTAAACATAAAGTTTTCAAAATACATTTTTTCAAAACAATAAAGCGATTTTCTAGCGGCTTGTGGAATTCATAACCTTCCAATTAGTTTAGACGAAATATCTCGTCTATCACGATCTGACGAAATGTTCTACTGATGATGTATCTCGTCAATTAGATATAGCCGATATTTTTTTATGACAACATCTATACCCGGTGAGTGTCCTTCTAATGACGAGATACATCGTTCATCAGATCTGGTCAGTTTTGTCACTGACGAAATGCCTCATCCACACTACCAACATAAAAGTTAATCTGAAAAGAATATCCTTCCATAATAATATGTTAAAGTAAAGTGATAATTATAAGATAGTTCTGGAATTTGGTTAAAAACATTATGTAAGAACTTATGTTTTTTTTTTTTTTTACATTCAAATGTACCTATATTCGGTTGTTTTGAGGTTTCATGGCGAAAGTGCTAGAGTCTTCCAAGCTGCGCCGAACAACACCACATAAATGGACACTACCCTACAATAATGGACCGGACGCCAGCAGATTTGCATATCATCCGTCTACTTGTTGGGGGTGTTTTGTCGTGATGTGGCCTTTGCATGTTGTTCCCTGTCAATTGAACGCCGACGCCAACATGAACATTTTGGTCCATCAGGTTCTTCCAACTCTCTGGCAATTTTGTGGAATGGACGAATGTTACTTCCAGGATGACAAGGCTCCATGTCATGTTGCAGCCTCTGTAGAGCAGTGGTGTTCGGATATGGATGTAAAACGTCTTCCCTGACTTGCTCCTAGTCTCGACCCAATGGAACATGTGTGAGACGAGTTAGAGCGACGCTTACGGACCAGGGAACCACGTCCGAAATCTACAGCTAAGCTGGCGACATTCTTGCAGCAGGAATGGACACAAATACCCATAGCTGCGAATCAAACCTTCTTGAAAGTCTGTCGTGACCTTAAATTTTCTTAGGTTTGCGCATTGTTCAAGTTTGGACAGTGGGGTGAATTCTCAGGTGTTAAGTCACCTGGCAGTGGTTCAAAAGTAAGTGGTGTACTCTGATCTTTCTCTCCGGGTTGCTCCAGTGCGACGTTCATTAAAATACCTACCTATCTTGTATATACACTACCCTACAACAATGAACCGGACAGCAGTGATGATATAGGGGGAAAATAGCTGCTTTAATAGGGTGATGGTCCCCTACGTGCTGCAATTTCACTAGCAACCCTTGTGGGCATACTTTCAACAAGATTTTGTTACACAGCTGATTATGGGTGTCCATTCCTGATGCAAGAATGTCGCCAGCTCAGCTGTACGTCAGGGAAGACGTTTTACATCCATATCTTGATACCACTGCTTGCCAGAGGCTGCAACATGACATGGAGCGTTGTCGCCCTGGATGTAAAATTCGTCCATTCCATAAAATTGCCAGAGCGGAGGAATATCCAGATTGTCCAATATTTTCATGTAGGCGTCGGCGTTCTATTGGCCAGGAAAAACACGGCCATAGGCACGGATCCCAGGCCATAGCACGACCCCCCCCCCCAACAAGTTGTCGGATTTTATGCTGGCGTCAGGTCCATTATTTTCGGGTAGTGTATCTATAACTGCCCTTACCTATACACTTTTTAAAACTGCCGGAGGACTAAAGCATGAAATGAAAATATGAAAACACAAAAGAAACCTGCAGATTAAATTCATCTTTTGCCGCGCTAGGCCGGTTGGGGGAGTAACGGGATAGCATACGGATCGTTGCGAATTCGAAACAAACCAAAGACTCTTGTGTAAAAAAGGGGATGGTGAGCGTTAATTCATTCGTTTCCTCAAAAGTCTTCACGTTGGTGTGATGTGGACGTTTGGAGGACTACTAATCCATATAAAAATTGATGTGGATAAGCAGTCCTAACCCGACACATTCGTTTTATATTCACTGAGTAAATAATTTGTGGGCATACGACTGCTTAATGGACACCTGAGCTGTCACCTCACGCTCCAAATTTCCACACCATGCCAATTTATGGACGAGATATCTCGTCTCTCTCTCTCTCTCTTATTAGAAGAAACATCCAGATCTTTTTAGACGATAGGTTTCATCACTAAAATCAGACCTACCCTATCTTGGTCTCGACATCACCAACAAATCAGTAACCTCTTGATGAAGAGATATCTCGTCATAAGTCAAATGAATCGCGTCTTGATGGACGAGATGACTCGTTGAAAGGACTGGCTTAGGTAGCCCGGTTGAAAGCGTAACGGACTGGGGTAACAGGAGGGTTCCGAGTTGGAATCCAACCGAGGACCATCGTCTCGTACAAAGGAGGCCTGTGTGTGTTAAATGTTTGTTGACTCAAATGCTTTCACGTTGGTGTTGTGAGGACGTTTGGAGAGTGGTGTCCCAGTTCACAGTAGGGATGCGACATCAATGTATTGGAGTTGATGTTTTTGTAACATCGATGTTTATACGTGTCGCTGTTTTATTTTTAAATAAAAAAAGTATAGTTATAAAAAAAACAAAAAAACAAAAACAAGTAGCATAATTTTTTACAATCAGCAAATTGAACATACTTTTAGACCCAAGTGGCCAAGGGTGAAGTGTCTGAAAAGTAGGAAGGCGACATCGATGTCGATGTTTTATAAAAAACATCGATGTATTGGAGCCGATGTCGCATCACTAGTCTAGTTGCTAAACCAGTTTTAAGAAATGGGGGAAAAAGTTTAAATACACTGAATTTTAAAAACATCGATGGTTTGAGGGCGATGCATTATCAACATCGATGTTTTGCTGTCGATGTTGCATCACTAGGTGCTAAACCAGTTTTAAGAAATGGGGAAAAAAGTTTAAATACCCTGAATTATAAGAACATCGATGGTTTGGGGGCGATGCATTATCAACATCGATGTTTTGCTGTCGATGTTGCATCACTAGGTGCTAAACCACTTTTGAGAAATGTGGAAAAAAGTTTAAATACACTGAATTTTGAAAACATCGATGTTTAAACACATCAATGTTTTTGGGGCGATGTATTATCAACATCGATGTTTTAAATTTGAATATCGATGTTTCAAAACATCGTTTTAAATTTGAATATCGATGTTTCAAAACATCGATGTTTTGATATCGATGTCTCATCCCTAGTTCACAATTGTTGACCTCGTCAACTGACCGTGGTTCAAATATACGTGGTGCTGTTCTTGAATCGTTCCCTTCAGGGCCTACTCGCGGATCGTCAACACTATCCGATTGTGTTGCTCCAGTGCGACGTTAAATAAATACCTTCCCATCCGCAATCGAAAACCGTCCACCGCAAAATGGCGACTCGCTTCCCGATACGTCGCGGAATGACGGTTTCTGAGAGCAACCGTCTCTCGATAAGCAAGACAATGCACCCCCATTGACGAGGGGGTCACCTTCCATGTTATCTTTCATTATCGCGCCCCCTCGGAGAAAGCAACACCCCTTCATCTGTCAACAAAGTCAAGTCACTTCATTTACAATTTGGCGCGGAGAGAAATAATATGCAAAAGAGGATTAAAATTCTAAACAACAGGAAGCCTACGGCAAAACCGCCTGCTGGGATTCCTTTGACTTAACGAAGTTATTTCCTTTCCAAAAGATTTCCACCCGTCGCCAGACACCCAGGGGAAGATTTTCCCTCTCCGTTGGTGCATTAAAAGGTTTGGAATGTAGGCAATTCCCATCCGGTGCCACGTCCTCCCCCATGATCTTGCCTCGGATTCCCAGATTCAGATTATGTCGAGCTTATTAATGCAAAATCTTTCTTAAATGGATGAAGTTTTGAGTGCTTTTCTATTAGCAGACGCCGATTTTGTAATAAAGGCACTGTTTGAACTGCTGGAATACTTTCATGTGCCGTGATTTTAGCATAGATGGAGATTCAAATCAAGTGTTTAAATTTCGATACGTTCAATTCTGTGCTGGGGCTATGTTTATGTAACCTGTCGCATTTGAAGTAGATCTCCATCCTTCAAAATAAAGTATCAAAGGAAAGCAAATAGTACACAATCGATTTGTTTTTCAGTTCCAACCCTTTAAGGGATGGTGGGACTTTAGAATTTCCACATTCTTGAAATGGTTTGGGATGAGTGTGTAAATATATAAATCGCACCCCAGCAAGAAAAGTGACCCAAGTAAAAAAATAAAAATTTGATGATACGTCATTGAAAAATATGTATGAGGTGCCCCAGCGTGTTGTATTACTATTCTGTAGAATATATTAGAAATTACCACCATAAATACTCATCTAAAATTTAAAAGAAGCCTATACCAGGGGTCCCCAAAGTGTGTGCCGCGGCACCCAGGGGTGCCATGTAGATAAATAAGGGGTGCCGCAAGTGGGTTTTTTTTTGCGAAGAAAAAGACTTAATATACACCTTGCTAAGCAAATAATATACCACAGATAGATATTTTATAACAGTGGTGCAGTGGTAATTTTTAATTAGCGTCGCACTGGAGCAACACAACGAGCTATTGACGTCGGTCCGGGATCAATCCCCTAAGGGAAAGATCCGAGGACAACACCACGTCATTTTGAACCACGATCAGATGACGAGGCAACACCTAAGCTTGCACCCCACTCTCCAAACTTCTTCACCAACCCAACAAAAGAACTTTCAGCCACGACAGATTTAAGGTGCACCAGACGCCTCTACACCATACGCTTACAAACATCCATGCAATGACCCGGATTCGTACCAGGACCATTCCAATCGAAAGGCTAACACAAGTTTTATAGTATCATTAAAGTTGATGTTTCTCAAATTCTACAATTTTGAGTCTTGTCGCTTTTCTTGCCTGGGTGCGTATATCTCGACTAATAAGGAATACAAATATTCGAGTTGAGTACGTAGTTGAACTGAAGTCTGGATCAGCACAATTGGTGGACATGGGTGACAGTTCAGGATTAATCCTAAAGGGAAAGATCTGAGAGTAAAACCTCGTCATTTTAAGCCAGGGTGAGGTCACGAGGACATGAACTGAGCCGGAACCCCACTCTCCAAACTTCCACACCACGGACTGTCAAGACATTTGAGATCACGACATATTTGTAATATGGTCTTTGGTTGGATCGAATCTCGACTCTCGATCACTAATCCGGGACTCTACCAACTGGGCTACCATGGCCCCAGAAAATATGGGAGTTATTAAAACTGATATGGTAAGCAGTGTGGTGAAACTTGACTTGACAATAATTATAACATGCGATTTCTTGTCGAAACTCGAAAATGGGTTGTCGGTTTTATGATTGAATGTAACCACCCCTTAAAAAACCGAAAATTCTGTAATATGCAAATGACATTTACAGGGGGGCCAGCGAGTAATGTTTGAAACAAATAGAAATTTCAAAACACATAAGAGTGATGAATATATTTTAATGATATATATTTAAATGAAATAGTAGGCGATGAATGATAAATAGGTTCGAAGTGACAGCAACAAGGACAGCAGTGATCGGTTTACGAATCCATCCATCACACGTGAACAAACTTCGATGTCAATCGTGTCGACTGCAGTTGCAACAGCAGTTTTCAGTTCAGGAAGTATCTTGGGTCTTGTCTGCAACATTTTGCTCTTCAAATAACACAACAAGAAGAAATCGCGAGGGTTTAAATCCGGGGAATAGGGCGGTCATTCACTATCACCTTGTAAGTGCAATGGGCAATCCAACCCAATGATTTGGTGAAAATGCTCATTGAGCACTTTGAAAACTTGCACCGAACGATATGGTCTTGCACCATCTTGCATAAATCAAAGACCATGGACCAAAGACCAAGTCATTACCGTGAAAAAAAAAGAGACCAACTCCTCGTCTGGAAACTGTCTGCATTTCGCAGCGTTTAATATGTCGTCGATGGACCATACACACACATGGGAAGAGCACTAGCCCTCTCCAATGATCATGTGCACCAAGTTTGGCCTCACTTGCTCGTAGCTAGCGCCGTCTATTAGACTTTTTTCAAACATTACCCGCTGGGCCACCCTGTATATAAAGTGATAAGCTTCACTCATAATAAGGTATTCACGTTGGGTTGATGTGGAAGTTTGGAGAGTGGGGTGCTAGCTCATGTGTTGCCTCGTCATCTGATCGTGGCTCAAAATTACGTGGTGGTGACCTCGAAATCTTCCCCTTAGGGGATTGATCCCGGACCGTTGTCAATAGCCCGTTGTGTTGCTCTAGTACGACGTTAATTAAAATTACCATGACCATTACCATAATAAAGTACCTTCCATAAAAAGTGTTTAGCATATTTCTCTCCAAAGCTTTGGAAATATGTATATACCTTCTTGACTTATAGGATTTCATGGAATCTTTCAACCAATTGCTGTGGGTATTTAATCATGCATATGTTGTGGGTAAAAACAATACTATACTATAATCTAGATGACTATTCTAATACTCTCAAATAGCTAACCCAGTTAATTGCAAATTATTTGCAGCAATAATATTTTGAAATACCACACGAACATTTTTTAAAAACAACTATTTTCTATGTGGAAAGATTTATAATTTAATTAGATATCGGTAATCACACTATTAAGAACTGCACATTTCACTCCAAAGCTTGCTCGCAGCAAGGGCCCCCACTAAAGGTGTAAAATCAACTGATGTAGCAGTACTTTTTGAGTAGCTAAATAATTAATATCTAAGAAGATCGCTCACAAATAAAAAAATAAAATGCTTCAGAAGAGGAAAAAATCCATTTTAGTTATTTTTAATTGTTAAAATAATAATATTAATATTATTATTGAACAAATCTGTTCAATAATACAAAGACATGAAGAAGTCTCCCCATGCCATTGCATGCTATACCGTTAATTTTAAAAAATGGTGTTGAAATTTCCTTCACACCATATAAATTCTCTGTGTGCTTTTAGAAGTCTGGAGATTTCTCTATATATTAAAAAAAATTGCCGCCGCAGGATTGAACACTCGCGTTTTTCGCTCGATTCTTAGACGGTTTACCGAGAAAGTACGGATCAGAAAATTACCAAATTGACAAGGTTTGTTGAAAATTGTCCAGGCAACACGACAAAGATTTTTTCCGATGCGGCTATTAATTTAAAGTTTATTAAGTGTCGAAGTTAAAAGAGCGAAATTTCTACCGCGAGTGAGCAAAACTCATACAAATTGTCAGTATATTTCAATATTTTTTACGGAGTACCTTTAAACGTGAATTTTTGCAGCTCGTCGAGTTTTTTTGAACTTTCAAACCGGTTCCTAATAATATATTTTTTTTTTGAAATTCGGGAAAAATCGGGACATTTTCGTAATTTTTTTTAAAACTGTCATATCTATATCTTATTACTATTAGTTTTTAATTTTGAAAATATCGCAGTATACCTTGGAATGCACTTTTTCTTACGGTATGATTATTTTTGAAATTGGTTATTAAATAAATTCGATGCGATCAAAAGGTGGTCATACAAATTTAGGAATCTTTGGATATTTTCGGTATTTTTTGTTAAGACTATCCTATCTACAGCTTAATACTATTTTTTTTATTTGAAACCATAGCAGTATACCTTAGAATGTACTCTTTCTTACGGTACAATTATTTTTTAAATTGGTTAATAAATAAAGTCGATGGAATTAAAAGTTGGTCATACAATTTTCATAACTTTTCGATCGTAATTTCCGATAGCTAAAACTGTCATATCTGTAGTTTTATACTGTTAGTTTTAAAATTTTAAAATACCACGTGAAAAAGGAGAATACACGCTTTCTTACGGTAAAATTTTTTAAAAAATAGGTTCATAAATAAAATCGATGCAATCAAAAGTTGGTCACACAAATTTCGTATTTTTTAGTCCGCTAAACATGTTTCTCACGCAGTTGAGGGTTGTATTTTTGACTATCGGGTTTGCCAGATATCAAATTTATCGTAGCAACAATTGCCATAAAAACGATTTCTTTTTATTTGGCGAGGAAAAAGGCTCGCTATTTTCACTCTGTTCTAAGACGGTTTGTCGGGAAAGTACAGATCGCAAAATAACGATATTAACACGGTTTATTTAAAATTGTAAAGGGAACAAGATAGAGAAGGTTTTTTCACTGATGCGGCTATTTGTTTAGGGTGCATTAAGTGTTGAATTTGTGATATATTTAATTAATTAATGTATTACAATAATGTTTATGCCCTTCCTTTTGTCACCATGAATGAGCTGAATTATATCCAAACATGATCCATTGAGAGCTAGAAATCATCTTTAAACATAAATGATTAGAATATTTGTGAATTCTGTAATATTATTATAGGGGCTAGTGTTGCTATTACCCACAGGGACTAGAGTTGCCATTACCGACTTCAAGCTTCTCAATTTCAACCTTTTATGACTTCAAATAGGTTTGGAAACGAATATGTTCTCAACTTGAAATCCGACTGTCAATATTCAATCATACTATCTTCCGAAATTATGAGCTTCATATCGTATATCAGGGGTATCAACACTTTCTGATTTTATTGTTCTACTCAAAAATAGTTCTCCACTTTCGAAAAACTGTTTAATAGATATCTGCTTTTTTAAAGGGAAGGATATATTTGATGTAATTTGAAAACTCCAGTAAAATTTATATTTCTGAACAGCAGGGCAATTGGAAATAATATTCGTTTTATATTTTACCTGTAAAGTAACAATTTATTTTTTAAATAACTTTAATTCTAACTGTAGAAACATGTGAAAATACTGCTTGTTCTTTAAAAACATCCACCGAAATGCTTACAGAATTTCAAAGTATCTATGAGAGGCATTTTCTGTGAAGCAAAATGTTGATGGTGGTATCGTTTCTGTCGCAACAGTGTTTCCCGTACGTATAATGAGCTTGACGTTACTTGGTTTTATATTTAAGATTACAATTTTACCACTTTGCCAAAAATAATAACTTCAAAGAATAAATTAAAAATGGATATACTATGCTTGATTGGTCAACACAGATTAAATTTAACACCAAACTTTTCCAAATCAGCCATAAACTACTTCTTAAGGTATTGCTTCCAATTCCCCTTTTGGTCATCTAGCATATTCTATGTCATGAATCTATCATATTCAAGTCCAAGAAACCACTCGTTTTTAAAATGTCGAAAACCATCAAAGGATTTTCAAAGATATCATGGAAATCCAATACCGACACACGAAAGAAGCATGTGAGCATAATGAGCAGATCACTGTATGCTAGAACAAACAGGAACAATTTTATGTCCATTTTGAAATCTGTTAGTTTGAACATTTATGAACTTCGACAGTACCGTCTCTGATTTCTGATCGCATAATACCTGCATAAAATGGACGACTTCCATGCAAGTCATGAGTAGGGGGAGTTCTCCACATAATATTAGTGCAAATCTTAGACTCATTAAAAAAATTTTGGAGGCGTTATTTCGATCAGTGTCGTTAGAGTCCCCACAAAGGACATTCTTTAGCCAGTCCATCCGCTATATCACTTCCTTTAATTTTATTATGAGATAGTATCCAAAGTGTATACCAGGATAATTCGACCTTCTTTTGAGTTTAGCTAGAATTTCAAACCTTGTTGTGTCCCTGACAGCTCTCGAATTACATTTTTATCCACATATGTAGAGTAGGTGTTCCAAATATCGCCCCTGTGCTTAATATCGTCTACTCGTGTTTGAAAGGTACTATGCGCGACATCTATGAGTTTATGTAGTCACCTTGAGGGTCTAGGCCCTAGACTCTAGGGATTTGCCACACGTAGCGCCACCGGCAAGTTTCCTACCAGTTCTATCAACACCACTATTGCATCTGAAGTATTTGAGGCTGTGATCAACGTATTTTGTCTCCAATCTATTCAGCTAATATCTAGGTGTTTCCAAATTATTATTTAGCTTATATGACGTGAAAGTACATTGAATACTAAAGGTAGGTATGTATGCTCGTTTTTAATAGTTTAAAGTTATTAACTAGTTTTTCATAGTAGCTCCTCATTTCGCCTGGTGGGTGGTTATAGGAACAGGCGATATTAGGAACCCACTCTTGACAATTCTCTTGGGAAACCTTTTGAAGTTTTATTAGTTAACTTAAACAGACATAAGTAAAGAAGGTATATGATCTCAGGAAACTTAAGTTCCTGGTGATATCCATATGGTGATATCCATTGATTATATGATGATATCCATTTGGGGATATCCATATCCTGGGTTGGGAAATCAAGTTGGAAACTTGATTTCCAATCAGGAGGCTGAGATACAGAGAAATAGTTAGGGTAGGCGAATTATAGTTAGGGTATTTTGTACACCTACCTTATATAGCACAAGTAAAATCTTTGCAGACGGTCTGGTTTGTGTGTGTTTCATTGAAAAATCATCTCATAAATAAATTAAATAAATATAAATATTATTATATTTAAGGATACGAAAACTTGTGTCAACGTTATGGGTTATAATCTCCTGGTGAGCATTAAAAATATAGTCTGAAAATGGAAAAGGGGCATAGCATACTGAAGACAGAAAAAAATACCTCTGTAGCTTCCTTTAAACATATTCCGTTAACGTCATCCATTTTCAGCCACGATTTTTTTTCGGAAGGGAGATGTACTCCGTATTCACAGTGTCTTCGAAAAAAGCTTGTATTTCCGACCCTACGTTTCCATAGTTACACCCAGGAATTCACCAAATTTTCTCTCTCCGACTCGATAAATTCCCTTCAACCTTATTTTTTTTGCTCGTAGCCCATAAGAGTGGAGACTAACTTCACGTGCAGTTTTTTAGATAGTTAGATGCGAGGTATTTCTCATACGAATTTCCGAAGAATAAGAATCACGCGCACGTCGAACTATTCGATATCGTAACCGTGACGGTATGCCGGGCAAATACGGGGCAAAAAATGCGTGCACACTACCCGACCGGGAGTCAACATTTGTCAAAAAAGTTTTTAATACTTTATTACTTTTCTTGAATTTTACCGAGTATTTCGCGAAGGCCCCTTTTCAAATCTTCTCTTCGGTATGTGATACATAACTTCGGTGCAGAGGGACCCACAGATAAATCTTGGGAAATGTCATTTTTCTCATTCTTTGACAAAGAATGCGGGTCAGACTTGAGCGCGTTACGGGGAAGGGAGGGGTTATCTCACGCGGGATTACATTTGACAGTCGTTCTGCTTGCGCGATGAGCTCGTGCTGAAATTTGCTTGGGGGAAACACCCACGAAGAACTAAATAGTAATGTTATCTACGCGCGATGGCAGCGAAGAAGAGTCAATAGTGGTCCGTAATTGTACTATGTGAACAAAAGTATTTTGACACTTCTTGTTTTTCAGAAAAAGTGCTTTATTATTTTATTTAGCAACTTGTTTGCTTGTGTTACAGCTGCAACACGTCCAGGCATAGTTTCCACAAGTTATCTGGAAGTCTGGGCAGGAATAGCTCGCCATATCTCTTGCAAGTCTGTGAGATGAGATTGTTGGGAAGACGGGCGTGCTTGGCGGTGTCGAACGAATCGCTCCAGTTTGTACTACAAGTGCACGATCGGATTGAGACCGTGGCTATAAACAGGCCAGTCAAGAAAATTCACGTCATTTTCAGTCCTGCACACGTTTTGCAGTTTGACATGGAGCTCGATCCTGTTGGAAGAAACAACCATCCTCGCCGTAGTATTGCCATAGTGTAGGGTTCCCAACCTTTGAGTAACTGCGTACCACTTGAAATTTTTACAAATTCGTGGCATAGCACCAGTCTTATATTTTTTAAAAGATATATATCTAATGTCAGAAAAGTGCCCAATGGCTTGTTTTATTTTAATTAATATACTAAAAAGCTTCATATTTTATGATTAATTGCACTTGTATTTCGTATTAATGATGTTTTAATAAAGGAAAATATAAAACGATTATTGAAAATTACAGTTTTATTTTTTACTCACTTTACTAAAATCAAATAATTTTAAATAATTAGTACAAACTAAGCAAACAAATATTAACTAAATCAAAAATTAATTTTTAGTGCGTTGTTGTTTGTCTTTTATTAAAATATCAATATCAGAAGCAATGGAGCTTAACTTCACTCTTAAGTCCTGTTCAACACTTACTCTGTTTCTATATTTATTTTTATACACAAAAGTTCAGAAAAATCAAAAGCGATATCAACGTAATTTCGCCGAGATAGCCATTGAATAGAAATAGATAAACAACACCAAAGTTTCTCTTTAAATACTGTGCTACTGTTAGCGTCATTTATTACAGTGTAGTAAAAACGTTAATCACAAAATTGATTTCATATAAACCCATTTTTCCTATAACATGGTTGTACATACTAAAAAATCGAACACATTTCGTAGAATATTTGGGTCGTTCGTATCATCCTTGCGTACCACCTGAAACGTTGCCGCGCACCACCAGTGGTACGCGTACCACCGGTTGGGAATCCCTGGTGTCGGCAATGGCCGAATCATCCAGAACGTCGACGTACACATCATCGTTCATGGTATCAAGTACATAAAGCAATAAGCCAAGTCCAAACAGGAAAACAACCCCACATTAAGATGGATCCTCTCCTAATTTCTGCAGTGTCCAAATACTTTTGTCCATATATTCCAATTGATTGAATGGTTTGGGGTTTTATGGCACAAGAGCCACATTTGACGAAGCTACGCCAAACACAAGACAACAAGGGAGGACAAAATAGCACAATAATAGGCGTGGGTAAAACAGAAGATAGATCACTTAAGTTCCTCGGGTCGTTATTCCAATGAAGATGTAGTACTTGCAATACCCTTTGCTTCTCAATGTGCTTACACAATTCTGGAACAAGCTCCTTAACCCTCCAAGTGGTTTCGGCGAGATATATTCTCCACTACCTTGTTAATTTTGCTAAGGACGAGATATCTCTTTGAGACCAAACTGCCCAATTAATCCAAGAAGAATGAAAATCCAAATAGGAATAGCAAATTAATTCTGGCTTGTAATTGGTGACAATTTGACAAGTTTTTGCATCGAGGCTGGCCACTACAGGGTGGTTTTTGACGTGAAAATAAACCACCAAGAGTGTTAAAGGAGGGGGTTCTGAAGGAAGGACACATATCCCTCTGCATTACGACTCCAGTACCAGGATAGATACAACTCTTTTGTTTTATATTCAGATGACTGTCGGGATATTGCGTGATAGTCCGAGTCAGTTCATAGCTCACCAGGAGATAAAGATTCTCTCTAGTCACTTTTCAAATGAAGCAACTAGAACTAATCACTTTTCAGGTGATCAGAGTATCAGAAGGATTGTTTCAAGTAGTCGTTGATTACATACTTTTCCGGTTGCACTTATGGAAACGACCACTTGTTAGAAAATTTTCGACGTTCATTGATGAACTAAGGACGATACAGAAGTACAAAGATGACGGAAATACTCTTTTTCTCCAATTCTTCCAAACTTCCCATCACATTTCATGTCACGGTTACAGTCTGCACGTCCATAGTTTAAAATTCATTCACTTCACTTACATCACAGTTTGCATGTGTATGATACCAAGACACAAGGTTTACAAGTACGTTAGTAGTTACAACCGCAAAGTAAAAGTTAAGTTCTTGAATTTCTAGAACTCTCTCACCATGGCCTTTTATTAAATGTAGGAAAACTCCAGTGCCGGATTTTAAAAGCTACTCAAAGATAGTGAAAGAGGCGTTACGTAAAGCAAGTACTGACAACTAACGTCGATTTTACAACAATTTGCGCCGATTATATCTTAAATATATATGAATGAATAAAATTGCTTTGACACAGAAATTATGTATTTATTAACATTTAAAAAATTATCAAAATATTCAATCGGTTCACTAATTCGGAACTTGTTGTTGAAAATCCGAACGGAGAATGACGCCTAACGCCACAGAAGCGATTTTTATCGACTGACGTAAACAGCGCCTTCTGCCACCTAAACGCAGCATTTCCGGACATATATTATCGGGCAAAAAAACGTTCATTTTGGGGCCATTTACCACCTTTAACAATGTAACTAGATATTTTCGAAATATCATGTATACTGTTAGTTTATTAGAGATTAAAAGAAAATAAGCTAATGTTGTACTTTGAATAACTTTCGATATGGAAGAAAATTTCACCCTGTGCGGGGTTCATGCATATATATCCGGTCTGCATCCATGCATGCCTTCCAACTTATTTTAATCTTTATGACTTAAAGAATCTAACGATTCTTTCAACCAATAGTAAAGGATATTTTGTTATATTTAAACGGAAGTTTATATAAATATGAAAAACAATATTACAATACTAGAAAATCTCATGACTCTCAAGGGCTTAATCTTAAACAGATTTTCAAACAATGTAGCAAACTGAGTTAAAGTGTTTTACTTTCATGGAATAAAAGTAATGGGGCTTTAGAGGAATACAAAATATTATTAAACGCGGATGCATTTGTTTTCCTAGTCAATAGGATTAAAATTTAAAACAAATATCACCCGTTTATCAATTGAGCGTTAAATGATACTGATATCTTTGCAAGATAGATAATGTAAGCTTTTTTCTCCCATTCTTATTTGCATTTCGTGTGTATACACGGTAAAATGGGAGCTAGGAATCCTGGAATCACGAAATAAAGTGCTGAAATAAATATGGATACAAAATTGAGGGGAAACTTATTTTGTAAAGTATTCTACCTAAAGGGTGTATTTACTTCAGAATTTTTTTCTCTCCAAGTGGTTTCGACGATATATCTCGTCCATTAGGATCTGACAGACTCTGCTAATGACGAGATATCTCGTCCGTCATCAAGAAATTACCGTTTTCTTATGATGATGCAATCAAGATGTCTGTAATGACGAAATAACTCGTTGCGAAAACCACAAGAGGGTTAAATTTAAAACAAGACAAGCGATTTTTAAATGGAGAATTAAATTAAACTGGAAAACACACGCCCGAACCCGTTGGGAAGTAAAATAAATTTATTCTGCAGTTGTGTCTATCGAATCAGCTTTGAAAACCGCTCGGATTTGCTAGTGAAATCTTCAAGTGATTTTTCTGTGCATAACCGGGTGATTTTTAAGTGAATTCGCTTTTTAAATTACTTAAAATATGCGTATTGGATCAATAACCTCAATGCAATTTCTTGGAACCGGATTCTTAAATGCGCTTAAAATTTACAGTGAATCCACATACAAAGTCTGCCAATCAATACAGTTCGCACAACGTTTGATCGAAGAAATATACGGCTTGAAAGAATCAGAGAAAGTATTCAATTGTTCAAAATCAAAACTTGTTGAAAGTCATACAGCGAAGACAGTGGAACTTCAAAATGTGTGTTGGCCCTTCAGATGGTTAAAAATGTTACAGTTTTCCATTATAAAACAATGATTACAATATATAACATCAGTTAGAAAGGTGCAAAGTGTATTAATTAAATTGTTTCTAAATAAAATGTATGAATGTAAACACACAACTTGAATGGCACTATAGGATTAATAAATTACAGGATCTTCCATGTCAACGAACTGAGCACTATTTAAGTTTGAATATCTCATTAATTCCTATACACTGTAAAGTATCATCAGTAATCAAATTAAGCACATTCCGGTGATAAATTGATTCGATGCGCTTATTTCATTACACAAAGCAAAAGTTGCAATTTCATTAGTAAATCAAACAAATTATTTCTCTTTACGTCTTCATTTTTTGTTTGTGGGTCGTATAGTTTGGTTGCGGAGTATCCCATCGCCTGAGGTGTGAAGTGTCTGGGAAAATAGGCTTGACTTTCATGAAAAGCACGACTTTGCACATCTCTTTTTATAACTCTCTATGGTTCGTATATACAACTAACTATAAATATAACTTGGAAAAGAAAATACTAATCGAATTACTTGCGTTTTCTAGGGAATTATCCTTAACAATCATTTTGTTGAGAGATGTTTCATTTTATTGGTATGTTTATATAAGTCATAAATCCAATACTACTTGAACTTCATTTTAAAATTAAAAAAAAAAACTGTAATTGTTACTAAGTTTAATGAAATTAATTTCATTGGAACATTAATGCTTATGCATTTTGAATATCTCAGAATTCAACAATTGAATTTTTACTACAGTGTATTCTTTTGTAAGTTTTTGAATTGGAGGGGAAAATAAAAGTTTTACTTTTCTGCTGTTTAAATATTTATCTGGTATATTTCCCAATAGATTATACATAATTGCAGACACTATTCATAAAAGTTATTTCAATTTTGCTTCGAAATGTTTTCAGAATTTTTTATTGTATTTTAAAAATTTTATTTATTTTAATTTCGGTCTGTAACAATAGACTTCTATAAGTCTCTCCATTAAGTTGAAAGCGCATTTTCTTTAAGTAAAATAGTCTGTTTAAGGAAATTATGGTATTGCCTTTAAGGGGTTTCTTAATACTTCATATATTTTACTCATTCAATAACTTCCCTATATTCTCATTTTTATTGATTTT
This sequence comes from Metellina segmentata, assembly GCA_947359465.1. Taxonomy (NCBI): domain Eukaryota; kingdom Metazoa; phylum Arthropoda; class Arachnida; order Araneae; family Tetragnathidae; genus Metellina; species Metellina segmentata. The sequence continues at coordinate 2,352,981 of OX375881.1, read as the reverse complement.
CATGTGAGTTCATTCTTTTAATGAGAATTTTATCATAATGTCTACTATTATAAAAGGAACTGTTTCTCTGTGTCTCAGTAATCAGTGTCCTGACGAATCTATGGTACTTACAAAAATGAAATTCGGCACACAGGTACTCCTAAGTTTTTGCAATTTTTGTGTGGTGCCTGAATTTTAAAATTCCATCTAGAACAGTTTTTAATTAATTTATTAGTTTTTCATCTTTTGTCATTAGCCACATCGAATAAAGGAGCATAATTTGCGATTTTCGACCGCTGACGTCGCAAGCGTTTTTCGTCGTAATGACTTTGGAACCATGCAAAGTTTTCCGATACTAGCGTGTTTTGATATGCGTTGCTGAAAATAGAAACTTCGAGGCCATCACGGAGTTGCCTGTGGAGTTCGTTTGCGAAGCAAACCAAATGGAAATATGTAGCAATCACCGGTGGTTGTGGAGCGTAAGCGAGTAGTGGTCACACCTGACCTCACGAAAAAAATTGTCACGGGCAACGCTGTGCTGCCCACGCATTGGCCGGTAAATAATAATCATGAACAGATTTTATGTAAAATTTCTGAATCTATTATCAGATCTATACCTAATGAAGCTTTTTGCTCATTCATCCTCGTCTTTTGAATTTTCTTGGTAAAAACAGTTATCTTAATCCAGGCCTCGAAATAGATTTTTTAATACAGGTGCACCTTGCGCACCTACGTTTTGAAATTAGGTGCACAGATTATATTTAAGGTACACATTTAAAAAACGTAATATAAGAGCATTTATGTAAACTACTTTTTATGTACTACTACTTAAACTACTATTCGGTCATCATCAAACATTGGTGGGCAATCAGAAGCGTCTACGTTTTTGGCAGATCGTTACCCGTAAGGTTTAGCGTCCATCCTTTTTTTTGTATTTTTCCTTCATTGCAACATAGCGTTTTCTGGATTAAAGTTTTAGCATGGTATGTATTTAGGAATTTTAATTACGTTCCTTTAGAGCGAGAGAGGTCGATACTAATATTTTGTTCCGACATCAAAATAACATAAAACACGTTTCCACTGCTTTTTTTAACGATAGGTGCACTGCGTGCACATAGAGGGGAAAAATTAGACGCACAATTTTATTTTCAGGTGCACAGTGCACCTGTGTACGCGGGTATTTCGAGCCCTGTCTTAATCTATTATCTAGCTAAATCTAAAAAATAGTATGTTATACAAATTAATCCTTTCCATAATCTACTTTGTAAATCCTATCCTGGTCTTGAACCTTTTAAGGTCCATTAGTTAAGCAGACTTAAAAATCTCTTAAAATTTCAAATTTTTAACTAGGCTTGGTCTGGAATAAAATCTCTTAACCTTTACTACGGCTATAGATATAACCAGCGCTATTCTTATAATTTTGAAGGTACAACTGGGTATTTACTGGCCGTTGTCTAAATTCGTTCTTCGCCCGCATTCAAAAAGTTACATTTTCAAATCATTACCTGGACTTGATTTAGGCCAAAATCTCTTAAATCTTCAAATCATTACCTGCGTATGGGCTAGGTCTGATTCTTATAAAACATGAAATCATTACCTGTTTGTGGACTAGAGCTAGACTAAAATTTTTAAGTCTTGAAGTCATTGCCTAGATTAAAATATTTAAATTACCTATAGGCTTGGTCTAAACCAAACTCTTTAAATCTACAAATCATTGCCTGTGTGTGTGCACGAGTACGTGTGTACTACTAGGTCTTGACTAAAATCTTTGAAATCCTCAAATAACTATCTGTGCTAGGTCTGGCATGTAAAGACCAAGGACTAGTAATGATTTGAAGGCTTGAAAGATTTCTGCCACCAAACTCAGATAAAGATTTGAAGGTTTGTAGTATACAGTACAAAAACAGGGATGGTGGAAACAGCAGGCATTTTTCTTGTTTTTACTTATATACAGTTTCTTTCGAATCGGCAGATCAAAGGCCAATTGTTTCAAACAATTATCAAAGATTGAATTACCAAAAACGGTTTTGGTATTTTGAGTGTGAATCAGAAGTATTATATGTATACCAAAAATATTCTATCATATTTAATTATGATTGTAAAAGATTTTACAGTTGATTTTGTGGTTTAGTTCCTGTTTTACCTGATTTTAAATACATATGGGATAAATGTAGTGTATAAATCGTTTGTTTCATTCAAATTTAGTTTCTTCGATTATTTGCTATATTGCGCGTTTTCTTGTCCAACAAGAAGCTCGATACATCGAGGGGAATCGTATTGGTATTGTGTGTGTGTTTGTTTGTTGTGTGTTCTAAGGCCTATATAATCGTAAAGACAAAGGATATTGATATTAAAAGTTCTTTTGACAGTAAAAACGTTTTGGATAGATTTAGTTAGCAATTTGAACGATTATCCTGAACGTTTGATCATACGTTTTGGAACTGTTATTTCTTTTCTGAATAGTTACTTCTTCTCCACGACATAATCCCATACATAAAAAAAAATCATAGATATTTTCAATCTTTAGAACAATTCGACAACACCTCTCCTTTTATTAGAATCTCCATTAGAAAAATTCTATTGCTCCTTTCTCTAAAATAGAATTATTTTGGAAATATTTTTGTGCTCATTTCCTTAGAATATAATACTTTGAAACTATTCTATTGGCCCTTTCCTTAAAATAGAATCCCTTTGAAAAGATTTTGTTCTCATTTCCTTATAATATTATCTTTTGAAACTATTCTATCGTTCCTTTTCTTAGAATACAATACTTTAAAACCTATATTCCATTGTTCCTTTCCTTTGAATAGAATCCCATGGAGAGATTTTATTATTTCTTTCTTTAAAAAGAGAATCTTTTGGAAAGACTCCATCTGCTTCTTCTCTAAAATAGAATCCTTTGGAAATTTCCGATGCTCATTTCCTTATGATAGAATCCTTTGGAAATTTCCGATGCTCATTTCATTATAATAGAATCGTTTTCAAAGATTCTATGGGTCAAGAAGGTCATAAATGTGTAGTAGTTATGCCGGAAAGACTTCAAGTTTCATGGTGGAATTAATTTATTTAAGGAGTCATCTATGTGTGTGATTCTCTGTACAAAGCGACGTGTTTAAGAGAAGCTTTCGAATTTATTTCCTGATGGAGTACATTTTTGCTGAAAGATTGAAAACCTTCAATTTGTAACACTTCAGTACCGAATACGCCGTATTCATCATCGCTAACATGATATTCTGGTTAATGAAAGAACACTCGGTGCTTCCAACAAACATATTTTTCATTAAGCCCACAACATGCAATTTTTTATCTTCTACGTTTGATCACTCGTTTTGGAACTGTGCAACCGTGCTCGTCTGTGCCTCTGGTATCCCCGTGGTTGTCCCGTAGTGACTCCAGCTAGTCGATCACGTTGGCGTGGTGTAGAAGTATGGAGAGTTGGGTGCCAGCTCAGGCGTGACCTCGTCATCTGACCGTGGTTCAAAATTGAGTGATCTTGTCCTTGGGTCTTACCATTCTGGTTTGATCCCGGTACGTCTCTAATAGCCCGTTGTGTTTCTCCAGTGCGACGTTAATTAAACACCTACCTACCAGCTAGTCGAAGCGAAGTGGCTGCTCTCCAAAATAAACATAAAACATTTCCCTCTGATATTACTTTTAAGCGTTCAAACTGGTTTTTATAACTTAAAAACGATCCTCTCATCACATTGACGATGTACCTATGACTTTCTTTTCTATCATGAAGGTCACTACCCTGACTTCAAACCCATGTCAATTGACTAGCCATGGTAGGTAGTGGATGGGTTGGTTGTTTTGAATTGCCTGTCGGGCAAATTCAAAGCTAAAGCAAAATATGCGAAGCTAAAAAGAAGGATTGGAATAGTGAGATGAAACCAGATGACGATCTTTTGAATACCCAGGGATCACGAACTCGCGTTTATTAAAGACAGTAAATTCTGAAGGAAAAGAAAGCACTATTAGAGTACCATGAATTTCCTACACACATGAAGGAAATGTGCCCCTCAATAGGGTACGTAGTTGCATTAACATCACACTGAATCAACATAACGGGCTGTTGGCGACGGTTCCGGAATCCATCACGAAGGGACCCGAGGACACATATCGTCATTTTGAACGAGTTCAAATGACGAGATCAACACATGAGATGGAACCTCATTCTTCAAATGTGTCCACACCACGACAACAGGACATGTTTGGGGCCACAACAGATTCCAAGAGCAAAAATCCTCGCGTACACGACGATCTTTCGATGGATTGAGTTTCGAAGTCGCAATCCTCCTGGATATAATCCGCAATTCTTCCGACTGGGTTACCGCGAAACTACCTACTGTCACGCGAATTTTCATGCAGTGCATTGTATAAGTATGAAAAACTAAAGAAATGCATGAATGGCTTTGAAATCGTTAAGGATCAAGCGGAGTGCAGATTGAAAAACCTTCTCAACGCTGGCAAATTAAACTTATGAACTTAATCTATATCTCTAATATTATAAAAACAAATATTTGCTTGTTTGTCTGTCTGTCTGTTTGTTTGTTTCGCGGCCTCAAAATCTTGACGATCTATGGCACTTACAGCAATGAGATTTGGCCCACAGGTAGTCCGAATTTTTTGTTATTTTTGGGTCGTGGTGAATTTTAAAATTCAATCGAGAAGATTGATTTTTAAATGAATTTATTAGTTTTATTCTCTACCTGGTTCTTTAAACGCGTTTATTACGGAACCCCCCCCCCCAAAAAAAAAAATGGACTTTTTCTACCCAAGAGATCACCCGAGAACTTTCTCTTACCAAAAAAAAAAAAAAAAAAACACAACAGATTGCATCTTCTGCCTTTCGTGTTAAAAAAAAATAAACATATTACATTTCCTGCCCCATTCCATTTCCGCCAGTGAGAGCAAAATATAAAAACATATTGACTGGGATTGTTAAGTTTTTTTAGTAAAATCAGAATCATTCAAGATAGATTAAAAATTTCAACTTATTTGAAATCTGCGGAAAATTTCACTTTAGACTAATACCTAAAAGTATGATTTTCTTTAAATAAATAATTTTTAAATTGAATATATCTTCAACGGATTTGTAATTGCGGAAATATATATATATGATTCTACGGTCATGGGACGGACATGGGGTGATTCTACGGTCATGGGACAAACTTGGAGGGGTGGTGAAGCTTGTAAAGCATGCATTTTTCATTTTGGAATGTAGGGTCGAAAGTGACGCGTGGAGGCACGAACACGAGAAATGTGGCATGAACATAAGAACATTGCTTATTTACAACATCCTTGCAAAGTGCTTCTTTGCAGCAATGTTTACAATAAATGCTCAAAATTGCGACCACCAACAGCAATGCAAACTACACGTCCGCAAGCATTCCAACAACCTTCTCTAAATGTTTGGGTGGGTGTTGTGAACGATTTCCTCAATGGCCCACATCTCCTATCAATGCGACGCAATGGCTCACATTATCGTATTTTTCTGGAAGAGGTTTTACCAGAATTGCTGCAAGATGTTCCGACTGTCTTTCGTAACCACATGTGGTTGTAGCATGATGGTACGCTTGCCCATTTAAACCTGGTTTTCCATAATTACCTAGATGCCAATTTTGCGGGAAGACGGATTGGTGGAGCAGTCCAATGGCCACCCCGATCACCCTCGATTACTTCTTATGGGAAGACCATCGTTTACGGATCTCCAGTTGACTCCATTGAGGATCTCGTTGCTCGGCTATTCATTGCAAGCGTGCGCGAAATGCCTGGCATCTTTGGAACTGTTTACCCAGCACTCCTTCCAAGCATGTACTACCGTTGGTGGTCGTAATTTTGAGCATTTATTGTAAACACAGAAGCACTTTGCAAGGATGTTGTAAATACAATGTTTTTCTGTTCATGTCTCATATTTTGGATTCGTGCCTCCAAGCGTCACTTTCGACCCTACATTTCTATACGAAAAATGTATGTTTTTGTAAGCACTCCTTCAAGTTTGACCCATGACCGTAGAATCCCTCTGTATAGATAAGAAAAGATGTGTTCTCTGTACAAATCAACACCGTTTGACCCACCCAATTGGGTACACGTATACTTTAGAAAACTGCGTCAAACAGAGGCCTTTTATGCCTTCAGACTGTAGCCATGAAAATTGGCACACATGGTGTCCTAAAAATTGCCCCTCGAAGCCCCAATTCGTAATTATAAAATTGGTTTTCCTGCAATCAATAGACATGGACAAGGGTTTGTGTATTTGAGTTAACACAGAAATGTCGCGGTCATACTTGAAACCTGTGCAACGCTATCAGCTAGTGTTACATAAAATCGAACTTAATGTTATATTAGAAATAGGTGAACTGAAAACTAAGATACTTAGAGTTAGTTCAGTCGGTAACACTTCAAATACGGTTCATAAACGATGTTAAAATTCGAAAAATGGTTTCTGCAGTTTGGGAAGAAATATGCGCCCGCCATCAAAATAAACGGAAAACTTAAGTTTAAATTAGCTTTCTTCGTCGGTGTTGCCAACACACTCTGTTTTTCGTTAAAGGGAACTTTTTTCTTCAGGGGCATACTTGAAAGGGAGTGTTCTCCACACATCGAGTGAGGAAGTTTAATTAAACTCGAGTTGTAATCTCGCGGTTATTTTGATTCTGACAATGCCAAGTACAGTTCTGAACTGAACGGATTTTTTTTGTTTTTGTTTTATTTCTGCTTTCTTTCATAGTTGCGGTGTTTGGTAGGTTGGATTGCATCGCGTAAAGGGCCACATTGGGTCGTGCTGCGGCAAACACAATACCGACAACGACAGGTAGTACACAACTCAAGGAAGAGGGTAGTTGAAATAACACTTCACTGGAGTAACGTAGTGGGCAGTTAACGACGGTCCGGGATCAATCCTGAAGGCAAAGTTCCAAGGATATCTCGCCATTTTGAACCATGGGTAGATGACGAGGTAAACACCTGAGCCGGAACTCCATTCTCTAAACTTCCACACTCCGCAAACGTAAGGACATATGAAGCCACGACAGAATTAAAGTTGGTTTTGGAGTTTTATGGCGCAAGGTCCATAATTGGACTTTGCTGCGCCAGACAAGACATACAATGGCAACTAATACACACAATGGATGTTTACTGACACAGAAGTGAGGAAAGCACCTGACAGGGAATCCAAACAGCACCACCTACAGCTCGAAAATTGCAAACGCAGTGGATAGAGCCTCTTCGTCACGCCTGCCCCGTCTTTGGTTGGATTTAGTTTCTAATTCGGAACCTACCGCCCTAGCCACAGGGTCCCCACACATTCAAAGAAAACTTCACTGACACAAGGGTATTGGTATCGGTATTTTTTAATTAACGTCACACTGGAGCCACACAATGGGCTATTGAACACAGAAGGGAGACGGACACGCAGCAAGGAATTGAACCTGTTATACCTACATCTCGCAGGTTGGTAGCACAGTGAGCACATACCAACTGAGCCAAGACGTTTTAACTGTTAACTATAAAAGTTACTCATCGATACATACATTTCACAAACATACGTGGCACATAAATTGACGTTATGTGTTGAGTGTCGAATGGCAACAACGGACATAAATAATATATAATTGACATTATTTGTTTGTTGTCGAATGGTAACAACAGGTATAAACAAAATGAAAGCGAGGTTATTTTTTTTGTCCAATGGCAACAACGTTATTCGGATAAGCAATTTGAAACGGACAAACAATCTAAAATCGACCGTTACGGAATTCATTCGTTAGTTTTGTCGCATCGCTTAAATTCATTACTTCAAACACAGTTATAGATCTGTATAATGATGTTAAAATTACACGGATGAGTGTGCCACTCTAATTCAATTCTTCTGCGGTCTGGTTTAGAAAGCAATGAGAAGTCTGGAAGATAGGCATCAGTTTTGTAAAGGAAATAGGTTTAGTGGCAATAAAAATGGCCGCAACATTTTAAACCAAGAAATGAGGTAATGGTAATGGTAATTTTAGTTAACGTCGTACTAGAGCAACACAACGGGCTATTGACGACGGTCCGGTATCAGTCCCTTAAGGGAAAGATCCGAGGACAACACCTCGTAATTTTGAACACGGTCAGATGACGAAGCAATACCCGAGCTGGCACCCCACTCTCCAAACTTCCACGCCAACCCAACGTGAGGACTTTCGGCCACGACAGATTTAAGGTGCACCAGCCGCCTCTACACCATACGTTTACAAACATCCATGCCCGGACCCGGATTCGAACCATGAACCTTCCGATCTAGAGGCGAACCTTCCGATCTAGAGGCTAACACCTTAACCACTATACCGGTTGGTCGGCCCAAGAAATGAGGAAAAAATTGCATCAGTCGCTTTGAAGCTGAATGTGGAAACATTATTCAAGGGTGCTTTTTTCTATTCATTTGATCGGAAATAAGAATTGACAACACTACATAAAACGAAATATTCTCATATTTTTAGAAAATTTTTATTTAATTTGGTATGTATGAAATTTATTTATGTGAATATGGATGTTATATTGGTTATAAATGGATTGCAATGAGATCTGAAATATGAATATGATCGCGATAGCATAGTTGGAAGAGTAACAGGATGGTCGCTAATTCTAAACTAGGTCCAGTCAAATACCGTTCTGTACACTGGGCTATATGACGCACGTCAAATCTGTCGTTCACTCAAATGTCCTCACAATGTCGTGGTGTGGAAGTTTGGAGAGTGGGGTGCCACCTCAGGTGTGACCTTGCCATCTGACAGTTTTTCAGAATTTAATGGTATTCTATTTTGGAAAATTTAGCAATTCCTTGTATATTTCCCTTCGGGTTTGATCCTGGATCGAGACCAATAGCCCGTTGCTTTGCTTCAGTGCTACGTTGACTGAACTATATACTTTCCTAACTTGGACCTTTCCCTTTTAGGGATTGATTCCGGAACCGTTGCCAATAGCCCGTTGTGTTGCGCCAATGCTACGTTAATTAAAAATGGATTTCCATCAATCAATCAATGTATCCTAGCAATTGGTATTTTTAATTAACGTCGTACTAAAGCAACACAATGGGCTATTGACGACGGTCCGGGGTCAATTCCCTCAGGGAAAGATCCGAGGACAACATCCCGTAATTTTGAACCACGGTCAGACATGATTTGGCACCCCACTCTCAAAAATTCCACAACAACCCAATGCATATCTATATAAATAAGAATGGAGTGTTTGTTTGTACATTCAATATTTTCGACCCATTTCAAGTTTTCTATCCGTTTTGGACCCTTCTGATGCCGAATCCGTCTTTTTCTCGTATGGTGTCTGTCTGTCTGTCTGTCCGTCTGTCTGTCTGTCTGTCTGTATGTTGTGCCCTATACACGTCCACGCGGTTTAAGATATTTTCATGAAAATTTGCATACAGTGAGTACTTATCTTCATTTAGTGAGTGGCATTGGTTGCGAAAGTCTGTCTGTCCGTCTTTCTGTTCTATGCTCGATTTTGCGTTAGTGTGTTTGTGTAGACATCACATGAATTGTATTCCCGATATTTGATTGCATTGTATTTTATTTTATACATTATCTATTAGTTTAGTGAAAGCAATATTAAACATGTCTTTATTGTTATATTTAGTTGAGTTTCATGCTAAAACACCTGAGTAAGTATACTTAAATCAACCATAATTTGGTAGTTTGGGAAAAATTGGAACGTCTATTGAATATTACGATTACTTCGATTGCTTTACCAGTACTGCTGAAAAAGTAATTATTCTTCAAAAAATTATTATTTTTTTATGGAATTTCAGCTCTGATACTTCATTTATTTCGAGTCTTATTTTTATTCTTTGCGCAATGAAAACGATTTAAGAATATTTGGGACAGACGATATTTTTCAATGAAACGAGAATGAACAAGATCGCGCGAGCAGTGATATTTTTTCTGGTTCTTTCGCTGTGAATTAATTTCACATTTCTAAATTTTGTACACTTTTAGTTGTAAGTTGTGGCAACTGTGCGAGATCAAGAGATAAAATTGAATCACAAATTAATATCTTTAGAACAATTTTTTGCGACATCTTTTATTTTGTTTTACTTTGCTGTTTCCTGTTTTAAATATTTATTATTTTAATAAATGTGTTTTCCTTCTCATCACACGCAACAGCACCACAAAGTATTAGACTTAAAAATGTTAGGTAAGTCAGTATAAATTTTCAGTAAATTTTAAGTGTAATACCATTATTGAAAGAATAATGCCGTTATTTAAAGAATAATGCCGTTATTGAAAGAATAATGCCGTTATTTATAGAATAATGCCGTTATTTAAAGAATAATGCCGTTATTTAAAGAATAATGCCGTTATTTAAAGAATAATGCCTTTATTGAAAGAATAATAATGTTTATTAATCCAAACTGGAACTTTTTCAAACATTAAAAAATTCGTTGTAATAATGACATTAGAAGATTGCAAAATTTCACAATGTCGCATACCGGAGGCAAGAGTGCCACAAGTAAAAAAATATTGTTTTGTTGACTATGAGTGCGAGAGCACTCGCCGTAAATCGTAATTTTAATTAATTGAGTTGAACATGAAAAGAACTTAAGAAAGGGAATTCCAAATCTTCCTATAAATCGTCTTTTATAGTAGTAACCTTAGTATCACCTTTCGTCATTTTGTAGCTTTGTCATACAGCAATTGTGCGATGTATGTGAAATGTATTACATGAATGGATATGCATGTGTAGGATTTGTGTCCAAAGTAAGTTGTAGAAAATATAAAGATGGCGAAAGACGTTAAAATAATTTTTTTTTCTACAAAAAACGTAAGTCATTATATATTTTGATTATCTCTGCAATCTAGAGTAAACCAATTCAAACCGAGTAAGGTCGGGTATTTTGCTAGTTAGTAAATAAGAAAAATCTAGGGCAGATGCTATGTAAGGGTTTGCGTTTGATATAAACAAGGGAATACGAAAATTTAAATTTGTTACTTCATCCTATAACATCAGCTACATCTTTATATGAATGGTAAACACCTGATGCGTTTTTACTCGGTTTCTTTTTCATTTTGACAACTATAACAAGATGTAGTGGTAATTGACGTTTATTATCCCCTATGTAATTCTAAAAAGACGTGTACAAACTGTAAAACGAAAAAAGTGAACATTTTAAAACTGTTTTTGTCGAAAGGAATGTAAAAAAGTGCTTAGAATAAAAAGTTTTATTGGATCTAATTTTTTACGCTATTTTAATGGTCGTTTTGAGGATTATTATGTGAGAGGTATCGTTTGGAACCCCCACTTAATTAAATACAGAAACTCCCCCCTTTAATTAAATAACAAAGGGGAGTTTATTTAGTGCGTTTTATTAAGGAGTCAGGTATATAAACCGGGAATTCCTGCTCTTTTTTTCCTTAGGCTTTTTTAACACGAAGACTGTCTTCCTGTGTGAGCTGCGTTTTTTGTGTGTTTAATTTAATAGGGTTTTTATTTTCATCTTCTTTATTTAATTTGTTTTGAATGCTTTCACTCTCTGTCTTTTAATCCCTTTGCGCGGAATTCTTATACATACCGTAACACCTTGTTGAAAGCAATGGAGCGGAAATTCCCAGAAATTGTTTGGTTCCGATAATGGGTGTATATTATAATTGGTAGGTAGGATGAATTAAATCGCACTGAAACAACATAACGTGCTATTGAAGACAGTCTCGAAGGGAAATATCTGAGGACAACACCTCGTCATTTTGCGCCACTGTCAGATGACGAAGTCGAAACCTGATCAGCCACACCACGCCAACGTGAGAATATTTGAGGTTAAAACAGATTCAACGTGTCACACATGTATGTCTTTGTTTGGATCGAGTCTCGAACTCGCAACCCTCCCGTGTCTAATCCCCGACTCTACGTGCTGGGCTACCTTAGCCTGTTGATGTAACCGGATAATGTTTATTTGAACTATTATTAAACATTTAAAACTGCCATACCTTTTATTCAGTAGTTTTAAGTTTAACCTGGAGTCAAACGGTTCTACAACTGCAGTTTTCCTTGCTATGAAAACTGCCAACTTTTGACCTTTTTAGTCAAAAGCTTTAAGAATCTTTCCTAGGAATATTCAAACCAACTGAAGTTGTTATTCAGTTATTAGATGCGTTGTGAAAACAATAATAAAGACAAGACTAACTATTTCAAATTTTGAGTCGTTCATAGCGTTAGAGCTACTACCTTATCAATATTTAGTTTTTAAATTACATTTTACCATATAGTATTAATTATGCATCAGCTGTAGACATGCCAATTGTTTCTACACATAATATTGCGTGGAATTTGTAGTTGAAAACTAAAATTTGGTGCAAATATAAAATTTTTTAATATGAAAAAAATGTTACTTCGTTTTGATTCTGTTACGAAGTCAGATAACTTTACCTCAATCACTGACGAAAAATAGAAAATAATAAATTTAAACCAACCTCAATGACGGTATTTAATAACAAGTAGTTAAGTAATCTAATCACATGATACAAAGGGCACCAATTGAGAATTATTCTGAACATTTCCCTTACAATAATATTCTATACACATTATTCAAATCGGAATTCATATACGCGATCAATATCGAGTCAGTTTTCTTTTAATGACGAGCCATATTACGTCCATCAAGATATGGTCAGTTTTGCTAACCACAAGATCACGTCGGGACAAGGTTAAAAAGGTTAAATTAATACATATTTTTTTTGGGATGAGTGTTTAAAAAAATGTGAAAATGACCAAGTATTTCTAACAAGGGGAAAAAAAGCATTTTCGGGATACTTTAGAAGACAATAACAGGTTAAAAATTTGACATGAAACCCTAGTGTTGGAGAAAATATGCTTATTATCGATTACATACTGTCACATACGAGATATAGATGTAAAGATAAACTTTACAGATAAGGATGTAATAATAGACAGTTGGGATTAAACACATTATGGACAAAAAAAATATGGAAGCCTTTCTACTTTTCCCGAAAATAATCTTCACAACAGAATGTATTCTCACATACGGTAGCTTATAAATTCGTATCGGCAGGCATTTGTGAGTGTTCGTTTATAATGCTTCTGCTGGAACTACTTGAAGTGTTTACGAAACTGATATTTAAAAAAAATTTACCTTTAATATATTGATAATGTCGAATATAACATGAAATGGGAAAATATAAGGACAAATACATTTTACTAACTTTATTTAAAACTAAGCAAAATTAAATTTAATTTTTAAGTTTTAAAAATTATTTTCAGATTTTTAGTTAATTTAAATCTATTATTTCTTCTATTAAGTGACGGTATACTTTCAAAATTACCACTTGATCGAAAATTTCTATTTTTTCAATATCATTTTTCAAATTTATTGACACCAAATGCTATAGATAGCAAAAACAATTTTCACTATTTTGTTGCCACCTAGTTAACCATTCTAATACTTCTAAACATTTCCAAATAGTCTTCAAAGGCTTTGAAGAGTGTGGAAATACTAGGTGATATCCCCTAATATCTTGTGATAGCATTTATTGTTAAAAGTTTTCATTATTGAAGTAAAATCGTACTGGAACTTCTTGATCTGTTTCTAACTCCGTGGCGTAATTAAGAATTTAGAACCACTTCGTGAAACTAATCTCATCGAATGAGCTAAACACGGATGAAATTTATTTAAACACGTAACAGGTTAGTACGTAAAATTTTAGGTATCACGAGCAATTCCTACATGAGTGGTATCCTTCGAATTCAGCCTCTGCTAAATACTGAATGTAGACTATTGTGAACTTCGACACCAGTACAAAATGTAACTCATCCCTTTCTAGTGATTGCCTCGATGTGGTATCTCGTCCTTAGCAAAATTGGCGTATCTCTATGAACGAAATATCTCGTCATTAGAAAACTTGTCCAATCTTATTCTCGTCATCATCAAGAACACCAATCTTTCAGGCGTGAAATTAAATCGGCATTATTGACCACTACCTTGTCATTATCAAAATTGGTCAGATCTTAGTAGACGAGATATCTAATCGAAACCATGCGAGGAGTCAAGACACAGTGGTACATTTATCAGTGCAATCTATCTCAACCATTGTAAAAATGCTTGTTGGATCGTAAAAACGATGGAAGACTAACAAACGATGCATCATTCTCGACGACAAGTTTAACACAGATCAAAGCGTTGATGAATCAAATCTTTCGCGCGGTTTTTCACACTTGCCTTTGCAATGTTATGAGTCATGCAAGAAGGAATATCCGAACTTCACAGTCATGAAGTATTTTATGATGAAAAATGTTACTGTGCCACGCGTTTTGCTCGTGTATAGATTAAGAAAATCCATTTATTTGACCATGGTATCATGACCGTGGCTAGTGATCGTGTCTCTTCCCATGGGGCTTTCTATCTGTAGTATACACGGGTTTCCGAAATATCTAAACGATATTTTCTACTTGCAATACCACTACTGTTCCCAATTCCTCTTTTTTCCCTTTCGCGATATTTTTTACTTAAAGTTGTTTGTCTTGTGTTTGGCGCAGTTAGACCAAATATGACTCTTTCCCGTACAACCCTTAAACAAACAACAACCTAAATATTTCTTTAATCAAATCTATCAATTAGTGACATTAAATCACACATAAAAGGCGAATTTAGAGTCAAGGAATGTTTAATGAATATTTTTTCATTATTATAATACTTTTCAATTCTATTCCCCTGAGAGAAGGATTTAATTACTAACCGTAGACAGATAGCACACATGGGGTAATGCAAACTATCCATTCAGGTTAGTTAAACCTCCTCGTAGTTATCTCAATGGGGTATCTTGTCATTTGATAAAAACATCTTCTTAGCCAGATCTTGATGGACAAAAAGTCTCGTCCTTCGAAGAAACCTGACCAGATCTTAACTAACGAGAATCTCATCAATAGAAGAAAACTTACCACATCTTGATGGACGAAATATCTTGCTATTAGAAAAGAAAGACCACATCTTGATCTCGTCGTCATCATCGAAAATTCGGCAATATCTTAATGACGACATATCCCGTCATCAGCAAAATTGTACGAATCTTGATTTGACGAGATCCTGTCAAAACCACTTGAAGGATTAAATGATGTTCTGACATCCCATTGAGTGTGTCGATAGAAAAAAACTTTTCAGCGACGCGGTTTTCCACGAAACGCACATTCAAAACTCTCCGGATTCAAACGTACACCTCTATCGATTCCAAATACAAATCCAATAAACCCTCTCCACAGGGCTCTATTATTTTTTCCCACTCATTCCTAACACAATCGTTTATTTCCCAATTTGAAACCATTTTTCTGTATAATCCGGCCGACCGCTCCAAAGGCAGAATGCAAAGGGGGAAAAGAAGCAACTTTTCCAAGTGCTCGAGGAGAAACTAATCATAAGCTCCTTTCCCGAGTCGAAAAGTGTAATCTGTAGACATTAATCATTTTCTTATTATGTTTGAAAACGGGGGAGGCGGCATCACAAGCGGATCATTTATCGTTCGGGGGAGGGGAGGAGAGGGTTGGAACAAAAAGTCGGTAAGAACTTGACAGACCGATAGCGGACTATAAGGGTTATAAAAGAGGCTCTCCCCCGATCCAATGCGACGATTAACACGTTCGCCCTTTTCATTGGGAGGTTTGGAGGGCTTCGCTAAATGCTGTGATAATGGCCACTCGTTTACGGAGGGGAATTAGGCGCTATTTTTCTGATGGATGCGCGTGGGCGGTTTTTGTGCGGGAAAAGGAAGTGCAGTTCACGGCAGGGTTTCGGGAGATAAGTCGGTCCGAGATTGATTCCGAAAGGATCGGTATATTGTTTCTGGGATTCGGGATTGTGTCAAAGTGCTCGATAAAACCCACATCTTGGGGACTGCAATAGCGTGAAATTCGCAATGACGCGCTCTGTGTTTCGTTCTTCTTGGGTTGGTATTTGAATTAACGTCGCACTGGAGCAACACAACGGGCTGTTGGAAATGGTCCGGGATCAATTCTCAAGGGAACGATCCAGACGTAATTTTGAACCATGATCTCAGATGAGGAAATAACACCTGAGCTGCAACTCCACTCTCCAGACATCCACACCATGCCAACGTGAGGACCTTTGAGGTCACGATACTTTTAACGTGTATCAGTGACTTTTGTAAACGACAGATTTTGGTTGGATTTGAACCCGCAACCCTCCTATTGCAAATCCGCTAGTTTCCCAACCAGAATACCACGGCTCTTTCATTCTTCTTTTAACAGCTGTCCAGTTGGAAAAGCAAATGATTAGCATCTGGACGGTTGCGAATTCGATACTAGGTCCAGTCAAAGACCGTCGTGTACATGAGAGATGGTGCCCGTTATATCTGTCGTGGCCTCGAATGTCCTGATGTTGGGGTGAAATGAAATGTAGGTGTAGATCTCGTCATCTGACCGTGGTTCAAAATTACGAGGCGTTCGTATTGGTATTGGTAATTTTAGTTAACGTCGTACTAGAGCAACACAACGTACTATTGACGACGGTCAGTCCCTTAAGGGAAAGATCCGAGGACAACAGCTCGTCATTTTGAACCACGGTCAGATGACGGACGATACTTTCGATCTTTGCCTTCGGGATTGATCGTGGTTTGCCTGGTCGGAAGAGCTTTAGATTAGAGGGTTGCGAGTTTGAACGCAACCTAAGCCTATCGTGTACGAAGGGAGCTGGTGTATGTTAAATCTGTCGTGGCCTCAACTGTCCTCATGTTGTGGTAGAAATTTGAAGAGTGGGGTGCCAGCTCATTACGTCCTCGTCATGTGTCCGTTGTTCAAAATTACACGGTGTTGTAATTCTATCTTTCCCGTTGCGATTAATATAGGACTGTCCTCAATATACCGTTGTGTTGCTCCAGTGCGACGTTAATTAATTACCTACCTACCATGTGGATTGTAATTGCATAAAATTAGCGTTCTTCGTAGAACAAGAGACCAGTTGATAAAGCTGCAGATTAGTAAACTGAGAGTTGCGATTTCGGAACTCGGTCCAGCCAAAGATTGGTACAAAGGGGCTGGTGCATGCTAAATCCTTCGTTGTCTTAAATGTCCTCTTGTTGACCTGGGGTGGAAGTACGGAGAGTAAATAAAATTGTTCTTCAACTTTTGTATAAAAATAATGATACGAAATTTTGCATCAATCCAATACTATTTTATATAGACGTCAAGATATACTATGTGTGTGTTTCTTCCTCATAATAATCCATAAATATCCTTCTGAAGTCTTACTAAATTTGAAATTTGCTTTTAGATGCTTATCGGATAAAAGTTAAAGGTCTGCAATTCCAAATAGAATCTAGAATTTTGTTAGAACTATTTATATTGAACTAGATATTGAATGTACCAGCAGAATCTTATCATTCGAATAAATATTTCTGTCTCAGGGCTTTCAGTTGTACGGAGTTTCAGTCTGTTGTCCAACAATCTGTATACTATATGAAATCTCACTTTGAACAGCAGTTGAAAATGGGCTTCATTCCAGAACAAAGAAGCACTTTTTTTTGTACTTCTGTGTGAAATGTTGTCTTTTTATCCTCTGCTAGTCCATCCGTCTTTCTTCCGGCACTTCCAAATCACACATTTCTCCGTTACCTTCTCATGAACTTTGCTTCAGCACAAACGAATTGTCTCAAGAGGAATCCACTTGATTTACTAGTCGAAATAAAGTATCGTGCAGAGATTGACGGTTTCTAAGCTCATTACTTAAGTCACAAAGGCTTTAATGGATCTTTTGAAAGTGAACCAGTCGTTCATAGTTGTGCTTTCCTTCGATTGTGGTTGCGGGGCAGTTCGGTTGGACGAGTAATGTATTAGCAACCGGTTGCAAGTATGAATCCAACCAAAGTCCGCCGGGTACAAAAGGGGTTGGTGCCCGTTAAATCTGCCGTAGGCGTGGTGTGTAAGTTTTGAGAGTGGGGTTTCAGTTCAACTGTAGACCTTTTCATCTGATATAAATCTGATATCGCCTTAAATTTTCCGCTAGCTTGAAATGAAAGAACAATGTTTTAAGTTCGTTAAATATGAGATCACTAATATATCGAATAAATCAGACCACATGTAGCGGAAGGTTACAGAACAATACAGTCAAAGTGACTGTATTGTTCTGTGAAAAAATTGTGGCTTCGGAGCCAAACAGATAAGTCTAGCGTTCAAGAAAAATGGAATGAAATGGTTCTAGAACGAAATAAATGGATTGAAAGCATTCAAACTTGGTGCCAACTTTGGTTATCGTACTTGTAGAAACTAACGTAAAGTATTTTCACTAGATTCTGTCTCTATCATACATCTTACCACCTTTAACACTACTTTGTATCTTCCACCCCCTATAAACAGTCGATAAGGTTAATAAAACCAATTAGAAGATGGTAAGAAAAATTAAATGCATTTGCAACTGTTGAATTATTGTTAATAGTTTTCTTGTTTTGGTCACATTTGCACTCAATTTTTGTAGATTTAGTGTTAATGTTTTACAGATAATTTAATAAGGTTAAGAAAATCTTTTTGCAATGTAGGAGACAAAATTAGGTACTGTTGCATGTTTATACAAAAGCCTTTCTTGCAATTAGAAGTTAGATATACTTTCGATTGATTGCGATGGGGTTCATCATATTCATATTTCTAAGACAGTATCTCCAAGTTTTGGTCATCCGATTAGGTGGTTGTTATATGCTGCAAGTTTCACAACAATACACAACTTCTTCCAATACTTCACAACAATAGATATTCTTATTTTTTACTATTGTCCGTCGACCATGAGAAGTGCTCTCGTAACTCTCGTAAACAGGGCTCGTTCATTTTGAGAAGGGATAACTGTAGGAGATGACGTAATTTTATTTATTTTTTCGTGAATGTTGGATGTGAAAACACATAGTGTGCACGCGTAGATCTTCTCGACTGCAAGAAAAAACACCAACAGACGTACTTCCGAATTGTCATTAAATGTATCAATGTGACAAACTTTAATACAATTTTTCAATTAACCCCTATAACAAATTCGTAGGTAGTTGAAGTGTGCGTCACACTGGTGCAATGAGCTATGGGTGACAGTCCCGAAGGGAAAGATACGAGGACATCACTTCACCATTTTGAACCACTGATAAATGGCAAGGTCGAATCGTGATTTGGCATCCCACCTCCAAACCTCCACACCAAGCCAACCGGAGGATATTTGAGGCCTTTACAGATTAAACGTGCATCGTCTCCTCCAGGATGGACTTTGTTTGGATAGGGTTTCGAACTCGCATTTCTCCGTTTGCAAATCTGCTACTCTTCCAATATGGATAATAGGATAAATTTCTATTCTACGGCAGTAAAGACAGGAGCAGACATTGCGTCTGGAGCAATTCTAGCGGTAGACAAACGTAACTTTCCGTTTGATATGCTCTGGCTATTTTCTAGAGGCATCATATATTTTTATATGCATCATTTTAATTTCTATTAACACTATAGATCAAGCTGTAGGTACTGCCTTCGTGACTGCCACTTTATACTCTCTTGATTTGACAAACCAATTCACAAATAAAATTCATTGCACCCATTTAAAATACTAAAAAAAAATAGTCGGTTTGCTGTTTATATTATGTCCTCGATTCACAAAATAAAGAACTCGGCGGTAAGATTACTCTCTTGATTTGACAAACCAATTCACAAATAAAATTCATTGCACCCATTTAAAATACTAAAAAAAAATAGTCGGTTTGCTGTTTATATTATGTCCTCGATTCACAAAATAAAGAACTCGGCGGTAAGATTAAGGATAAATTCTTTCACCATTTGTAACATTGTAACAACGTGGTTTAAAAATTGATCTCTTAATTCATCTCTTAATGCAGACAAATGGTTTTCTCTGGAATAGTCATGGACTTTTTTTGAAGTAAGAATACAATTTTATAAATACATAATATAACTGATTTCCTGTTTATCTCCGCAATAACGTCATTAAAATTTACATTTTTATCTAGTTGTACTTAATTTGAATTATATTACTGGAATTATTTTTTTTGTGTATACATTTACCGACTCAGAAATTTTTAATAGATTATAGTTAATATTATTAAATTAAATGGAATTTTTCATCTTTAAATTTTCAGAGCAGAGAGAGTTTCTGCCCACGCGTTTTATTTGTCTGCTATTTTAGCATCTCTCAAAATGGTACACATTGATAAGTTAATTAATTCATTCGTGGATTAAAATATTATTTGTTCTCTTGTTAAAATATATTGTTAAATATAAATATTCTTTTATTGATGTACAGAATAAAATATAAAAAAATAAGAAATATATATAAAAATCGCTGCTTTAATGAATCAAACATTATTATTAATCATTTCTTTTAATTCCATATAGAAGCTTGCCATCCACACATTTTAAAAGCTTACACCACAGAAAATAGACTAAGAGCAAAATGTCATTATGTAAAAGGACTCGAAGCATTTTTTATATCCAATGAAGTAAGTATTCATATAGAATACTTTTTGGCAGATTTAACTTTAAAAAATGCCTAGTAAAACTATCACTTGATACTTCCACATATTAAAAAAAAGTAACTTAACCAGTTGGTTGATTATTTTTGGATTATATGAGCTTGGCATTGTTTCGTATAATCCAACCCTACTGGAATTCTTTCAGAGGGCCAATTATCGATTATTCATTTTGATTTAGTAAATATATATTTTGAGATGCATCTAACACAAGAGAATTTAGAGTTGTATATAAATATATGAGTCGTTATTTTTGAAAGTGGAATAAGTTCACTTTGAAAAAGAAATGAGTTGATTTACTTTTACAATTATAGTAATTATTATTGTATAGTACAATTTAACAGGTGTTAAAAACATCAACCGAATTGAGTAACGTTTGCCAATATTTTAAAATTAATTTAAACACAAACCCCTTAAGTACCTTGATGTTTGAAAAAATGGACTTATACTATTTTCAAAAATAACGGCTCATATTATAAAAACAAATGCATAATTTCAGCATATTGTAATTGTCAAGTTATCATTGAATATCAATGAAGTCAGTTTCAATTTATGAGCGTCTTTTCATAGTTCATAACGACAACCTAATATTTCATACTATAACGACAGATTTACTTGCGTCAGCTCCCACCCTGTAACACCCCTGTAGCCTGGTTGTAAGAGAGGATAAGTTAGCAGATTGTTGCAATTTCGAAACTCTTTCCAACCAAAGACCGTTATGTCTGTGCGTGAAAGCTGGTGTGGGAGTTTGGTGAGTAGAATGCCAGTCAGGTGTCGATCTCGTCATCTGACCATGATTCAAAATGACAAGGTGTTGTCCTCTCACCTTTCCCTTCGGGGTGGATTACGGACCATCGCCGATAGCTCGTTGTGTTGTTCCAGTATGACGTTATTCAAGTATCAACTATGTATCTTCCTTTGGTTGAGTTGAACTCCTCGTCACCCTTCGGCTGATAATTCCTAACTCTACCAACCGGGTTACTGCGGACCATAAATGAAAAGTAGGTTGATATTTTACCTATCAACTCTCGTATATAAACTTCGGGTTTGATCCAATAGCCCGTTGTGCTGCTCCAGTGCGAGGTTAATCAAAATACCCTGCTTACATCGTATATGAAACTAAATACGAGTATAATTTGTTTTGTAGGTGTAGGTAGCCATTTAAATTAACGTCACAGTGGTTATCAATCCCGAAGAAAAAATCCCAGGACAACACCACTTCATTTCAAACCAGGGTGAGATGAAGAGGTCACAAATGAGCTGGCACCCCATTCACCAAACTTCCACACCACGCCAACGTCAGAACATTTAGGTCCACCACAAATTTAACATGTACAAGCCCCCCTATACACGACTGTCCTTGGTTGCATTCGAATTCCCATCCCTCCGGTTGGTAATCCACTTCTCTTCCAACCAGGATACCGTGGCCTTATCAATGAAAGGAAAACACAAATATCAACAACTTTCAATAGATCCATTAAAACCTTTTGACTTAACGAATCGACCGTCAATCACTGAGCGCTACTTTATTTCGACCAGTTAATAAAGTCGATTCCTCTTGAGGCAATCTCGAATTGGTGTCGTTTGTGCCGTTTCATGCGAAGGTAACGAAGCGAAGAAACGGCGTCGATGTGATTTGCGTCGGGTGGAAGTGCCGGAAGTAAGACGGATGGACTAACATTTTACACAAAAGTACAAGAGATTCTTTATTCTGGACTGTAGCCCATTTTGAACCTCTGAGACACATCAAAGTGAGATTTCATATCTATAGATAGTTGGACAATAGACAGAAACACAACATGGGTAGCCCTGAGAAGGATTTATTCGCATGATAAGCAGCTGCTGGTTACATTCAATATCCAGGAAATAATTCTTGCAAAATTCTAGATTCTGTTTTGAGTCGCTAACCTTTTACTTCTATTCGATAAGTCTCTAAGATAAAGCAAGTTTCAAATTCAGTAAGACTTCAGAAGGATATTTATAGAGCATTATGAGAGAGAAACAAAATGGCTTAACGTTTATATAAAATAGTATTGGGTTAAAGTAAAAGTTCGCCCCGTTTTTTTCGACAAAAATTGAAGAAACATTTTATTTAATGAAAATTGCACTTAACTCCTTGGGTACAGATTTATTTGTACCCAACCTCCTCTTGCAAATTATACCAGATGTTAAAAGTAGTTCAGATTATCATTTGCACACTAGTTACTGTTATATTTTCGTATCATTTCGTTCGATAAGAATGGCAACAGCATCAGAGAGATCGCCTAGCTTCTGATCTCCGCGTTCATTCCTAAAAAGAATGCCTGATAACGCAGCCGTGTCCATATTTCTATGAATGGAGTCAGATTAAATAAAGTGCATTTTTGTTAAGAACGATTGAATGATTTGAATTGAATTGATCAAGGAAAGTCGTAATATCATTTACTCTTACCATGTGATCAAGAACGTACGTGTTTAATTTTGTCCTAATTTGCATGACGAATTAGACTCGTCATCCGTAACTTAGGCAAAACAGATGCATGAAGAGTCGAAGTCGTCAAATGTACCCAAGAGGTTAATCAATATAGTATGTGCATATCTGTTCGATGACATTACTCATTCTATCTCTGGTAGTTGCATCATCTCGCGCTCATTGAAGTTCTGATGTTTGTGATGTTCCGATCCAGGTGTCGAAACTTTCTGAACCATTTACGCCACGTGGAATCGTCAATGGCTCTCTTCCCTTACGTAACACATATCTTCTTTCGCGAAGCATTTTTGTCCTTTCGGAAACAAAAAAAGCAAGATCGAAAATGATCCTTGTTTTCTGTCTTTTGTAATGCTTAACAAAATTTAAGAAACATAATCAAGAAACAAAATTTTTTCTCAAGTACTCGCTGAAATGACTTCTTTTAAATAGACCGTTATGTTCCTCTAGTGTGACGTTAATTAAAAATACATGCTTACAATACATATCTTTTTTCAAACATCAAAACTTTACTCGTGTGATGTAAATAACGCTTGGTTTTTCGATGCAATGCCATCCAGTCTGAAAGAGGGGACGAACTTTTCATCAACCCAATGCATAGTTTGACATCCATATGGTGGTTCCCAAAGAGTGGTCCGCGTTCACTCAGGGGTCCGTGACTAGGTTTCGGGGAGACCACTGAAAATATGCAACATTTCACTCCCCAAATGAGAGAATCTGCCAAGTAAAAATGCAAAGATCGATTAATTTTTCAGATTTTTTCATTTCTAGAATCTACAACAGGGATGCTAGCCTCATCATATATTATTTAATCTGTAACATTCGTTGTATCGATAAAAACAAATGTAAATCACTATTAGTGATTTTGATAATTTTTTAATTAACGTCGAACAAGACATCAAATGGAATTCTTTATTTGCTCTTATTATCTACCTTTGTATGTCTATGACAAATATAAATAAAATAAATAATATGTGATAGGTAACTAGTCTTTTTGGCGGCCTTCTAATAAACAACAGTGGATCTGTGATCTCCTTTGTCTTAACTTGTCTGCATCCCTTATCTAAAACAACTAGTTGTAGATTCCACTATGTATTGATTTTAAATATGTTTGAAGTTGAGAATGACTTAAAACACTGAATGGTGATAAATTAACTTTCCCTTTATATGTGTATATCACATGACCATCTACGCAATTACACGAAAAATACATCCAGAATGAGTTACACGAATCGACATCTTACAGGTTGTTACATAGGCTGCTACTATCTAGGTTGCTGCCATAGAAGAAATATTAAAGTGGAATTAGCAATTATATAATTTTTTATGGGCCCAGGAAGATGCGATCAAAGCTAGTATTAACGTAACTGTCTAGCAACTAATGTCTACTAACGTAACCGGGGCAATTACTTTAGACTACATGATTGAAACGAATTGTCATCATCTGATTGGTACAAGGGACAAAACGCCCATCCTTTTGTTCATCATGTGATTGATCCAAGGGATTGGATTGGACGCCGTAGGCGGACACTGTTTCACCTGTGCGGCTTTCAGCTGTATAGTCCGCCTTACGGAGGAGATTCTGGGATAAGGGAGAGCTAAGGAATCCACAATATATACATACACATTTAAGTACACAGAAGGGGAAAGTCAATTGAAGGGTAAAACATGAAGGCACAAAATGACAAAAGAAGAGGATGACAAAGTTTGAAAAATTAACTGATCCAAGGGACGGAAGAACACGCCCATTCATTGATTCACCACCTGATAGGTCCGTGCGACATAGTAGTAAACTTTTCCGATTTCGCCATTTTTGTCGCCACTCTATACAAATGTTCGTTTTCACATCTGCCCCTTGCTGTGGTGTAAAAGTTTAGAGAGTGGAATTCCAGCTCAGGTTTGACCCCATCATCCGACCATGGTTCAAAATTTTAAGATTTGTTCTTGGATTGGATCTCTTCGGGATGGATCCCAATAGCCCGTTGCTCAAATAATGCGACGTTAATTCAACTATCTACCCTTCCATAAGATATACTATATCGCCATATTTTGCTATAAAATGCCAAATCGGTCAACAAAGTGACATTTTTCACAGATCAGCAACATTCAGTTGGTATGTCAGTCCCACTCTTTGTAGCACCTCTCATTAGAAATGCTCAGTGTACTAATATTTCTCGTCTATAGTTGCTACTAAAGAGTAGACTAGTAGTAGTACTACTACTAGTAGTTACTACTACTATTACTACTAGTAGTAGGCCGTTGCTACTAAAGAGTAGTGTTTTGGATAGTACAAATACTCTTTCCTAATCAATAACGCATTTGATCTAAAAACCAAAACCTTCTGTTTTGGAAACTGTGCACGACACTTTTGGTAGTTCTCCTCACAGCTAACACGCTCTAATAGCTTCCTTCGCCCAAAAGTATACCAGAGGATTAAAACATTAATTCTCAATTATTGCACGAATAAATCGATTTGCAAAAAGATCATCCACTGGCTTTTCAACAAAAATCTCCATATCCCCCTACAGAACGGGTGTCTGATGGAAAGGGGGCAGGGAGCTGCAAATCAGAACCCCCTCCGCCTATAAGCTTTGCACTTTGAACTCATTTCTCTTGGCTCGCATATAATCCACCTTCCCCTATTTACCTAGTTTTCATAACGAGCTGCAAGTGAAAGATAAGAGAATCGATCAGCATCAGGGGAGGCCGGGGCAGGAACTAAATCGCCCCATGATTCAACGTCACGAGGAAGAAAACTTTTTGAAGTCCTTTACTTTTTTTTTGCCTCCTTCGCTCGGTGTTTGCCGTCCATCAGCTCTAATTTAAAGGAACTTCTCTCACTTTTAAAGGAACCTCTCTCTCGCTCTCTATGTGTGTGTGTGCCGCGATTTGAAGCGCTGAAAAAAAGACGATGTACAGATTTTTAACATTTGCCCGGAATAGACAATAGGGAGGAAAAAAGCATCAAGGAGTAAATGAGGTATGAAGATTGGGATTCTGTGAGCTGCTTTTTTTCCTGAATATTCGTCTTTGTGCATTCCTGATCGGTGGGGGAATGCTTCGAGAGTAGGGGGGAGGTGCACAGAGGAAATCTTTACTCGGAATTTTGTGATGCATGTACTGTTCAGACTGGCAGGAGTGGGATTCGCTGAAAGGGTTTTTGTCACTTTAGCTAAAAACCGGTGTTTTATTTTGCCGCTCATATGTCTTTAATCTACGCTCATATATATATTTTATGTCCACTTATATATGTCTCTTCTAATATGTCTTTGGGTATGTTTTGTCCTGGAAGATACAACCAAAATTTAAAGGTAGGTAGATACTACAATTAAAACCTGACTGCAGCAACGTAGCTGATTATTTGCGGGGACAACAACAATGAATTTGTAACTTTGGTCGGGTGACGAGGTGACACCTGAACTTCCACCTTATTCTCCAAACTTCCACGCCAACGTGAGGACATTTGAGACGATGATAGGTTTAACGTGTACCAGCCCTCTTCGTACACGACGGTCTTTGGTTGGATTCAAACTCGCAACCCTCCGGTTGCTAATTCGTTACACTTCCAGCCGTGCTACGGCAGAACCACCCAAATTCAAAAGAGTGGTGTAGATCTTGGAAGACTGGCGTGTTCGCGATTGGATGTTTCGTAACAATTGAAAATTTGATTAAATTCGATTGTTTCCGTAGCTTAATTTAGAATGTTTCGTCACAGTTGGTCATGCATGGGGGTCGCGCTCTTGGGATCCCCAAGCAATCTTTTCTTGCTTTCATCACACAACTCTGTTACATAATATCCCTTTCTTTCCCCCTTTTCGCGACATACTTTTCTGGACGTCTCCTTGAACTGTTGCAAATTGGCCAAATATAGACCTCTTGCCACATAAAAACCAACGACAACCAACCAGTCTAGCCGTGTATATATTTCCACAATATTTTTAATTTTAAACTTATTTATTTACTTATTCCAGCTATATTCTCATTTTTTTCTCATTTTAACTATGTGTATGTCTCCACAGTATTTGAACTTTCTACTTATTTGTTTAATTATCCATGCTGTGATACAGGCGAATACTAATGTAAGATTGCGCACAAAAGTACATGTGAGTAAACACATAATCGCAAAAGCATGGTAATAACTACATTACACGGAATAAATATATTGAATTTTCTGAAGTTTGTGTTACCAAAATATTTAAAGTGTAAGTTCCAAGCATAATACTTTTTCGAATATTTTACAACACAACTTTTGAAAAGACACGACAATCGGTAAGTTTATGCATGTATGTTGCAAGCATAAAACCAGGAAACAAAAAAATTATACAAAAATGTATTTATTAGTTATGAAAATTTTTAAAAAATGATGAAGTGTGAGGTGTTTTCTTAATGTTTTAGAGAACTTAAAACTAATGAAATCGGTGCTTCCACCAGGTGTGTTTCACGCCGTCTTGTGTTCATTCAGTTGTCCACGATTTCTGTGAGCAAAAACCCAAATGAAGCTATAAAGCAACTTCCTAAAGTAATCTCCAAAGCAAGTTACTAGGAATTTCCAAATCAATTCTCTTAAAGAATCAGCAATAGAAATATCCAAAGCAAGTTTCCAAAAGAATCACCAAAGCAAGTGACCAAAAGAATAGAAGTATCCAAAGAAATATCCAAAGCAAGTTTCCAAAAGAATCACCAAAGCAAGTGACCAAAAGAATCTTCAAAAGAATAGAAGTATCCAAAGAAATATCCAAAGCAAGTTTCCAAAAGAATCACCAAAGCAAGTGACCAAAAGAATCTTCAAAGCAAGTACTCTAACGGAATCCTCAAAAAGCATTTGACTCAAACATCCATATTCCAGCAATCCAACCGAAGTATCAAGGAGTGTGATTCCTCTCTCACATTCATTGTCGCGCTCATTACAGCGTTTTCGCGAATAGATGACGGAGGAGTGTTCATTAATATTCATGACTGGTTGGTCTCCAAAGGTTCAGAAGTTCTCTCAAACATTCCTTTCCTCCAATTGCTTCTATCTTCATTCAACAAATGACAATCAGCGATGTCCCCGAGTTCTTAAATTGAGCTCAAAAACATGACCGAATAAATTACCATTTCATTCATAAACACAACTAATCCTGGATTGATCCTGTCAGCATGCGACGCTAATTTCATTTCTGTGCATTATGAGTACAGTAGAGAATGTTCATATCTTGAGTGTACTGCTGTGTTACTGAGGTAGGTAGGTAAATTAACGTCGCACCGAGGCAACGCAACGGGCTATTGGCGTCGGTTTAGGATCAATCCTGAAGATAAGATAACACTGATTCTGAACCACCATCAAATGACGACTTCAACACATGAGATGGCACTCAACTCAAGCACACGACGCACCAACTTAAGGATTTGTGAGTCCACGTCAGCTTAGAACTAGTAATCTTCCGGTTTCTAATCTATGACTCTAGCAACATAGCTACCACGGATCTTTCGTGGATGGAAAGACAACATTATGGCACTGTATAGCATCTAGTTCCACTCTGAATACTGCTACTGCTTAATGTATAATGTGAGTTCTCTTTACTACTGATATTCCTGTTTCATTTAAAGATAGCTGTTTTTAAACATGAAATACAAGGTAGATAATTAACGTCACACTGGAGTACTACAACGGGCTATTGGCGATGGTCCGGATCAGTCCCGAAGGGAAAGAACCGATGAAACCCACTCGCTATTTTGAATCAGGGTCAGATGTGGTAAACACCTACATCCTACTCCCAAACTTTCACACCATGCCAACGTGTAGATATATAAGGATTCGTTCGTTCTTGACAAAAGATAGGTAGGTATTATAATTCACGTCGTACTAGAGCAACGCAACGGGCCATTGATGACAGTCCGGGATCAATCCCCATGGGAAAGATCTGGACCTGAGGAAAGGATCTGATCTGGCATCCCAATCTCCAAACTTCCACACCACGCCAACGTGAGGACATGTGAGTCCACGACAGATTTAGTGTGCACCAGCCCCTTTGTACACAACGGTGTTTGTTGGATTCGAACTTGCAACCTTCCGGTTGCTAATCCGTTACTATAATAATAGTCCAACCAGGCCACCGCGCCCCTCTTGACAAAAGGAAAAGTAACGTTATACAGTTGACCTCTTTGAAGTAATTTCTTGAATTATACCGATACAAAGTTTGATGTATACATAATAGAAAGGAAAACTGACTATACATGCATCGCCAGTATCCGATATTAAGTAATTTCGAATTTGACTTTTTTGAGCTAGAGTTATTCTTTGAAACTTCACATCTAATCATATTCAGATTTGAATATATTTTTTAAACTATAAAACTTTTATTCCTTCAGTTCCTTTATTTATCCTTAGAAAGCTATGTGGAGTTTCAAAAAATATGTTATTTGACATGATCGAATAAACATTTTGAGATCCAGAGCGAAACACATCGCGTCTTTCCCAAAAAAGCAACGCCACACAAATGAAAAATTTTTAAATTAACAAATGACTCTTATCAAACCAAAAAAAAAAAAAGGAATCAAATCACAAAACTTGTCACACATTTTTAACTTTCAGATTCCTTCCGTTGAGATAACTCGTCCAAGATCTGGTCAATTTTGCTAAACAAAAGATTTCTCGTGGGTGGGAGCATGGTACCATGGTTTCAACGAAATAATTCATCCTAGATCTGGTCAATTTTGAAAATAACGAGATACTGTCGGTACAAAGTGACCTGGTTTCAACGAAATAACCCTTCCAAGATTCGATCAATATTTGACTAGATCATGGATGATATATCTCTTAGCGACAAAGTGCCCTGGTTTCAACAAGATAACTCATCCAAGATCTGGTAAATTTTGCTAACGACGAAATATCACGTCGCTACAAAGTGACCTGGTTTGAACGAAATAACTCATCCCTGACTTGGTTAATTTTACTAACCACGAGATATCTCGTCGTGACAAAGTGACCTGGTTTGAAC
The DNA here is from genome assembly GCA_947359465.1 of Metellina segmentata. Taxonomy (NCBI): domain Eukaryota; kingdom Metazoa; phylum Arthropoda; class Arachnida; order Araneae; family Tetragnathidae; genus Metellina; species Metellina segmentata. The sequence goes on along the minus strand of OX375881.1, from coordinate 2,323,048 downwards.
GAGATGATTTATTCAAGATTTGGTCAATTTTGCTAACGACGAAGTACCTCATCGTGACAAAGTGCCCTGGTTTCAACAAGATAACTCATCCCGAATCTAGACAATTTTATTAACCATCAGATATCTCGTCGTGACAGTGACCTGGATATGGTCAATTTTGCTAACCACGAGATATCTAGATGTGACAAAGTGCCCTAGTACTCGAAGGGGAATGAAGATCCTAGTAGGAAAAATGAATAATACCTTGCCTAGAAACAGTGACAGATTGAAAAATGTATTTACATCAGAGGTTGCCTGATGATGGCTGTTTTAGATGCATAGATAAACCACAGGGTTAAGAAATATATGCGCATTCCACACATTTCAAAAGGTAAATATTTTCAGTTCTCTTTTGGGGAAGGGCTCTACAAAACTAATTTTATTTGTTGAGTTCTGTCACTTTCTTTTAAGGACCATTCTGTAAACAAATATAGTCACCTAGTACAAATCTGCGACCACCATAGCCCCCTTAAAATAAACTGACCAGACTTTCCAACGAGACAGGGTCCCTAAAATGCTACGTTACTTTCAATTTCCATTCAAAAATCATACATGACAGTAACCACAAAATCCAACACAGCGAAGTCAAGAAGGGGAAAGGGGGTAGAACTGGGCACACTATCCGGGGCAAGGTTATTCAGCATCACGAGGAGAAAACTCCGAACATTACCCTGTGGAAAAGCGAGGAGTGGAGAAGAAAAAAACAAAATTTAACCGCTTTTCTCTGGATAAACAGACTGGGGAAAAACCTTCCTTAAAAAGCGAAGAAGTGGTTGGGAAAAAGAGATAACACGGCTAAATCGTTTTCACCGGATAAAATGTTAAATCGTGACCAACTCTCTATTGATTCCCTTTAGGACGGGGTGGGGAGGGAGTGCGGGGAATAAAGGTTCTGTTTCTTTGCCGAGTCCGCAGAGTGTAGTACCGAAACAAGCAGACGGTTAGAAAAGAGGGAAAAAAGTACTTTTCTGACGCTGTAAATACTTGTAGACAAAGACTATTCTTAGCCATTGTCTATCCTTTCGCTTCTATTTTTAATTTTTGAGTCTCTTTGTTTACTCGTTCGTTTCTTTTTTAAGACCGAAATAGATTGTCAGCTATTAGGTATGACTTTGAAACTAAATAAATTTATCCTAATGTTGAGTGGATCATAATTCATTGTGGGAGTTTGGATGAAACATGGGTTCTTATTTCAACTTATTTTCGGAATAATTTTCTTCTTTTAATAGATTTTCTTTTAAATAGGAGCTGATTAATGTTTTCCTAAACACTGGAAACTTTTATTTGTTGGAGGAGGTTTCGTTTTTAAAGTGTAAATACGTTTATATATTACATCGCACGTTTTGTAAACCAATTGTGTGATCTACGTTGAGATTCACTTAGTGTCACTACTCTCTCTCTTTTTAATTCATAAGATTAATAATACAAAATTCAAAATTCAGTTGAATTAGTTTATTTGTTTTCATGGCACTATGGAATCATAAATGTGATTACCTTTCTTCCAAGTTTTAAAGTGATAGTATGTTTTGCATTCAATAACTGAATATCTGAGAATTCTGGTAGCGTTTCCTCTCAAAAGTACACATTCGTAATCGCTTGGCCAATTCAAGTATTCCTTTTATGGATATCATACAAAAAGCAACCTTTTCCTTTCTATTCAGAGTAAATTGTTTAATAATATATCGGAAATTTGGTAGCTGGTTGGTATTTCTAATTAAAGTCCAACTGGTGCAACTAAACGGGCTATTGACGATGGTCCGGGATCAAAGCATCACATCATTTTGAACACGGTCAAATGATGAGGTCACACCTGAGCTCGCACCCCACTCTCCAAACTTCCATACTATGCCAACGTGAGGACGTTTGATGCCACGGCATATTTAACGCGTACCAAACCCCTTTGTACAAGATAGTCTTTGGTTGGATTCGAACTGGAAACCCTCCAGTTGCTAAGCCGTTACTCTTCCGACCGGGCTACCTTGGCCCCTGAAACTGGGTAGTGGGAAACTTGGTTGAGAAAGGGAAAATGTTCATTTTGGAAAGTTTTGATAACAGCTCGGATTTAGTAATTTTTATTTTTAATACAGCGTAGAAGAAGCGCATTCCGATGTTTCGATTAATTCATAATGCTAAGGACAGCACATTGTCATTTTTTTGTTTCGATTTTAAGTACTCTGAAGTGATTTGGGAACAAAACTCAACATTAGCGATATTGAACTCTATTTTTTCTAATATGATACAGAAATATATCACCACACATTTCACTTCTCTCTCTCTCACTCCGTTTATAATTTTCATTTCAACATTACTGGGCCACTGTTGACCCCGCGAGCAGAAAGTGCTTAAGACTGCAACGTACGTTGCAGAACAAAGTCTTTGCAGAACGATTTTTTTCATAAATATATCAAAATTTTGGCCGTTTTTTTTTTTGCAATTATAAGTTACGATAATCTGTGGTGCAAAGCGCGCTCCTTGCCGCACTATTTTTTCTTTTCTAGTTACGGAACAACCTCCCTACACCTCCCCAAATGACCAACAAGCACTTTATAAATAACATATATGCTATGTCAATAACAAAATATTTAACTTCAAAAGTTATCGACACAATTGCAAATTCTGAAAGTATGCCTTGGTTTTAAATAAAGCAAGTAAATTAATTTTGATGTTCTATTATAAATATGTAATACATATTTAAGCGATAACTGTGTTTTACGTCAGTTTTTTATTTGACTGCAGTTTCCAAAAATTAGGACAAAATGCCGGCAGAACACTTGTAATTGCTTGGAGTTGCGTTGCAAAACACTGAATATAATTCTGCACCTGGGCTGTTGACTGTAAATACTTTCCCAGGCTTTCTTCGATAAAAATTTTTCAGCCCCGCAGATATAGTTAAATTATATTCCTTCTGGCCAGGACCACTACGTGAGGAGTTCAGAGAGAAGTTGCCTCTTGTACCATCGCATGTATCAACCATTCAACTCATGACTACAAACTAATTTCTATAATGAATTGATATCTTTAAAATTGAGTCGTGTCTTTCAGCATGTACTGTTATGGGCGGAGAGAATTACACAAAACTTTAATCCATCAACCATAAAATAATTTCTCCAACGGGAGATTTCAGTTCAGTAACTCAGCGCTTAAGTAAATACGTTTGATGAACAACTCACCGATGTTATACCCCTCTTGGTGATTGTCTCGACGAGTCATATCCGCATTATAAGAAAACTGATCAGTTCTTGAGGACGATGTTATGAGAAGACAACTCTCGTCATGAGAGAAAAATCATTATCGCGTCATTATAAAAAAATAGACACTATTTTTATGACGAGAGGTTTTGTCATGATGAAAATTAGTCATATCTTAATAGACGAGATATCTCGTCATTAGAAAAAACTGACCAAATATTGATGGATGATATATCCCGCCATTATAAGAAAATCGTCAAAATTCTTATGAGGAGATGTTTTTTCATGAAGAAAATTATAAGATATCTTTGTCATCCTTATTTTGATGACTAGATATCAACAAAACTGATCCTTCTGAGAGTCACTAGATTTACGAGTAGTCTAGTATTGTTTTTTTTTTACCACAACTTTCAAAATCAGTAAATAAACCCATCAATTGGTTAAAATAACCCTAGGAAAGATTCTAACAAGGTTTAAATTGGTTCTAAGTCGTGTAGGAAAGATTGTAGAGCGATATGGCTACGTGCTTATGAATCCCTAAAATAGTTAAATGAGCCGTGTACCCATGTTTATTTCCTACGACGTGAGTGAATAATTTGAAAATGTGTTGATTATTCTTGCTTTGTAAAACAATGTTCAGATGCAGTCTTTGGAACAAAAACTACAGTTAATTAGCCCTATGAAGGATTCACGAGCAAGTGAGGCAAGAGAGGCAAAAGCCTTTCCCCATTCTTCTTAGATCACTCAATCGTTTAGTGAGCCGAGAACGTTCTCCCTATATGATCAGACCGTAAGGGCTTAATGTCTAATTGGTTGGAGTTCCGTGCGTTCTGGTCACTATGGAAACGTTCAAAGCAGAGCGGGAAAATTTTTTTAACTTTAAAACATCTCAGGCAAGAGAGGCAAAGTCTTTCCCCATTCTCCTTAGATTACTAAATCGTTTCGTCAGCGCTATCTCCATATATGGTCAGGCCGTAAGGGCGGACGTCTAACTGGTTGAAATTTCGTGCGTTCTGGTCACTATGGAAACGTTCAAAGCACAGTGGGAAAAATTTTTTAACTTTATAATATCTGCAATTTTGCATATAGTAGGCAGACGATTTTGTTTATCAATTATGTAAACATTCTATCTGTGTTTTATTTCATCTTATCAGTAGGGTTACCAATTGGCTGGGATTGGCGGCCCGGAAGTTTAGTTGCTGTCCAGAATCCCGGTTGAATGTCAAATTGCCCCAAAATTTCCGAGAAAACTATCGACCCCAATACCACCTACACTCCAAAATAGTTAGTTCTATTGCACGTGACTTCGTGTCCATCCATCGAACGTCCGTTCTCCCACTACTATCCAAAGCCAATACTCTATATTATGTCAGTCTGTTCAGAGCAGGACCATCGTGAAGAAATGATATTAGTTGACTTTCAATTCTATTGTACTGTATTTGAATTTTATTTTAAAAGGGAGACGAACTCAAATTTTCATATTCGACTTTCTTAAAATAGAATTTGGAACACTCTCGGTTTTGTATAAATATCTGAACAGAAACAATATCTCTATGTTGTAACATTTTTATTTTTTAATAGTCAATGTAACAAAAAGTTAGATTTAGATTTATTATTATTACTATGCATATGAGAGGACCATCAAGCTCGTATAATAATTAAAATTAAAAAAAAAACATAAAAATAACTATTATTATTTTTTACATATTTTTTGTACATGAAATTTTTTTATTGGAAAACTAGATATGTTACGTTAAGTGATATCTCAGTGGAGAATACTCTGAAATTACATATATATGTTTGTTTGGGGCAATATGTCCCGGAATTGTCTCACATAAAGTTGTCAACCCTACTCATTAGCGTTTTCTTAAATAGTTTTTTTAAATGCGAATACTTTAATTCAAAACTGAAAATAATACGATTGCATCGGTTCCAATTTGGGCTATTTCAGGCTTGATATTGATATCTGCAATGCAACTTGCAGTCTTTCTGCTTAACTTAAGACCAGTTTTGACGCGACCCATGAAATCTTTCCTATGATACTTTCAACCAATAAATGCGGTTATTTAGTTATTAAATGTGTTGCAGGGTAAAAGTAATTCTATTCAGAAATCTGGCAACACTCAGAGGGTTAAAAATATAATATATGCCTTGAGCATTTCATCCAACTTCTGCAAACTGAATAACCGATTATAAATACATAAAAACTATTTCTTCCAACTGAGAATTGAAATTGCTTTCAAATGTAATTAAAGCTCGCACGGAAATTTTGCAATTAACTTACTATATAATTCTGATTAAAAATTTCTATTTGTGGATTAATTTCTAAAACTTATTTCTATTGAGTCTTTGCTAAGGTGATTTTATTTGTCAGTGTGTTCATTTTATAAGGAATTGATTTAAACAGGATTTAATTTTTTCCTAATCTTATTTAATTAACTTTTTCCATTAAAATTAATATAGCATAATTATTCTACAAGTATGTACCGTACTTTTATTTCATTTATGTAGCCTTTACTTCTCCTTTTAAAACATATATGGATTTGATGATGAAATATTTTCCATTTAATACGCATCTAAAATGTTTCGTAAATGTAAACATTTTTGGTTTGTAAAAAAGTAAGCATTAAAATAATAACGCATATTTCAAATCTCAATACATTCTTTTGGGGAATTGAAAATGTTGAATACGTTAGTTTTTAAAATGTATTTCGTACAGTGATAGTTAATTCCGACTATTATTAGAGTAAAGATCTTCTATCGAATAAAAAACTTAATGCGTTAATTAATAAAGTCTTTTCAGATAAGTAAATAATAGTTTTTTTTTTTTTTAATCAAAATACGTTTTTTGGTTTGCCATTTTAAAGTTGGTTTATGATGCGAACTAAAACACTTAAATATCGTATGAAAACTCTTAAGGATACAATACCGTAGACGAAACATGATAAACATTTTTTATTTAATCCTTCTAGCCATGACCGTTATCAGATAAAGATTGTAGAGAAGAGCTTTTTGTAGCAACGAAACGTGGACACACAATTCCAAATTTCAATTCATCATTGTAAAACGATTTTCTTTCAAAACGTAATTTTGAACGACGGTCAGATAACGAGGTCACATCTTAGCTGGGACCCCATTCTCCAAACCTCCACACCATTGCAGCGAGAGTACATTTGGGCCACGACAGATTTAACGTCCACCAACCCCATTTGTACATGATGGTCATAGGTTGGTTTGTAACTTACAACCCTCCGGTTGCTAATCTGTTACTCTTCCAACCGGTCTGGTGGTTAAGGTGTTAGACAGGAAGCTTCCTAGTTCGAATACGGGTCAGTGCATGGATATTTCTAAGCGTATGGTGTAGAGGCGGCTGGTGCTCCTTAAATCTGTCGTGGCCGAAACACTTTGGATTGGTGTGGAAGTTTGGAGAGTGGGGTGCCATCTCTGTTGTTGCCTCGTCATCTGACCGTGGTTCAAAATGACGTGTTGTTGTCTTCGTATATTTTCCTTGGGATCCCGGACCGTCGTCGATAGCCTGTTGTGTTGCTACAGTACGGCGTTATTTTAAAATACCCACCAACAGGTTTGATCCGTCGCCAATAGTCCCTCGCGTTGCTAACATGCGATGTTAATTAAAATACCTACCGAATCAACCCGAACCAATTGAAATAGACTGAATAAGAACCATTGCACGCAATAAGACTCAACGAGTGATTGAGTTTCCAATTAAAACCTTTTCTTCCGGAGAACAACAACAAGTATTCGACCCAACGACGAATGTCTCGCGATTTTTAAGCGAATCGAAGAAACTCTTCCCGAGGCATTCCCTCCAGACTGCCCTCCCCTGCCATAAATAACCCCCTCCCCCAGCCAATTCCACCCACAACCCTCCGCGAAGAACGTGTAAAACGCTCTCCCAACTTATGTCAGAAATTTTCAATTCTTAGAAATTGCCGCTCTTCCAATAAATTCTGCCGATCATGGCTTCAAGTTGGATAATCCATTTTTGCTGTCAGAGAAGGGCAAATATGGTAAAAGGACGGGAAAATCACTTTACCCGAATGTGTGGGGGGAGGGTGGTAGACACCAACCCGGTTGGCCCGCTTCATTTGCATACAACACACCGTCGCTGCTTATAATCTCTTTAATACTCGTGAACCGCTTATTTGATTTCCACTTGCACCTGAGTCCCGGGCGCCATTTTTAAACAAAATTTTATCGCTCGCCGCGGAACATTCGGTAAAATGCGTTGACTATCAATGAGCTTTTATATTGATTCGATTTTGATGATCGAATACGCGCGGGGAAATAACATAACTATTCCGCCATTTTTGGTGTTTGTCTTGTCGTTGTTCGACACGGTTTCGCGTTTTCGAGAACCGGTGCCCAATTGCGGGCGTTTTCTTTTCGTTTCCGTGGCTTTTCGAATTTCCGGATGCGAGAATTTCAATTGGTGCCTCGCGATGACGGTGTTCTGTTTTTATGTTTCGGTCAATCGGAATTATGCAAAGTTCTTCGGAAACTTTTCAGTTGTTAACGTTTCGACGAAAAAAGAAATAATCTTTTGAATGGTACATATATGATGAGTTCAACTTTTTCTACTCTAACAACGAAACACTATTCATTATACTTCTCGTCAAATATGTTTCTGATCACAGGTTTTTGCAAAGTAAAAGAAACATAAGATATTGTACTACAACGTGGGTTTGACGTTGTTTTTTTTTAGGTTTTATTAAGCAAGGGCCATATCTGCGCCGAAAACAAGAAAACTTCAAGTAAAAAATGTCGTGCGAGGGGAAATAGAAGGCATTAACCCACGCAGTAGTGAGAGGAGAGCGAAAAATATAGCTTGGGTATTCCGTGAGCACGATCATCGTGCTTACTGAAGACAAACAGGACTTTTCCCATCATCTGCGAATTTTAAAATTAATTTTCTCTCTAAAATTAATACAAGGAAATAAATGTATGCAAGCGCGCCTGTTTAGTTACGTAACCTCTTGACACCTTCGCTGCCGGTCAAGTTAGGATGTGTTGATAGTTATTACCCCACCGTAGAAATGGGTTTTCCCCAGAAGCCGACTTACTCTTTATAACAAATATGATTGAAAAGTGCGCCAATACCAGAATAGATTGGCGTGGTATTGGCGGTACTTTTAATTATTGCCCCGTCATAACTAATAAAGCTAAACACCGCAATCTAATAAAGCTATAAATGCGAAACCACATACCTTTACAACTAGCTTCTAACCTTTACTCCATGCCAATACCTAACATATAATGCCAATTGAAGCGGATAATAAATGTTGAGGCGCAGCGCTTCCCGCGCGAACGCGTGACTGGCTACTGAGACATCACTCCACACCACACGCGGCCGCGTGATTGACTCTTTAGCGTTGACGCCACATCACGCGCTGGCGCGAGATTCGCACCGGACGTGTTAAGTAGAAAACTTAAGGAATTAAATGTTCCTTTTCGCGTGAAAACGTCTTTAAAATGGGAACAGTACTGGGGTTACCGGAGTTACGCAAAAGTTCTGCAACTGTTTAATGCTATGACTTCCGAACTAAATTAAACACCCAGATGATAAATATAGCGTCGTGTAGACAAATTATGCCCGTAGCTTGTATGACCTCCAGATTAAGTGCGCATGCGCCCTAAGAGCAGGGAAGGGGTTAGCAACTGTCGAAATTTGACGGTGCTGGGCAAGCTTTGGGCCAGTGTAACTTTGGATTGCGTGGAGGAAGAAAAGCTTATAAATGGTGTCAGTCGGAAGTTAGTGAACTATGTTACCAATCACCGGCATTCGATCAATAAAATCATCCTTCAATATTAATATCAAAATGCACTCTAATGTTAAACTATAAATCTAACTATAAATTATTGAATAGTCGCAATATTAACAAGCGTTGAAACTTCTTTTTCCCGCTTCATTTATTCTACAATCTTACATCAGGTCCGATTATTCGCGTCAAAAATATGGATTCTGTCTTCTACATAACTTATCAATTTTTTCATCGTAAAATTATCACCATGATTTCATTGATTATTAAAATCAAAGTGGGAAAAACTTATGTCTGAGGACTGAAAAATTGTTCTCTCCTTCAATGGTGCATGTGCTCTCTCTCTCCTATCTCTATGTCTCTCTTCAGAAACATGATGCCTCTCTTGTCAATAGAACACTGTTTTTATGATACAATTTGTTAAACAAATGCTGAGGCGAATACTCTTATATGTTCCTTCCATTTCAGAACAAAAGTAGGTTTTTAAGGCTGAGATATTTCTTTCTAAAGTACGACGCGCGTTTGTAGAAGAGGAGTAACAAAAACAGAATAGAAAATCTAACTTCGCTTTATAATGAGACGAACATTTTGAAACACTTTTTGACGTCTTGATGTAAGGAAATAGCTTTCAGTATATTAAAGAAAATGGATTTTTTTTTGTTGCTTGTTCTAAATAAAGGGGAATATAGAATTTATTCGATTCATTTTATTATAAGAAAATATATTTTCCATATACTGATATGATTTTGAAACCTAAAACCTCTATTTGGTTTGAATTTTTAAGTTGCGCAAAATAAATGTCATCATTGTCGAAAAGTTTGTTTTACTTTTCTTAAAGATTTGATTCTTGAAACTTAATAGCTTTGTTCATTTGGTACCTCACTTCTTACTTTGTTGAATTACTATTGGGTTCTATATTTTTTTTGTAAACCTAAAATGTACTTAGCTTTATTATAAAATACACCTATTCTTTTATTTTAACATTTGGTATACCTATTATTAAATTTAATACGATAGACATTCAATGGGCTACTCTTTCAGATTTCCAGTAGAACATTGTTTTACATTAATACACTGGTGTAAGAAATTAAGTGAATTTCCAGACTTGATCGATTATCTCTAGAACTACTGTACCGATTTTAATGAAATTTGATATGCTCATACATTGATACAATACAAAACAAATAACCATTCAATAATTGTAATACACACGCATGATTGTGCGTAACACTAGTTGGAGTCGGAAGGTATGAAACAGCGTTTGCAGAATAAACAAAAAAAATGGGTTAATAGATGGGTTAATAAGGGGTATGGTCTCCTCTTTCCCCATACATGCTCGCCCAGCGCAGACATTTTCCCAGGGCGTCCCAGACATGCTCTATAGGGTTAAGGTCTGGAGATCTGGCTGGCCAATCCATCCGGCGAATACCTCACCCTCTAGAAATTCGTCGACCAGAAGAGTTCTATGTGACCACGCGTTATCGTCTATTAAAATGAACTCAGGGCCAACTGCACCCCTGAAAAGGTGAACATAGGGTTCCAAGACCTCATCCCTATACCTCACACCAGTCACACTGCGTCTTTCAAAGACATGGAGAGGTGTGCGGCCATCCAACATGATGCCTTCCCATACCATTAAACCTCCTCCGCCATAATGGTCGATTTCGCGGACATTGGAGGGTAGGTAACGGGTCCCTGGTTCTCTCCATATGAATGTACGGCGAGAATCGGTGTTTAGGCTGAATCGGGACTTATCAGTGAAGAGTACGGTCGCCCATTGAACCATTCTCCAATCTCTATGCTCTCTCATGATAAACGGATTCTCCTGTTCGTAGAAGTGAGCGGGACGCAAACAGCAGGTCTTCTGGCGAACAACCCCGTCTCGTGAAGTCTTTTGGAAACAGTCACCCTTGATACACGGGTTTCTGTGGCATACAAGTCACGAGAGAGCTGAGAAACTGTAGCACTCCTGTTACGCCTCGCTTTAATCGACAAATGGCTATCTTCTCTGGCCGTCGTGGCTCTTGGACGACCTTGCCCAGGTTTTCTCTCGATGGATCCGGTATCCTGGAACTGTTTCCATAAGTTAAACACGACGCTGGGCGTTAAATTGAACTCTACAAATTTGGACTTGAGATTGCTTTTAGCCTCCCCACAATTCGCCACCTCATTCCATCATCTAAACGTTGGGGTTTACTCATTTTTACCGTTACAATTTGAAATTAACCGATTGCTGCAAACCAAGAAATTCGCCGAGGGGTGCAAGCAAACGAAATGCGTCTTAACTTGCGTATAAAGCCTGTTTCTCTACTGGCTCCGTCTACACACACGCTTACGTATTTGTCGTACAAGATTTGCATTTTTGTCTAGAAGCAGTGGTTTTACATTCAGTTCACTTCTTTTCATGAAATTAGATAAAATAAGCAAATTCTTTTAATTGATTTCACCAGTGTATTTAAATCATATCTATCGTCTATTCAAACTTTCTTTAGTAACATTTTGAAGCACTTCGAAATTTTCAAGGTAGTTACTATTTATTTATGTGTGAAAATTATTACTCTGAAACGTGTGCTCGAGAAAATTAACTTCATAATAGCTTTTTGAACATTAAACGCTTTGAAAGAAAGACCATGGCAATCGTAAGAACTTTGTAACTGCACAAATCGGTTGTTTGATGTAGATATGTATTATCTTGACGTGTTTCTGTCATTTTACATTAAACACTCTAAGTGGTATCAAAGACGTATCTCGAAAATCAAGATCCGACAAATTTAGCTAATGACGAAATATATCGTCATCAAGATAGGGTCGATTTCTTGATGATGACGAGATCAAGATTTGATCAGGTTTCTTCTACTGACGAAACATTTTGTTCATCAAGATGGGCTAATGGTTTTAGCTGCTGAAGAGATATTTTGTTCATCAAGATGTGCTAGTGGTTTAGGTAATGACGAGATATTTCGTCCATCAAGAGCAAAAGGTTTTGGTAATGACGAGATATTTTTTTTTCATCAAGATGTGCTAATGGTTTTGCTAAGAACGAGGAATTTTGTTCATCGAGATGTGCTAGTGGTTTAGCTAATAACGACATTCCACATCAAGATAACCAACGGGAGAGCTTAACAAGTAAAGATCGATTACTGATAAAAGACTCAAATATTTAGCAATTTCATTTGAATAGCAAATGCTTAGAAATGTAAATCATGTAGAAATAAGTTTAGTGAAATAATTACAACTCTTCTAATCCTATTTTCTAAGCGCTTTAAAATCGAGCAGGTTTGATGAAAAGCAGTACATTTGAAATTGATACAAAACTATTTTAAAACATTATAAAAAAACATGACTAGCATCCAATTAACTTCTAGTTGGACTAAAATCCAGTTTTCAAACGAAACAAAATAGGTAGGAATGTAGTATAATAACCTCCAAATGAAGCAACACAGCGGGCTGTTAGCGACGGTCTGGGATCTATCGCGAAGGAAAAAATCCGAGGACAACACCACGACATTTTGAACCACAGTCAGATGACGTGGTCAACAATTGAGGTGGCACAAAACTTTCAAAATTTGCACGCCACCTTAAGGCCGAGAGGGCATTTTAGGCCTAGACAGATTAACGTGCAACAGCCAAACCCCCCCCCCCCCGCACACTACGGGCAATGGTGGAACCTAGTTAAGAACTGACAACCCACCGGTTGCTAATCCGTCACTTCCAACTGTGCTATCGTTGGGTTGGTGTGGAAGTTTGGAGAGTGGGGTGCCAGCTCAGGTGTTGCTTCATCTGACCGTGGTTTAAAATGACGAGGTGTTGTCCTCGGATCTTTCCCTTAAGGGAGTGATCGCGGACCGTCGTCAATAGCCTGTTGTGTTGCTCTAGTACGACGTTAATTAAAAATTACCAGTATTACCAATTTTGCTACCGTAGTCCTTCAAAATAAAATAGGAGGGTATTTTAAATTAACGTCTCACTGGAGCAACATAACGCTCTATTGGCAATGGTCCGGTATCAAACCGGAAGAGAAAGACCCGAGGACAACACCAAATAATTTTGAATCAGGGTCAAATGACCAGGTCACAGCTGATCCGGCACCCCACTTTCCGAACTTCTGCACCATGACAACGAGGGGATATTTGAGGTTACAAAGATTTAACGTGCACCATCCTCCCTTTGTACACGACCGTCTTTGTTTGGATTCGATCTTGCAACCCTCAAGTTTCTAATGCGTTACTCTTCCAACTTGGCAACCTCGACTCCCAAAATAAAATAGGAGGATCTAAGATAGTGTTGTTCCATCTGCTCCCCTGCTGAGGTGCTAAATTTAAACATATTCTTCTCAAGATAGACTTTTTCAAATAAGTAAAACTTTATCTATAATAAAGAAGACACATCACCTGAAAAAAAAAACTCGTAGAAGCAACTTGTCTTCTCTTTCCGGGGTATATTGCGCTATTACTTTCCACGCGACTAATGTTTTGACAGCTGGGCAGTAAAGAATTTGCAGTTGCTCCCTTGAGGCCCCATCAAGAACAAGCTCTAAGCCACTAGTGTCGAGAACTATAATGGTTTTATGTTCCTACCATACCTCTAAGGATCTTAAAGATACGAACATCTACCCTTAATTCCATGAATTTAGAAAATACATCTTCAGAATAGCATGCATTTTACTCGCATTCTATGGTATTGCCACGTGTTATCGCTGATTATTTTAATGATTTAGTAAAATAATCATCTCATAACAAGATTAATCGGTTCCTTACAATACAAAACTGTGTTCTCCGAAACTTTGACGTCTGATCGTGGTTCAAAATTGCACTGTGTTTTCTTCGGAACTTTCCCTTCGGCTTTGATCCCCGACAGTCGCCAAAAGCTCGTTGTGTTGCTACAGCGTGACTTTAATTAAAATACCTACTTACCGAGATTTAGAATTCATACAACTGTCGATAATGCCTGACTTCATCAGAGCGATGTTATCGGATGCATGAATGCTAAGGAGTTTACCAGGAATAGAACCGGCAACAGGTTCACCTCAGTATTTAGATTACTAAAATAACAATAATTAATAAAAAAATTTCAGTGTTCACAATGCATAAACTACTTGTTTCTTTTGATGATTTACAAACAATGTGCACATGAATTTCTCATAAAACGAATTAGTTTAACGTGGAGATATTTTAAACCTTCGTATATTTCATTCATATAGTAAAACGTTAATAGGGAGGCAAACCCACATTTTCAAAGATCATATTAAATCCATTACTCACTCTGTCACAGTGAGTTTTGAAACCGTGTTCTGCGACCGTGGTTAAAATGACGCGGTGTTGTCCTCGGATCTTTCATTTCGGGATTGATCTCGGACCGTCGCTAAAACCTTATGTCTTGTTCTAGTGCGTCGTTAATTCAACAACCAACCCACATTATCAATTTAGCAAAGGACGAGATATCGTGTTCATCATGATAGGGTCAATTTTATTAATGACGTGATACCTGGTCGAGGGAAGAGGGGAAAAAATTGTCCTTAGCCAGAACTGGTGATAATTTCAAACAGGTTTGTGTTATAGAAGCTGGCCACTAAAGGCCAGTTTTTTACAGGAATATACAACCATAAGAGGATTATTCTCTTTTTCTCCTTACTCTCTCTCTCTCTCTCTGTGTCTCCATCTCTCGCTCTCCCCCCTTTTCTCTCCTCTTCTCTTACCCTACATTGATATCTCTCTATATTTAAAAAAAATTACCACCTCCGCGATATTGAAAACTCGCTTTTTTCACTCGATTGCTTGACGGTTTCCCGAGAAAGTACGGATCAGAAAATTACGAAATTAACATGGTTTGTTCAAAATTGTACAGGGAACAAGAAGAAAATTTTTTTCATATGCGGCGATTAGTTTAGGGTGCATTAAGTGTTAAAGTCGGAAATGCGAATTTTCTAATGCGAGTGAGCAAAAGATGGACCTATTTTCAGTCTTGAGTTTTTTTTAGACTACCTCTAAACGTGAATATTTGCAACTCGTCGAGTTTTATTAGAAATTTCAATTTGGTTCGTGAGAATATTTTTTTTTAATTCGGAAAAAACCGGCACATTTTCGTTATTTTTTGTTTGTTTGGGGTTAGCGAGCAGAGCTCCCTATTAATCTTAAAAAGTATTTTCCAATGCTATTTCATGGAGTCGGAAACTCCCTCATTGGAGGGGGCAAATGCACAACACTGAGCTCTTTCCTCGTTGCAATGGGACAGAAGTAGTTAGGAAGAAACTTATAATTCCATTCCTGCCCTTCTTGGGTCTTTGCAACTTCCTTGCCGGAATTCGGAGAAGTCTAGACTAACTTCAAGCATTTTCAGCAGGTGTCAGCCCCAAATTAATCACGTGCACGTTTTATATTCAGTGGACGCACTTACCCACGAGAACGCATTTGCCCCACCCCCACTCATCTTTTAAAATACAAACAATCTCACCATCACTGGGTATTTTAGTATGAATCGCACATTTCCAGATGGAGATACATTTCTCAGTTGATTTTTGGGAATATTCAACTTTCTACTTTATATTAGTATACTTTTATATTAGTATTTTTCAAGGCTTCAGATTTGTTTTTCATTGAAGCATTTCTCGTTACATTGCGAATTTGACTATAAAGCCTTAATAATTGTCCCCCGACAAATTTTAACTCTTTTCGTGGTTTATTTTTGAGTCGAAAACTGCCTTTTAATGCCCAACCTCTTTGCAAAAACATGTTCCAAACGGTTACTAGGCAAAGGACAATTTTTCGCCACGGAGATCTTCGTTCCACCTAGACTAGTAGTTTTGTCTCTACAGTATATCTTGTCCTTAGCAAAACGGACCAGATCTGTGAATCTTAAACTTTAAGATGAAGTTAGGT
Source organism: Metellina segmentata (assembly GCA_947359465.1). Lineage (NCBI taxonomy): Eukaryota > Metazoa > Arthropoda > Arachnida > Araneae > Tetragnathidae > Metellina > Metellina segmentata. The sequence continues at coordinate 2,307,166 of OX375881.1, read as the reverse complement.
TTCTTTTTAAGGATATTTAAGAATATCACAAAACATAAATAGATGAAGCTTTCTAAAGCTTTGGAAACGTTCCAAGAATTTTGTAACCCATCTACTTATAGTTTTCAAATTCGACTACACAGAGGCTGTTCACACATTTTTTAGATAATGTATATTGTATTCACAAAACTAAATTACATAAAATTCTTGTGTTTTAAATGATCTATTTGATGTCCCTTATTCTGAACTATCTTTCGACACCGTAATTTACAGGATAATAATGCCTTTTGAAGTGTCAGAAGAGGTATTCTATCCCATTCCTCCTGAACAACTTTCCAGAGTTCTGTAAGGGATGTGGGACGACGTTTGGATAATGCAGATTTTAAAAGTCCGAAAGAACAATAATCCATAGGTGATACATCGGGAGATTTAGAAGGGATATCAGTGAAGGGTATGGCATTGATACCGGTTTTTTGTTCCATTTCTTTTAGGAAATTTACAGTGGATTTTGATGTGTGACTGCTAGCTTTGTCTTGATGGAGTTCCACAGATTGATGGCACTGTGGGTAAAGCGATGGTATTTTATCCAGAAAAATTGGCAATAAAATATGTTCCCGATAGTATTTGGAGTCAATCTTGACATTTTTTTCCACTCTCTTTATTTTTAACTTGCCATTATATGAATAACCAACAACAATCATGAATCCCTTAAAAAAACTTTCTTTCGATTCTGTGAACCATGAACTTAAATTTTTTCTCCCTTTCTATGATAATACATGGCTTTTTTTTTGCTGCAATCATTTAATTACACCCATGATTCATCTATTGTGACAATTTTTTTTCCATTTTTCTTTGGATAAGTGTTTCTCATATACAATTCGGCAGCGTGTCCTGCGTTCAGCAATATGCTTTGGAGAAAGACGATGCACATTGCGTTTTTTAGTTTTGTTTACAGTGGACACCGAGTATTTTAATGATTTTGCAACTGTCCTTTGACTAGGGGGATTTTCTTTTAACATTAAAAAACGTACCTTTGCAATAGTCGAAGATATCCATTTCTTCCTTTGATACTTGTTTGGAATTTTTGTCCCACTTGAGGCTCCAATTTGACGTTTTTTTCCTTTCTTGCTGACGATATTACCTATCGACGCTTTAGATATCACAAAACCATGACTCTCACATCGTTTTTGGATAACGGAATATGAATATTTCTCTTCGGAAAGAGCATAAATATAGCCTTCGAACCACTGGTTCGTTAAAAACGCTATTTTGAATAAAAACAAACCTCTCAAGCCGCAGACGATAATTTTGACTTTTAAAAACATAGTACAACTGCAATTATTTCTTTTGCAGCAAATGATTTTTTATTACCGCTAACCAAAATCGTCTAAAAAATGAGCGAACAGCCTCTGTATAACCTTAATAATTGTTTCCTGATCAATTTTAACCCTCTTGGTGGTTTATCTTTGGGGCAAAAACTGCCCTTTAAAGTCACCTCTTTGCAAATACATGTTCCAAACGGTTACTAGGCAAGGAACAATTTTTTACCCTACTGGGATCTTCGTGCCCCTTGGACTAACTAATAGGACAGATTTGTTTCGACACTATTCCTCGTCCTTAGCAAAAACTTACCAGATCTGCTAATCACAAACTTTACAAGGGAGTTAGGTTTCTTTTTACTGATATTTAAAAAATTTCTCAAAATATTAATAGATGACTTTCTACTTTCCTAAAGCTTTGGAAATGGTCCAATAATTTTGTTCATTGTAACCCACCTACTTATATTTTTCGAATTCGACTCTATGACCTGAATTATTGTCTCTTTATCAATTTCAACCCTCTTGGTGGTTTAATCTCTGAGTCGAAAACTGCCCCTGTAGTGTTCACTATGGTACAAAAACCTGTCTCCAGTTCTGGGAAAGGGACGTTTCCCTACCGGGATCTTCCTTACCCTTGAATAGGACAGTTTTGTCTACGAGATACCAGTCCTTAGCAAAATTGACCAGCTTTTGACCGAGATGTCTCGTCAAAATGCTTCGAGGGTTAAGCTTACAAAAGGAAATAAACGTCAATCTTTCTTTCGAATTGGGAGGTCAAAGGTCACCTGCTTGCAACCAGTTACAGTTACATTCCCTGGGCTCTTCGGCTACAATGAGAGATTTCGTAGGGAAATATATTCGGCTTAGAGAAAAAAAATGGCATACTGACATTTTGTCGGTACCTAAAATGCTTCCTTTTCTCGGTGATTAGAAATACACTGCCATGCTTTAATCTGTTGAACAGTTATACGACACTCAAAAAACTTGTAATTTTTATTCTTTTATCTAAAATCTAATAGTAAAGTTAAAGTTGTTGTTTTGTTAGTGGGTGTTTCTACTCTAAGCCGATTCCATAGACATCGTCTAATGAAACCTGCAGACATTGTCGAATTGGAGGATTCTTCATCAATTGGAATCAGAATGGGAGGTTTAAAAATCTTAAATTATACCTATCGCATATTTTGAAGTACCTATTTTAGTTTTTCATAAATTTAAATAAAAACGGGTAATTTGGTAATTTTTAATTAACACCGTACTAGAGAAACACAGAGGGCTATTGACGAAGCTCCGGGATCAATCCCCAAAGACAAAGATCCGAGGACAAACACACGTCATTTTGAACCACGGTCAGATGACGAGGCAACACCTGAGCTGGCACCCCAATCTCCAAACTTCCATACCAGTCGAACATGAGGACTTTCGGCCACGACAGATTTAAGGTGCACCTGCCGCCTCTTTCACCATACGCTTACAATCATCCACGCACTGACCCGGTCTCGAACCAGGAACCTTCCGATCTAGATTCTAACACCTTAACCACCAGACCGGTTGGTCAAATAAAAACAGGATATAATGTAAAATTCGTATTTTCCTCAAATGCCAAATTATTTCTCACTCCTCGGAATCTCATGATTTTTTCTAGTCCTCCAAGCAGAGCGATGTATCGAAGGTTTACTGTACTGGATCTAGACTGAGAAAGAAACGAAATTTATTATATGCCTCGCTTTTACATTCCGTCAGTAAATCCTCGCTTCCACTTATGCGTGTGGTACGCAGGTTACATTCACTCAATCTGAACATCATTTGTAAAACTATTGCAACAATCAATCACGTTTGCAACAAGAGAGTACAAGTGCCTTTCTCTGGAAATAACTTAACGCTGAACATTCATTTTTCAATGGCCCCCTTCTTCGAGTTTGAGTAAGAAATTTCGAAAAGTTTTATGATCTGATGTAATAAAATCAGGTGATGGTATTTCACTCGTAGGTGCAACGGTTAAGACAACAGAGAAGCAGTTTGACGATGGAAAAAAAACAGACGTGTCGAACAAGGAAGACAGTGCAGTGCAATGTAATTATATTTCCCGGCGCACGGACGTCAAAGTAAATAATCTCCGTTTCAGATGTGTCTTGGATTTAAGTGCATTTGCAAGAAAAGAAATTCGCGCGTCGACCTTTTCAATTGCATTCTGAAAAATCCAAACAGATTTTATTAGATTCCGATCTTGAATATACAGTGCTTATTAGATTTAACACTTAGTCTAAATATTTTGTCAGCCGTGCGTATGTAGTGGTGTGTTTTTCTACTGATTCAAGGATCATTTTTAAATAAATTATGAGAGCAAAAAATACTTTTGGAGGATGAAATCTGTGAAATGTTTTCTTTAGTAAAAATCGAGTTGGATTTCCATGAAACAGATCGCCTACAAGCGCATTTGATCGAATCAATTGTGAATTCGTTACATTAAATTAAGGGTATTTGCTATCCATCATTCCAGCTGCCAACGATTACCTATATATTCAAAAACCGATCTATTCAATTCAAAAGAAAACATAATTTAGAAACAACGGCGATTTTTTCATTCTAATCTTTATCTGCTTCTATAATAACTAAGAAAAATATTGGAGACGTTCATTTTGGACTATTCATAAAACGAATGTAACGATAGTGGGCCAATTGTGTTAATCTACTCCCAGAATAATTGAAATAAGAATAAACCTTTCCTGGAAATTAGAAGTACTTTTGGAGAACTTTCTCTAGGGTAATTGGTAATATTTAATTAACATCGTACTAGAACAACACAATGGACTATTGACGACGATCCCGAATCAATCAACCAAGTGAAAGATCCAAGAACAACACCAGGAAATTTTGAACGATGGTCAGATGATTAGTCAACGCGTGCGCACCCCACTCTCCAAACTTCCACACCCACCCAACGGAGGACTTTCTGTCACGACAGATTTAAGGTGCACCAGCCTCCTCTACTCCATACGCTTACAAACATCCATGCACTGACACGGATTCGAACCAGGAACCTTCCGATCTAGAGGCTAACACCTTAACCACTATACCGGTTGGTCGGCACACACACCACGAGAGGACATTTGAGGCCAGGACAGATTGCACGCGCACCATCCCCGCCGATGCAACCGTTCAACCCTCGTGGTGGCTGTCTCGATGAGGTATATCGTCACAAACAAAACTGACCAGATCTTGAACTCGTCATCATCGAAAATTCGGTAATATCGTGATGACGATCTATTATTAGGAAAATTGGCCAGATTTTCATTGACCATCTCATCGAAACCACTGCGAAGGTCAATGTCGGTTTTATGGAATAAGGATGTGAGTCGGTTCTTCATTCACCCGAAGTTTAAAACTATCGAGTAGGGTGCTTGTAGTGCCTGTAGCATTGCATTAATTGTAGTTTGGCTTTTCCGTTACACACATGGAGACGAACACTTGTTAGAAAAATTTAGTTTGTAAGGAAACTAAATATAGAAATATGTGAACAACGCGAAACGACTAACTCTCTCTTTTACACCTCTCCAATTATTCCACGCACACACAAACTTAATTTCCATTTGCATAATTAAAAAAATGCATTCGCGCAGATGTTGTAGTTTGTACGTGCTTAACCCTCGAAGTGGTTTCGACGAGATATCTCGTCCATCAAGATCTGACTCATTTTGCTAATAACAAGTTGTCTCGTCATTCAAATGATTACTTTTATGATAACGAGATCCAGATATCTGGTCAGTTTTCTTTTAAAGATGAAATATATCGTTCATCAAGATCAAGTCAGTTTTGACCTGATCTAATGAATGACGGTATATCTCGTCCATCAAGATCAAGTCAGTTTTGACCTGATCTAATGAATGACGGTATATCTCGTCCATCAAGATCAAGTCAGTTTTGACCTAATCTAATGAATGACGGTATATCTCGTCCATCAAGATCAAGTCAGTTTTGACCTAATCTAATGAATGACGGTGTATCTCGTCCATCAAGATCAAGTCAGTTTTGACCTAATCTAATGAATGACGGTATATCTCGTCCATCAAAATCAAGTCAGTTTTGACCTAATCTAATGAATGACGGTATATCTCGTCCATCAAGATCAAGTCAGTTTTGACCTAATCTAATGAATGACGGTATATCTCGTCCATCAAGATCAAGTCAGTTTTGACCTAATCTAATGAATGACGGTATATCTCGTCCATCAAGATCAAGTCAGTTTTGACCTAATCTAATGAATGACGGTATATCTCGTCCATCAAAATCAAGTCAGTTTTGACCTAATCTAATGAATGACGGTATATCTCGTCCATCAAGATCAAGTCAGTTTTGACCTAATCTAATGAATGACGGTATATCTCGTCCATCAAGATCAAGTCAGTTTTGACCTAATCTAATGAATGACGGTATATCTCGTCCATCAAGATCAAGTCAGTTTTGACCTAATCTAATGAATGACGGTATATCTCGTCCATCAAGATCAAGTCAGTTTTGACCTAATCTAATGAATGACGGTATATCTCGTCCATCAAGATCAAGTCAGTTTTGACCTAATCTAATGAATGACGGTATATCTCGTCCATCAAGATCAAGTCAGTTTTGACCTAATCTAATGAATGACGGTATATCTCGTCCATCAAGATCAAGTCAGTTTTGACCTAATCTAATGAATGACGGTATATCTCGTCCATCAAGATCAAGTCAGTTTTGACCTAATCTAATGAATGACGGTATATCTCGTCCATCAAAATCAAGTCAGTTTTGACCTAATCTAATGAATGACGGTATATCTCGTCCATCAAGATCAAGTCAGTTTTGACCTAATCTAATGAATGACGGTATATCTCGTCCATCAAGATCAAGTCAGTTTTGACCTAATCTAATGAATGACGGTATATCTCGTCCATCAAGATCAAGTCAGTTTTGACCTAATCTAATGAATGACGGTATATCTCGTCCATCAAGATCAAGTCAGTTTTGACCTAATCTAATGAATGACGGTATATCTCGTCCATCAAGATCAAGTCAGTTTTGACCTAATCTAATGAATGACGGTATATCTCGTCCATCAAGATCAAGTCAGTTTTGACCTAATCTAATGAATGACGGTATATCTCGTCCATCAAGATCAAGTCAGTTTTGACCTAATCTAATGAATGACGGTATATCTCGTCCATCAAGATCAAGTCAGTTTTGACCTAATCTAATGAATGACGGTATATCTCGTCCATCAAGATCGAGTCAGTTTTGACCTCATCTAATGAATGACGGTATATCTCGTCCATCAAGATCAAGTCAGTTTTGACCTCATCTAATGAATGACGGTATATCTCGTCCATCAAGAAGATCAAGTCAGTTTTGACCTCATCTAATGAATGACGGTATATCTTGTCCATCAAGATCAAGTCAGTTTTGACCTAATCTAGAATGACGGTATATCTCGTCCATCAAGATCAAGTCAGTTTTGACCTAATCTAATGAATGACGGTATATCTCGTCCATCAAGATCAAGTCAGTTTTGACCTAATCTAATGAATGACGGTATATCTCGTCCATCAAGATCAAGTCAGTTTTGACCTAATCTAATGAATGACAGTATATCTCGTCCATCAAGATCAAGTCAGTTTTGACCTAATCTAATGAATGACGGTATATCTCGTCCATCAAGATCAAGTCAGTTTTGACCTAATCTAATGAATGACGGTATATCTCGACCATCAAGATCAAGTCAGTTTTGACCTCATCTAATGAATGACAGTATATCTCGTCCATCAAGATCAAGTCAGTTTTGACCTCATCTAATGAATGACGGTATATCTCGTCCATCAAGATCGAGTCAGTTTTGTCCTCATCTAATGAATGACGGTATATCTTGTCCATCAAGATCAAGTCAGTTTTGACCTAATCTAGAATGACGGTATATCTCGTCCATCAAGATCAAGTCAGTTTTGACCTGACGTGATGCTAATGATGCGATACTTCATCAAGGCAGCAACCAGAAAGATTAATAAATGTTACATCAAGACACAACGATCACAAATACGCTGGTAGCATTTGCACGCGCGCCAAAGAAATTAAATTCACAGGGCGCTTGCATTCGCTTCCTATGATAAAAACAAACATCGCAGAATTTCGTCACACTACCACCTCTCACCTAAACCTACGGGTATCGTATGGATACTTCAGACGACACGGCGTTGATGAACAATGAATGCACCATGAATAAATACGCATCTCAGAGACAGCAACTCCGCAACGCTCGCGCAGGGTTCGCTTTCAATTCAGACCCTAAACAAAAAAAAACCTAACGGAGCACTGGGCGAGCATGAGCGATGCCATTCCGTCTCCGAAGTTACCCAAAACGGAAAGAAAAGAAACGAGAGGAGACCAACGGCCCAGAATGTCGAATGAAATGGGAATACAGAAAAATTGGCATTCGCTCATAAGGGCTGCAAACTCCGAGAAATCCCCCCAAACTACTCCACTTCAACAGTTATTGCCTGGGTCAGATTTAGGATACTTGAAACAGAAGCTGGAATATCCCAGGTTACGATGTTTCTTCTTGTTTGCGAGGGTTGCAGCGGAGTGAAGGAAGCGCCCCATTCTTCATCGTCTGCTTCAGGATGAAGTCCATTTCTTTCCGGGGCGGAACTGGGGCGCGCAGGGGCTACACGCCCCCCTCCGGTTGGATATTTATAATATATCTGGATTTTTTCCGATTAGTGTCAGGATGTGGAAGGAGGGAGCGCCGGGGGGAGGGAGATGAAACAAAACGGGGGGATTTATGTTTTTAACCATTGCCCGACTGAGGGAAAGAAATGAACTGAAAATGTTTATCGGATTTTGTAGTGGAGGCTTGACTCCAGGTACCTGGTTTGAGTTAAGCGCTGGGTGAAAGTTCTTGTAGCTAAATCCGGGATTAAGATGAGTGCTGTATGTTTTTTTTGGAGGGGGGGGGTTAATACTCTTGGTGGTTGTCTCGATGTCTTTTCTCGTCATTAGCAACACTGAGTAAATCTTGATTACGAGATATTACGTCGTTAAACGAAACCTGACTCTGTCTCGATATCGTCATCACAACTTATTGGCAATGTCTTGATAGCAAGATATGTCATCACTAGCAAAATGGGTCCGATCCTGATAGATCAGATATCTCGTCATTAGCAAAATTAATCAGATCTTGTTGGACGAGATATCTAGTGGAAGCCAATCGGGGGGGGGGTAAAGTAGTTTTGTTTGCGAGAGCAAATTAGATCGTCTAGAACTGGCATGAGTAGGTTTCCGTCTAATTACCCTTACAGAGCAAAACATGATCTCTTTATTTGGACAAGTCAATAGTCTAGTTTAGTTTGGTCTGTAACTTCACGGTCTTTGCTTTTTACACGAGGTATAATTAGTTCGTGTAGAATAATTAGATTAATAGTTAATATTAGTAATGGTATGCTTCCGTCTAATTAGCTGTTATGATGCACAAAAGGATAGAATAGCTTGGTTTTTTTAACAACACGATATCTTTAGAACTAATAGTGCATAGCTTGGTTTTTGTAATTCAGTAATTGTTACATGAGGGTTAATTAGATCGTTTAGAATTAGGAATGATGGATCTCCATCTAATTACTCCTAACGAAGCACAATATTATGGCATAACCTGATTTTTTGGACAAAACAGTAATTCGGGAACTAAAAGTCCAGTTTAGTTTAGTTTGGTTTCCAACGGTCACATTGTTATTCGAGAGCTAATTAGATTAGGAATAGAAAGTTTCGATCAAAATAGCCCTCGTGAAGCACAATATGACCCAAGAGAAACAAACTGAACGAAACTGGACTATTAGTACTCGCATGATACTAAAGATAGAGAAAACACAGAAATCAATAAAATGATTAAGTGCGTATACTAGACACACAGAAATATGAATGTCAGCTATGCAAAGTAATGGTTGACAAATAAATTGACGATTTAACCGTATAATGCATGTGATTCGGAATGCGTAATTTCAATCATTTTTAGATGTGGTTTGTGTTACGTTACAAATTATTTGCCTTTTTAAGAAAATAATCACACTAAAAATCGAGAACATTTCAAATGGTTGCAAAGCAACTAACCATGAAGACGTTGCCCAACTTTCTGCAAATTTTTTGCTAGCTTAAAAGGTGTGCGCTTTCTTACATTCGGATGAATCCTTTTGCAGGGGATATTCTGTTGAAAATTACTTACCTTCGTGTACAAAATAATTGTAATCTTTAGGAATGAAAGATCTGGCAATTAATGAAACCACTGTTCGTAGAATAGAAAAAAGTTGGACAACGGATTGGAATATGTGCCTTAATATGCACATGAAGGCAACTTAACTTGAATCTTACTTTACTATTTTATAGCCGAATACGAGATATATCTAGCAGATACGTAACAAGGTAATTTGGTATTTTTTAATTAACGTCGTACTAAAGCAATACATCGGGCTATTGATGACGGTCCGGGATCAATCCGAGGACAACACCATGTCTTTTTGAACGACGGTCAGATGATGACTACATAAAAAGAAGTTACTGTACTAAAAATAAAGGATCCTTTCGATACTCAATTTGATCGGATTTGGGTTCTATGGAACATACTGCATCAAACAATATCAAGTAAATGGACATGCACACCAAAGGAAAGTTTTACTGATAAAGAAATTCTAAATGCATCCAGTTATGAATCGAAACGTCTGCATCTCGTAGTACCTAATTTGGATTTATAGAAAGTAGTTGGTCGTCGAATTTATATTTCACTAGAGCAACACAACGGTTTATTGGATATAGTCCAGGATCAATCCAGAAGGGAAAGTTTCGAGGATAACATCTTGTCATTCTGAACCTCGATCAGATGGCACCCCACTTTCCAAGCTTCCACACCACTAAAATGCGAAGACAATTGAGGCCAAGATAGATTCAACGTGCTCCAACCCTGCAGATCACACTACAGCATGATGATGATAGTCCAAGATCAATCCCGAAGGGAAAGATTGGAGCACGTCTCGTCAATTTGAACCACGGTCCGATAGCGAGGTCTTCCTGAGCTGGTATCCCACCCACTGTCTAAACTTCTGCACCACTCCAAAGAGAGGGCATTTGAGACCACCAGTTCCAGTTATTTAGTTCCAGTTAGCGCACTTCCCTCCATGTCACCCCGTATTGGAGTATATCAGATTTTGCTGAATGAACAGGGAAGGGCCCCGAGTTGGAAAACTAAGAAGAACAAGACCTTTGATGCTCCACTCGAAAGGTCCATTGTCACCTCGATTGTCTTAGCCAGGACATGAACGGGGTTGGCCCAATGGAGTCGGTGGACAGTTGTCCCTGGAGACTTGCTCCGAACCCGAAGTTACCTTCTTCATAGCACACATCCCATAGGACAAATATATTCATTCAGGTTCACTAGTCCCGCCAAAATATTAACATGCGTCAGCCTCCACCAGCAGAGCTTCAGCGCATACATATTTGGGGCATTTGAGATCACGAAAGATCACGTTTCTAGCCACCACTTACAATAATGGACCTTGCGTCATAAAACCCCAATATCCAATCCATCGGACGGGTTGGATCGAGTTGCCGATACGCAACCCTTGGACTTATGGAAATACGCCGCACTGCAGAAGATTAAATCACCAAGTTGTGAACATAGAGTTGATCAACCAACTAATATTTTATCAGCTCTTGGGAGCTTTAAGGACTCCAAACAAACACCCCCGGACATTCCAGCAGTTCTAAGAGGAAAGAAAGTTCGCAATCGAGCTTTAGCGAACGTCGTCTTGAGGAGGCCTTTCGGGCAGCTGGAGAATGGGTGTCGCTCTTCCCAATCGCATTCGACAAATGCAGGCAAGAAGAAAACGAGGCCGGTAATTGAAATACTTAATCGGATTTGATGAGAGTACTTAAAGCTTATTAGGACACATCTCGATGCACTAATCTGGCTAATGGACAGGTAACTTTCGCCTTAGTTTTCATTTAGTTTGGGGAAGCGTGTTTTCTGATTACCCGCAATTTCCAGCGGCGAATCGATGTCCAGCTTTTAACGTGAGTGGGATGGAGATATACATGCGAGGAACGTTAGGGAACCTCTTTTTTTGTTCTATTCGAAATAATGCGGGGGGTTTCGAATTTGAGCGGTTTCTTTTTTTTATTAATGATGGTCGGGCGATTTCGGTAATTTGAAGTCTGCTAACGAGTGCGTTTTGAAAACATTCAACAGTGCTGTTGCCCAAAAATAGGTCATGCATTTTCAGCGCAGGAAAAAATTGAAAATATCCTTATTTTCAATCAAACTAAAATACTTCGTGTGTTTAAATAATAAAAGTAGATTCTTAATTCATTTGAAAATGATTTCTTTATCCATCTTACTGACCGTCAGAACTTTTATGGGTAAATTGGCGGTTATTTCTGAGGGTAATTGGTAAATTTAAATTAACGACGTACTACAGCAACCCAACAAGATATTAATGAAGATCCGGTATCAATCCCCTAAGGGAAAGATCCAAGGACAACACCACGTAATTTTGAACCACAGTAAAATGACGAGGCAACACCTGAGCTGGCACCCCATTCTCCAAACTTCCACACCAACTCAACGTGAGGACTTTCGGCCACGACTGATTTAAGGTATACCATATGCCTATATACAGGGTGGTAATAAAAAAAACTTGGCCGATATATGAACCTCTAGCGGCCGTTCCGTTCAACCGATCGAGATGTTATTTCAGATATAGTTATTCAGAGGTATGAGCTCGGGATTCTGTGAACGACAATATAGTGGCACTCACGGTTACAGTTATATGTAGAGAAACTCAAAATTTTCGAATAGCAACGCCCACTTTTTCCCGTCTCAAAATGCTCGGCGCATGCGAAAACCCTAAAGAGCGTTGGAACGGTACTTGTATCACAAAACACGAACGCGTTATGCACTCACAAAAAACAGTTCTGAGAACGGTCAACAAAACCACGTTCTGGGGGCACGGAGGAAATTTGCATATGACAGAGGCAAGACACCAACCACAGAACGCCTTTCGCCAGATACATGGGCCTCGTATTTGGCGATGGTTTCGATGGTAAACACGCAAGGCCCCTTCCACGGCATTCATTCCATTTTAATAATAGAATTTTACCAATTTTCCATTAACTTTCGCTGACAGATTCATTTCGTTGGCGTGTGCGAGCTCCTGACTGAAGATCTGGCGAAAGGCGTTCTGTGGTTGGTGTCTTGCCTCCAACATATGCAAATTTCCTTCGTGGGCTCCGATCTTGGTTTTGTTGGACGTTCGCAGAGCTGTTTTTTGTGAGTGCATAACGCTTCCGTTTTTTGTGATACACGTACCGTTTCAACGCTCTTTAGGGTTTTCACATGCGCTGAGCATTTTGAGACAGGAAAAAATGGGTGTTGCGATTCGAAAATTTCGAGTTTCGCTACCTATAACCGTAACTGTGAGTGCCCTTTTGTTGTCGTTCACAGAATCCCGAGCTCATACCTTTGAATAACTATATCTGAAATCTCATCTCGATCGATTGAACGAAACGGCCGCTAGAGGTCCATATATCGGCCAAGTTTTTTTATGACCACCCTGTACATCCATGCACTGACCTGGACTCGAACCCGCCATCCACCTGTCGATAGTACACCTTACTATTAACCGGAAGAATCATCCACATCTATGAACATACTATAACCTGTGTTAAAACCAAGAACCTACTGTGTACCAGAGAAGGCTGTGGTAATTAGTAATTTTCTAATCAACGTCGTACTAGAGCAACACATCGGGTTATTGACGACGATCCGGGATCGATCCTCTTAACGGTAAGATCCGAGGACAATGACGAAAGCATTGATACCTTTACCAAGTAGGCAGCAAGATAAGAAAGAAATATTGATATTGCAAGAAGGAGCATACATATTATTTTCATAATGGTTCGGTATTAAATGGGTATGGCCATTGTTGGCCAAATGGGCATGTCCACAGAACCACGACGGCCCTTATAGAAATTAAGATATATATTATGCGTTAAAGCATTACATGTTTCCATTAAAATCGAGCATTCGAATCGAATACCAGTTAAACTTTAAAAATGGAGTACAAGTTAATATCAAAAAACAAAAAGTACACGATAAACTCAAAATCTACGGAAAATATTTCAAAATGCGAAGTCTTTAAAGGAATCCACTGCTAATAGAACGAGGATGATTAATGCGGCATCGATGAAAATTGGCAGCCACGGAGAGGGACATTGATGCACATGCGTGATTAGTCATGAACGATTTGAACTAATCCGTTTAGTGGCTAGACACCCTGAGTGATTGTACGTGCTGTGAGACCGTCGCATTTGCAATAACCGAATGACTAGAACAGAGAATATACGTTAAATTTTGCGTTAAACCTGAAAATTTGTTCGTAGAAACTGCTGCGAGTTCGAATCCAGCCAAAGACCGTCGTGTACAAAGGGGACTGGTTCACGTTAAATCTTTTGTGTTACGCGGTGTTGTCCTCGGTAAGGTAATTTTAATTAACGTCGTACTAGACCAACACGACGACCCGGGATCAATCCCCTAAGGGAAAGATCCGAGGACAACATTAAGTAATTTTGAACCACGGTCAGATGAAGAGGCAACGCTTGAGCTGGCACTTCACTCTCCAAACTACCACACCAACCCAATGTGAAGGCTTTCAGCCTCGACAGATTTAAGATGCATCATCCGCCTCTTTACCATACGCTTACAAATATCCATGCACTGACTCGGATTTGAACCAGGTGTTAGGACGTATCTTTACCTTCGTTATTGGTCCCTGACCGTCTCCAATACCTCGTTGTGTAAGCCCAATGAGACGTTAATGAAGTACCTATTGTTCGTAGAAGCTATTCATATGATTCAGTATATCCAAGTGGTTTCAACGCGATATCTTGTCCTTCAAAATATAACCAATTCTGCCAAGGACGAGATAAATAGCGATCAAGATACTGTCGATTTTTTTGGCATGATGAGATCAAGATCTGGTTAGTTTTCTTCTTATGACTAAATACTATTTCGTCTATCAAGATCTCTGCTAACTATTTTGATAATGACGAGATACCTCGACAGAAGACAACCACCGAGTCTTCCCAAAGGAAGAAGCTTAGTTCCACCAGCCTGTAGAAATCGCGACAAAGTCGTAACAACATCAAGACCATGTTAACTGTGTCTTTTGACTGTGAAGATGCTGTCCACTACAAATACCCTGGTAACAATAAGGTATTCAGCCCTGAATAAGGTACAAACATAATAACTCGATATTATGTGCAATATGAAAAAAACGATTGCCAATTGGTGACTGAGAAGATTCTTCAAGACCATCATATTCATCACATCTAAAGAAGTGCTTTTTGGCAAACAACAAATTACTCAGTCCGCCCCCTTACATCCCTGAAACTTCTTGATTCTGCCATTGCGAAAATCACATCTGAAACAGATTGATTGGTGAAGGGTTTTATCACCCAAAGGCCATATTTTGCCAAACTACACATGCACAAAACAATTTCAGTTAATTATGAAAGGATGGATTAAAGAACGTAGAGGAAGATCGCTTGGGTATCATGGGGTCGGGATCCTCATGTTTAATATAGGCATTAAAACCAATGGTAAAAGAATAGATAACTAGTTTACCTTGGGTTTTTAATGCCCGTACACACCAATGATGTGAACATGAGAGGCTCTGAAAGATGATTTATTTTAGACAGTGAATGCAATTGAAAGATAACACGACGAGGGTGCTGATGTTGATTCCGACTATGAACTTTGCAGTGTTTTGAAAAGAAGAAGAGGGAGGTCTGTGAGGCCTCAAGTTAAATGCCTAGTTCGAAGGAAACTAGGGTCAAATTCAAAGGTACAGTCAATCTTGTTTCGTATTGCATAGCTGACTACTTTCAGAACAAACCTTGAATTGCTAATTAAGGTAAAATGCTTTTAAACCAGTTGCTTCTCATTCTCGAACTTTCGTGACAGCAACATCTTTTTGTACTGGAACCAAACGCTATTCTTTTGTAACAGAATGAAATCATGCTGTCTCCACACTTCGAATATTCATTAGGGACATTGAAAAAAGAACTATACAAGGTGTTCCGAAAATATCTACCCAAATTGTAATGGGTGGTAAAAAGGCTCAAAATAAATAGTTTTGTCTAAGAATGTATGTTCGAAGAAGCCACGTTTAGGTGATGTACACCGCTGTTTCGGTCAGTCGATAACATCGTTTATGTGGCGTAAGGTGTCATTCCCACTTGGATTTTCAACGGCAAGCTCCGAATTCATGTAGTGATTTTTTTCCTAATGGCGGGTACATTTGACCTAAGTCATTGGCCACTACAAGGCCGGAAATGATGGCCACTTGTAAAGGATCACCCAGTGGGAGGACTATCATTGCCCCTAACAATTTATACTTCGTAATTTTGAACCATGTTCAGATGACGAAGCAACACCTGAGCTGGTATACGCTTACAAACATCCATGCCCGAACCCGGATTCGAACCGGGGACCTTCCGATCTAGAGGCTAACACCTTAACCACTATACCGGTTGGTCGGCATTCACGTCGTGATAAACGTCGTTGAAATTTCAAACGTGGAATGACATCATGGTTTTTATACGTAACAAAATACTCTATACATGAAACCGTGATGTAACAGGATACTGCATAAATCATCCACACATACTAATTCACAATACTACCTATAATTCTTTGTATTTGTATCAATATATATATATAGCTCCCTTTCTTATTCACGTCATAAATGTATTTCTGACCATACTAATCATAAATGCGATACGTAAGTACCCAATGTCAAGTAATGTAAGTATTAATGTCACACTAGAGCTCGGGAGCAAAAAGTGCTTAAAATTGCGTCGTACGTGGCAGAACAAGCAAAGTCTTTAAAGAATAATTTTTTCTTAATTGTGTATCAAAATTTTGGCCGACTTTTGGTTCAATCATAAGTTACGATGTTCTGCAGTGTTAAGCGCGCTCCTTGACACACTTTTTTATTTTTAACTACAGAACAACATCCGTACACTGCCCAAATTATCACAAGCACTTTATAAATAACACATCTTCTATGTCAATGACATAATATTTAGCTTCAATTGTTATCAACAAAAATGCAAATTCTGAAAGTATGCCTTGGTTTTAAATAAAGTAAGTCAATTAATTTCGATGTTTTTATTATAAATATGTAATACATATATAGCCGATAATTATGTTTTACGTGTGTTCTTCATTTGTCTGCAGTTTTCAAAATTCGGACAAATGCCTGCAGAACAATTGAATTGCTTGGAGTTGTGTTGCAGAACACTGAATATAATTATAAACCTGGGCACTAAAGCAACGCAGCGTGCTATTGGTCCGTGATCAATCCGAAATGGAAAGATCCAATTTATCACGAATGAATGATATTCTTAACCCTCCCCCCAAAACACTACCGTAAATTAAACACAGATAAACCCCGAAATCCTTTATTTAAGATGGTTCTAGTCTGTTATGCGTTCTCTTTTACGACGATGCCAGCACATAATAAGAGTAACCTTGCTTAACAATTCGAAACAAAAGATCTCAAATCGATGGATAATACCTCCGTTTTCAAATAACTATTACGTATACTTAATTTCAATAACGGTTAGACGGAGAGCGAAACAAAACAAAAAAAAAACCTCCTTAAAAATTTGCGAGTTGTAAAGACTTTAAAAATCGGCCCCACATAATGAGAGGATACACTATTTTCTCTGGTAAAAACGAGGGTTAAACTGATGCCACCGATGCTGCTTATCTCTTTTTGATTATATTAAGAACCTCATTTCTTTTCTTCGCAATCATCTGCCATTTTTTTTTCCATCCTGCTAATTAAATTCCCCCGTGTTTCCCTCCGTTTTAATTGAACATTATATATTCCAAATAACTTTGAAGTTGGTAAGCTTTTTTGAAGGAAATAAAAAAATGAACAGATATCCCTCGGCCTGTTTTCAACATTTCATTTAATTTCTTTGACTGTGTTATTACGTATTAATTAGAAAATCCCCCTTTTCTTAATTTATTTGGCAAAACACAAATACGTTTCAGAAAAGTGGGTTTTTTTATGAGTGCGCTTTTTAAACGCGCAGGTATCATCAGGCGATTGAATGAAATTGAACTGTGATTGATACGTCGTGTGTCTTCCAATTTTTATCGGGAGCTGGGTAAGGCGGCATAAATCTGACGCGCCGTAAGTAGTGTCGCGGCTGAATCGCACGAGAGGGGACTTTTAATTAATCAAAATAATCTTCGGTTTTGTTGCTCTCTCCGAGTGTCTTGCCGTCTAGAAAGAAGAATTATTTCGAAATATGTTTTTCAAAACTGACTCATGATTTTTGTGAATTGACAGCTTAATGTGCTAGGACTGATAAGAATGACAAAATACGTTGCATAGAAGTGTCATCATCTTTTCGTTCTTATTAATGTGTATTTGTCACCTTAGAGACGATAAATCGCCTCAACACGAAATGTGCATCCTATCTCTTGACTGAATAGATTGTGTTCACTGTGTGTCTACTGGCTACTACTGTCTCACTTGGCTTTGAATTTCCACCAGCAAAAAAAATTTAGTCATTGTTAGATTCGGAGCTAGTGTTGGAGGTGTGGGTAGTTGAATTATAGCGTTACAATGGAGCTGCACAACGGGCTATTAGCGACGACCCATGATCAATCCCGAAGGTTCCGAGGACAAAACTACGTCATTTTGGTCAGATGACGAGGACAATGCTTAAGCTGGCACCCTACTCTCCAAACTTTTATTTTCTATGGTGACACACACGCCGACCAACCGGTATAGTGGTTAAGGTGTTAGCCTCTAGATCGGAAGGTCCCCGGTTCGAATCCGGGTTCAGGCATGGATGTTAGTAAGCGTATACCAGCTCAGGTGTTGCTTCGTCATCTGAACATGGTGCTAAATTACGAAGTAATTGTTACAAGCAATGATGGTCCTCCCACTGGGTGCTCCTTCACAAGTGGCCATCACTTCCGGCCTTGTAGTGGCCAATGACTTCGGTCAAATGTGCCCGCCATTAGAAAAAAAAATGATGACACACACACTATTCTTACCCACATTCATAATACTATATGAAAATATGTTATTCTGAGATTTAAAAAAAATGCTTTTAACCACCATAGACTCGTCCGATTTGGTATTTATCACCCCATTTTACATGAACTTGTATATCAGATCCTTACCACAAAGACCTATTTTTATATTTAAATGACATTGGTTTTATAAAGTACGTTAGTTTATATATATATATATATATATATATATATATATATATATATATATATATATATATATCGGAAAAACTAAAGTACTTAAAAAACAACCTAATATAAAAATAATTATGTTCTAAATGTAATGTGTCTAATGTAGAGCACTTTGTGAAATAAAATAGAAATTAACTTTTACTTTACAAAGAATATAAATAATATTGCGATATTGGACTGGTTTAGAGGAATGTTGTTGGCAAATATTGATATCAAGAAATGACGTAGATTTAGCTGCCTGCAATAAATAATAAAATTAATCATGGCAAAAGTGGGTTTATTTCCGCGAATTACATTCGCGGAAAAAAAAACACCTCCTCTATTTCAAGCACTATTCATAGTAGAACAAATTCAAAGGTATCATTCAATAGGGAATAAAGTCCTCTACAAATTCAAATCCACAAATATTTCATATGGGGACATCTTCCTATCTAATCAGATTCTGCATCGTCAAATTAGTCTATAAATGAAATTTCATGACTGTTCTACCTTTATATCCTGATATTCATTCCTAAAGTTAGTGTCAATTTTAGGTATCATCTCGACATCGGTCGATATTTGTATATCGAGATTAATTGTATTTATAGCTTCCCGAATATCAAATTTGAACACGATTTCAAACGTGTATTTTGCTAGAATTATTATATTTATTACGTAAGTACAAACGATTTGAAATTTACATAAGTATATTTAATATGCAAGTGCAAATGTTCCGAGAATTAGGCCCGGTGCATACATCAGGTTTTTCCGGCAACGCAAGTGCGGTCTGAGATACATTAAATCCAATGGAGTAGTACACACATGCCTCCTTGTACCGCAGTTCCCCATGGCGCCGCACACGCTGTCTGAAGTACCTTGTTTTCGTAAATAAATGGAATATAAATAGTAATTGGTAAATGGTTGTATCGTCTATTTTGTTTCAAAATATACTTTTTTTACCCCAAGTAAGCGCAATAAACACCTTCGATAGAATATGTATCGTAAAAGGCGAGAAATGAGTAATTGCGTCATTTCACGGTTATATGTGCATAGTTGGACTTCGGTGCCGCACGTTGAAAAACCGGGTGTGTGCACTCACCCTCGGAGGTTTTTTAAACGTGTTTTAAACTTTTGGTTGCCTCTTAAAACGCAAAAATGAGGAAAATTTATTGTAAATCAAAAACTAACTATCTTAAGGTGCTGAAATTTCCCATAAAAGTATAATAATTTTACAATTCATAATTTTTTTCTAGCATTAATTTAATAATAATTATTACATACTAAAATTTTTGTTTTTAATAAAATATTAGGTGGATTTTGTTTGGGTTGTTTAAGCGTAAACACGACACAAAATATTAGCACTTTAGAAATATTGTTTAGGAGGATATCTATTAAAGTTTAAGAAACTGATTTAACATTAGGAGCTTCAATCTTTCTGTACATATAATTTCGAAATGGTCAGTCAGAGCTAAAGACATAAAATTTGGTATCTGAAGTTAAACTTTGATATAGATTTGAAATTGTATGTCAAAATAGGAGTTTCCTAAAATTATGAAATTGTTGCTCAATTTAATATTAAGACGACCCATTATGCAAATTTTATGAGTATGAATTTATAATAGACGTTAGGTCTCTGTCAAACTCCATTTTTAAATTTTCTTTACTGTTAAAATTGCTCGAATGAAGAGAAAAAGTTCGGGTTCTTTTAAGCGAATGTACTTAAAACCATCACATGCCCATTAACGTCTAAGATCTAAGTCCTCCATAGTAGTTGTTTCTTTGGGGTATTTAATAAGACAAATTTTAAATACACTCCTGTTTGTAACTAAACAGTTTTGATATTCAGTAGCGATTTTTTAAAAGTAACTAGATTCTAAGAAAATGGAATTGAGATTATGGATGCTACAAATTAATTGTAATTGAAAGTGATTGTTACGATGACAAGGCAAATGTAGTTACGGTTCGTCGAACCTATTTAGAATTAAGTTTCTAAGCGTCACACGATTTCTGAGTAATTTAGAAATGCTTTTGTCCAATAATGTAATTAATTTTTACACACACACACGTTTCATAACAACATAGCCTGTTGAAAGGTTTCTAGGAAAGAGATATTATATGGGCCAAATCTGATGCAGCAGAGAGAGTTGAAAGATGGAATTAGAGTGGTTCACCCCTACACGTAATTCGACGAGATATCTAGTCCACGATATGGGTAATTTTGCTAAGAACGTGATACCTCGTGGAGACGAGACTTCTCTATTGCTCCAAAGGGGAAACCAAATTGTCACTAGGAGAGTTTGATTGGTTGGTTGCATTGAATTTTCTATGCCGCAAAAGCCATATTTGGCCAAGCTGCGGCAAACACACGAATGACAACAAGTAATGGTCAAGCACACACACATTGAGTTTTACTGACACAGTAGAGAAAAATGCGTTCAGGGAGGAATTGAACCTATGCCACCTACAACTCAACAGTTGCTAGGGTGTGAACAAACCCACCGAAACGCGGCGACTTAAGTACAATATGCGAATTTCCATAGACATCCTATCTTATAGGATAGTTGGAAGAGTAACGGGCTAGCAACCGGAGGGTTGCGAGTTCGAATCCAATCAAAGACCGTCGAGTGCAAAGGAGGCTGACGCACGTTAAATCTTTCCTGGGCTCAAATGTCCTCTCGATGGTGTGGTGTAGAAGTTTATAGAGTCGGGTGCCAGCTCAGTTGTTGCCTCGTCGTCAGACCGTGGTTCGAAAATACGTAGGGTTGTCTTCGGGTCTTTCCCTTCGGAGGTTGATCCCCGATCATAGCCTGTTGTGTTGCTCCAATCCCAGGTTGATTGGATAACTATCTTGTAAACCCAATGTAGTCTAGAAGCTGGCTTGAGGAGACGTATTCATTGCTACATTTCAGGGAAATTGGAAATGCCTTATTGCCCTGAATTAAGGCTGGCCACTACAGGGTAGTTTTCGACGCTAAGCTAAAACCGTCAGTTGGATTAAATATAATTACACACTTCACTAGCTTCATTTTCTTGCAAAGCATCTCAGAGTTATTTATCGTAACCGCCAAAATGCAATAGATAAGGTTTTAAAAAACCACGCGCATTTATCAAGATAGAATAACAAATAGGTCACAAAACATTCGACCGAAACTTAAACTCGCACGATAAAACAAAACGCATCTCCCCATCGCCATCTTGCCAAGAAAATGAAAAAAAAAAGATCCCGTCTCTTCTTTCCCGAGGGAAAGGAAAGAATCGCATCCAAATGGCGGAATTGTTTGTAATTCACAATGCGGGGGAGGAGTGGCGAGTGAAGAGGAGTCTATTGAAACAATTTCTCTCGCGTGTCCAAACAGGAATAACACATTGTCCATCATCCGGGTGACTGCGCCTCGAAATCAAAATGATTGTGACATATGGCCGAGTGAAGCGCCTCGATGACCTTCCACGGGGGCCATCCATCGGAAATCGCGCTGCGCACACGACCGAGATCCGGAGAAAAAAGCTCCACGTCCAGATGGAATGCCGCAGCGAAATGGAATATTAAAGACGCTGCTCTGAAAAAATGACATGTTTCGGTGGACCTCTCGAGTTGCTTGTTTCGTTAGCTGAATTTCGGGTTTGGGGATCTACTTTTAGATCCAAATTTGCAAAGAAGTTTTTAATCTGAAGACTGTTTTAGGTTATGTGATATATATAGAAGGAGATCAGTATATATATAAATCATCTTCTGTCATATCATCTGTCACCCGGCTTGGCATAGACTGAAAAGGTTCCCGGATGGTGTCCTGTGGAATTTCTTGCCTAACTGTCTCCAACTGTCGGGCAAAAGGGTCAACATTCCGGGATGGTTGCAATCGCTTTCCCATAACGTCCTGAATGTGCTCTAGGGAAGGGATATTAGGAGACCTAGCTGGCCAAGGAAGTGTTGGGAAAGTTTGAAGACAATTTGCAGCAAGACGTGCCGTGTGTATCCGGGCATTATCTCGTTGAAAAGTTAGTCCGTTGTGTCGCAAAAGGAAAGGTAACACAACCGGTCGTAGAATGTCGTCTACGGCGGTCGAAAGAAGTCCAACTACCAAAGGAGATGACACACCAGACCATAAGGTCCTGTCGTGGGTATGTGTAGCGTGTAAAGGCAGGCTCGATAGTAATAGCAGCTGCCCTGGACTAAAGACTATTCGGCCCCAGTCAGCGCCGTTCCAAGTGGATCGAGCCCGGCACCACTGGAATTCTGCACCTTCTTGGTGCGTCGATATTTTTGTTAAAGAGTGTATATAGATATACATATACACATATATAGAGATATAGATATAGATGTGGATTTGAAGGGCGTTCAACATAGTAATAAATCACAGAGCTATGTTCCAAAATGAAAAACTGGGTAAGCTGTATCAAGGAAAAAACTAAGTACTAGGGTATGATGCTTGATTGTGGAATGAATAAAGCAGATATACAAAGCTCGAACGATTGTTTAATGTGATTATTCTACAATTAATTTTTTGGTTTTAAGGATTAGCATGAAGCTGTATATAAATATTAAAGCATAATTTATTGATTAAAGGCCTGCCATTGTTGTGTGTGTCACCGCAAAAGCTTTCAAATGGCGCTACTTACTTGGCGCAATCCAGAGTTACACTGGCCCAAAACTCGCCCAGCACCGTAGAATTTCGACATATTACTGACATACTCTACGCGCTAAGTACGGCAGAGCACGCTGTTGGAAGGTCGTGTCAGGAACGGACATCCTTTGTCTTCACGACACTATATTTATCTTCTGGTAAGTATCTTAATTAACGTAGTACTGGAGCGACACAACGGGCTATTGACGACACAGACCGGGTTTAATCTCCCAATCTAAAGAACCAAGGACAACACCACGTAATTTAGAACTACAGACAGATGACTAATTTATCTTCTGAGTATTTCTTCTAGTTCTGAAATCGTAAGACAAAACAGTTTTAGTATTTTTTCAGAAAGCTCTACTTTTCACACATGTCCACCGTACTGCGTTCTGAATTTAAAGACGCATTCATGTCAAAATTAAAAACAAATATAAAAGAGGATGAAAATAATTTTTGTTTGCTTGAAAGGAGTGCTTAATACTTTAAAGTTAAAAATAATGTGTTATTTTTAATAGTGAATGTACCGCGCGATATAATTTTTGAATATTTTTAAACTCTAAAATTGCTCTTCTAAAATATTTGAAAAGTGGTTTGGGGTCATTATGTTGCCAGAACATCTTCATATATTTTACTATAATTAATTTTCATTTTTGATTAAGGGTCTGATACTATTCAATCGTTATTTCGTTGTATTGTTAACTGCATTCAAGGTTTACAGTTTTTTCTTTTCGATCTATAAAAGAAAGTTATAAAACTTTCAGTTTTAAGAACAGTTTTTAGGTTATAAAATATTTCTGATATCCTAAAATCAACTCATCTGACCTTTGTTCAAAATTACGAGCCGTCCTGGGATCTTTCCCTTCGAGGTTGATTCCAGATCGTCCCCACGTGGTTCAAAGTTACTAGGTGTTGTCTTGAGATCTTTCCCTTAAGCTTAAGGGATTGATCCCGGACCGTCGTCAATAGCCCGTTGTGTTGCTCTAGTACGATGTTAACTAAAAATTACCTTACCTTACCTTACCAGACCGTCCCCAATAGCTCGTTGTGTTGTTTCAGTGTGACTGTAATTCAACTACCTTCCCAAACTCAGCAGGTCTCAGTGTGTTTTCCCACTGCGCTAGCAGGTTGCGAGGTGTAAGAGGACCAGGTTCGATTCCTGTAATTACCCTGTGTTTATTTCTCTCAACGATTCCTTGTGAGTGTGTATGTCTATTAACTGAAGGTTCCTGGTTCGAATCCGGGGTCAGGGCATGGATGTAAATAGTGCTGTCCTTTGTTAGGGGCAATGATGATCCTCCCACTGAGCGCTCCTTTACAAGTGGCCATCACTCCTGGCCTTGTAGTGGCCAATGATTCAGTTCATATGTGCCCGCCATTGGAAAAAAAACCTTTATGGTAGGTATTTTAATTAACATCGTACTGGATCAATACTATAATGGGATATTATCGAAGGTCCGGTATCAATCCCAACGGGAAAGATCCGAGGACAACACCACGTAATATCGAACCACGGTCAAATGACGACTATTTACTCTATGGAAAAAAACACTACTTGCCTGATCCGGCCCCCCTTTATACCATAAACAACCAAATCACAAACCTAAAATAAATTCAATCTATTTATACTGAGACTCAATAGTTATCTAATAACTTTAGATTTTATCATGGAGGATCTATAACATATTCAATCGTTATTTGTTACATTGTTGGTTGGATTCTGGGTTTAGTTTATACTTTTCGACGAATAAAACAAAGTTGGACATAATTTTTAATAACATGACTGCTTTAGGTTATGTAATACAAGGTTTAATCAAATCTATTTAAACTATATATTAATAAGCATAGATATTTACTTAATTATTTTTTATTTTTGGTTGAAGGTCTAAAGTATTCAATCGTTGCTCGTTATTAGTGGGATTCTGGGTTTAGTTTTTACTTTTCGATCAATAAAACAGAGTTCGACACAATTTTCAATTACAGGACTGTTTTTTCGGTTATGTAATACAAGGTTTAATAGCAACTATTTAAACTATACATTAATAAGAATAGCTATTTACATTATTATTGGTTGAAGGTCTAAAATATTAAATTTTTGGTTCTTCATAACGCGTTACTTGAATTCTAGGTTTGTAGGGTTTTTGTTTCTTTTCGATCAAAATGTAATGAACATACATCTTCATTTTGAGATATCTTTTAGTAAGGTACCATGTTTGAAATTTCTCAAAATGTAATCAAATTATTCAAACAATGCTTTTTAACTACTTAATGTAATTTTACTTTGAGTTGGGAAGGGTCTGGAATACTTTTTACCTGCTGAAATGTAAGTTTAAGGAAGTGAGATTTCGTTCACATTTGATTTTTGACATTCGAAACGCCTCTGTGTACTATTTTAAAACTAGTACGTAATGGTTTTAACAAACCATAATGTTGAAAATTGTTCTTTTGGTTTGATTGTATTTATTTAGCACATTTTGTTTGTGTTTCGAATTCTGTAGTGTATAGGACTGAATGGATTAAACAATAATTTAAGCTCTAAGTGAAGTTGGGTCCAATATGTTTTGTTTGCTAATTAAGGACTAATTGTATTTCTGTTCAAACATAATGACAAGCATAGGCATTATGAGATAAAATATCTGCATCTAATGATTGTATCAAATGTTATTGAGTCATGTGTAGATCGAAATCTGATTAGCGTGGATAAAATTTCCATCTAATACTCAGAGGAATAAAAGTTATTTATGCTTTCGAATATCTATAACTTTTAACAAATAATATTTGTTTGAAAATAGCATTTTAAATTAAATGCTTTTCACATGTTCCCGAGAAACGAATACAATCCCTTATTCACAAAATGCATAAATAAAGACATATGTGCTGTATGTTATTAAAATTATTTTAATGATTCGCTGGAAAATGACTTTAAATGACTCCCCACTTTCTACCTCATTATTAATACTTCTCACCGAATTTCACATCTGATTATTGTGATGAGTCGTATACTAGTTTCCAAACTGCAAAACTGTTAAAAAATATTTTAAAATCTCAAGAAAAGAAACCCCATCATTCTATGGAGCTACCTAATATGTAGCTATTATGCATGCAGAAAATATTTTGTTATTTCTGAATGTTGCTAACTTTTAGGACACTTGTTTATTTTACAATACATAACATTCGAAGCAACCGAGAAAACCAGCTTCATCCTTTTAAACGAAATTAAGTTGTATTAGGGTAAATTTGCAACGAATACACTTAAATAATAAATGTTTAATTTTTAATTCGTTTTATATTAATCCCTTAAACTGACCTTATACCAAAGAAAACGCTGCTAAAATAATTGATCCGAGTATCAATTTCTGCGGTCGAATCAAAAAATCCCCAAGTGTTCTAAGGGAGATAAAAATTGATTCAATAAGTCTTTCGACAAGTTCTATTAATCCTGCCAAACTAAATCTGAAACGTTAACACCACTTTCCCAACGGCGGGATAAAAAATAACCCGAGAAGGTTTCTGACATACATCCAAGATAGAATCTAAGAAAGAAAAGTGCTCTATAATTTTACTACTGAACCAATCATCGCACTGCACTGGGAGGGTGTCTTAGACTTATAGTATGAAATAATTTCCTACAATTTAAGTGCTTTCCTATACGCTTTACTTTAAATTTAGTGTATTTCAATATTGAAAAAAGATTGATTTAAGTGTTTACGAACTATTGCAGAGCTTTTTAGCTTTTAAAAAACGAGCTACATTCGTAATTTTATGACGAATTATCACTAGTTTCTGAATCATGCTGAACTTAATGCAAATTGATACATCTTCAAAACAATGACAAATAAAGCTTAAAAACTTAGAAGAGATCATCAAGCAAGACGTCCTCAATCATAAGAACACCATCTAACAACAACCACCATCATCATAAAAACACCATCATTGTTCCACCGAAATGGACATTGATCAAATTTTTTAAAAAGTTATTTTGAAAAATGTTTTTAATTTTACTAAACATTTGACTAAGATTTCCATCTGGATATATACTTTCGACTTCCCATGAACTACATGTCTCGAAAGTGTTTAAAAAATGTGTATACATTTTTTAATCAAATAGTTAGTTGTGTTTTAAGATGCAAGAGGCCATATTTCGTCATACTGAGCCAGTAATTGGAAATTTTTTTTAACGTCGTACTAGCAACACAACAGGCTATTGACAAATATCCGGGATCAATCCCCTAAAGGAAAGATATGAGGATAACACCCCGTAATTTTGAACCACGGTCAGATGACGCAAACCAGAAGGGAAGGATCTAAGGGCAACACCACTTAATTTTAAACTGCAACAACGTTGAAGCTGCTAGCTCAGTGGGCATAGGCCATGACAGTTTCCCTTAATCAAATGGATGTAATTCCAATAATTAAAATAGATCTAATGTGATAATTAGATATTGTAAATACTTAGTATGAATGGTAATTGGTGATTTTTAATTAATTCCGTACTAGAGCAACATAACTGACTATTGATGACGGCCCGGGATCAATCCCTTAAGGGATAGATCCGAGAACACCATGTAATTTTGAAGTTCGGTCAGATGACGAGGCAACACCAGAGCTGACACACCACTCTCCAAACATCCACACCAACCGAACGTGAGGACTTTCGGCCACGACAGATTACAAACATCCATGCACGGACCGGATTCGAACCGTGAACCTTCCGATCTCGAGGTTAACACCTTGACCATTAGTTTGAATGGAATATTAGGAAGATTTGAAATGGAATTTTTGAATAATAATTTCAAGAGCTGACATGAGAAAACATATTCTAGCAACTCTCACATATTTTTTGGTTCACTTACACTCACTGTATCAGTTATACAGTTTTCACATTCATATAGTCATGAAAATCATATATATATATATATATATGCTAAACAATGATAAACTAAAAACGAGGATGGAAAATAGTTAAATGGAATTGCCCTTGTTGAATCTGATAATAAATGATTTCGAGTATATTTAACACGTATCATGAAACAAAAAGAAATTATGCACCACAAAATTATTTTACAGTGCAAATAAATATTACTTCAAAACACGCAAATGCTGCTTATTTAAATTCAGTTTTTAAACCATAGTTTCATGATACCGCTAAATTTACTTTTCAAATGTTTGATTTGTTCTTATTGAAAAGATTCTTATTTAAGAACTCTCTCTCTCTCTCTTATTGCATTAAAAAACATTTTATCGATAATTTAATGTAGTTATGAGATATACGATTTACAAATTTAAAATGCTTTATAGTTACTATATATCGATTTACAAAATTTTAAAATTCCAAACCGAAGTATTAAATTGAGATAATCAATGCGTGCTTAAGATATGAAAAAGTCCATGCATTTTTTATACTTCCTTACAAATTTGTTTTTAAGAGAAATTTACTCCATGTAAAATATTGTCAAAAGAAGTAGTTTTATTTATTCATCAGGAAATAATTACAGAAATCCTATGATAATTTTTATTAAATACATTGTTATTTTTTTATTTCAGCCAGTTAAAATTATACGATAATTAATTTGGAAAGTTTTAATTAAGGTCGTATTAGACAACACTACGGACTATCGACAACAATCCGGTATCAATCCCCTAAGGGAGAGTTCCGAGGACAACACTACTTAATTTTGAACCACGGTCAGATGACGAGGCAAAACCTGAGCTGTCACCCCATTCTCCAAATTTACACATCAACCCAACTCGAGGACTTTTGACCAAGACAGTTTTAAGGTGCACAAGCCGCCTCTACACCATACGCTTACAAACATCCATGCACTGACCCGGATTCGAACCAGAAACTTTCCTATCTAGAGGCTAACACCTGAACCACCAGACCGGTTGTTCGGCTAAAATTATAGGAAGTATTCCCCTTTAGTAAACCATCCATATGTGACTAGGTAGGTATTTAATTAACATTACATTGGTACAACACAACGGGCTATTGACGAAGATGTGGGATCCAACCCGAAAGGTACAACTCGAACGTTGCTAGCGCAGAGGGTTTACACACTGAGCCACGACGCCCAAGAAATATCCTCAGAGTGGAATCGAAACTTCGTCGCACTCAAGTGTTGACCTCGTCATCTGACTGTGGTTCTACATTATGTGGTGTTCCCCTCGAATCTTTCCTTCGGGGGTTGATCCCGGACCGTCACCAATAGCCCGTTGTGTTGCTCCAGAGTGACGTTAATTAAGAAATGCAAATACAAATGCAAAACCGCGTCGCCTACTTCTCAGGGGTTACTCGTCCACTGATCCACAATGGCCCCCGAAAGGAGTGCGGGATTAATATACATCACCCTAATACATCCCCATACAAAATCCCTAACGGACACCCAATGAACCATTAGTCCTCAGTAATCCTCGTTTATTCATCTGATTGCGAAATGGAGTTATGGACACGTAAAGGAACGGGAATGAAAGGAAGATATTCAATTCAAACATATGTAAATATTCTCACGCAGCAGCCGAAACGTCACAAGACTTCCATCTCCAGTTGTTAACATGTCAACCTTTATTGTAAGGGGATATCGGTTTTGAATTCCACGCTCTGTGTTTATTCAGACGCGTTTATGAGTTGCTCCATTTCCATAATTCTCTGCTCTAGCTTGTAAGTCCAAGCTACGGAGTCCGCGTTTCTAATAATGTATGACTTCCCTTGTAACTAAATTGTATTGTGGCTTCAAATATGTGTATCTGTTAGTATCGTGAGAATGTGATTTAGTGTGCAGGTAAATAGTATGAAGGCATACCAATTAGTGCAGTTAAGGATCAACTAAAGATTCCATGTAGGGCTTAAATAGTAATTAACGTAGTTAAATGCATTGTTTTGTATACACAAAAAGATAATTAATAGGAATTAATTACATTAATAAAAAATATATTTTTTTTTATTTATATATATATATATATACTAAGAATATATATTTATATTAATAATAACAATATATATTTATATCAATAATAAGAATACATATTTATATCAATAATAAGAATACATATTTATATCAATAATAAGAATATATATTTATATCAATAATAAGAATATATATCTATATCAATATTAAGAATATATATCTATATTAATAATAAGAATATATGTCTATACTAATTATAAGAATATATGTCTTTAATAATTATATTACTATTAAGAATATATATATCTATATTAATAATATGAATATATATCTATAATAATTATATTAATAATAAGAATATATGTGTATAATAATTATTTTTAATAATAAGAATATATATCTATATTAATTATATTTATATTAAGAATATATACCTATATTAATAATAAGAATATTAACATTTTTTCAGTTATATTATATATATACGAGTTGATTGGTAAGGGGGGTTTCCAATCGTAAAATTTACTACAAAATAAAATAATGAAAGTTGGATCAACTGAAGGTAGATGGTTGAATTTACGCCACACTGGAGCACCCAAATGGGCCACTGGCGACATCAAAATACAGCTTAAAATCTGGAAATTTAATTTTCACCCTAGTCAATATTTGCTGCTACTTTTTAACAAATACGCTATTCATTCCGTTTATGAAAAAAGTCTGTGGTTTCCATTAACAGCTACTTGAACTTCGGTATCAGATGAAACTTTTGACCTTTCAACAAGTCTCTCAATTCTGAATGAGAAACCCATGCCCAGTAGTTTGAGACTACTTGGCGAAGAGAGCGCGCCTTACACTATGCCTAGGTTCTGCTTCCATTCGAAACTTTCCCTAGCCTTAAGTGGCTAATATGCCGTGGGCCTTCATGGGTTCGGTACGGAGGGGATTGCGTTCCATTCAACAAGTAGTTTGAAACGCAGATTAGCAACCGGAGAGTTGCCAGTTAGAAACTCGATCCAACCAGACCAACGTGTATCACGGCTGGATCACATTAAATCTGTCACTGTTAAATATGTCCTCACTTTGGCAAGATGTGGAAGTGTTGAAAGTGGGTACTAACTCAGTTGTTGACCTCGTCATCGCAAACTGTTTTCAACTTGGAGGTTGAGGATGGTAGTTGAGAATGTTTTCATCCTCAACTACCAGTTTCACCAAGCTGTAAAAGATCTTTAGAGTAAGAGGTAAGAGGTCCCTCGCCAAAAGCCTGTGGTGTTGCTCTCCAGTGCAACGTTAATTGCTACGTGCAACTCTCCAGGTCGACGTTAATTGCGACGTGTAACTTTCCAGTGCGACGTTAATTGCGACGTGTAACTTTCCAGTGCGACGTTAAATGCGACGTGTAACTCTTCAGTGCTACGTTAATTGCTACGTGCAACTCTCCAGTGCGACGTTAATTGCGACGTGTAACTTTCCAGTGCGACGTTAATTGCGACGTGTAACTTTCCAGTGCGACGTTAAATGCGACGTGTAACTCTTCAGTGCTACGTTAATTGCTACGTGCAACTCTCCAGTGCGACGTTAATTGCGACGTGTAACTCTCCAGTGCGACGGACCTACCTACCTTCCTCAACCTTTCTTTAATCCTAAGAATGCGATGTCATCTGACCGTGGTTCAACATTACGTGGTGTTGTCCTCGGATCTTTCCCTCAGGAAATTGATCCCGAACCGTCGTTAATAGCCCGTGTGTTGCTCTAGTACGACGTTAATGAAAATTACCAATTACCTAAGATTTTTAGTTTATATAACAAGTAGTAAAAAGCATTTATTTCTTAATAAAGTAAATTTAGGTAAATTGAATATTAAATTAGAGCCTAATTGGAACTTTCGTTCATTTCAACATGCTATACATTTCTTTTATACGCACATCTATAGCAAATATAAGCAGCTATGCTTCAATATACATTCACGCATGAAAATTGAAAATACATTCACTTATATTATTATCTTTTGCATACACATACTTTAACATTACCCCACAGGTACTTACAGTAAATTTAGTATTTTCTTTATAAAGCTATAAATCGGGTCTGCTAAATCGAGACATTTTAGCAAATTTTAAGAGGTATCAATGAAAACTGGTTCGTAGCAAAACATGAAGCTCAGCATTTAAAATCTGAGTTCTCTTGTTCAAAAATATGTATTCAGTTTCAGTTGATAATTCAATCCTTTGCGAAAAGATATGAAGTAAGCAAAAAATCATTTTCAGTCCTCTAATGATTTATTTTGCTTAACATTGCACACCACAACCATTTAGTATTAAAATTCCGTTCAGTGATTTGCATCTTAAGAATAAGAGATCAGAGTGGAAATAAAATACATTTTGATGAATGAATGTATTAAATATTTACAGAAATATATATTTTTCGAATACATTAGGCGCGTTTGTCATCAAAATACAAATTACCGAAATGTTTGCATTTAATATTTTCACGCAGAATTCACGAAGTTCTTTTGAATCAACAGACAGTTTTAAAATATTTCAATGATCTTGTTACCTGTGTAACCCTTACCTTCATATGTTAGGAGTTCGGAGACAAAAATATTTGTCTATACAGCAAATGTAAACTGAAACTTCAATTCAATGCAATTAAATTCTTTCGTAACGCTAAAAGAATCGAAAAGACATCAGCTATTGCAATTACTTAGGTATATGTGGTAATGGAACGCTTAATGTGTTTCATCAATAACCGTTTCAAAGATATATGTGAAGTCCGATGTTTTTGTCATAGTGAACATAGAATCAATTTGTACCATTGATGGATTTGTATGTAACTATTTATATCGATACTAGCAAAATACCCGACCATACTCGGTTTGAATTGGTTTACTCTAGATTGAAGAGATAATCAAAATATATAATGACTTACGTATTTTGTAGAATAAAAATTTATTTTAACACCTTTCGCCATCTTTATATTTTCTACAACTTACTTTGGACACAAATCCTACACATGCATATCCATTCATGTAATACATTTCACATACAACGCACAATTGCTGTATGACAAAGCTACAAAATGACGAAAGGTGATACTAATGTTACTACTATAAAAAAACGATTTTGAGGGAGATTTGGAATTCCCTTTCTTAAGTTCTTTTCATGTTCAACTCAATTAATTAAAATTACGATTTACGGCGAGTGCTCTCGCACTCATAGTCAACAAAACAATATTTTTTTACTTGTGGCACTCTTGCCTCCGGTATGCGACATTGTGAAATTTTGCAATCTTCTCGAGTCATTATGACAACGAATTTTTTAATGTTGGAAAAAGTTCTAGTTCGGATTTTTAAACATTATTATTCTTTCAATAACGGCATTATTCTTTCAATAATGGCATAACTACACTTAAAATTTACTGAAAATTTATTCTGACTTACCCAATATTTTTAAGTCTAATACTTTGTGATGCTGTTGCGTGTGATAAGAAGGAAAACACATTTATTAAAATACTAAATATTTAAAACAGAAAACAGTGAAATAGAACAAAATAAAAGATGTCGGAAAAATTGTTCTAAAGATATTAATTTGCGATTCATTTTTATCTCTTGATCTCGCACAGTTGCCACAAGTTACAACTAAAAGTGCACAAAATTTAGAACTGTGAAACTAATTCAGAGCGAAAGAAACAGAAAATATAACTGCTCACGCGATCTTGTTCATTCTCGTTTCGTTGAAAAATATCGTCTGTCTCAAATATTCCGAAATCGTTTTCATTGCGCAAAGAACAAAAATAAGACTCGAAATAAATGAAGTATCAGAGTTGAAATTCCATTAAAAAATATGATTTTTTGAAGAATAATTACTTTTCCAGCAGTACTGGTAAAGCAATCGAAGTAATCGTAATATTCAATAGACATTCCAATTTTTCCAAAACTACCAAATTATGGTTGACTTAAGTATACTTACTCAGGTGTTTTAGCATGAAACTCATATAAATATAACAATAAAGAAATGTTTAATATTGCATTCACTAAACTAATAGATGATGTATCAAATAAAATACACTGCAATCAAATATCTGGAATACAATTCATGTGATGCCTACACAAACACAGAAACACAAAATCCATAGAACAGAAAGACGGACAGACAGACTTTCGCAACCAATTCCACTCACTAAATGAAGATAAGTACTCACTGTATGCAAATTTCCATGAAACTATCTTAAACCGCGTGGACGTGTATAGGGCACAACATACAGACAGACACCAAACGAGAAAAAGGCGGATTCGGCATCAGAAGGGTCCAAAACGGATAGAAAACTTGAAATGGGTCGAAAATATTGAATGTACAAACAAACACTCCATTCTTATTTATATAGATAACTAGAAGTGTCAAAAAGGGCTAATTGGGATGTAGGGTAGTAAAAGATATATAGTTTATTGCACAATTTTTTTCGTCTCGATCACATGAAAGAGGTAGGTATGAATTTAATAATGTCGCACTGGTAGTAACACTGGGCTAGTGGCGGGATCTGAAGGCAACTCGTAATTTTGAAACACGGTCAGATGACGAGGTCATACCTGATCTGGCACCCCACTCTCCAAACTTCCACACCACGCCAATGTGAGGACATTTTAGACCACGAAAGATTTAACGTGCACCCCTTTGTACACGACGGTCGTTGACTGGATTCACATGAAAGATGTGTATTTCATTACCAATGTGGCATGTTGGATTTTGATAAAAGAGCGGAATATTTTTTATGTAAACGTGTTCTTCTTATAGGGTTCCGGGACACAAAAATCGTCAATTTTTAATTTTTTTAA
The DNA here is from genome assembly GCA_947359465.1 of Metellina segmentata. Taxonomy (NCBI): domain Eukaryota; kingdom Metazoa; phylum Arthropoda; class Arachnida; order Araneae; family Tetragnathidae; genus Metellina; species Metellina segmentata. The sequence goes on along the minus strand of OX375881.1, from coordinate 2,272,178 downwards.
AGTTAAAATTAAGCAATTTTCTGTGTTTTTCTGCTTAAAATGACGTCTAAATCATGTTTCTATCTTAATTAGAACTAGAGATATCATAATTTTTGTGGTTCGTTGTTTTGAAAATCTAACACTCTTGACAGTTGTTGTCATGGCAACAACATCTGCGAAAGACGTTATTTAAGTCTACGGAGACCTTTAAACTATATAAGAAATAGGTACAACTTACAAAAATCAAATTAAATCAAATATTTAAGAGGAAAGAAGGAGTTAGATACTCATCTGAATGCTTTTAAAAGGTATTTAAGCATTTTATTAATTGTAAATCGGTCTTTAAAACTTTAAATGCGTTTTTCTACATGATACATTTTTTCAAGATTTCATGTATTCAAATTTCTATAAGTTTAAGGCTTAAATTTGGAATATATCTTTTTCAAACATTATACTTTAATTTAGATTCAGCAAATTTAAAACAAATATTTACTTTTAAAAATATGACTTTTTCAAAAAAAATACCTTAAAATTTTCAAATATTTTTTTATTTTTCATTAAATTATTATTTTTTAAATTTCTGAATCAAAATTAAAGTTTATAAATTTGTGAATAATTTACTGCAAGAATTTTGAAAATTGATCAAGAATATTTTGAGTTTTAGCAATTTAAAATGACCCTTCTTTTTTTCAAAAAATTTTAAATTAAATTTTTCAAAAGCTTTTGGAAAAATTTTGTGTTGTTATTTCGCTTATTAGTTAGATGGGTTATCAGTACAAAAAAATTCAAAATTCTGAATTAATTAATAAAAAAAAAATTTTCAATGTGTCCCAGACCCCCTTAAAGGAACAACATGGATATTATATTAACTTTCCAATCCTAAATTACCATTCTAAATGGTGAGGCGGCGGCGGTAGCTCCATTGGAAGGTTAGCGTATTTGCAACAGGAGGATTACGAGTTGGGAAACCGGATCTAACCAAAGACCGTTTTATACGTGGGGGTTGGTATACATTTATCGTGACCACAAATGTCCTCACTTTGAAGGGGTGTGGAAGTGTCAGTTCAGGTATTTGACGCTGTCATCTGATCTTGGATCAAGATGACAGTCCTTGGTTCTTTTCCTTCAGATTTAATCTGCGCAAGTCTCCTCAGACGGCATTTGGACGGATATTTGATTGGTAGGTACGTTGTACTGAAGCAACACAACGTATATTTGGTTGGATCAACTTTTTGTATTTGCCTGGATCAACTTTCAAACTTGCAACCATTCGATTGCTAATCCCTTACTCTTCAAACGACGCCCCTGTATGTACAAAGACATGAATACTATAAATTAAATTATTGCGACTATTATATTGGTTTTGGATTTTTTTTTTCAGGGCCATATTTGGCCATCGTGCTGCATCAGACACTCGATATACAATATCAAGTAATAGACATACACACACAGTGAAAGTTGTTACTTACGCAGCAGAGAAATACATCAATGGGCTTGACATGAATCGAACTTGCGTCACCTACAAATCGAAGTTTGAAGGGTATTTTGGTATTTTTAAATAATGTTACCGAATCAACACAAATTATCAAACCCGAAGGAAAAGATACGAGGACACCACGTAATTTTGATCCATGGTCAGATGACGAGCTCACACCTGAACTGACACCCCACCTCTCCAAACTTCCACACTACGCCAACTTGAGGACATTTTGTAAAAGGGAAGCAAGAAATTAATTAAGCTTCATTAAACCAAAAATTTTTCTTGTTATTGTTAGTCTTAAAATAAATTACAATAAATAAATATGAAGTAAATCAAATTATATTGCTGCATCGTAAACTATTACGCTAAGTAATGAAAATTGCAATACTTTTAAGTCCCATACCACATCTTTTCACAAAAGTGGAAACTTGTATTACTATCGAAAAATGTTCATAGAATATTCATAAAAAATAAATCTTTGTAATGAAATACTAACTTTGTTTCAACTAAATGTTTATCTATTGTAAATCGAGTTCCCTTCTAAGTTATAAAGCAAGCTTAGAAAATATTTAAATACTTAAAACTGAGAACAGTATTAACTAGAACAAAATGTAAATCCATATTACAGAAATTAAAAAGTCAATATTATTCTATTCGATAAATTGGTTACGCCATTCATGAACGGTTTTTAGAGTTACCGACTCAAGGTTAAGACTAATAACAGCATTATACACTTCACAACTGCGTATCTTTACTCATTCCAGTATGTCTCATCTGTACAAAATTTATATCAAACTTTTATAAAAAGGATTCAGTTAATGAGTATTTGTTTTATAATATTCTTTCAAAAATAATTTGTTCATTAGTTTGAAGTGACAATTCCCACGTGTGGTACTTGTAAATTTCATTTCCAAGGATTCTTTTTACTGGATTTCATTTAAGGGGATTATTAAGTAAGCAAAGTTCGATTTTCATTGATTTCTAAGCTGCTTCGATTTTAAACTTAAAACCATTTCAAGTCCTTCCAACAAATTTGAAATATGAGTTTCATTTTGGAAAACTCCTGACATCCGCCTAAAGCCCTCGTTATTTGCTCCCTCTTAATCTGATGAACATTATCGTGTTTTATAAAGCTTTCCTAGAGTGAACGCATATCTTGTTCTGGAATTCGAGCGTTTGAGACAGAAATAGATGCGAGACGAAAAGAATTAACGACATACTTTAATGTGGTCAAGGCATACATGATATATCTGAAATTGGCAAATCATTCTGCTTTGATTTCGTTTAGTTCTAAACGTAAACTGAAAGCATTGAATATCCAACAAGCGATCTAATTGAAGTCAACAGTCGCACATTTAAATGATCACATTTTGTGGGCATTCGAGTGAGATGAAGGAAACAAAAACCGTTATCAGAAAACGAGGTGAAAAATTCCTACTAATCTTCACTCCACTGAGTGTGCTTCTCAACGTAACCTAATCCTAATGCGAAATAAATTTTTAAATAGTGTCGAGGACACATGCCGTAGTTTGGACGCGAAAACTGGCCTGATGTTGGAGTGTGGATTAAATGATGCAGACAGGAAGTTCGAATGTTTTTTTGTGAATATTCAGCAACACAGTTGGAACTATTAAAGTGCAGTTTGATATTAAATTGTTGTTGTCCAATATTAATTGTGGCTTCGTCCGGAAGCTTTCGAATGAAACCATTTCCGCAGTCCTCACTCCACTTAATTCAAAGTCAAAATGACCCAAAGCTCGCCCAACACCGCAGAATTTGCACACGAAACCTCCTTGCGTTCCGAAGATCATATCAGGTACTGACATCCTTCGTCTACACGACGCTATATTTATCTTCGGGTAGGTAGGTAGGTACGTAATCACATTAACGACCGCACTACTTTTCTCTTGAAGGAAATGAACAAAAATCATTTTTTTAGACGTATTATTAAGACAAAAAAAAGTAACACGAAAAAAACATTGATTTGTATAAAAGATACAAAATGTTGCGAAAACGCAACGTCAGTCAAAACCGACTACTTTTGGGAAAGATGAAAATCTTTGAAGCACTTGCTATGTAACGACACATTACATTTTTTTACATACAATTATTGTTTCTCTACAACAGTTTTTGCATCTTTTTCTTTTTTATCTTTGTTGGATATTTCTCGATACTATGACTTTTGGGATTCTAGGCCACCACAATTTCTTTCCCTTTACTTGCACTCTATACATTGCAAGCGAAATTATCAAGCAGGTCCACCCCACCATTATTTTGTTGTAATTCCCTATGAGTTTAGGTTGCTTTACAGATGCGGATTTATTTATTTTCTTTAGTATCTCTTGGCCATTGAAAATGGATTGATTGTATCAAAGTTGGTAGTCATAGAGTAACAACGGAATTTTCGTTCCATCGAACTACTGCGATACTATGCTCCTTATCAAAGACGAAGTCATATGTTCCACGTTGTTCTTTTTTCATTTTGATTACAGGTGTAATAGGACAGTTTCCTAATCTGTTGTCACGGATCAAAACAGTGGCAGGAAACCATGACTTCTTCACTTTCGACAGCAACATATGTGGTGTAAAAAGTTGTCAAAGTATGCATAGTGGTTTGAAGGAACTTCGACTACACTGAAAAGACGTTTCCACTTAACCCAGATCCGTCGTTTTATCTGCATCTTTACCTGAGTATATATCAAAATGATATAAGTACCCTTCAGAAGAACACAAACGCCAAACTTTATACCCGAAAAGAACGGGTTTTACTTTCAGAAACCTTTTGCACGAATTCTACCGAAATAAGGTATCATTTCTTCATCGATAGAAAGATTTGATGATAAAACACACGCCACTGCATGAAATTGGCATTTAAAGTGTTTACACACGGACGAACTTTAGCCATTTTATCTCTTTTATCCCATACATTGTTATCCGCTAAATGCAAATTCTGTTTGATAGTACTATGCATAGAACGTAATAGTGCTATACGTACTAATGGACAACTGACATCTTCTGCAAATGAACAGTAAAGTAAAGTCTCTCTTGAGGAAGACATACATAGCCAGTGTAAAGCAGAAATCCTATAAAACGCTTCAATATAGGAACAGAAAGAAGAAAATTTTTGAAGATTTTCTGTTGTGCATATATTTTATACTTTCTTGAGTAATATGTTCCAAAAGATTCTGATTGTATAATTCTAAAAATACATCTACTGGCTCTAGATCATGCAATTTTTGTATAATTACTTTCTCTTTTGCTTTCTCTATGGCTTCTTTGTTAGCAGGCATTCGTGTGTATACGGGAGGCAAATTTTTCCAAGCAATATTTTTTGGGGTGATTTAGACAAATGTTTATCATTTTGTGATGAATCCGAAAATTTTTTTAATTATTTTGAAGAAAAAAGTTTGATGTGACACCAGATATGTCTATCGGTCACGACAAATTATCTCCTAACATTTCGTCATTAATCCATTCCTCGTCGGTCAGTAAGTCTGGAGGGGATCACTACTATATATGCTTGACCTTGACAGTCTTCATCTGACGAAAATTCAGAAACATCTTAATGATCTAACTCTTATATATTCGAATGCTTCATTCACAGTTAAAAACAGTTTTCTTCGACATCCGTTATTTTCGGACAAATGTTCATAAATACACTGCCTTGGACTGACGTTGCGTTTTCGCAACATTTCAAAAAATGTATATTTATACAAACAAAGACAAAATAGTAGCCTTATTTTTTAATGACATTTTGCAGACCTATGTTTCTATAACATCGCATCGAGTAAAAAAATCGCAAAAAAAATGACAATTTTAGAAATTTATTTTATAAAATCTTGCATTGAGAGAGAAACAATTTTTTTATTTTTTCCGTGGATACATTAAAGCTTTGTCTACAATATACCAAAAAAAATTATATAAAAAAATGCGCAATACAGAATAAGAAAAAAAAGTTTTCGCTAATGTTGCGAAAACGCAACGTCAGTCGTTAATGGGTTAACCGTCAGGGTCATAGGACGGTCATCGAATAGACGGATAACAGAAAAAGCTTAAACAACCCTCCATCCGTATCCATTGCATATAAACGAACGATAAAAAAAATGCACGTTTACATACTGGAAATATACTGTACATACATGTGTTTTATTTTACAGAAAGAAACAGTATTGAATATTCAACAGGCGGTCTAATTTCAGTGAATAGTCTTACATTTAACTTAATAACTATCGTTTCCTTACAAGTAAGATACACTTAGTCCTAAAAAAACAACTATGATAAAACGAAGGGAAAAATTATTTTTAAGCTTCACTTCACTAAGTGTGTTTCTAAAGAATCCAACCATCATGAAAAAAATAAACTTGACTTGGTAAGCGTCACCAGTCTAAATACCATCTCAATTTGCTTTCGAAAATCCAAGACGTAATGGCATATGGTAATGAAAAAGTAATAAAAGTAATTGCTAGGTAATGAAAAATGAGAAGAACGGTGTCTAACAAGTCGAAATTTGCATGGCCAAAAAAAGAAAGGAAAATTGCTTAGCGCTGAATCGATACGATCACGTTACATGAAATATCTCAAATGTATCTCTTTGGCGCTGCGCAATAGAATTTCAGATTTGGTGACTTTTTCCTTAGAAGAAATTTAATTTTCTAGACGTTTTTCCAAAGTCCAGGCAGTAACGTTCCGGCTCCATAATACAGGGTTAATCAATAATACTCTCATGTACAGACACGTTTCGCAACGATGAGTCAGTGCCGATTGGAAGGTAGACAGTTGGCTTATTAACGTCTCACTGGAACAACATAACGGTCTATTGGCGACGATCCGTGATCTCGTAGTTAAAAATCGAAATACAACACCTCGTCATTTTAAAACACGGTCAGATGACAAGGTCAACACCTGTGCTAGCACATCACTCTCCAAACTTCCCACTACGCCAACGTGAGGATATTGTAGACCAAGACAGATTCAATGTGCAACTGTCATCAGCTACATTCAGGTCTTTGTTTCCTAGGACCTAGTTTGGAATAGGAATGCGACATCGATGTCGATGTTTTTAAAACATCGATGTATTTAACATCGATGTATTGTAGTCGATGTTTTTGTAACATCGATGTTTACACTTCTCGATGTTTTTACGTTGTCGATGTTTTATTTTTAAGTGAAAAAAGTATCGTTATAAAAATATGAAAAATAACCAAGTAGTATCATTTTCATATTCAGCTAATTGAACATACTTTTAGACCAAAGTGGCCAAGGGTAAACGGTGTGAAAAGTAGGGATGAAACATCGATGTCGATGTTTTCAAAACATTGATGTTTTCTAAAAAACATACCGCTGCGATACGTTCAAGAAGAGAGTCAATTAGGTTTCTGAAGATGTTCACTGGGATGTTGAGCAATGCCGACTCCAGTGCCGTAGCCAGCTGCGCTAGATTACGCGGTTGAGGATCCACTGTAATTGTTGCAGGGTGTTTGCTTTTAGACGTTTCACGCCGTATACGCCAACGTCCATCTGTCCGATGGAGCATAAAACGTGATTCGTCGGGAAAAGCAACCTGTCGCCACTCTGTGGACGTCCAGTTGCGGTACTGGCGTGCAAATTCCAGCCTTCGTCGCCGATGAACATCAGTCAGCATAGGTGCATTAACCAGGCGTCTGCTGCGGAGGCCCATGCGCAGCAACGTTCGCTGAACCGTTGTTGAGGATACACTCTTGGTAGCCCCTTGGTTCATCTGGGCGGTCAGTTCCTCAACAGTTGCACGTCTATTCGCCCGAACGCATCTCCGTAGCCTTCTTTCGCCTCTGTCATCTATAGCCCGTGGTGCACCACATGTGCCACGCCGCTGATTTTGGATAGTGCCATTTTGCCATGCACGGTATACTTTTACCACGGCGGCACGCGAACAGTTCACAAAATTAGCCGTTTCCGAAATGCTTCCACCCTTGGCCCGAAAGCCAATAATCATGCCCTTTTGAAAGTCGGATAAATCACTACGTTTCTGCATTACGCCAACGATTGAAATGCTTTCCTATGCCCTAGGACATCCTTTATATACACTCCACTGCAATGTGCTGCCACCTGCCTTTTGTGGTTGGTTATTTCACGTTGACGTCGAAAGTAGGTGGTTGTGGTCCCATTAATGTGACTGGACTGTGTAATATATGGAAGAGGGACACCAGTCATAGACGTGACATATAGGTAGACTGAGCATTGTAACTGAGAGGAGCTTCAAAATGTATGACCAACATGTCGACTAGAAATCACGTGCCTGCCTTGTTATAAATTAACTTGGTTGGCTGTTTTGGAATCTCATTTCCTCGTTTCACGGAAAGGTTTTAATAGGATATTATGAGGAATCAAATATTGATTCCTACGTTTCTATAACACCACTCGGAAAAAACCCTCAAGTACTGCCGCAAATTCCTTGAGACGACACTATGTCTGAACTTTGACATTAAGTTTCTATAGACTATTCGTTCCGGCACGCCCCTGACGAACAGGTGTCGCGAGGCCTGAGAACGACTCCAGACCAAAAAGGGCGGTGTATAGACTTGTTGGCGGGAGCGAGCTGGCAAATAGGGTTCTTCGGAATTAGCGCTGCCGTCACAGCCAATCAGGGAGAACCAACACGACATGACGTCGGGAACCCCAAATTTCGAGCCGGCAACGAGATAGAAGTTTTTCGGCGCCTTGAAAAGAATCTCCTCGGACCTAAAACGGCCTGCTAGATCTCCGGTCCTGAAAGACTCCGCGGTCTGCTCAAGTCATTCTTGCCTGCTGCAAGATCTCCTTTCCGTTTAACTTGAACTCTAGTGTTTTCATTGTATGTTCACCGTCAACTCTTGTTATCAATTTACTCTTGTTATAAATGAAGCAACCCTGAATAAATGTAATCTTATTCCGGGCAGAATCAGTAGTGCTGTTCTCTGGATATTTTATTATATGACCGCTACCCAGGGTTAGGCGAGTACGCTACAATAGATGGACGAGAGACATCAGTCATAGACGTGACAAATAAGTAGACTAAGCATTGTTACGAAAAGGAGCTTCAAAATATATGACCAACATGTCGACTAGAAGTCACGTGTCTGCCCTGGGAAAAATTGACTCGGTTGGTTGTTTTGGTATCTCATTTCCTCGTTTGTCGGAAAACATCTTACGATAGGGCAAGTGCGTGAATACTCATTTCCAATAGGTCTTTTCGTCTCCTTAAAGGTATTCTTGTTTCAAATCTATCTCACAACGCCCAATCAAGACGATCAATAACACTCTCGAAGTTTATATCACGTATTTAAATCAAACGTGATTTGCATGTGCATAGCCAATTGTATTGGTCTAGTGCGAAATTTGAAAAGGCGACATCAATCATATGTGCAAACTCGCTTTCCAAATTTCGTTTATCCGGCAAAACTTCTTTTCTTGGTGTTGGGATTTTATTTTACCCCATTGTATTTTTTTAAGTAATTGAAGAAAGAAAATGTTTGTTGTGTTTAGTAGTAATATATCCTTGGCTTCCGACAAATGTTTTAGCTTTCTTTATTTTTTATCCTCCTTGTTCTTATCTTCTAATTGGGAGAAATTCTCTGTCGATTATATTAGAAAGTCGATACCTTTAACCAGCCTTGAGCTCAAGTGGGTTTGGGAATCAAGTTTTGCCGATTGGCAACACTGAAAAGCGTAAACTGGGTATTTAAGCACACTTGATAATCGCTTTACAATTACTTCTTCATTAAGATACGCGCTTTCTCCCCATACCACGTAACAGATCTAATCGAGTGATCGGGAGAAATGCTGCGTCTATTTCATTAGAAGGCCGCTGCACATAACGATACTCCAGTATTTATTTTCTTTTCTTTTATTTATCGATGACAACAGTATCACTTGTTCCGATAATGAGTTCCCCAGGATGCATTGAAAGCGGAACGGGGGGGGGGAACGCTTTAACTGACAGACGATCCAAAAAATAGCCGGAGTTGGTTATTTCACAAGCCAAGCCCGAACGCTCCCTTATTTGCCTTAGAGACACTTCCACACTCGCGATCTTCCCACAAATACTCCCCTAACGAGAAAAGCACCTTAAAGTGGCCACTCAAAACAAGCCCGATCCATCAGAAGGAGGCCTTCCTCTCACAATGAGAACCAGGCCCCCTAAATTCCGACTGACACCCCTCTCTGTTGCGCCAGCTGCTCCTCTCGACACTTCTCCTTATTGAAAAAGACCCCCTGCTCCACCCCCACTTCGACGTCTTCTTCTCTCCGTTTTTTACTTATTCCTCTTACACCGAGTGACAGAAGTCATTATAGTCGGCGACAGACGTTTTCCGGTAGATTAAACGGACCTTTAACGTTATTACGACACTTTCTTCTCTTGCTTTCTCCCGACTTTATTATTTATTTTATTCGCCCCCTGCGTTCGTCCTCCTGTTTACGACTCGGGTGTATCATGAATAAGAAGGCTCGGAATTGCCGACGGGGGGCATTTGTTTCGCCCTCTTTTATGGGAACGATAGCTTCCGTTGGGAATGCCGCTTTTTTCCTCCCTTTCGCACTCCTGTTGAGGTTATGCAAACCGTTTAAGTGCCCGTGTGAGAAGGGGCTTTTTCTGCCGGATGATGGGGTGTGAGAATTAATTTATTTTCGTACTGGCACTCGATCTATGGCTTTTGGCGAGGATCACCCTCATAGATACAGCAGCCGCGCTACCTCACCGTGGCACAAAGTAACATGGTGTTGTCCCCGGATCTTTCCCTTTGGGGTTTGATCCCGGACCGTCGCCAATAGACCGGTTTTTTTAGACCCTCCCTGGACCCACTCATCGTTAGGTTTAGAGTGTATTTGTCGTCCAGGGGGAAAGGGTGGGGGCGACTTCCACAGCACAAAGGAGGCCCAGGAGAACCCACGCCGGCCGATCGATCAATTTTTCTTGAAGATTACAATTGTGGTTGTTTTATTCCCAAGGGAGAATTATAATGGCTCGGTAACATTCCGGTCTTATGTTAAAAATTACAATAATCATCCGGAGTCCCGGGAAACCAAGAATGAAAAACCGGTGGCACACCGTTGTGTTGATCCAGTGGGACGTAAATTAAAAACACCAAAATACTGATACCGCGGTAGCCAAGTTGGAAGACTAGCGTATTATCAACCGGTAGATATGTTTTTTAATTAACGTCGTACTCGAGCAGCATAACGGGCTATTGGTGAAATCCGAAGGCTAGACCCGAGGACAACACCCCGTAATTTTGAACCACGTTTAGATGACGAGGTCACACCTCAGCTGGCACCTCACTCTCTAAACTTCCACCGATTACCGACCGGAGTGTTGCTAGTTTGAATTTCGATCCAACCCAAGACCGTCGTGTACATGAGGGCTGATGTACGTTAAATCGGTAGTGAAAATTAGTTTAGTTTCGAAGGGACAGTGATCTCTCACTTTTGTTGTGTTTCTGACGGCATAGATCACCTTTATTTGATTGAACTGCGGTAGCTCGGTTGGAAAAGTGACGAAATAGCAACCGGAGGGTTGCGAGTTCAATACCCAATCCAATCAAAAACCGTCGTGTACTCTAGGACAAGTGTCCTTTGAGAAAAATCCATTGTTCCTTTCCTTAAAATAGAATTCCTTGGAAAGATTACATCGGTCATTCCTTCAGAATACAAACCTTTGGAATGATTCGATTGGTCCTTTTTATAGATTATAATCCTTCGGAAAGACTCCATTGTCCCTTTGCTAAAAATATAATTCCTTGGAAAGATTACATCGTTCATTTCTTTATAATAGCATGCTTTGGAATGATTTTATTTGTCCTTTCTTATAGTTTATAATTTTTTAGAAAGATTCTAATGTTCCTTTTCAACATAGAATACCTCAGAAATATTCCATCAGTCATTTCTTTGGAATATAATCCTTTGGAAATACTCTGTTTGTCAAGAAGGTTAAAACTAATTACACGTCATGCTGTAACGACTTCAAATTAAAGAACGTATAAATACGTGTGAATACCTCAGAGGGTTAACTAAAACATAGGGTATAATAGGCGTCGCACTGGAACAATACACCGGGCTATTGGTGACGGTCCCAAAGGGAAATATTCTAAGACAACACCTAGTCGTTTTGAACCATGTTCAGATGATGAAATAAACACCTAAGCTGTCATCCCACTCTCCAAACTTCCACATCAAGTCAACAAATCCAACTTAAGACCGCACATACGGGTTTACATGCATCACTTATCGGAACACACGCATTCATATAGCATTGTTTAATTAGTTAACAAGATTTACATCAAAATCTGTTGTAACCAGGTGTAAACCAGATTTGGAAGTTTGGAGAGTGGTGTGCCTGTTCAGATGCTGATCTCGTTATCTGATAGCAATTTAAAAGGGTGAGGAGTTGTCTTTGTATCTTTCCCGTCATGGTTGATCACGGACCATAGCCCGTTTTGTTACTGCAGACGGACATAAATTCAACTACCTACCTCAGGTGTCAAATTTAAAAGTAAATGTATCCTTGTTGTCATTACTTTTTCACTGTTAGCCATTTAATTTTTCGTGTCCTATTTTTAATTATAAAGAAACTAATATTTTTAATTTTATATAAATTGCATGGTCAAATTTCTAATCATGTTTTGTTTTATCGTAATTACAAATTAACAAGGAACTTCCGCAAGCTCTTAAATATAGCAAAATCATTAAAACATCAACAATTTGCGCTTTTCTATGTTTAATTTTTAAGGAAAAAGATAAGATGATAATACAATATAATGTTTCTAATATAAAGAGTAAATTTAAAATATTTTCTTCGCAATTTCTAGTGAAGCTATATTGCCAAACATGCTGAGAAATAAAATAATTTTATTAAAAACTGCAGAGTACTTAAAATTCCGAAGCATTGGTTTTTAAAAATAGCTAACTCCGTTTTGAGTTATTTAGAGATAAGTTATATCTCCTGTTTATATAGCCGCTTTGAAACAAAAACAAGTTTTCCAAATAAGTGTTAATTAGTATTCATAGAGCAAACACATTATTTTTGCTATAGTGTTAAATAATATTTATGAAATAAAGAGAAAGCTATTCATAATTTTTTGTGCTACACTCATATATTTGAACATATAATCATTGTGCCTAAGGTAGTCAACTTTCAAGTTACATAAATATAATTTAAACTTTTCCTGCCGGTAATAAATTGCGTTTGCAAACTTATCTGAACCATAGTAAGCATCCAGGTTCGAGAGGAGAGGAACAAAAATCGAGCTAGCTGTGATAGTGGTGGTAATTTACAAAGGTTTTGACTTCCATTGAACTTGACTCTACTAGAGCAGCTAATTACAAAGCAATCTTACTTCGTGCCTGATTGTGAGTAAATGCAAGCTCAGTAAACAAGCATTAGCACAAAATTGTTCTCCATTTGGCCTATTATTAGTATCCTTGGGTGGTTAGGTAACGAAGAAAATGCACTTGGGAGTAATACTTGATTTGGAGGCAAAAAAATGTCACAGATAAAAAAAGATCGTAATGTTGTGTATTTGTAGTAAAAAGCTCTTGGTCGTTTTTACTTGTTCATCAGGGTAATATTGCATACATATCAGTGCAAGATTATTTTTAAGTACTTAAATATTCTTTTTCTAATAAAAGCTCAAATCATTGATACAAACTCTTTTTATTGTTATGCAAAAAAACTTTTCCATTCAAAGGGTCCGGAATATAGAAGGGCTATTTTTATCTCTTCTCCTCTTGAAACTTAAAAAAACAATCGTCACATTTTTGTCTCTCCTCTTCAGGTACACAATTATAGATACCCATATATATATATATATATATATATATATATATATATATATATATATATGATGTTTTAAGTGGTGAAATACATAAATATATGAATAACATTTGTATTGTTAATATTCTGATGTTCACTTACTGAGTTAAATATTCCACTACATTCTCCCTGTGCGCTAAATTTAGGTTTCTCTCAATGATTTATTTAACGTTTTAATTGCGTTTCAGGGGACGGCAAATTCCATGTAAATTGAAGTTTTATTTAATTCGAGAGTTTTATGGGAGAAACTATCATGATTCCATTCTAAATTAGCGTCTGTGTGAGTGTTTTATGCTCTAAAAAGATGTGGGAATATTCTACGTTCCTCTACAAAAAGAAACTTTCAAATGTGAAATATTTCAACTCGGGGAAAAAATGTCTGCCTTACATATTAAAACCTTAATATGCAGAAAATTGTAAATGAAAAACGTTTCAAAGAACACAAGAATGATCCGCTTTATAAACATTAGACTTTGCTCTATTCCTCTCAAAACACTAATTTTTAAGAAGCCCATTTAATATCTCTTTAAGCTGCTTTTTTTTATTACATATGCGTTTCGGTTGTAAAATTGCATTTATGAAGATGCACATCTTTTTGACGTGGAGGCATAATTTGTATGAGCCTCGACTTATCTCATGCGAGTAAGAATAAAACATTTATTACCATCCCATTTTTTATGTTAAAGCCAGTTAGAGTAAAAAAATGAATTGCCGTTCATTCATTTGCTTTTGTAATTGACGTTTTTTTGGGATGAGCTCCTCAATCATTGAGAAATTTATTTTCGAAGATTTCATACCGCAAGTATCAAAAGTCAGTTGAGTCGCATTTATAAATTGAAAGTACCGATGCTTTAGATGATTGGTTGTCTTATTGGATGAATTGAATGTTATGGTGCACCGCCATATTTGTTCACGCTGCGCCAAACACAGGACAGATTAAGTAAGTGACATACACACGCAATGAAAGTATTGCAAACGCAGAAGAGAAATATACACCCACAAGATTAAATTTTAAAAATCGGGCTGGTCTATAAAATCGCAAAAAAATTCGTACTACATGTGTGCCAAATTTCATTAGTGTGAATGCTATAAATTCGTCAGGGCACAACTTACGCAACGACACACACACACAAACTTCATTTTATAATATATACACCCATGGAGGAATCGAACCTGCGTCGCCTACAACTCGCTGGTTGCTGGCGCAGTGGGAATCACGTGCCCCTTCAGAAATTTGAAAGGAACGCTTAGAACAATGTGTTCTTTACGAAAGAGGTTAATAACTCGACTACAACACTTCACTGGAGGTGGAAAGAACTTATTCAAAGTTATAAATCACTACGAATTTAATTGATTTAGCTATATTTATACTTCAAAACAATTAAAACTATGAATCATACGCTTTGAGAATTAGTTCTTAATCTGCTGATCAATATTTTAACCTTAAAGAATATTTTTTAACCCTCCATTTGGTTTCGACGAGTTATCTCGTCCATCAAGACCTGCTTAATTTTGGGAATGACGAGATATCTCGTTATAAAGATGTTACCGATATTTTGATAATGACTATTTTGTTATTTATACTTCAAAACAATTAAAACTTTGATTCATACGCTTTTCAGAATGAGTTCTTAATCTGCAGACAAATATTTTCACTTTAAAAAATATTTTTCAACCCTCCAGTAGGTTGAGACGAGATCTCTCGTCCATCAGGGTCTGATTAGCTTGATTTAAATACACAGTTGCTCTCAAAATTATCCGAACCCCTTTTGTTATTCCCATCCCTGTGACTTTGCGCCATAAAATCATCTTGACATTCAATCTAATCCCGTTCCTGAAATTACACAAAGAAACGAATGGTAAAATGTCAAATAGTTGTAATATATTACACAAGATTTATTAATCGAAGAAATTTATTTTTATATTTTTATTGCTCAATATTTTCGTTAGATTGTTTAACTAAAAATAATGTCAATCCCGGTTGTTTTTGAAACATCGTTCAATATTTCATCGAAATAGGCATTTGTGGTAATAGAAATAAGACTTAAAATTCAAAGAAACTGGAGAACCTTCAGAGCAGATGAAGAAATATGTTTAAACATTCTATAGGTGACCTTTAATTTTACATATTGAGGAGTATCCTTGGTCGTGTTTTGCTTTCGGGTAATTATGATCAGATGATTTGTATAAAAATGTATATTTGGTGTAATCATAATCGAGAAAATCCTTTACAATGAAACCTCCAATTCCGTTTCGACGAGATATCTAAATAAATAAGTCCTTCCATTATGCAAATATAATATTTTTTTTTCTAATGGCGGGCACATTTTGACCTAAGTCATTGTCCACTACAAGGCCGGAAGTGATGGCCACTTGTGAAGGAGCACCCAGTGGGAGGACCCTCATTGCCCCTAACAATTTATACTTCGTAATTTTGAACCATGTTCAGATGACGAAGCAACACCTGAGCTGTTATACGCTTACAAACATCCATGCCCGAACCCTGATTCGAACCGTGGACCTTCCTATCTCGAGGCTAACACCTTAACCACTATACCGGTTGGTCGGTGCAAACAGAATATGCACATTTATATATAGTTGGCATTGTTTCAATTCAAATGATGCATAGTTAGAATACGCAATTCGCAATTTGACCGACAATATTTAGAACTACAAGTTCTAGTTCAACAAAAAATCACAACTTACCTCAAAACTGAGTATGGTACTGTAATATTATTTTAACAAAACTTCAATATTAAATTCAATCGATAATAATACACCTGTCTTGCATCATTATGTTAAATATACAATAGGGGTTAGAGTCCGGATTTATTTCCCTGTTTAGTAAACAGGGATTATTTTGTCTACGATATAATCTGTCTCTGTTTTAATAAAAATAGCTCTAATGTACGCACTAGTGATCTGTAGAAAAAGATAAGGAATAAAGTAATTGGACCATATTTTTATTTAATCCTGCTTCCTTCGAATTCCCTTGATATAAACATAGCAAATATTTTATTCCTAGTTATTTTAAATGTTTTGCCACCCCCTGCTAAAGTGTTCCTTTCAAACGTTTCGCGACTTCATAACCCTTAACGTTGTTTACCTGTAATCAAGGTAACATCGCAGTAAAACGGTATTTACAGATATCCGATGTATTGCCTTTGGTTGTCTAAATACTTAAGCCCAATTTTCCTTACAAGGTATAAATTATTTAATTCACTCATTTTTTGTTGGAAATAAAATGCTTTGCATTATTTTTTGAAATATTTAAATTGGTTAGATTTCAAAAAATGTACTACTTTATTATACATGCGCGATATAATATTTACCAATTGATATACGCTTATTATATATGCTCACAAATATATATATATGTGTGTGTGTATATATATGTGTGTGTGTGTATATATATATATAGTATATATATATGGGCGAAAATTTTTTTTTAGCATTTATCAAAACGCATACCCTCTAATTATTCTTAATATACTAAGTCTTACATAAATATAAAATTTTAACTTCCTACGTTGATGTTAACCCGTGCCGACAGGGCCCCAACGTTTATTGAAATAGACATTTTTGAACAGATCTTAACATGTAGCTAGGTCATCACAACTATGCATATCTTAGGTAAATATTGATTAATAGACAAATTTAAGTAATGCCTTTAATTATTAAAAAATAAAGTTACACATAATTATTCAGGATACTTTCATTTTAGTATCTCTTTTTTACAGTCTGGATACATCTTAATATGTTCTTGCACACAGTGTAATAAGAACTGTTTCTGTTCTTCTTGTGCGGTAATTAAACCACGGAAGGCTTACATTAGCTTAACAGCTCTTTCAGCTGTGTCATTTACTGCTTTTAAGCTAAAATTCTTATATTTAGCTTCCACAGGGGCTGCATTTTCTTCCCACGAAAATACGTTTTCTTGGAGGAAGCTGCTGTCAATCTTTAATCGCGAAAAAAAAATTTGCTCTTGATGGATACGTAATCATTTACTGATTTCCCTAAAACAATAAGAAAAATTAGTATCACAAGAAAATTAACTTTATTTAAAATAACAGATCAAACAAAACTCTCATCGTATAAAGATACAGACATCTCTTCCTTCGATGGAACATATATCTTCCCAAAATCATATTAACTTTCTCTTAGTAAGTTCGCTACAATATTCGCCTTGGTTTGTTTATAAACAATAACATCAGAGTGATAATACGGCCATTTCCTCTGATAAATACCACTGGTGTTGACTGAACTTGCTCAGGGCCGCTTTGGAAATCAATTTGTCAACTGTTTCATACTCTTTTAACGTCTTTAAAAAACGCAAATCTTGATTCGGCGCCTTCATCGACAAACTGCATCCAAGTCAGGGCATCACATAAACTGCCACAATGAATAAAAAAACATCTTGCTACGCTCGTTTGTCCTCAACGCTCATGTTGAACTGAGACTGCAGCAAACATATTTTCAAAGAGTAAATTGCTTTAGCCATCCATCGTGCTGGATGCACTACGCCAGGAGGTCTGATTTTAATTTTACTCTCGTTATCTCCTCTCAAGAAAGTAACAGATAGTTCGATCAGTTCCCGATAGTCGTCACGTGAAATGGATTTTTGCAGTTCATGGTTAAAAAACGTCACCAATCCGTTAATGGTCGCGTCAAAAAGATGCTGTTTGGAAAAATCTGTGCGTTTCGATAGCATTAGCATTAATGTTTTTCCAGTTGTCTCTGAATTTTTTGATCAATGGAATATCGGGACTGCTTGCGACTTGGTGGATCTTTGATTCAAATACACTTTTCAGAGCCAGTTCATGAACAGGATGACGGCAAGCAAAGAGTACCAATTCTCTTTCTAGATTTTGTTCTAAAAGCTCACAAGTTCCATTCAAGCGGCCTGTATTAGATGCTGTCGTATCACAGCACATTATATATACTTTATCATTGAGGTTCCATTCTTTAAGTGCGTTTGAAACTGCTTTAGCTTCATCTTTGCCGGAGGAGCTGTCCAGTTTTGGTACTGCAAGAAGATGCTCCTTCTCTCCAAATGAAATAAAGATTGGTAGGCGTTCTTCTTTTGAACTTCTCACATCCAGGCCTGGTAACAAATTTTCATCGTAATGAATGGTAACAACTTCGGGCACGTTATTCTGAAAATCGGATTTTATGGATTTCAGCTCTAACCTTTCATAATGACTCACCTCACCAACCAAAAAAATGCTTTTTTTACTGCTTCTCAGTTCCATTGACATCTTCGAAATATAAAACAATGCGCGTTAATTACCCGACAAGCCGAGAATAAAGCCCGGTTTTTCAAGATTCAGGATAGAAGCACTGCGCGAAGAGATTCATGTCCAACGTCTCGAATTCCTCTACCGGTATAGTGGTTAAGGTGTTAGCCTCTAGATAGGAAGATTCCTGGTTCGAATCCGGGCCCGAGAATGCATGTTTGTAAGCGTATGGTGTAGAGGCGGCTGGTGCACCTGAAATCTGCTGTGGCTGAAAGTCCTCACGTTGGGTTAGTGTGGAAGTTTGGAGAGTGGGGTGCCAGCTCAGGTGTTGCTTCGTCATCTTACCGTGGTTCAAAATTACGAGGTGTTGTCCTCGGATCTTTCCCTTAAGGGATTGATCCTGGACCGTCGTTAATAGCCCTTTGTATTGCTCTTGTACGACGTTAATTACAAATTACCAATTACCGCTCCAACAGGAATTCACAACTTATAACAACGCTGCGTGTTTATGTTTTCCTAAGAAGCGCATCAACTCTAACATTCAGCATGTAACAAAGAACATGTTTCCATGCAAGTCGGCACGGGTTACAGTGCTCCAAATAAGGTAAACATTTATCTTCGAGTGTTTTAGGGTCAAATGAACAAAACAACAAATATATATATATATATATGATACCTAAAAATAACCCCCTAATACAATTCTCACCAGAGACCAGTCCCTTAATCACCCCACTTCCCTTTCAGTCTTTCGTCTTGTTTGTCTAATAGGTCATATATCTTGCCATCCCCTTTCACCTTTGACCTCCGGACCTCCCAGTCTGACTGGACCTCACACGATCCATTTTCCCTTTCAGATCGCCTGTGAGAAAATTACCTCTTCGCTTAACTCACGACCTCTACCAATGAAATTTCTTGCTAGATTCCCTGTCCAATAGTCTTTCTTTTAATTCTCATCCCTCTGGCGAATTCATTGTGTACTATACACTTTTTACATGAGCCCCTTAGAATAGGAAGTCACAGAACCGTTCAAGTCTCCGTTCCCTTAACAACCTCCACGCCTGATAATATTATTAGGATGTTATTGGAATAATAAAGATTTTGTTAGAGAATTTATGTCTATTTTATGGAACCAGCACTTCACTCCCCTCCAATGGATCATCCTCAGCCGGATGCCTAGACCACTCTTCACTCTTGCCACTCCGCGTCACGACTGCAGGCTTATAATTTCTGTTTTATATATATATATATATATATATATATATATATACTTATATCATTCAAATACGTAATTTAATGAAAGATCAAAATATAAATAAAAATCATATGTATTAAACCAGAAAACGGAAGTTAGAAGAAAACTTATTAAGTTTTTGAGTTAAGTTTTGATTAAAAAGTTCCACCAACACTTTATTTTTCAATAAATTCCTTTTGGTTTTTATTTTGTGAATTTCCTCTCGTTTAAGAAATATATATATATATATATATATATTAGTTATTATGTGACTTGAACTAGTTGAATCTATATTATAAAATATCGCTATTGAAACTTTCTTGATTCTAACAAACATGTTAATTATGTTTTCGTTTAGTGTGCTTAATTACCATATTCAATTCAAATTTTTATGTAAATATCCAAATTATTTCACTCAGTTGCATTTAAAAATTTCCGTCTCATTTTTCCTGAGCTGCAAATTTGATTAAAAGTAAATTTTAATCCTATGTCAACTACTGGAATCAATATTGATACAAACACAGAACACTAAACAAGGTGGTTAAAAAACAGAACTTTTCCAAAAATTAAAACCGAATGATTTTGCTGTCATAGATGACATTGGACGAAGATACGAAGATGGAAGAGGCCGTTAACTGCGACTGTAACAAGCTCGGTTGTGGAAAAAGTATTCCAGAAAAATGTCCGAAACTTTAACGGTGCCAGTGATTTAGAACTATTACTAATACGGGGATTAATATGTCATTCGAGACCTCACAAGGTCTTAAATCTCAGGATTATGAATTCGAACAAAAATTGTTTCACTCGGCTTTCGGAAGAAAAATATTACAAAGAAAAATGTTAGCATATTTAGTAGGGGTAAATTATAAGTTATTTTCAGCTATGAAACATTTGTAATGTTCTAGTTATTAATTTTAAAAAAGTTTTGATCAAACCTTCGGTCTAGGAGTATATTTTGAGTGCACTTTTATCTCAATGCGAATGTTGGATAAATGAAGCAATATGAAAAAACTACTTTGTGCTATAAATCTTCCAGAAATAACATAAATATTTTTAAAAGACAAGTGTAGCAATGATGTATGCTGACACGGCTAGCTAACACTTAAATTGAATTTATTTACATACACATACACTACAGAAATTACAAGACTTTCACGCACATAAAATATTCGGGACAGGGACATTTTTACTATCACATACTACAGCTTAGCTGCTGCTTGCTCCAGGGTTGGAGTTACACTGTGGACGTTTTTGTCTGTCCGCTAGGGGGCGTTGTTGGTTCCGTTACACAAGTTGGTTGTGTTTCGAAATAAAAGAATACATATTTATAATTAATGAAAGCTTGAAGCAAGGTGTGTCTATTTTAATAATTATTTCAAGTGATTTTTATTAAAAAAATCATTGATTTAAATCAAAATTTTATATTTTTAAATGGAATTTAAAATGAAATAACTATAGACAAGATACGTGTTGTTTGAACCAAACAAGTTCATTTTGCGTGTCAGTTCACTCCCCAAATTATACTGATAACGATCCTCACTTTGAAAATACTAAACAGTTTTTTTGTGATTGGGATCGTAATTACCGGACAAGTACTCTCTTATGCCATTCACCAACAGGTGTCAATCACAAGCCTGTTCATTACTGTAGGCTTTTTTTTTACATTCTTTGTGATTATAAATCGCATATGACTAATTTTCATACATACATATTCACTCAAGTTTTTCAATTTGTGTCAACTTGTATTCTTTATTAAAACATTATAGTTATTTATTATAGTAAAAATTTAAGACACCCACTTACAATGAAAGGGTGTACTGCAATATCACAAAGCATTCTAATTTTGCATGTTAATTTTTACAATTGGCAATTTTAATAATTCCGTGTTTAGTGTAATTGTTAGTTTTAAATTTTATTGGGAAATTTTATACAATGATCTATAATTCTTCTAAACACCATTAGCATAGCTATTTTGTGTTTATGGAGTGAAAGTTAGATTTTGAAAGTGAATTCGCCAATCTGAGAATTTAATATGTTGTCCAAAAAATATAAGTGAAGTGAAAAACTATTTTAATTATTATTATGTTCACAATGATTAACGTTTTATTAGAGTAGCAAAAGTCCAAATAATTCGCTTCACGTTCTCTAATGTTGTGTCCAAACCCTTTTGGTGTGCTTGGAATGTACCTATGAAATATTTGTCTAAACTCAGAGAAAATTTGAAAAATAGCTTCACAAAAAAGTACTTTTCCTAACTAAGTATTGATAAATAATATATTAACAGCAGGAATTTTATCATTAAGTATACAAGTTTTAATTCCTTGTATTTGTTATTGGTGACATGATTTTTCTCAAATACTAATTTTAACAAATTAATTATTTTAGATGATGCCTTAAAAACTTCTACACACTTTTTGCTAATGTATGTAATCGTATAATAAATATCTAACGTAAAAAAATCTGAAATTAGTAATACATATATATGTATATATATGTGTGTGTGCGTGTATATATATATATATATATATATATATATATATATATATAGATATAGATAAAAAACATTGTTTATACTTGGGCCTTGCAGCATTTTTCAAGTTGCTCTATCATATGTCATATGATGAACTTTGCTAATTCCATAACGGTACAGAAATATCAAACTTTTTTTTACATTTATAAAACAACTCTATAACTTATAACTTTGACGCAATTCAATGCTATTTAGAAAATGTATTTAAGATTCCAACCACCCATAACTTTTAACTGTTACAATCGTCTTCTTAAACTTACAAAAGTCCACAGCCTATTATTTGTGACACAACTCAATGCTGTAAAGAAAAGACGCATTTAACATTTCAGTGGTCCATGCCTTTTAACCGTTTATTAGTATTTATAAAAATCTGCTACCTAGATTTCTGAGTTAATCAAATGCTGTACAGAAAAGAAGCATTTAAGTTTTCAATAGTTCGTAACTTGGAACCGTTATCTTCCATACATAAAGTCTATAATCTAGTATGCTCAACACAATCCAACTGTTGTAAAGAAACCGATGCGTTTAAACTTGAAAGTTTCCACAAATTTCGAGTGTTTTAAGCGTTTTTATTTTATTTTATTTTATTTTATTTTATTTTATTTTATATATTTTTTTTTGCACTTCCAAAACGCTACAACCTAGTATATCTGACATAACCTAATTCTGGAAAGAAATTACTCGTTTCAAATTTCAACGGTCCATAAAGTCAATCGTTTCCTTGCATTCATTAAACCCTACAATCAAGTATTGTATTTCCAACACAAACCAATGTTTCATAGGAAAACGTGTTTGAAATTTCATTGGTAGGACCTTTAAACTGTTTCAATCGTTTTCTTGCATTTTATAAAATTGCTATGACCTAGTCTTCTCAACTCAGTTCAATGTTTGAAAGAAACGATAAGCTTAAAATTTAAATCGTTCAAAACTTTCGAGCGTTTCAACTGTTTACTTCTATTTATAAAATGTCATAATCTCAATTTCCAGCACAATCGGTTGATATAAAGAAACGTATACAATTTGTATGGTCACATCTTAACTGTTTCAATCGTTTTCTTGCACTTCCTAAACACTGCAACCTAGTAAATCTGACATGATCTAATGATGGAAATAAACTACACGTTTTAAATTTCAACGGTCCATGAATATCAACCGCTTTCTTTCATTTACTGAACGCTACACTCTGATATATCTTACACAGTACAATTCCCTAAAGAAAAGAGACGTTTTAAATTTCAATTATCCACCATTTTTTGTCTATATCAAACTCTAGAATTCTAGTATTTTCAATACTATCCAGTTTTGTTTTCAAACGATGCATTTAAGATTTAAATGGGCCACAAATTTAGCGTGTTTTAATCGTTTTCTGGCTTTTACATGACCTTCAAAACCGGAAATCCCAACACAATCCAACTCTGCACAGAAAAACGTGTTTAAAATTTCATTGGCTAAGATGTTGCGTTTTTTGCAAGGATTGAAATAATGTTTCAGTTTGCATTTATGTGTTCTTGCAAAAATATTATTTAGGAGTTATATTTTAATTCTTTATTTATGTACTCCAAATATCACTAGACAATATCACTAGACAAATATCACTTTCGTGGTGGTATATATGTATTTCGACCAATTTTCTTAAAAAAAATTTTGGATACGTAACAGTGTGTAGATAATAAAAATAAATAAAATATTCAAATCAAAAATTTTTTTAAGTGTGTAAATTGTTATTTTAAAATGAAAAGTAAGTTTTCAAAAATAACATTAAAATAAGATGAGTTACGTTAAATTAAAACTGGTAGTCATGCGTTGTAGTTCGAATATATTTCAAAATTTTGATGATAGCGTGAAAGACGATTAAAATAAAAATAAAAATTCTTTTTTTTTATGTTTATGGGTGTTATTTAAAGCTGTACTCCATAGTTAAGTAACTACATCTATCATTCTAATCTCCAAAAATACCATAAGGGTTCAATTTAAAACTGTATGTCTGTTGGAGAAAAGGGAATTTTTAACAAGACTTTGTTGATCTTTGGAATAATATCACACTAAGTAATTTTGAAAATTGAAATTTTATGTCTTAAGAGACAGAAAGTCGAGGTTGATTACTCTATTTATTAAAGCTGTTCTTACGCAAATTAGATACATGTGAATCGTTCGTTCAAAGCAATGATTTTCTTTTTGTAAAATCGCTGAAAAACCAACCTTCTGTTTATTAAAAAAATGTAATCGATTGAGTTTAATTTGTCTACTCTGATGATATTTTTTCTAACAAAAACTCTGTTATTCCACATGCTACTGAGAATCAATAGTACTTTATAAGTTACAGCTTGGCCACTTTAGTCTGGTTGTTTGGTGAGAGATCCCATTTGCTGCAGATATGGAATTTTCAGGAAAAAGTGCGTTTGCTTCAAACTAAACTAGTCACGAAAGCCGTAAATTTTTAGCCCCCTTGGACAAATATAGCACGGGTTAATATATAGCCTATCATATCCACAGGGTTCTAAAATCTAAGTGTACAAAATATGTCGATTGGTCAAACGGTGTAGATTTGTATAGAGAACAGACAAACGCTTACTCTACTTTATATTTATATATAACAGAAGTTCCGTTATTCCAACTCCCACTGAATGGAATTTTCAAGATAAATTGCGTTTGCTTCAAACTAAATCATGCACGAATGCTATAGCAATTTAATTTACCAGATTCTCAAATTGATGATGAAATTCGGAAACATCGCATACTAGATGCAAAAATGACACATGTAAAACATATTTATAGAAAAACTAAGTACAAGACTATCCGCCGAAAATTTGCCGTTTTTACTGAAAATGAATGCACAAGAATATTCGAAGTCACTCGAAAACTCAAAATCATTTTTTGTAGTAGTCACAAAAGAAAAACTTTCTGTAGAAGTGCGACGAATATGAAATTTATTATATGGATGGATACACACGACATGTATGCATATTTGCGTCCGCAGTAAATTCTAGAAGCGATGGAGAAGTTAAAAGGGCATTAAAATTTTTTTCCGTTCATTCAAATGGTGCTAACATCTTTTAATGAAAAAGAATTGATGATGACTTTTCAATCAACATATTATAAATTCAACCCAAGCAAAGCCGGGTATTTCTGCTAGTACTATATATGTATTTTAAAGGAAGCTTTGCGGATACTTTTTGATCACAGTAGTATGTAAACTTTATTAAGCAGCTGTTTCGATGCGCGAAAAAGCGCACTTTCAAACCTCTAGAATTCCCGGTCGCAACCCCCCCCCGAATCCGGCTCCAGTCCGGGAATCAATTCGCCACTGTAAAACGTAATGAGTCGCCATTTGAGCGGGTAGCTTGCTCGAGATATCGAAGCGGGCAGTCGAATGCCCAGAAGTTTCAAATTTCATCAAGAGCACGCGTTCATTAGCTTAAATTGAAATTAGCTTACCAAATGCCGGACCTAAGTCAACACTGCGCCCTAATGATTCGTCCTCACAGGCACACGGAGAAATTATTGCGCGGAATTATCGAAAATCTGCTTTCCCTATTAAGCGTATTAGGACGATACATAGTCAACGAGATATTTCGAATGTCCGCCGCATATCTTAGTACCTGTGATCTTGAGTGTTGCCACTTCATTTCTATAAATCCTATTTCGGATGCCAGCGTTTCAGTGTTCGGGGAAGGGAAATTAATTATCATTATAATGATTGTATTTCCCCAAGTGTAGGAGCAAGTGTGATTTTTCAAGAGCACGTTCGGAAAAGAGGAGAAATGTCAAGGTGAAATAAACTGCTTAGAAACATAAGCTACTTGCGTCCACATTCGTATAAATTTGTAATGATAGTTAATAAAGTTTAATGAAGTTAGGGACGCAGTAGCCCAGTTGGAAGAGTAGCGATCGATAGTAGTGTGTGTTATTATTTTTTTAATATCAATTAAATATATTCCTCATAGACAAAAAAAGTTTCATTCGAATTTTGTGTAAGGATAAAAGTTTAATGGATATAGGTTAATTTCAAAATTCATTTACTAATAACAACGTTTGTTCAATTGTTAGTGTGGCTGATAAGCACCTAATTTTTCAAAAGAGAGAGAGAAAGTATCATATTTAGCAATAATAGCACCAATTACTGCACCTTCATTAAAGTAATATAATAATGAAAACTACTAGGGACTATCGACCGAGCATCTACTCTGGATGTCCAATTGTTTGTATCTATTGATGAAATTTCATCTATCTTTTTTCTGTTAGTTTTGGATGTACATAAAAGAGAAATGGAGATCAATCACGTATGACTGCTGTTACCATTTTGTTTTGAACAGTCAAGCGTCTGTAATACCAGTTTTCCATGCTATATTTTAAAATCTGAAACACTTTTTCATGAAGTACCAACAATAAATTGCGTAAATACAATCAGATTCGACATTGCAAATATTATGAAAAATCACAGACCAAGATCCAGATTAAGATGTAAGGTAAAAGTAATGACACGATTAGGTGAGTGGGTTGGTATGAATGGTTAAAGAGTCATATTTAGTCCAGATATGCCAAATACAATACAGCCTCAAATAAATGTAGTTAGATGTTGAATAACGCCACACTGGAGGAACACAACTGGCTATTGACGACTTTCCGAGATGAAAGATCCGATAACACCATAGTCAGATGACGAGGTCAAATCAGAGCTTTCAACCCACTCTCCACACTTACACACCAAGCCAACTTGAGTACATTTCAAGCCATGAGATATATTTAACGTGCACCATCAACTTGTGCATACAAAGCTCTTTGATTGGATTTTAACCCTCAAGTAAATCAGCACACACACTTAATAAATCTGCACACATACATAATAAATCAGCATAAACAAGAAATGAACATTCAAAAACTAAATGGTAATGGTAACTTTTAATTAACGTCGTACTACAGCAACACAACGAGCTATTAACGAAGGTCCGGGAACTATCTCCTAAGGGAAATATTCGACGACAACACCACGTAGGTTTGAACCACGGTCAGATGAAGAGGTACCACTTGAGCTGGCAGCCCACTCTCACACCATCCCAACGTGAGGACTTTCGGCCATGACAGATTGAAGTTGCACCAGCCGCCGCTACACCATACGCTTACAAACATCCATGCACTAACCCTTATTCGAATAAGGAACCTTGAGATCAAGAGGCTAACACCTTAACCACAAGAACAAGACTAAATGAAAGCACACACAATGAAAATTTCACTAACTCGGAAGAGAGAAATGCACTCAGGGTAATTTATATCAATCAAACCTTGATCGCTAATTGCTAACGCAGTGGGAACTGAACCGTGACGATCTCTAAACAAATGAGATATCTCTAAGGAAATGAGCAATCGAGATAACACTCAGAAGATTTCAAGAGCGCGGGGACATCACTGATTGATATTGTATGGGTATTTAGGTATGTATTTTAATTTAACGTCCTACTGGAGCTAAATAACGAACTTTGGCGACTGTCTGGGATCAATCCCGAAGAGAAAGATCCAAGGACGACATTGGATGGATAAGAAAGAAAAAAGAAATCGAGAAATTCTGATCCCTGGAAACCAACCACTAACATTTATAAACACTCTCATGTCATCTATTGGTGGCCACGGTACAAAGAGCACGCAAATGAAGGTCGATGGGTTGGTCACCGCAGGTGACCCCCTCACCTCCCGACTTTAGTCAGGTTTAAGGGTTTACTAGTCACCCACGAAAAAATCGAGTGAACCTGTCAAAGGAAACCGTACTAATCCGGTCAACCCCGTGACGAAATTTCTGTAAATACATTTGATACATATTTTACATGAGTTAGACATCCTTTAGATATTACTGATTCTATATCCTTTTGAAAATAATGATCCTTTTGATAGTACATTTAAAACATGGGCCAGTAGGGTGTGCAGGATTTTCCCTTACTATTTTGCATGAGACTTAAATTAAAATTAGTTTTCCTCTTTTGGTAAGGTTAATAGTTTCCCCAATTTTTAAGTAAAATATCAGGTGCAGTCCTGCTTTTCCCACCAGCCTCACGTACACAAAGTTGATTTAACGAAGTAAGAATCATTTTTTACTTAACCTAAATTACACTAATATTTAAATAGTAAAGATTAATTGCATTAAATATGTACAGCAAAAAGACAGAAACTAAAAATTAACAATAAAATACAAATGTACACACTCTTCTGATTGTTAGTTGGTGATAATGTTAATGTTTTCCACTAAGAATTTCATAACATTCGTAATTTTTATTTGAGCCTGATTGTTGCTGATTGTGTTGGTGTCCCAAGCTTGGTATTGCGTTATGGCAGGTTTCTTGAGGTGATGGCAACCTGTGAGTGGACACTCAAAAATGTAATGATCTGGAGTGCCAACCTCCCCACAGATGCATAGGTCGCTGTTCTTTATTTTGAACATGAATAGATAGCTGGGGAATGGGCCGTGCCCAGTGTAGAATGCTGTTAGGTTTCCTCCACAGGGCTGTCTTTCTTTGTTGACTTTACGTAAAAACGTGCCGCAGGTGTTAACTCCTCGCCTCTCGACTTTTTCCAGGTTAAATGGTTTACTAGTAACCCACGAAAAAGTGGAATGAACCCGTCAAAGGAAACCTATCTAATCTAGTCAACCACGTGACCATATTTATAAAAATAAATTTTACATGAGTAATCAAAAATGAAGGTCAGAGGAATTTATATATTTTAGGCCAGTGTTTTTTCCTTCCAGCTTACCCTTCAATTCCACACTCAAAACGTAAAACAAATATCCTTTTGACATCTCTGGAATTGGAGACATCTGAAGAGTCTATCAAGACTCAAACAACGCACCCGATGGACATGAAAATAAATGTATTTTAATTAACGTCGAAATGGAGAAACACAACGGGCTATTGGCAAAGGTCCGGGATCAATCCCGAAAGGAAAAAACCCGGATTAGCAACCGGAGGGTTACGAATTCGAAATATGACCATATTATACATGGGGGCTGGTGGATATTAAATTTGTTGGGGCCTTAATTATCCTCACGTCGGCGTGTTGTGTAAGGAAGCTTGGAGAGTGTTGTGTCAATTCGGCTTTGACATCGACATCTTACCGTGGTCTAAAATTATGTGGTCTTGTCCTCGGATCTTTCCATTCAGGTTTCATTCCGGACCTTCGTCAATAGCCCTTACTGTTCCTCCAGCACGACGTTAATTCAACTCACTGCCAACCGAAAAACGGACACTTTTCGGGTTGGTTTTACAGAAGGAATCGCAACATATGATTATTTTGTGATTGAGTCTGACCATACCGATTACCAATAAAATTAGTAATTATTTATATGAGCTAAAAATAGCGTTCCGAAATAGATATAAAAAGCATAGGACCCGTCCTGTGCTTTTTATGTATTTCCGCTTAAAAAATTTCCTACAGATGAGTACCCTGAATTCGACAGAATAAGCAACAATCGTTTGTTTTCTACGTGTAGGTGGGTATTTTAACTCACATCACGCTGGTGCAATAGAACGGGCTATTGGTAAATTTCGGGTATCCATCCCGAAGGAATAGATCCAAGAACAACACCTCGTCGATTTGAACCGCGGTTAGATGAGGATAAAACCTGTGCTGGCACACTACCTTTCACACTTCGACACCAACACAACGTGTCGACATTTGAGACCAAGACGTATTTGATGTAGTACACCAAACCTCACGTACACTACGGGTTTTGGCTGGATCCAGTTTAAAAAACTCTCCGCTCTATAATCCGCAACTATTCCAACCAAGATCACCACACCAAAAAATAAATAAAGATTTTTACACAAATTGGAGTACTCATAATGGAATCCCGTTCTATACATAAGAAACACTGTATATAAAATGAAAACAAATGTATACACTAGAAATAACGAAAATTGACCAGAATATCAATTTTTTTTTAAATTAATTCAAAAGATTTTCCAATTTCTTAGCTTTCAAACGATACCAAGATCTTACAAATATTCGAATTAGTTTTTTAGTTACAAGGGTTTTCATTAGGTACTCTGTCACCACGGACAGACATGTTTCCGAAACTTTAAACTCGGTTTCTGAATAACGGCGTTCTTGCAATAGGATTCTTTGTTCGAAAGTTGATAACTTCACAATGAATTCTTTATTATAATTATTTTTGCATCATTATAATCTGTATAATAGAATGGATTATTTGAATCTCAATCAGAGTATTTAGTCAAGAAATGGATTTTTAATTTATTTTTAAATGTTGAAATACCGGAACTAATGTTGATTTTGTGACGCTTTTTCTTGATTAAAAAATTATAAAAGTACTATTTCTTCTAGCAACTTGATGGAGTTTCAAAACATGAAGAATAAGCAATAATTTCCAAGAGGAATAGTCGTTCTGAACAAATTAGAATTTAAGATATCACGTTTCAAAAAACATGTTTATTAGCTAATTATAACTTAATTAAATAATTAATTATTTTTTCAATCTGAGTTTTTCCCTGAAATTATTTTAATAATACACCAATTACATGTGCTTAAAAAACTGGATTGTTAAAGTGAAATTTTTTTTAATCTTCTAGTGTATACGTACACCTTAAAACACCAGTACATTGAGCTTTAAGGAAAATAAGCCATTCTCATATAAATATGTATAGATTTATAGACATTTTCTTCCGAATAAGTTTTATGTTCAATGTGTGTAACTACGGAACGGTATTTTGTAAATAACAGATGTCTATAAAAAATCTGTCTCCTCATAATCTTGCTTTATTTATTCTTCTTCTATGTTTCTAAAACTTCCATTGTGTTTGTATATGTCCACTAATTGGTGCTGTCAGTCTTGTTTTCGACCCCTCATAATCTTCATTAATATTGATTCGCCAGATTTAATATGTACCAGGCTACACGATAAACCTGACACATCTTATACCGAAGGCATCGTACACGACGGTCTTTGATAGGATAGAGTTTCGAACCCGCAATCTCTCTCATCCGTAACTCTATAAGCCAGGCACCTCATTCTTGAGACAGATTCCAAAGTTGTAATGGGCTTAGTGTCATTAAATGGTGTTTTGCTAGAGGTGCACCTCAAAATATTATCGTTATCATATATACAGCAATACCCCGACTTACGCGTACTCGGAGTCATGTGGTTCTTGACTTTTTTTCGTTTGATAACACTGCCGCCCGCTATCTTTATTTTTTCTTGCTGTGGTACGCATTGGACGTGTTTTAAATCTACGCGCACGATTACGATTCTACGATCGATGGAACATGTACCCTGACTTACGCGAATTTGACTTAAGCGTGTTTCGTCGGTCCCACTTATAGCCTAACTTCGGGGTATTATTGTATTTCCATTGTGACCGGACAGCTTCTCGAACAGGAAATTATCTATGTAAATAAGAATGGAGTGTTTGCACATTGAATAGTTTCAAGTTTTCTATAGGTTTTGGGCCCTTTGATGCCAAATCCGCCTCTTGTGCGTTTGGTGTCTGTCTTTATTGTATGTGCATATTTGAGTCCGAAGTAAATTGTAGAAGCGATGGAGAAGTTAAATTGGATATTAAAATGTTTTTCTCCGTACACTTATATGATGCTAACATTATTTTACGAAAAAGAATTGATGATGACTTTTTAATTAACATATTTATTAATTCAACCCGAGCAGAGCCGAGTCTGACTTATATAAATATGTGGCAAAAATCAGGAATTTATATAATTATATCATCTAAAAATAAATGTGTTTTTACTAAGAGAAGAATTTTCACTTCGTTGATTTTCCAAAATGTTGAATGTCATTGAGCAAAGAACATGCATTACATTTTGTTTCCGCGATGGAATTTCTGCTACAAACACATTTGAAATGTTGCAAGAAGCTTTTACAGACGATTATTTATCAAACACAACAGTATTTGAACGGTATAAAAAGTTTAAAAAAGGTAGAGAATCCGTCGTAGAGGATTCGCGATCTGTTCGACTCATGACCAACATGTCAATCAAGTGAGAGAATAGGTGCTCGTCATTTAACAATAAGAGACATTATTGATCAAATTAATATATCATTCCTCGAAAAGAAAAGTCAAAAACGACCTGAATTGTGGCGAGTTAAACTCATGGGTTTTGCAAAACGATAATGCGAGTTCTGACAATGGCATTATTATTCGTGTTTCTTTGAAAAAGCATTCAACAAATACGACTCCACAAGCTCCGTTTTCACCTGATATGGCACCGTGTGGTTTTTCTCATTTCCACGGGTGAAACTTCCTCTTCGTGGTTCCCGTTTTGAATCCACTCTCTCTCTCTCTCTCTGATGCAATGAAAGAAAATTCTATACGAACCTTGAACCCTTCACAAAAATGACTTTGAGGCATGTTTTTACGATTGGAAAAAACGTTGACAGAAGAGCATTGAATTCGGAGATTACTCTCAAAGAGATGTAATACATTTTGACCATTAAAACTGATATCTTTTGTTTGATGACAACATTCCGGGTACTTTTTGATTACTGTAGTATACGATCTCAAAATAAGCCATCTAAGTGGTTTGAACGAGATTCCATTGGATTTAAGAGGTTCATACAGAATGCATTTGTTTCCTACAGAAAACTCAGTTAAGATTTTCAACCCCTATAGTCACTGCAACCGGAATTCCCGAACTGTAATCCGGGAGCGAGAACACTCTCCTGACAAATTGTTCTGAATTGTTAGTTGCGGCGGTTCGAGCGACTTCACTCCAGAGAATAACAAGCGGAGGAAAATTCCTCCACCCCCTACATGACCTCTTGAGCAAATATTTGCCCACCCCGCGGGCAACTGGGCAACAAAGGGAGAGAAAACAACGCTCTTGTACTCAGAGTGTAATTTTTGCCGGAAATCGATATCCTTTATCGGAAAGGTATTGGAACGAAGTGTTAACACAAAACGGAATGGTTTCTAATTTGATCCATTGGTTCTGGACAAAACTGAGCAATGCTCGGCTTTTAGGTGGAAAAGAGGAAAATCGCTAAAGCACGATTTCGGTGGATCGAGGGGTTGACCCATCTGATGGCTTATCTACGTGTCGAAACCCACTCTGTAGTGCCCAGTCGGGTTGCTTGTTTTGGGGCCGGTTCCTATTTCGCTAACCATAAGGTCAGGTAAGGTTATTTTTATTAACGTTGAACTAGAGGGCAACACAATCGTCTATTGGCACCGGTCCGGGATCAATCCTCTAAGGGAAAGATCCGAGGACAACACGATGCAATTCTGAACCATGGTCTCACGACAGCGCCAAACAAAAGACAGACTATTCAAAGTAAAAAAATCAATTCAACTATATAATTCTAGCGGTATGTAAGTATTTTAACTAACGTAGTACTGGAGCAACGTGCTATGGACGACGGTCCGGGTTCAATCCCAATGGGAAAGATCCGAGGACATCATCACGTAAAATAGCGGCAACATATATATGTGTTGGTGTTTGGTATTTTCTTTAAATTACCGTTACACTGGCGCAACACAACGGATCAACCCCGAATGGAAAGATTCTAGGACAACGTCATTTTTAACGACGGTCAGATGATAATACTAGAGCAACACAACGGGCTATTCACGACGGTCCGGGATCAGTCCCTTAAGGGAAAGATCCGACGACACCACCTCGTCATTTTGAACCACGGTCAGATGACGAAGCGACACCTGAACTGGCACTCTCCAAACGGCCACAACAACCCAACGTGAGGACTTTTGGCCACGACAGATTCAAGGTGCACCCACCGCCTCTACACCATACGCTTACATACACCCATGCCCGATCCCGGATTCGAACCAAAAACCTTCCTATCTAGAGGTTATAACACCTTAACCACTGTACTGGTTGGTCGGCGATCAGATGATCATGTTACATATGTATGTGGTGTATCTATAGATATGGTTTATGTATTATTATGCATACATTATCTTGCCGACCAACCGTTCTGGTGGATAAGGTGTTAGCTTGTAGATTGGAAGAATCCTGGTTCGAATCCGTGTCAGGGCGTGGATATTTGTAAGCGTATGATGTAGAGGCGGAAGGTGCACCTTAAATCTGTCGTGGTAGAAAGTCTTCACATTGGGTTGGTGTGGAAGTTTGAAGAGTGGGGTGCCAGATCAGGTGTTGCCTCGTCACCTAACCGTGGTTCCATATTACGTGGTGTTGTGTGTTGTGCTAGGAGCGTTTCCTTTGGGAATTGATCCAAGACCTTAGTCAACAGCCCGTTGTGTTGTTCTAGTACGACGTTAATTAAAAAAACTTACTCCATTTTGTTATTTCTATGCAAGAGCCGCGTAATTCCGGTTGGTCGTCGTGTACAAAGGGGGATGGTGCACTTTAAATACGTCGTTGCCTCAATTGTCCTCACGTTGGCGTGTTGTGGAATTTTAGAGAGTGGGGTGCCAGCTGAGGTGTAACCTCGTCATCTGACCGTGGTTCAAAACTACATGGTGTTGTCTTCGGATCTTTCCCTTATGGTCTGATCCCGAAGCGTCGCTAATCATTCGTTATGTTGGATGCGACGTTAGTTAAAATACCTCCCTACCTAATTTCTGTGCTCACTTTGCAAATTTATAATCTCTAGTCTCAAAGCAACTTAGGCCCGGTGCACACATCCGGTTTTTCAACGTGCGGCGCCGCTACGACACCGAAACCCAACTATGCACACATAACCGTGAAATGACGCAAATACTCGTTTCGCGCCATTTGCGATCCATATTCTATCGAAGAAAATGGTTTTCTTTCGTTTATTTGGTGTAAAAAAAAGTATATTTTGTAACAAAATAGACGATACTGGATACAACCATTGATTAATTATTATTTATATTCCATTTATTTATGAACACAAGGTACTTGAGACCGGAGAAGCGTATGCGGCGAGCTGCGGCGCCGCGGGGAACTGCGGTACAAATTGCACGCAAGTTAGACGTGCGTCGCCGCAACGGCGTCGCCGGAAACATGTGGGCACTACTCCGTTGGATCTAATGTATCTCATACCGCACTTGCGTTGCCGCAGAGGAAAAACCGGATGTGTGCACCGAGCCTGAGTTGTCCAATGGGATGCAGTGCTTATGCAACACTACTTTTGTTCATTACTTTTATTGTGTTCTATATAAATCGATTGTATTTGATTGCCCGACTGCGTTCGGGCTATCCTCCTGACATCTTCTCGTAGAGGCATCTGTGTAGGCTGATGGAAAGTTTTTTAATAAGAAAAACAGTAGGTACAGTACCCACTGCACCGTTAGGTTTGATTCGTGAATACTTTTGAGCGAAATACCTGATTACTGAGTCGCTGGTGATGAAGAAGGCGGGTATTTGTTCGGTATGCTTTAGATCTATCCGCACTTGTCATAGTTTTAGACTTATTGTATCATTTTGTTCTATGTTAAACTGCTCCTTAAACCTGTTTACGTTTCCTTTGCCACGATTTAACTTTAGTGTGATATTTGGGCATTATAGTGAAATCTTTGACAAATCGTCCCTTTCCTTTCCACACAAATGGTTTCAACTGTCAACTATTCAAATGGAATTGTAGAAAAAGTCGTTCTATTCAACTTAAACACTCACTTGCTACGATCCGTCGATTGGAACTGAGGTTACAGCGGTTAAACAGGCCATATTATGGCCGAAATATGACTCATTTCCCCCATCACACGGCACAAAGGTCATAGAGACGTGGGTTATCGGCCAACCTGGTTGACTCTGCCCATCTTTCTCTACACCATCGTAGGACATTTATCTCGATTGACTGATTACCAATGCAGTTATAGGGCTTTGCGCTATCATCCCTTTTAGTGACGTGCAAATTTCTGCAGATGACACCCCCCACCCCACTCCTCGGCCGATTTCAAAGATGTATTCACGTCAAAAGGTAAACTGTGCCGTGTAATGACGGGGAAAATGTACTTTGTGGAATGAAAGCAGAAAATCGTCATGTGACCGTGGTTTAAAATAACTTGGTTTTGTTCTCGGATCTCTTTCCCTTAGCTCAGGGGATTGATCCCGAACCGTCGTCAATAGCCCGTTGTATTGCTCTAGTACGACGTTCATTAAAAATTGCCAATTACCGAAAGCATGAAAAGATCGCTTGGGTAAGCTGGAAGAGCAGCTCTCGTGTACTCCCCGTAAAGACAGTTAAAACCATAGGAAGAGATCACGAGAGTACCTCGGAGGCGTGACATCTAACACATCTAAAGGAAATATGCCTCTGAAGACGGACAGCTTCTCATGCAAACACCTCATCGAAATTCTCGCCCGTTGTGGGGAAAAAAAACAATTTGTTTTTTTCTTCTTGGAACTCTATTTCTATGGAGATGACAGGGCTATTTCGTCCCAACGAGATATTTCGTCATTAATAAAATTGACCATAACTGGATGAACGAAATATCTCGTCGAAACCACTAGGAAGGTAATCAACCATACACGTTATAGACTGATTTTTCATAACCACGCCTAACGATGTAAATCCTAGATGTAACGGCCGAAAAACCGGTATAGAGGAAGGTGTTAGCCTCTAGATCGGAAGGTTCCTGGTTAGAATCCAGGTCCGGGCATGGATGTTTGTAAGCGTATGGTGTAGAGGCAGATGGTGCACCTTAAATCTGTCGTGGCTGAAAGTCCTCCCGTTGGGTTGGTGTGGAAGTTTGGAGAGTGGGGTGCCATATCAGGTGTTGCTTCGTCATCTGACGGGGTTCGAATTGTCGAGATGTTGTCCTCGGATCCTTCCCTTAAGGGACTGATCCCGGACCGTCGTCAATAGCCCGTTGTGTTGCTCTAGTACGACGTTAACAAAATTACCTTACCTTACCTAGATGTAACGATCAGATGGCGAGAAAACACATGAGGTGTCAGCCAACTCTATCCCTTCAGGTTCGATCACAGACCGAAACTCACGCTGGCGTTGAAGTCTTGAGAGTGAGGTGCCAGCCCCAGATTGACCTCGTCATCTGACCGTTGTTCAAAATTAAGTGATGCTGTCCCCGACTCCATTCCTTAGGGATTGATCGTTGACCGTCGCCAATAACCCGTTATGTTCTTCCAGTGCGACGTTAATTAAATACTTACCTACCTAACGACGACCAACCGGTCGGGTGGTTAAGGGGTTAGCCTCTAGATCGGAAGACTCCTGGTTCGAATCCGGGTTAGTTCAAGGATGTTTGTAAGCGTATGGTATTTTTGTGTACTTATGTGTTTATGTGTACTATTTCTATTTTACTTCTGTAAAAAAGTACATTTTTGGGACCTGCAAAGGGGAACAGGCGGTGATTTCAAATACAAGGCTTTGCTTCATTTATTTTCTGCCTTCCCAATATCACTTCGTCATCTGACCGTGGTTCAAAATTAAGTGGTGTTGTCTTCGGATCTTTCCCTTAGGGGATTGATCCCGGACCTTTGTGTTGCTCTATTACGACGTTAATTTAAATTTCCTTCCCAATGTCACTAGTTGATTTATCGGTTGGTTTTAACTCTCTATGGTAGTTCTTTGCTTCATGAAGGCTAATTCGATTGGAGCATATAGCTTTAAGTAGATTCCCATTCACTACCTATTACGAACCTTCATGCCCATAGTAAAATTCGAACAGCGCCTATTGAACCAAGTTCAAAGCACAAAATTCCTGTCCTTTCGTGGACACGTTACTGTGATTCTTGCTATGACGAGATCTTGTAATTTGAAGTACAACAAGAAGAAGAAATCAATGCAGGATAAATCGGATGATCGAGGTTGCCAACCGACAGGTCAAATTTATCAAAAGAGTCCCAAGCCACGGCAGATTGGATGTGCATCCTTCCTCACGTACAAAACGGTCGGTTGGATCGAGTTTCGAACTGGCAATCCCTCCAGTTGTTCATCCACTACTCTTCCAACCGGGCTACCCCCCCTACAGAGGGTCAAAACTTTTTTCAAACAAAGTCAGACTGTTTATCGATTCCGCATCATACGAATGAAACAAAACTTGAAAAGGGAGACGCTCTCCAAAGAAGATGCCCCAAACTCCTCAGCATTAAAGCAGATTATATTCGGGAAGGAAATATTATCATAATTGGCGTATCGCTTTTGAGTCAATTTATCTCGATTCTCCAAATCAGGGGCATCGCACCACAATCTTATCAATTAGAGAACTAATAATTTAAACGCGCTGCAGTAAACGAGTCCTTTCGGTGCGAGATAGGGGAAGGATCGTGTTTACGCAACCACTTTCGGAAGGGGCGCGTGAAAAAAAATCCGTATACGTTTCCGTAAACCTTAATCAAGAACAAAGTAATTATGTATGCGAAAGGTAAGTTGAACTCCAACAACTTCTGAGCTCATTAATTTATGGAAATTAATGTTGTTATAAGTTTCGAAAGAAGGGGGAGCTAAACCTTTTGGCAAACATAGTTAATTTGGAGAAAGGAAAAATGGCTTCAACGGCAGATAGCACACAACGAAATCCCTTTCATGTTGACGGAGCGTTGGAAAAAAGTAAATAAAAATCGAGAGAAGCGCAGAGTGTAGATGGATTAGGGGCACGGAAATGGATTCCAGGATTTCCACTACAAAAAGTCTACAGCAGTTCAGCTAATTGGTAAATCGTATCCTCAGTGATAACTGTTCGGTTGAAATCCGGGCCGACCAACCGATCTGGTGGTGAAGGTGTTAGCCTCTAGCTTGGAAGGTTCAAATCTGTGTTAGTGTATGGCGAAGAGGCGACTGGTACACCTTAAATCTTTCGTGGCCGAAAGTCCTCTGTTGGTGTGTAAGTTTGGAGAGTGGGGTGCCAGCTCAAGTGATGCCTCTACATCTGAACGTGGTTCAAAATGACGTGGTGTTGTTCTCGAATCTTTCCCTTAGGGTATTCATTCCGGACTGTCGTCAATGACCCGTTGTGTTGTTCTAGTACGACGTTAAAATATAGTTAAAAAAACTACTAAATTACCATACATGGAATATTACCTTACACAATCTGTTTGCAAAGTTTTTAATTCCAGTTGCCCTTAGCGTATCAGGATTTTTCAAAGTGTCATTAAGTCACGATATATGACTACGCAGTGGGCGAGGTTAGGTATGATTAAATAAGTAAATGAGAAGTGTATATTTAGAATTGGGATATATATATATAACTACTTGCAGGATTAAACTACTTGTTTTGAACAATCATATTAATATATAAATAAATCGTAGCGTAGGTTACGTAGTTGAATTTTTATATCACTGGAACAAGATAACGAGCTATTGGGTTCGTGATCCGATTCCGAATTAAATAAAGATCCGAGGACAACACCTCGGCATTTTGAAGCAGTCAGATTGAGAAGGTCAACGCATGAGCTGGCACTCCAATCTTCAAACTTTCACACGTGAGGATATTTGAGGCCTTGACAATTTTAGCGTGAACCAGTCCCCACGTACACAACGATCTTTGGTTAGATCGAGTTTCGAACTCGCAAACCTTCAGTTGCTAATCCACGAGTCTACCATGGCCCTGCTGAACGGTAGAGTTCTCCAACCCATATCTTAACGAGTCCTTCCAATGTTAATAACGGTATTCAGCGTTATATTTCAGGCTATTCTTGAAATGCTCGGGATTTTCCGATTTACATATACCGCATCAAATAGCAGAGGCATTTCACAGAATTCGCTCATGCATTAGGATGTAACACTGATTATTTAAATAATTTTGAATGTTAGACTGTTGATTGTATTCCCCTTCCAACTCTTCAGTAATTTACTTCGACTTTGTTCAAGGAATTTATTACAGTAGACAGATAATAGACCGACCGCTGATTTAATGACCTTAAAATTCGGATATTAATACCGTCTCTTAAATGTTCTAATTGCATTTAAGCCAGGGAACTGTAAAGCAAATGAAAGGCCAAAAGGAATGTAATGCTCTATCATGAGCAGAGAATGTCATGATGGTCATTGGTTAGATTTATATCCACGATATATATATATATATATATATATATATATATATATATATATATATATATATATATATATATATATATATATATATACTACTCTAAGAAAAAAAATTGCACCTGAAAGGAGTAGATCTATTAAAATGAAATTTGGAGGAGTGGTACATCTGCGTTGGAGATGCAAATGATCAAGTTTTTGAGCATGCGCCACGCGTAAGGCAGATATCAAACACGCTGCATACCGTGGCATACAAGGACATCCAATCGCGCAGGAAATTCATTTCCACTCTGCTGATGCTGTACTGGTTACTACATTTCTCCTTGAACTATGCCTCGGAAAAAATTTCGCAAGCAATTTAATCAACTGGGAGAGTTTGACAGAAGCTGAGTAATTGTCCTCCGAGAAGGTGGATGATCTAATCGACGGGGATTGCGCAACATATTGGTTATCGTGATACTACTGTTACGCGATGTTGGCAGTGGTGGATACAACAAGGCACATGCCAGGCTCAGAAAGACCTAAAGAAACCGGACTGAGAAAGGATTGAAGTTTTGCAAGACATGTGCGTACTGATCCAACAGCCACTGTTGCAGACATCCTACGGGCAGTGGGAATATATAATAGGGTTCTCATACAGTTCCAGTAAACTTAATATTTCTAATGATTAAAGGGCAGATGATGATAAGTGTTCATATGGCGAGTACACAGTAGTAATGCCCGTCTGGCATGTCTAAGCTACAGTCCAAAAATCCCTGAGCACGTACTGCTCATTTGATTCCAATTGGAACATCGGAGGAACGTCTTTCCTCTATTTCGGTTAAATTTCTTCTCCGCGCTGTGCTCCTCGCGCAACAGGTTATATACAGGGTGCATTATGAAAGTAATGCGCATTTTCTGGGAAAAAATAGATTTATTGATCCGATTGGTACCAATGGTTAAAATTCTTCAAAATAGTCCCCTTGTGTATCAATACACTTGCGGAGACGATTCTGCCACGCCTGGAAGGCACCCTGGAACTCCTCAATTGGAATGCCTCTCAGGAACCTTGTAACATGATGTTGGATGTTCTCCACCGACTCCCAGTTTTTTCCCTTCAGCTCTCTCTTCAGTCGGGGTAACAAAAAAAAGGGGGTCTTGCTCTGGATCAGGTAGTTATTGACGAAGAAGGCCGTGTGACTGGTGCATTGTCGTGGTAGAGCTTGAAGACGACTTTGATGTCAGGCCTGACTCGCGTGACCCGTCGTAACAGTCTCTTGAGTACCTCCAGGTAAAAAGCTGCCTTGACAAATTGTCCTTGCGGTACAAACTCAAAATGGACGATTCCTCGGATGTCAACGAAGACAATCAGCATTGTTTTGATGCGACTTGCTCATGCGCGCTTTTTTGGGTTTGGGAGAAGATTGATTGTGCCTCCTTAAAGGCCTCTTGAACCATTTAATAAGTTTCCGTTGCATTCTTCCCAAGCCGCACACAAAACTTTATCCCGTACCGCTGTTCCAGCGAACACTCCATCGTACCGTGACACAATCGAAAAAACGACTTTGCGCGAATACACGTCCTACTGCTCTGAGCGAACTGAGACCGGACGCGTTTGGAAGGGCAGATCCCCCACCACATTTTTCAACCAATCCGAGCGCACTGCGATGGCTAGTCACGTCACAATAAAATCCTGCACATTACTTTCATAATGCACCCTGTATATATGCAAGGAAATTTTTACTGACATAGAAAACAGAAATCCACCCAGTAAGGAATCAAACCCAACAGGAACATTTACCTGCGTCGCCTACAGCTTGCAGGTTACTAGCGCAGCGCGTGAACCTACTGAGCCACGGGAATCTCGAATATCAAAATGTATAAAAAAATTATTGTCTTGTCGTTAGTTGTACTATTATCATTTCTCTCATTCTTTGTATTAAGAGTGCTAAATATTTGGAATTAAGCCCAGGTTAGCCATTTCCATCCCTAGCTTACTTTTACCATCCTCTTAACAATGTTATTAATTGGCCATTACAGTATGTTATTTGTTGACCATTTCTGTTCCATGTGACGTTTAGAATCATCTTGACAATATGTTATTAGTTGGCCATTTTTGTCTAGATGATTTTAGAATCATCTTGACAAATATGTTATATGTTGGCTATTTCTGTTCAAGATGACCTTTAGAATCCTCTTGACAATATGTTATTTCTAGATCATTTCTGTTCTAGATGACTTTCCGAATTATCTTGACATTATGTTATTAGTTTACCATTTCTGTTCTAGATGAGTTTCGTTATCTTCTTGAGTATAGGTTATTTGTTAGCCATTTCTGTTCTAGATAACTTTTAGAATTCTGTCTGAATTTATAAGTTGATAATTTTTGTATTCAATGTGTCTTTTACAATCATCGTCACAACAAGTTATTAATTTTCCATTGCATGATCTAGTTTCCATGTAGAATCTTCTTAGCGATAAGGACAGGTTAAATTACAAAGCGCTGTTATCCACAAATAGTGTTGAATAAGATCTACTGCATTGTATATATTGGAACGATTTATCTTGACTTTAAACGGGAACAGTAAACTTTTAAAATCACTTAAAGTTTATCGAAAAATTTATTTTTTGATTTTAGCGTCGACACAATTTATTAATATAAAAAAACTGTAGATAGAAAAAATAACTTTTCCATTCTAATATTCTTTGATAGAGTTATACTACTACTAAACGTGTTTTTCGCCAATTCACATTCTTTAACATTCTTCTGATTTCCGAAATGTTTCTTTCGCTATCTGGTTATAATTGACTTATTTTAAATTTATTTGAATAATCCTTGCAATCTCTTGTATAAATCTAGATGAAAATGAGAAATAAATCCTGCTTTGAAACTTTTAAGCTGGTTTAAAATGGGGCCATTTAACTATATATATTTTTCAAATGTTTATATAGGTGTTTTATCGCAAATGATATGTTTCTTTACAATTAAGTGATAAACCTACCATATGGTGTTAATTTTGTGCGAAAGCTATTACGTGAATTAAAATATTGACAATTCGCAGAAAAACAACAAACACATGCAGTTATTATTCCGTTATAAAACATTTTTTTGAAAATCCACTGTCCCCTAGCATCTTTAAACATTTTAAGTATCATCGTAGTATTTCATTTCAATGTTATTTCTACCTGAAAAGGAGAGAATTAATCAAACAAAAGGCACTGAAACATGTCCAGTTGATTTTTCTAACAGATTCGGTAGTGCATGGAAAATAAAAATAGAGTTTCACTAAGTTGTGGAATAACATTAATACTATTTACTTTTTATATAAGTAAATGTTATTTGCCAATTCTCTCCAAGCATTTTGCATTTAGCTCATGAGCTCTTCAGTATTTCTGCACGAATCCACTACAATCCTTAAGTGCTAAGAATTCGTTCAAATGAGCAGTTTTGAAACCTTTCAACGCTGTACGATATCGATCGATCAACGCCAATTAAGTAAATTAGACTAAGTAAAATATATAATTAAAACAATAAATAGAAACATCTATTTTGAGCTCAGAAGCCGATATTCTTTATTTTGAAACATCTCTATATTGCTCTGATAGAGTAAACTGTGTTCGTAACAAACTCTATTAGGATAAAGACGTGCATCGCATTAATTATTTATCTTTTAAGTCCGCAGACTATTCACGTGCTTTGTGTTTACCATCCAAATGGTTTCGACCAAAATTCTGCCTTGAACTGGTGACTGTTTGGAACAGGTTTTTGTAAATACAGGGTGTTTTTTGACGCACAGATAAACACGCAAAGGGTTAAGTGCAATAAAAATTCTGATAATTCCGCAGTACATGTCAAAGGATATTGT
The DNA here is from genome assembly GCA_947359465.1 of Metellina segmentata. Classification (NCBI taxonomy): domain Eukaryota; kingdom Metazoa; phylum Arthropoda; class Arachnida; order Araneae; family Tetragnathidae; genus Metellina; species Metellina segmentata. Next base: position 2,228,147 of record OX375881.1, on the reverse strand, counting down.
TGCACAACGACATCTAAGGATACTGTTACACCTTGAGACTGGCATTTAGTAATGCAATAGTCCTGTACATCTCTATGCAATAGAATGGCAACCAACTCGAGATTGGACACAGGTAATATAGTTGGTAATTGGTTCTACCCGCTCTGCAAGCGGTCAGAATTTTGTAATAGAATTCCGTGAATGTCTGGCAAAGCGAACATGACTTAGTCTTGTTTCCAAAGTAAAATCACAAATCTAATAATTTTTGGAATATCAACCGCAGACGTAACCCATCAATCAATTAATTCCTGGTTGTTAAACGTCATAAGAGTTTTGTTTTTAATTATATTTTAATTAATATTTTAACATTCTGTAGATAATAAAATTGACACAGATTGGTTGAAAATTCGTTGGTTGTTTTGGGGTTTTACAGGTGTAAGGTTCCTATTTGGTCAAGCTTGCGCCAAACACTTCAAGCAAAATATCTCATGAAATTGGGGAAAGGAGCCGTTTGTGTTTACTAAAGACAGTTAGCACCATGGGAAAATAAAAGATCACTAGAGTACCTTGAGACCCATACACCTAATAGAGATGTGCCCCTTGGGGTGAAAATAACCTTGAAAATATTCTAAAATATGCTTGTCCAGATAGTCGAAACCACTTAGAAGTCATTCAGGAAAGACTTCAAAACGGATATGTGAATCCCTCAGAGGTTAATAAACGCTCATCTGTATGAATTTAGTTTAATTTATTTAGCATTAGTTACGGATTCCAGAAACCTACTTGTAAAATAAACAACGTAGAGTTTAATATATATATATATATATATATATATATATATATATATATATATATATATATATATATATATATATATATATATATATCATTCCAATTAACGTAGTTTAGGTGGGAAAAGCAAACCTAACCTGCTCGGAAGTCTTGTGACTCTCCGAGAGTTAACAGCCTAAGTTCAAAATTCAGATGGATCGAAATTGGCGATTTTATCCCTTTTGGTGGGTGCCTCGACAAGTATTCCATCATTAGAAAAACTGACCCTATCTTTTGTCTCGTCATCAGTCAAAGATCGGGAATATCTTGGCGACGATATATCTCGTCTTTAACAAAATTATTCAGATCTTGATGGACGAAATATCTCATCGAAACCACTTGGAATATTAAGTAGTAAGAAGTTGATACCGTGACCTTGAAGCAAAGTCAATTCAAAAGTTTATAAGTACAAGAACTTTAAATTCAACCTTTTGCACTAAAATTGATGCAAATAACTGTTTTAAAACTGATCAAACTGATTTATATCATTTGGATCTGTTTCCGAGTGAGCTAATTTCATGCATACGTTATAATGTACCATTGTTTGAAAAACGCCAGACATCCCATTCCAACCTCTAACGCCATTGGTGGTAAAAAGTAAATGAAACTTATGAGGGTGAAACCTAGTAGAGTCGCACTTATTTCGAATTCCGCCTTCCATGCATAATTTAATAAACAACCCTCCTTTTTTGATTGCACAGGTAATTAAACTCATAAACTTTTAAAAGCAGATTCGACCACAAAAAACTCTGACCACCTCCTTCGTCTTAAACCTGTCTCTTCAAAAGAATTACAACATTACGTTTATATGCGTCCATTGCTTTAAAAAGAAATAATCCTTCAAAAAGCCATTTTTCTTGAGATTAGCATATGAATAAGCGAAGGCCTTTAAGTACCAAGCGCCAGTAAGAAGGAAAAAACTTATTTAATAAATTTTTTGGGAGATAAAACAATATGAACGCCTAATTAAATTTGGGAAAACAAAACTGAGATTAAGAAAAAAAATTGTTGCCTTTCCGTCAGCTCTGTTTGGAAAGGAGGAGGAAAAAAGCAGCGGTCGATAAAATAGTAATTATTAAGCATTGCTCCAAATAATCCTTTACTTGTCACGTTGCTTTTTTTTATATCTGTTTCGGATCCTTTTTCATATCAAAAGTTAAAAGGAGAGAGTGCGGGGAAAGGGCATTTTTTAATTAAAGACAAAGATGCCGTCTCCATTGCTTCGAGATTAAAAATAATTTCTTCAGCAATAAGTGTATTGGATAACCAATTAGATATTGAAACTTGAATTAATCTTTTCGGCATTGAATTTTCCGTCTTCATACGCTATAAAAACCTATGCGTTGTGCTAATAAATTGGTTCGCCTATCCATAAATTGCCCTCTTGTGATATGCGAAAACCATTTTCTCTTGTGATGTTGGGGTATAATTATATTGTTCATTGTATTAAATATGTGCTAGGCGATGCAAATATGTATGATTTGCAATAGAATTCATTGTACAAATTAGAAATTTCAAATTTGTACATTTTTGTATCAAATTAGTATTTAGATAATGTTACGTTGCATTAAATTATTTATTATGTTTTAATTCTAACGACACGTCTGTAGTAAAATTAATGAGCATTAATGGGTAAATTCGATTTTAAACCACGTTTGCGCATGCGTTCGGTAAACGACACAGCATAGTACACGCGAGCTTGCTAAGCCCCCTATTATTTCAACCATTCTACCAAATCCCCATAGAACAATTACAAAAGAATAATGGCATATTTTATTTATTCTTCTTTAAAGAGTTTAGCAGCATACAGGGAGGTCAGAATTGACCCAACACCAATCATACCATACATTTTTTTGTCGAAAGACAACCCGAAAACATGTTGCACGTGTTTCGATTGGCAGTAAAATTCCGTAGAAAAGTACCAACAATTTTATAACTTAACACACGCATTCGGATTCCTACTCTCTATGTTATGCTTTATTTTCTTCTCGATTGACTCTCAGGTCCCGACAACTCAAGGGACGCCAAATGGAGAGTTGGTTGGTTTGGGTGTTTTATGGCGCAAGGACCATGTTTGGCTATGTTTAGTCAGACAGAATACAATATCAAGTAACTAATACAAGATATACAGGTAGGTGAACATAAACATTTCCAATCAATGATTTGTTCAGTTTGGCCAAAGGACCCAGTCCATGTCATGTAAAACATCCCACACCATTATGGAGCCACCACCAGCTAGCACAGTACCTTGTTGACAACTTGGATCCTTGGCCTTGTGGGGTCTGCGCCACAAAAACGAAATTATCCACTGACCTAAACTTCCCTCTACCACCTAAACGTGACGTTTCTGGTCACGCATTCTTTGACAAAAAAGTTTCTTTGGGGCCCTTTACAACTTGTCCAGATATTTTGGAAACCCCTGGGTATCACTATAAAAAGTATGTTTTTGTAGATGTTTGCACATTTGAATGTTGTCTGTGTTGTCCTCAGGTGTGTCCAGCCTCCAAATCAAAGCCCTTCAGGTTCCGGAGAGCATCGAAGCCGGACAGGTGGTGCGGTTGGTGTGCGTCTTCGATGCAGAACAGGAAGACCTGTACTCGGTGAAGTGGTACAAGGACGACATTGAGTTCTTCCGCTTCCTACCTAAAGACAAGCCAGCCAATCAGTTCTTCGAGATCAGAGACGTCGACGTAGATGTGAGTATCCAAATTCTAACTCATGTGAACACTCGAGATTACCGAGTTCTGCAGTATTCTTTTCACCTTGCAACACTCTCCTATGGGGCACATCTTCTTTAGATACTATGTACAGGATTCACGAATTATATTATTTCCCTTGGGACTTATTGTCTCCGGTAAACACACCCTAGAATGCCCAAGCTATCTTTATCTACATTCTCTTTACCATCTTTTCACAATTACATGACATTGTCTTGATTGGCTAAATATGGTTCTTGTACCATCAATTCAAAAACCAACCACTCCTCCCCACGAGACATATAATTGATTCAATGACCATATCAATTGATTGAAAGATTCTATTGGTGAAGAACTTATTATACAAGTCCTGACTGGAAGACCTCCAAACTCATTTTTTCCTATTAATCTTCTGACCGTTACGAAAATTCCTCTTGGTGTAGCATTCCTTACACCCCACAACACACATAAGGTCGAAGTAATCATATCTGTTGGTTGAAAGAATCCAAGGAAAGATTCTATTGGTAAAGGTGGTCAAAACTCGTTAGAAATTGTGCAGGAAAGACCGCAAATTGAAGGACGAATATATTCGTGTGAACCGCTCGAAAGGCATAATTTTATTCAGTCTTTTTTTAACCTCCTTAACTACGGCTTTAGATATAACAAGCGCGATTTTTATAACTTTGAAGGAACAAATGATGTACTGGCCCCTTTCTTGGCGCGATCACGGTCCAACTACAATACCGGCCGTAGTCTGTAGGTTGATGAAAAAAAATTCATGTTCTGATACACTTAAAAAATTGTAAAGAGACATTTTATCTAAACAGATAGTACACTCAATAAATTTTATAATAGTTTGTAAATATCCTAATTAGTTTACCAAGTCTGGTCATTTTCTATGACATTTTCGAAGTTTTTATTAAATTTTATAATTGACTCAAAAATTAAAATCTTATCTATATATATAACTAGCAGAAAAACCCGGCTTTGCTCGGGTTGAATTTTTATATGTTGATTAAAAAGTCATCCCCCATCAATTATTTTTCAAAAAAAAATCTTAGCATCATTTAAGTGTACGGGAAAAAAAATTTAATGCCAATTTAACTTCTCCATTGTTTCTACAATTTATATATACCCAAATATGCATATATATATGTTGTATCCAACCATATAATCCATTTCATATTCGTCACACTTCTGCTGAAGTTGATTTTAAGTTTTCGAGTGACTACAAATATTGCCGTGCATTCAAATTCAGTAAAACTGGCGAATTTTCGGTGGATAGTCTTGCACTTAGTTTTCCTATGAATTTGTTTTCATTGTGTCCTTCTTTCACCTAGCCTAGTATACGATATTTTCGAATTTCATCATCAATATGAGAAGATGTTAAATTAAATTGTTACAACATTCGTTACTAATTTAGTTTGAAGCAAACGCAATTTTTCTTGAAAATTCCATTCAGCTGCAGGTGGAATAACGGAACTTCTGTTAGATATATAAAGCAGAGTTGACGTTTGTCTGTTCTCTACACTAATCTACCTTTTGACCAATCCACACATTTGGTACACTTATATTTTAGAACCCTGCGGATATGATAAGCTAAATATTAACCCGCGTTCTATTTGTCCAAGGGGGCTAAAAATTTACGGCATTCGTGACTAATTTATTTTGAAGCAAACGGCACTTTTTCCAGAAAATTCCATTCAGTGGCATGTGGAATAACAGAGCTTTTGTTAGGAATACATGTCATCAGAGTAGACAAATTAAACCCAATCGATAACAATTTTTGAATAAACAGAAGGTTGATTTTACAGCGCTTTTACAAAAAGAAAATAACTTTCAACGAACGATTCACATGCATCTAAAGGCGGGTTTACACGCTACGATAAATCGTTACGATGTGATTGACAAATTTATTGTTCCAATAAATCGAAAGTGTGAGTATTGTTTACACGCTACGATAAATCGTAACAATTTCTTGTCAAATATTCGTTGTCGACCTCTAAATAAGCTTTAGCCATGGAGGAAGTAGTGTTGTTGTTATATATCGGTTGTTTAGCGAGAAAAGTGAAAAAGTCTTGCAGAGAACTGGTCGTTCAAAAAATGCAGAAGGTCGAAGTACCACAAAGTAGGTTTATAGATGTCATCCGCACCTGTCCCGGATTTTGCCGAATTGTTAACTTTTGACAGTTCTTTCTTATAAACCGTACGCAATGCATTAATTTGTTTCACAACAATGTTTCTGTCTGCCAACGGATCCAATTCCTTGTATTTTTTAACGAGCTCTGTATAAGCAAGGTCTTTTTTATTCCTGTCGGAGTATTCTTTGCTCTTAACGAGCCACAAGCAGGTAAAACTCCGATAAAGTTCAATGAATTCACTCAAAAACTCTCGAGGAGTTTGTTTAACTGCCATGGTTCGAATAAAAACAACAGTTAATCAAAGAACGAACTATAAGACACAACCTTTCTGATGCAGATGCAAGTGCAAACGGAGTCAAATCGTAGCGAGAAATGGCTGCCACTTGTTTACACGTTCCAACATATCGTTACGATTCGCAGAAATTGATGCCGGCCGGCATCAACCATCCAATTCCAATTCCAATTAATCGCTACAATGTCCTGTTTACACCCAACGATAAATCTAAACAATTCGATCGTTACGATAAATTGCTACAATTTATCGTAGCGTGTAAACCGGCCTTAAGTTGCGTAAGAACAGCTTCAATAAATAGAGTAAGCAACCTAGACTTTCTGCCTCTTAAGAAATAAAATTTCGATTTTTCAAAATTACTGAGTGTGATATTATTCCAAGATCAACAAAGTCTTGTTAAAAATTCCCTTTTCTCCAACACACATAAAGTTTAAAATTGAACCCTTATGGTACATTTTAAGATCAGAAATTTGGTTTCTGAATGGAAAGCACGTATCTATTTAGAGTGATATATGTAGTTACTCTACTATGGAGTACAGCTTTCAATTACACCCATGAAACACGAAAAACAACTGAAATTTAATTTATTTTAATCGTCGTTCAATGAAAAGCTATATCAAAATTTTGAAATATATTTTAAACTACAAAGTATGACTACCAGTTTTAATTTAACGTAACCCATCTTGTTTTGAAGTTATTTTTGAAATTTTTCATGTCATTTTAAAATAACGAATTACACGCTTAAAAAATATTTTGATTCGTAAATTTTATTTTTTTTATATACACACTATTACGTATTGAACCAAAGATTTAAAGAAAGTTGGTGGAAATATACATATACCACCACGAAAGTACCCATGTCTAGTGATATTTTGCAGGAAATAAATAAATAAAATCCAACTCCTAAATAATATTTCTGGTATAGGTAATATACTGGAACACATAATGTAAACAGAAACAAAATTCCAATCCTTAAAAAAGGCAGAATTCTGAAAAAAATATCTGTTCTAGCGTGTTGAATTTCGACTTTCTGAATATATTCTGAAGTAAAACACTTCGACAAAAAATTTGAACAACATTGATGAAGACAATGATTTATAAGCAAAAAATAACACATATTTATAGTACTTGGGAATCTTCAAATATGATCGGAACCATCTGGTTTTCAACTCAAATACCCCCAAAAAGAATTTTAAATCAAATTAAAAAATTAAACATTAATTCTGAGGTTGCCAGATACCGAGTAGCAAAATTACACTTTTATGATCAATGAGTTTATCGTTTGGGCTTCTCGAGCTCCATTATAAAATTTAAGTAAATATGAAAATAAATGTTCTAAATTTTATTTCTTCATCAATCAAATATTCATAAATATTATTTTCATCATGGGAAGAAGTAAAAATTCAGTTTAAACATGAAAATTATAGTTTAATTTGTTTTAAGAAAATTGTTTTTCGATCAACACTGGTAAAGCAATCTGAAATGCGTACATCAATCGTTTTATACTCAATGTTATTTCTATGGCGATTTCAAATTGCTTTTGGCTTAGGCCTTAGGTCAATTTTAGGCCTCTTAGGATTCGAATTTTTCTAAATCCTTTCTTAGTGCACCCCTACGGTATAAGAAGAAACACCCTGCAAAATTTCAGCTTCCTAGGACTTGTAGTTCTTGAGATACAGTGATGAGTCAGTCAGTCAGTGAGTGGTATTTGAATTTTATAGATATAGATTCTCTTACGTGGCACGCAAAAAAGACGTTATTTGTTATTGCGTTTTGGCAACATTGTACGATTATTTGTTTTTCACGAAGCCTCGCGCTTGAATTGAATTTATAATGTTATCGGATGAAATTTTATTGAAAAAAAAAAGAATTTTAGGGTACAGCTACACTCTACGTTTATGACTGATGGCAACGGCTTGGCGATTTTTTTTTTTGGCGCACTTCTAAAGTCGCCAAGGAAAGAATTATTTCTTAACTCTTTTCCTGGCACAATTTTTTTTTCTTTTTACAACACACTTTTTAAGCACATTTCAGAACGTTTTAAAAAGTATATTTAAAAAAAAATTTCACAAAAAGTAGTAAGCTTAATCACATATCAAAACACATTTGTGAACCAGCAGAGAAACTAAGCTACGAATGGTAAGAATACCCTGAAACTTATCAATTACACTAAATACAGTGAGCATGTTGAAAAAGAAAAAGATTTACAAAAGAAAAAAAGTAAGAAATAATACCTGATAACGTCAGAATTCTCTCGTAAAATAATAATGAAAACGAAAATGGTCAAAAAAACACAATACTCTTAATCTCCTGTCGTGAAAACTATTATAACAAAATAAAAATTCCACAGCTGTCAAAATACAAATAAATGGACCAATGGTATCACAGAAAACGATTTAAAAGGACCAATGCAATAAAAGGATATTTTAAAAACAAAATAACCAATGGGAGGAAAGAAAACATTTCAAACAAATCAATGAAATCAAACGATTTTTCGGATTTTGGAAGAACTTTCTAGAATTTTCAAAATGAAAATTGAAAGTTTCCGTTTGCCGAGGTTGCCGTGAAAACCACAACAACCTTAACGAAAGATGGGTTGCCTTAATTTATCGTTACTCGCTACTAGAAGTGCGCCAAAAAAAATCGCCAAGCCGTTGCCATCACTCATAAACGTAGAGTGTAGCTGTATCAATTTTAGTTGAGCTTCTGCAGTTAATAATAGAAATCAGAGAAAGCGGAGGATCTTTTCAGGGCTATTTAAAAAAAAAGTCCTTTTCAGGGCCAACAATTATAGTTCAACAAGACGCTTGCACAACAACTTTCGACAGCAAACTCTATGAAAATGCGTGGGTGGCTCGAGTGCAGGGGTAAATATACACTCAAACAACATGCTGGGTATTCAATTTCCAAATCATCCCTTACATTTCGAGTCAAAATTTTCACGAAGTTTTCATTTGAATTCAGATTCCATCTGTACTGTATATATCTTTTCTGAAAAATAGCAAAAAAATTTAGATTTGAAAAATATTTTTTTTGGAAAAATTTCTTGAAACAATGAAACAATTCCTTCTGTTAGGACACATGTCTTCTTTGAACCAATGAGGATTGCGAAGAAATCCTCCGGGGGTTGGCGAGCGTTTGCGAGCAGGGGGCGGGCCCCCTAGTTTCTTGAATTTTATTGATTGTGTTTTTCATGCATATTATGCGTTTTTTGTATAGTGTTTTGTGTTTGGCCTTCTGTTGTTTTGTGTGTTTTCTACTGTTATTTAAATGGATGTTTTCTGAAGAGCAATATGAACGAATATACAGGGTGGTCCCGAATTCATGGTACAAACTTTAATGGTAGGTACAGGACATTGTAACAATGATTTATTGTATAGGAATGTATAGTCGCAAGTGACGCGGTGAGGCGAAAACAGGGGAAATAACGGCCGAAAGGAAAAACAAAGATTTTATTGAAAGTGTTGTTGACAAGTGTCATGTTTACAGTAATTGTTCAAAATTGCGTCCACCAGTATCGATACATGCTTGACAGCGTCGGTGGAGCGATTGGCGTACACGTTCAAAGATGCCTGGTATTTCACGCACACCTGCAGCAGCTACAGATAAGCGAGCGACGAGATCCTGATCTGAGTCAACTGGAGTCTCATAAACAAGATGCTTTAGATGTCCCCATAAAAAGTAATCGAGGCTCGATAAATCGGGAGATCGGGGTGGCCAAGGGACTGGTCCACCACGCCCAATCCATCGAGTACCAAACGTGGCATTCAGGTAATTCCGTACATCAATGCTGAAGTGTGCTGGCGCCCCATCGTGCTGAAACCACATGCGGTTACGAATGGCGATCGGAACATCATGCAGCAGTTGTGGTAACACTTCTTTCAGAAAAATAAGATAGCTTCCGCCAGTGAGCCGCGTGGGTAGTAAGTATGGGCCAATCAAAAAGTCGTTCACAATACCAGCCCACACATTAATACTGAAACGTTGTTGAAACGCATGTCGACGCGTTGCATGTGGATTATCGGTTGCCCACACATGGGAATTGTGCGCATTAAAGACACCCTCGCGTGAAAATGTCGCTTCATCTGTAAATAGCACATAATCTACGAAATCCGGCTGCAACGCACATTGCTGCATCACCCACAGGCAGAAGTTCACGCGGCGAGGATAATCTGCCGGATTCAATGCTTGTACTTTCTGAAAATGGAAGGGGTGTAAGCGATTTTCGTTTAACACTCTGCATACAGTCTGATGACTCACACCTACGTCACGCGCAACAGTTCTTGTGCTTGACTCGGGTCTATCAGCCACAATGTTCAAGATGCTTTCTTCCAGCCTTGGAGTGCGTACAGCTCTTACTCGACCAGCGCCATGTCTGTTGACGTCGAACGCACCTGTTTCACAAAGTTGACGATGTAACCGTTGAAAAATTCTATGATCCGGCATTCGTCGATCAGGATACTCCGCGCGATACATTCGTAACGCAGCTCTGCCGTTACCATTTGCACGGCCGTACATGTAATGCATGTCTGCTTTTTCTGCATACGTAAAGTCACCCATCGTCTACGGCAGCACAATTGTGAATGGCGCTTTTCCCTACTGCGATGCATCATGTTCAACAGCGGCTAGACATCTACTGCCCTCTACCGGCAATGATACCAACCGATCACTCCATTTCTCTTTCCTTTTATTTCCCCTGTTTACGCCTCACCGCGTCACTTGCGACTATACATTCCTATACAATAAATCATTGTTACAATGTCCTGTACCTACCATTAAAGTTTGTACCATGAATTCGGGACCACCCGTATACATAAAGTTGGAATTGGGAACCTTTGACATACTCTTGTAAGAAATCAATACATTTAATGAAAGAAATGCAAAAATATAAACCATAATAGTGATCTCTATACACATTTCAAGAGATTTAATACTATCCGCGCTCTTTTACCTGTGTCTGATAAGTCAAACAATTATTTTTTAAATCTTTCGGAATAATTTCTTTGGTTCTAAAAGTTTATAGAAATTAATCTCACACACTTAATGCGATTAGGTACAAGCTTGAAACTTCAAACAGAAATTTGTATTTAATTTATAAAAATACATTTTTTGTTCTTAAATCGAACTTCTTTGTTTTTCCAATGAAGTATAATACACTCTATAACAAAAAAATCGACGCACCAAGAAGGAGTTGTGCGATAGAGACAAAAATTGGTGAATAGGAAAATTATGTACAGAATAGAAAATGATTAAAATTTCAGAACAATTGAATGATTTATTTCAGAGTTACAGTAACGAGCTCAATAAGGTGTTGACCCGCCTCTAGCCTGGAAGCAAGCTGCCACACGGCGTTTCATAGATCGATAAAGCTTTCGGATGGTCTCCTGCGGTATTTCTTGCCAAATTTGATCCAATTGTCGGACTACGTCATCAACATTCCCTACCCGATGCAGTCGCCTTCCCATCCTATCCCAGACATGCTCGATGGGAGAGAGATGTGGTGATCTGGCTGGCCAAGGAAGTTTCGACAAGCTTGAAGACAGTTCATAGCAACACGTTCCGTATGTGGTCTGGCATTGTCTTGCTGAAAAATATGCCCAGGGTACTGCGAAAGGAACGGTAGCAAAACAGGTCTCAGAATGTCGTCAACGTACCGCTGTGCAGTAAGTGTGCCTCTAATGACGACCAAAGGGGTCTGACTATCAAGGGAAATGGCACCCCAGACCATAACTCCTTGTTGAGGGCCCGTGTGGCGTGCAATAGTGAAAGCAGGATCGGCACGCTGCCCTGGGCGTCTCCAGACACGTCTTCGATGATCGTCAGGACACAGTTGGAAACGGGATTCGTCGCTAAAGACTATACGTCCCCAGTCAGCATCATTCCAGCCTGATCGAGCCAAGCACCACTGTAATCTGGCTCAACAGTGTGCAGGCGTGAGTGGCAGGTGGCGTAACGGTCGGTACGAGCGTAGATTTTGCTCTCTCAGCCGTCAGTGAATGGTCATGGTGGACCCTCGTGTGTGGGTAGCACGACTGATGGTTGATAGCGATGAATCAGGCGCTGTGACAGCTGATCTGACAATCACTCTGTGCTCGCGATCTGTTGTGGCCCTACGCCGACCGCTACCATCATGACGCTGAAATCTGCCATTGTCCACCCACTCTTGCCAGCATCGTCTAATCGCCGCATCGCTTCGACTCACATGACAAGCGATTCTCCGATTTGCCCAACCTGCCTCTTTCAATCCAATGATACGACCTCTTTCAAACTCTGAAAGTTACTCGTAATGAGGTCGAATCCTGCAGTGAGGCATTTTTTCAGTCGTTGAAAGGTATCCTAAATCGCAATGCAGCAGAAATTTTTAACAACAGTTCAAGAACAACTCCTTATATACATCTGCTGGATTCGCAGTTTCGATGCGCTGGAGATCGCTTTATTCATTCATTGGACAACAAATTTTAATCATTTGCATATTTGGTCAAAACATTTTTGCATACCAAATTTCAAAGCAATCGGATGATTCCTTCTTGGTGCTTCGATTTTTTTTGTTATAGAGTGTATTTGTGTTCGTGTATTGGAAAATTTGAAGGAAACTTGATCACACTCATCCATTTGAGAAATTTGAAACATATATACTCAATGTCTTTAACTTTTATTAACAATCACAAAAATTAATTTAACCCTCCAAGTGGTTTCGACGAGATATCTCGTCCATCAGGATGTGACCAATTTCGCTACTTACGATCTATCTAGCGAAACAAGATCTGACTGATTTTGCTAGTGACGAGATACGTCGTAAGGAGATTAGACCTCAGCAACTTTTTTATCAGAACCAGCTATATAAAAATCAAATAGAAACGAAACAATACACATATCTAAAACTGACAACAGAACGACTGCCTACTCACTTCTAAAACATTAACGACGCTCTCACTTTCAAATGGGGCACATTCTACCTTGGTAGCTAGGTATGTATCTTAATTAACGTCGCACTGGAGCAACACAATGATCTCTTGAAGGCGGTTCGGGATCAAACCGGAAGGAAAAGAATCGAGGACAGCACCATGTTATTTCTAACCATGTTCAGATGACGAGGTCACACCTGATCTGGCAACCCATTCTCCAAATGCCAGAACGAGGATATTTGAGGTCACGACAGACTTAACGTGCACAAATCCCCTTTGTATACGACGGTCTTTAGTTGCGTTCGAACTTGTAACCTTTCGTTGCCGTTACTCTTCCAATCAGTCTACCTATTCTATCTAAGAGTCTATTATAAAAAAAAAATTACAATCGTTTTCAGGTTTATTCGCTTTGTGATTGGTAATAACGAGTCACGTGATAGCGAGTCTTGTGGTTCAACGCGCTAATGAATTTGGAGCACGTTCAGACTATGAACACAGTTATATTTTTTAATTCATTCACATTCATAAAATGTGAGAACACGCGCTAGAGAGTTTGCAATGTTTTCAGAAGTACCGTCGCCGTTTCCATAGCAACAGTCGAATATGAAAATATTAAGAAGTACTATTACAACAAACAACACGGAGAAGCTCAAACATTTAAAATTATGATGTGATTTCCTCTGAATTTAACAGTATGCTAACATATTTCCTTTTTATGTGGAAATAAGATGTTTTGTTCTTGACATTTATTTAAAACACTAGGGGGCTCCGCCCCCTGCTCGCTTACGCTCGCCAACCCCCGGGGATTGCTGCGCAATCCAACACTCCTGTCACAGATGCCATTTGGTTTGCTTCGCAAACCAACATTACTTTCACAGAGTGAAACTATCTGAATAATTCGTATTATGCTGATTTCACTTTCCTGTTCATGACGTCACAGCGAGGGCTTCGCTGCGTCTCGCTTACGCTCGCCGACCCCGGGGATTGCTACGCAATCCGTTTAGTTTGCTTTCTCAAACCAATACTTCTTTCGCAAGTGATTTAACTTTTTTTTGCTTTAACACTTAATGCACCCTAAACTAATAGCCGCATCATTAAAAAATCTTCTGCATCTTGTTCCCTGTACAATTTTAAGTAAACGTTGTTAATATCCAAACTTTACGATCTGTACTTTGTCAGTAAACTGTCTTGAGAACAGAGGGAAAAAAGCGAGCCTTTTTCCTCGCCAAATAAAAAGAAATCGTTTTTATGGCAATTGTTGCTACGATAAATTTGATATCTGGCAAACCCGATAGTCAAAAGTGCAACCCACTACTGCTTTCGGAAGCAGCTATGCGAACTGAAAAATACGAAATTTGTGACACCAACTTTTGATTGCATCGAATTTATTTATGAACCAATTTTAAAAATAATTGTACCGTAAGAAAGAGTATATTCTGAGGTATACTGCAATATTTTTAAAATTAAAAACTAACAGTAATACTATACAGATATGACCATTTTAGTTTTGTATCGGAAGTTACGATCTGAAAGTTCCGAAAATTGTATGACCAACTTTTAATTGCATCGATTTTATTTATTAACCAATTCGAAAAATAACTGTACCATAAGAAAGAGTGTAATGTAATGTATTCAGTGATGTTTTCAAATTTAAAAAATAATGGCTTTTGCCGTAGACAAAACGGTTTTAACAATAAGTAGCGAAAATATCCAAAGATTCCGAATTTTGTATGACGAACTTTTGATCGCATCCAATTTAATTATTAACCGATTTCAAAAATAATAGTACTGTAAAAAAGAGTATATTCTGAGGTATACTGCGATATTTTAAAAATTAAAAACTAATAGTAATTAGATATAGATACGGCAGTTTTAAAAAAAAGTAACAAAAATGTCCCGATTTTTCCTGAATTAAAAAAAAATATTATCAAGAACCAAATTTAAATTTTAAAAAAAACTCGACGAGCTGCAAATATTTACGTTGAGAGGTACTCTTAAAAAAAAACTCACGACTGAAGACTGAAAATTTGAATGTGTTTTGCTCACTCGCGGAAGAAATTTCACTTCTTCAACTTTAACACTTAATAAAACCTAAACTAATAGCCGCATCGGAAAAAATCTTAATAATTATCCAGGGAATACGATGAAGAACAAAGCATGTTAATTTCATTTTTTTCCGATCAGTACTTTCTCGGGAAACCGTCTAAGAATCGAGCTAAACAACACAGTTTTCAATCCTGCGGCGGCGGCGATGAAAAAGTTCTAGTTTGGATTTTTAAACATTAGTATTCTCTCAATAACGGCATTATTCTTTAAATAACTGCATTATTCTTCAAATAACGGCATTATTCTTTCAATAATGGCATAACTACACTTAAAATTTACTGAAAATTTATACTGACTTACCTAACATTTTTAAGTCTAATACTTTGTGGTGCTGTTGCGTGTGATGAGAAGGAAAACACATGTATTAAAATAATAAATATTTAAAACAGGAAGTAAAACAAAATAAAAGATGTCGCAAAAAATTGTTCTAAAGATATTAATTTGTGATTCAATTTTATCTCTTGATCTCGCACAGTTGCCACAACTTACAACTAAAAGTGTACAAAATTTAGAAATGTGAAATTAATTCAGAGCGAAAGAATCAGAAAAAATATCTCTGCTCGCGCGATCTTGTTCTTTCTCGTTTCGTTGAAAAATATCGTCTGTCCCAAATATTCGGAAATCGTTTTCATTGCGCAAAGAATTAAAATAAGACTCGAAATAAATGAAGTATCAGATCTAAAATTTCACCATAAAATTTTTTTTTTGTAAAATAATTGTTTTTCAGCATTACTGGTAAAGCAAATAAAAGTAATCGTAATACTCAAACTACATTCCAATTTTTCGAAAACTATCAAATTGTGGATGATTTAAGTATACTTACTCAGGTGTTTTAGCATGAAACTCTTCTAAATATAATAATAAAAAAATGTTTAATATTGCATTCACTAAACTAATAAATAATGTATTAAATAAAACACATTGTAATCAAATATCTGGAATACAATTCATGTGATGTCTACACAAACACAAAATCGAGCATAGAACAGAAAGACGGACAGACAGACTTTCGCAACCAATGCCATTCACTAAATGAAGATAAGTACTCACTGTATGCAAATTTCCATGAAAATATCTTAAACCGCGTGGACGTGTATAGGGCACAACATACAGACAGACAGACAGACAGACACCAAACGAGAAAAGGGCGGATTCGGCATCAGAAGGGTCCAAAACGGATAGAAAACTTGAAATGGGTCGAAAATATTGAATGTACAAACAAACACTCCATTCTTATTTATATAGATATATAAAGCAGAGTTGACGTTTGTCTGTTCTCTACACTAATCCACCTTTTGACCAATCCACACATTTGGTACACTTATATTTTAGAACCCTGCGGATATGATAGGCTACATATTAACCCGCGTTCTATTTGTCCAAGGGGACTAAAAATTTACGGCATTCGTGACTAATTTAATTTGAAGGAAACGGCACTTTTTCCAGAAAATTCCATTCAGTGGCATGTGGGAAAACAGAGCTTTTGTTAGAAATACATGTCATCAGAGTAGACAAATTAAACCCAATGGATAACAATTTCTTAATAAACAGAAGATTGATTTTACAGCGCTTTTACAAAAAGAAAATTACTTTCTACGAACGATTCACATGCATCTAAGTTGCGTAAGAACAGCTTCAATAAATAGAGTAAGCAACCTCGACTTTCTGCCTCTTAAGACAAACAATTTCGATTTTTCAAAATTAATTAGTGTGATATTATTCCAAGATCAACAAAGTCTTGTTAAAAATTCCCTTTTCTCCAACGCGCATAAATTTTAAATTGAACCCTTATGATACTTTTTAAGATCAGAAATTTGGTTTTTTAAATGGAAAGCACGTATCTATTTAGAATGCTACATGGGTCATTCCATGGAAAATGATACCCAATAGCACCAAAAAAAATTTCTCTGCAACTATAACTGTGATATATAATTTTATTCTGTGGAATTTAAAATTTTAGGATCTGGCAACAGTTTTTTTAAAACAAAAGCTATTTTGAAGTTTATTTTTAAAAGAACACATGAATGAATGATAAAATTTCTGAGCCTATTTTTTTCCAATGCGCTAATAACTTTTTATAAAGTTATCTTCAGTTTTCCTGTTAGCTGATTATATTTTTTGGAAGATTGCTTAGTCAACTGCTTGTTGAGAAGAAATATTCTGGATATCTTAAGAGGTAAATATATATTTTTATCTATATATTTTTTTAAGTGTCCTTTGTTACGTTAGTCACAAAATATTTAATTTTCTATTTTAAAATACAAAAAGAAGCTTTCTAAATTTTCACTTTTTGAATTCTCTTTTCTTGTTACCAAAATTATATAAATTAGTTAAAATTTTTAATTTATGTCAACTTTAGTGGTATTAAGAAGTGTGACTAACGTAACTTTTCGAGTGTGACTAACGTAACAAATGCTTTTGTTACGTTTGTCACATATTGTTTCTTTTTAGAAACAGTACACCTTCATATTTTCTTGGTATTTAAGTTGTATTGCTAATATGAGGAATAATTTATTTTTTTTGGTCAGAAATTAAAATGGTTAAAACAAGTACAGCAGAAAGAAAGAGAAAAAGCCGTTCTCGTCAAACCGAAGTAAAGAAGCTGGAAGAAAAAATTAAATCTAAAAATGGCATGCGAGCTTTAAGATTAAAAAGAAAAGGAGATAAAAAACTTAAGAAAATAGAAGCTGAAGCATCCAAGCTGAGAATGCGAAAGATGAGAGAAAGGAAAAAGTCAGAGTCTTTGGCAAGTGAAGTGCCCAGTACCAGTACAAATCCATATTCATCTCCCCAAACATTTGGAAAAGCAGTGAGGAAACTTAAAAAATCTTTGCCATCCTAGTCCGAGAAAGAAGCAAGCAGTTGTTGAGAAAATAGCTTCAGATTTGGGACTCATACCTTCATCTACTAAATCTGGAAATAAGAATGGCCTCTCAAATAATGCTATTGAATGTGTGAAAGCTTTTTATTATAGAGATGATGTTTCCAGGCAGCTTCCCGGACGAAAAGATGTTAAATCTGTTAAAGTTTCAGAAACAAACAAACGAGTGCTGTTGCAGAAACGACTGCTAATATATAACTTAAAGGATGCATTTCATCTGTTCAAATTAGATCACCCCAACATTGAAATTGGCCTCTCTAAATTTTGTGAACTTCGACCCGTTGAGGTTGAAACAGTTGCTTCTAAGGATCAACAAGTTTGTTGTTGTCCATATTGCGAAAATTTTGCTTTTCTCTTACAAAAATGCAAATGGAAGAACAACATCATTAAAAATGCAAACGAATTGATCGAAGTAATTGTTTGTGACAAAAACCAAGCAAAGTGCATGAGACAAAATTGCAAGAATTGTCCAACCCAAATCAGAAAATTCATTGAAAAGGAATTGGATGTAGATGAATAAATTCAAGTACATCAGTGGAAGAAAGGAATATTAGAAGACATAACTTTTAATGCTAAAGATTTTATGGACGAGATAATTTGTCAGTCAATTAACCTTTTCAAACACCTTTTTAATGTCTCCCGGCAAGCTAAAGAGTTGAGAAGACAAAAAGATGGTTTAGAGCCTGGTCATTTGTTAATTCAAATTGATTTTTCACAGAATTTTCAAATTAAACATCAGAATGAAGTTATGGCCGCCCACTGGAAGACTGATTTTAATTTATCAGTCACAATATACACAGCAGTTGTATATTTTAGAAAAGCTGTGGACGAAGATTTAGAAACGAAGTCCTGTGCCGTCATATCTGACAGCAATCGACACACATCTTCAGTAGTGAAAATATTTAATCAAAAGATTATAGAAGAAATTGAAGAAGAACTCAAAATCAAAGCTAAAAGAGTTACTATTTGGTCTGATGGAGCCGCAGCCCATTTCAAGAACCGCTACAGCATGGATCTTATGATTTCCAATCCTGTGTACTTGGAATGTAATTTTACTGCTTCGTACCATGGGAAAGGTCCTCACGACGGAGTTGGCGCTGTTTTAAAACGTCACGTTTGGAAAAAGGTCTTACAAGGCCAAAAGATAATTAAAAACGCCCAAGATTTCTTCAATGAAGTAAGCACTGCAGGTATGAAAATAAAGTGCATATTTGTGGAAGAAAAAAAAAATTTCTAAAGAATTGGAAGAAATAGAAAAGTATTATCAAAGAATTAATGAACTAAAAGGAATACAATCGTGTCATAGCATCAAGAAAGTTAGTTCTTCAAGTATTAGTATGTATACAAACACAGCAGATGATATTCCATTTAAAGGAAACATCAACCTCATTGATTCCAAAAATGATCCTGTTCAAAACCATGCACAAATAGATCTAGAAAATACTACAGTGTACTATGATGATAACTGGTACATTGGAAGAATAACGTCTTATGAACATTCATCAGACATGTGCAAGATAAAATTTTTGCACGAAACTGACTATGGTTTTAAATGGCTGAATTGTGACGACATTCAAGAAGTTCACAAAAAATTTATTTTGTCAGGCCCTATTGAGCGTAGTGGTAACCTGCCTTTTCACATTGATAATGAAACTAGGAGTAAAATAGTATCATTATACAAAGAATATAAGAAAGGACATGAGTAAACTAATTTTTTTTTACAGCAGATTATTATGTATATATATTTGTATGATCTCATTATTATAATCCATTTGTTACGTTAGTCACACTACTTAAAAAAAAGATCACCAAAAAATAATGGTTATAGATTATTTCATCAAACAAAAACAGGCATATCTTAAAATTTAATGTTTATATATATTTTTTCTATAATTACAAATTTTTCCACTCTCTAAATATAGAGCAATTTAAATTTGAAGTTAAGACATGTTTTAAGAGGTAAAAAAGTTGTTACGTTAGTCACAGTTCAAATTGAATTTTATTTATTAAAATAATTAACTTTGAAGAGTGTTTTGGTGTATGAAAATGGTGAACTGACTTGAATTACATAATATCTTACACCTACCATTTTTGCCAGAGAGAATTTTAGAGTATTAAATCATTTAATTGCTTTTGAAAAGTAGTCTAAAGTTACGTTAGTCACAATGGAATGACCCACATGTAGTTACTTGACTGGAGTACAGCTTTCAAGAACACCCATGAAACACGAAAAACAAATTAAATTAAATTTATTTTAATCGTATTTCAATGAAAAGCTATATCAAAATTTTGAAATATATTTTGAACTACAAAGTATGACTACCAGTTTTAATTTAACGTAACCCATCTTGTTTTAAAGATATTTTTGAAATTTTTCATGTAATTTTCAAATAACAAATTACACACTTAAAAATATTTTGATTCGTAAATTTTTTTTTTATGTACACACTATTACGTATTAAACCAAAGATTTAAAGAAAGTTGGTGGAAATTTGCATCTACCACCACGAAAGTACCCATGTCTAGCGATATTTTGCAGGAAATAAATAAAATCCAACTCCTAAATAATATTTCTGGTATAGGTAATATACCGGAACACATAATGCAAACAGAAACAAAATTCCGATCCTTAAAAAAGGCTGAATTCTGAAAATAAATAAATATGTTCTGTGTTGAATTTCGATTTCCTGAATATATTCTGAAGTAATACAATTCGACAAAAAACTTGAACAATATTGATGACGACAATGATTTATAAGCAAAAAAGAACTTGGTGGAGTTGTCGTTCACGGTAAGACGTTTGTCGCCAGTGAAACAACGCAAAAAATACCATTCAGAGCTTGGAGTGCGAGAAATTTTGCAAATAGGGTTGCCATAATAAAAACGGCAGATGTGAAGAAAAACCACAAAAGGTGAAGGTTACCATATTTGGCGAGAAATCGCCTTCTTACCGTGAACTACAGTTCCACCAAGAACTTGTTATAAAATACTTGAGAATCCTCAAATATGATCGCAACCATCTGGTTTTAAACTCAAATACCCCAAAAAAGAATTATAAATCCAATTAAAAATTTAAACATTAATTCTCAGGTTGCCAGATACCGAGAAGCAAAATTACGCTTTTATGATCAATGAGTTTATCGTTTGGGCTTTTCGTGCTCCATTATAAAATTTAAGTAAGTATGAAATTAATTGTTCATAATATTATTTCTTCCTCAATCAAATATTTATAAATATTATTTTCATTGTGGGAAGAAGTAAAAATTCAGTTCAAACATGAACATTCTAATTTAATTTGTTTTAAGAAAATTGTTTTTCGATCAACACTGTTAAAGCAATCTGAGATGCGTATAGCAATCGTTTTATACTCAATGTTATTTCTATAGCGATTTCAAATTGCTTTTGGCTTAGACCTTAGGCCTCTTAGGATTTGGATCATATCATACTAACTCAAGAAAAATTACCAAAAGTTTAAATTGGCTCTACTAGATTCAAAAAGACAAAATGTAACGTCCTTAAAATACTTTGGTTTTTTTAAGCGCCTTGTCTCTAGCTTCACAAAGTACAATAAATAGCCTTGGAAATTTGAATAGAATTCAAACAAATGATATTCATCCATTTAATTACCGAACATCAGTTATTGTATTTGGTGTTCGTCATTGTTTTTTCTGCATTATAATGCACAGTTGCAGTTCATGAATACTGTACAGTTATTTATTGCACTTTCTATCTTTAACTGATACAAAGTTTTAAAATGAGTAATGTGTACTCTGTCACGTCATTTTTTTTAATATCATTTTCAGGCCATGTACTAAAAATGGTATGTTATAAACTTCGATAAATATGTGAAAATTATCTTATATTTTCATTTATATTTTCTTTTTGAAGTAGTTAGGTAGTTAATTAACATCGTACTGGAGTAACACAACTTGCTACTGGCGATGGTCCGGGATCAATCCCGAAGGGAAAGTGACACTACTAATTCTAAAGACGTATTCATGTCAGAAATATTATCAGTCCATCATGGTAATTTTGAGTATCGAACTCATGTCTTCAGAGTAGAACGCCATCTCTCTGCCAATGAGCCATGGAATTCCTTCTGCAATATAACAAACTAAGATTTTTTTGTTCTTATTGAAAGGGGCCTCGGTCGCTCGGTTAAAAGAGTAGCGGATTAGCAACAGGTGGATTGTGAGTTGGAAACCCGATTCATCCAGACCGTCGTGTACTTCGGTGCTGAAAGACGATACATTTGTCGTGATCTCAAATGTCCTCACATGGATGTTTAGAAGGTGGGTTGTAAGCTCAGGTGTGACCTCGTCAACTGACCACGGTTCAAAATAACGATGTGTTGTCCTCGTGTATTTCCCTTCGATATTGATCCGTTATGTTGCTTCAGTGCGAGGTTAATTCAACAACTTATCTATACTGAAAGTATACAAAATCACATATTCTTTTGACCTGATAATGAGTTTCAGTATGTGTCAAAGCGTCCTGCGGGGAATATTGTTTCTGATTTAAAAAAGTTTCATAAAATATTTGCTAAAAGGGAAACCTGAAAGTAATTTATCTTCCCGAAGAAGGTTTGGGTTGGTAAACAGATGATGCAAACTTCAAAAGAGAAAATAAAAAAGAATTGAGTGTACCGTGAAGTGTGTTACACCAAAACAACCCACTCGATGTGAAGGAAGAGTCCTGATTCGCGAGGCCCCACAAACAAGATGCCAAATAGATGTCGTGGAGAAGAACGTGTTTTCATACAGTGTAAAAAAATCATGGATTCAAATGTAGGAGTTTTAAACTGATATTTTTATGACTGAGTTCTTATAACTCACAATAGGTACCGTGAATTTGTGTAATATTTGAAGATAAATTTTGGTTAGAGACAATGACATTCATTAAACGATGCCAAAAATCTGAACATTTTATTATATTTCCCTCCGAAACGAATATTCGTCGTCAATAGCCCGTTGTGTTGCTCTAGTACGAAAGTTAATGAAATAGTACTAGTTAATGAAATATTAACAATTAGGGAACCAGCCCCATGCTCGCTAACGCTCGCCAACCCGCAGAGGATTGCTTTGCAATCTTCATTGGTTCGCTGCGTGAATCTTGCTCGCTTCAATGAAGACATGTGTCCTAGGAGAAAGCATTGGGTGGAGTGGTCGTTCACGGTAAGAAGGCGATTTGTCGCCAAATATGGTAACCTTCGCCTTTTGCTGATTTTCTTCACATCTGCCTTTTTTGTTATGGCAACCCTATCTGCTGTTACGGAATTCGGCCGCCATCTTGATTTGGCAACAAAAATTAGTTGGCGACAACAGTCTTACCGTGAACGACCACTCCGCCAAGCATTGTTTACAAAATATGATATTCCAAAAACATATTTTTCAAATTTAAATTTATTGTACTACATAAAATTCATACAGTACCTCTGGAATCCGAACTCGAACAATTTGGAATTCAAATGAAAACTTTGAGCACATTTTGACTCTAAATGGGAGTGCTGCCTTGGAAATCGAATACCCAGCTTGTTGTTTGTAAGCTGCAACAGCTCGACTAAATATTAATTTTTTACAGTACAATTTCATCCGATAACGTTTTAAATACAATTGAGGCGCGAGGCTCCGTGGTAAACAAATAATCCTACACTGTTGCCAAAACGCGATAAAAAATAACGTCTTCTTTACGTGCCACGTAAGAGAATTACATACATAGATTGCCGAAATGAATATTATTTACACCATTTCCACGACATTGCGTTATGTTAGTTCTTGCCACGGTTGGCTTTCCAAGAACCAAGTTTAATGCAACAGAAAATACTTTTAATATCTTTATTTCTCTTGTGTCTATGAACGAAAGAATGATTCTTAGAAAGTTAATTATTAAGACTAGGATTTTGATGATCTTGGGTTTATTTTTTTTATATATTTTTTTTGTTGAAGACTGAAACGCTACTGGCGTGGATAGAAATGCTTCATGCGAAAAACAATTTCGATCATTTTAAGGCTATTTTATTGGTATTTTTAAATCCTCATTATTTTGCACGTTTTCGGGTTTTGAAGAAAGGAACGGAATTTTTTATTACATTTCCCAAGAAAGTCAAGAAAAACTATAAGTTCTTCTCTTTGCGGAATATTTTTAAAAATTGGTTATATTTGTTGGTTTTTTGATCATTTTAAGGCATTTTTATTAGTATTTTTAAGTCATTGTTTTGCATTTTTTGGTGTTTTGAAGAAGCAAATTGCATTTTTTCGTTGAATTTCTCAAGAAAGTAAAAAAAAATTATAAACTCTTCACTTTGGGATATACTTTAAAAATTGCAATTGGTTACATTTGTTTGTTGGTTTTCTTCTGACGAAGCTTTATCAAGCAATGTTTTTCCAAGTGAATGGACATACACCCACAAGGGAAGTTTTTATTGGTATAGAAAATAGAAATACACTCCGGGTAATTCAAGAATCGAACGTGAGCCGCCTACTGCGAGCTCTGTGGAAATCCCACTGAGCCACACATTTGGTTATGAAAATAACACCATTTATTGGCTATTAATGGTAATGACAGGCTTGAAAACTTAAACACGACTTGAGTTGAGACAGACAGAAATTAAGGTCCTACGGTTTTCTTAATTCTGGGAAAATATTTCTTATTGTAACCATTTGCTGCCATGCAAACTTCATATTTACCATTTTCTGGGGAAGTTAACCGCTTTCAATTTCGAACTCGTGATTAAAACTATCCCGTTGCCGTGGAAACTAAAACTAAACATATTTCTATTAGTGAAATTCATCTTTTAATTTAATCCACGGCATATTAAAAAATACAAATTTCATTTTTGTTTGATCTCTCTTATAGTTTGTTATTAACAAACCTAAAGAAAGAGAAAATTTTGCTCAAAATGGGTTTTAAGAGAATTGTGTTACAGGGTTTCGCTTCCTCTATATATTTAATGGACCTCTCTTTTTTATTAATAATGTGGTAATAATACCCTAAATCTGTCGTGACCGAATATCCTCAGATTGGGTTGGTGTGGAAGTTTGGAGAGTGGGTTGCCAGCTCATGTGTCGCCTCGTCATCTGACCGTGGTTTCAAATTACGTGGCGTTGTCCTCGGGTCTTTCCCTTAGGGGATTGATGCAGGACTGTCGTTAATAGCCCTCTGTATTGCTCTAGTACAACATTTATTAAAAATTACCATTGCCATATTTTTATGAATAGTTTTGAAGATATGTAGGTATTTTAATAAACGTCGCACTGGAGCAACACAATGGGCCATGGACGACGGCCGGGATCCAACCCGAAGGAAAAGATTCGAGGACAACAACTCGTAATTTTGAACCACGGTCAGATGACGAGGTGACACATGAGATAGCACACCATTCTCCAAACTTCTACACCACGATAACGTGACGACATCTGAGACCAAGACAAATTAACGTACACCAGCCCACTTTGTACTTTAGTCGAATTCGAACTTACAACCCTCCTATTGCGAATCCGTTACTCTTTCAAACGGCTTCCATAGCCCAATTATTTTAAAGAAAAATATTCATTTTTAGGTCTTTTTTTAGTTTTAGAGCATTATTACTAATTTTTTTGGTCATAAGCGCATAATTATTGGGTAATATCTGGAAATGTTAAGGTCATTTTTAAAAAAATCCTTGCTACATTAATTACAAATAATTTTTAACTGGCATTTCTCAATACGTACAAAAATTGCCAAACACCTCTAAACACAACGTTTATCCCAATACTAATAACGCATCGCTTAAGACGTTAAAAATGTCACTTTTGACCAAAAGTGCCTAAAAAATGTTTTTGATCTTATTGGATGGAGTAAATATTTGACTTTCCAAAATATATTTTATTTTTTCTCTAAGTTAATTAGTTGCAGAAATATAAAGATTTCAATCAAGGTGGGAAAACCGGAAGTAGGTATGAAAAACACCGGAAATGATGTTAAAATATCAAATCCCTGTTCCCCCCCCCCTACTTAAATTTTAAAAACTTACTTTTTTTTTTGTAAATATTATTTTAGAAAGTGTTCTCAAATGTTTAGATGGCTTCTCTTTTGGAAATATTGTGAACCTTTTTAAAGAGAACTGAAGAACAAAATTGTTTACACAAACAGTAAATGCAAGAGAGTGTAAACGGTACACATCTAATTATTTTTTACTCTAAATTAATATTTAAACATTATTTCCTCACTTCAAATGTTATAACACAAACAGTTATTGCTGGATTCTCGTAAAACTTTAAGAACTTGTTTTTTATAATGTTGTCTAGAGAATGAATTAGAAATAATTATATTGAGTTGAAATTTTTTTTTTAATTATGACCATTTATTTAGAAATAGGATAGTAATCAAAAAAATTGTATTAATTCTTCGATCGCTTGTAAAATTTTTCTTTATGTAAATATCCTTTTTATTCTAGTTCATTCCCTAGCAAAATGAATGTAGTTTATTTTGGTAGCATCATTTTTCAAATGGGTTGAATATATTTTTATGCAGCACATTTGAAGTTTCCGATAAATTTCTTTAAACTTCATACATAATTATCATTTTTACATAATTATTAATAAACAAGCAAAATATCCGACCTTACTCGGTTTTAATAAGTTTACTCTAGATTAAAGATATGATCAAAATGCATAATGACTTACGTTTTTCGTAGAATAAAATAATATTTTAACACCTTTCGTCATCTTTATAATTTGGACACAAACCCTACACATGCATATCCATCCATGTAATACATTTCACGTATACACACAAGTATGACAAAGCTACAAAATGACAAAAGGTGACAGGTTATTACTACAAAGACGATTTTGAGGGAGATTTAGAATACCCTTTCTTAAGCTCTTTTCATATTCAACTCAATTGATAAAAACGGCGATTTACGGCGAGTGCTCTCGCACTCATAGTCAACAAATAATATTTTTTTTACTTGTGGCACTCTTGCATTTGGCATGCGACATTGTGGAATTTCGCAATTTTCTCCCGTCATTCTGACAAAAAAAATTTTAATGTTTCAAGAGTTCTAGTTCGGATTTTTTATTCTTTCAATAACAGTAATAATCTTTTAATAATGGCATAATTACACTTAAAATGGGCTATATTCTGACCTACCTGCTACTTTAAGTCGAATGCTTTGTGGTGGTGTTACGTTTGATGAAAAAAACTCGAAATAAATAAAATATCAGAGGTGAAATTCCATTAAAAAAATAATTTTTTGAAGAATAATTTCTTTTTTAGCAGTACTGGTAAAGCAATCAAAGTAATCGTAATACTCAATAGACATTCCAATTTTTCCAAAACTACCAAATTATGGTTGATTTAAGCATACTTACTCAGGTGTTTAAGCATGAAACTCATCTAAATATAAAAATAAAGAAATGTTTAATATTGCATTCATTAAACTAATAGATAATGTTTAAAATAAAAAACATTGCAATCAAGTATCTTGAATAAAATTCATGTGAGGCTTGCATAAACACACAAACACAAAATCGAACATAGAACAGAAAAACTGACAGACTTTCGCAACCCATTTCACTCACTAAATGAAGATTACTCACTGTATGCAAATTTCCATGAAAATATACTAAACCGTGTGGACGTGTATAGGGCCATACATACATACAGATGGACAGACAGACACCAAACGCGCAAGAGGCGGATTTGACATCAGAAGGGTCCAAAACGGATCGAAAACTTGAAACGGGTCGAAACTATTCAATGTACAAACAACACACTCCATTCTCTTTTATATAGATTTTTTAAATATTTATAACCTAATGCTATCATTTAATAACACCAAACATAAACATATCATTCATACCAGTTTTGAAAAAAAGGGTCTCGAACATGCCCCTATTCCTTAAGGGAATAACAACGGACGCTTGACATGATCATTCCAGAGCAATACCACTTGATATATTGCAGATAGCGGACAGATTATTAGCAGTACATCTCGATCTCTTCGAAGTTTTAATCCTCTAGATCCAAAAGTGTCCCAGGCACACAACAGCAAACGATGATTAATCGAGATGGAGCAGGTTGGCTTGACCTATAAGCTTCTTTCTTGTTTCGTTAGTTGGGCCCTCGTAAACAGTAGGTTACAGACATCCAGGGAGGTTTCGAATATTTCCCTGTAAATATGGAGTTAGTTTATTGGGACTGCATAGACTATTTCGTGAACAGTAACCTTCACGATCACACCACATGTCCTACCCACCTTTCAGCTACTCAGGAATTAAGGGGTCGCCAAACTTCGTTAGCCGTCGACCCATTCAAGAGTTTCTTGACTTTTTTCGACCTCATGTATTTTACAATTGCGTATTTAGAATAGGATAAGCGAAGTTTTAATTTTGCAAGCACTCACCTTGCCGTCTCTTTCAGGGAATAATTCAAGAATTATCCCCAATTTCTAAAAATTTCGGGGTAAATGATCATTTTTTACCAAAACTATATCGTTAACTTTAAATTGGGGAATGTTGTTTTTAACCAAATTGGAATGGGCTGATCTTAAATTTAACAAATATTCATTTCTCCACCAGGACCAAAAGGATCTCATTAACCTTTCTCGATAATTATATGCCTTTATCTGGTGTTTTCTTAGAAGAGAAATTTGAATCAAGGTGAAGAAGAAGTCTCACAGAGGGCCGCGAAGTTATTCTTTTTCCTTCAAGAAAATGTACTGGGGTTAAAGCATTTGACTCATCCGTGTCACTTCCAACGTAGGTAATAGGCCGAGAATTAATCATTCCTTCTATTTCGGTAAGGAGAGTTTGTAACTGTTCAATGGTCAGAGAAGACTTTCCAAGTGTCTTTCGCATAACTACTTTCACACACTGTACGCAAAATGCGTTCATAAAAACCGCCCCACCAGGTGGCTATTTCCACTGAATGCTTCCATTTTATGCTGTTGGAAGCATAAAAATGTATCACCTCCGGATGATTCATAGCTAACCACATTTGTTTTAGCTCCAATTCAGCACGTTTAAAAGTATGCGCATTGTCCGATATCACCACTGAACACAAGCCTCGTCGGGAAATGAAGCGTCGGATAGTGATGCGACATCTACATCAAAACATCGATGTTGATAATACATCGCCCAAAAAACATCGAAAATTCAGTGTATTTAAACTTTATCCCCATTTCTTAAAACTGGGTTAAGCTACTAGTGATGCGACATCGGCTCCAATACATCGATGTTTTGTTTTTAAACATCTATGTTTTGAAAACATCGACATCGATGTCGCATCCCTACTTTTCGGAACCTTCACCCTTCGCCACTTTGGTCTAAAAGTATGTTCAATTTGCTGATTCTAAAAATTATGCTACTTGGTTAAATTTTTATGTTGTTAAATTTTTATGTTATGTACGATGTTAAAAACATCGACATCGATGTCGCATCCCTAGTCGGAAGGCAAGAAGAAAGGTATCAGTCGACAGACTACCGACTGATTCAAGATGGACATTTCCACTGCACAAAATATCAAGAGAATATCTTGTTTTGCATCACTATCTTTCACAAATAGCGTACCAGCAAAATCAACATCGATAGTTGAAAATGGAGCTGATTCTTCCACTCGTTCAGCTGGTAGTGGGGCAACATTCTGGTCTCCTGGAGAAGAATTGAATCTCCTGCAAATGACACATTTTTTGAGAACTGCTTTTATAGTTTGCCTGGCTTTTAAGATCCAATATGCACGGCTCCAAAAGCCTTTGAAGAGGAACCGCAGAACACGTGTAACTGTAAATCTTCTTCACTTATTACGCTCGTGGTGGAAAAGTTATGTCGAGGTATAATTAAATTTTGCAATTCTTGTATTTCGTTACACCAGGTTTGCCACCTTTCTTTAATTTCTCCCGAGATCAATTCCTCCCATTCCACACCAAGCTGTCATAACTCTTGCAAAAGGCACTTTATTCGAATCAAGAAAGGCGTTATAAATCCACAAGTATCGTAAATTTTTGCAGCGGTGTGGAGAACGTTTCTTTTAGTGCATACATTGACATCCAAAGTTGACAACAATGATCTTAAGTCAAGCCCCAGAGGGTCTTCAATATTGTTCCAAATAAGTCCTAACACTTTCAAGTGTGAATCTGATTGTTCACTTATTTCAATTAAAGAATTAGATTTCCTCCATAAGTCTTAAATCTTTAGAATTAGTGTCGAATTTTCTCATACTCATGTTCGTGTCTTTCAAGATCGAAGCAGCATCAGAAGACAGCTTAAATGCTTCTTGTACGGTGAAACTTCCATAAGAAAAGGTCATCCACATAAAGTGATTTACTTAACATTTCATGTGCGAGAGGGTGTGTATCCTTGTATGCTTTAATATGAGTTTTGATCGTTGCAGCCAAAACGTAAGTAGAACATGTGACACCGAAACAATGTCTATTAAAGTGATACACTGTTACGGGTTGAGATTTGTCACAGCTTTTATAATGCAGGAAAAATAAATAGTTCCGGTCAAAATCCGCGACTTGTATTTGAAAGAAAGCTCGAGCTAAATCTCCACAGAACACAATTTTGTGTCCTCTGAATTTTATAATATCTATTAGGTTGGCGTTCAAGTTTTTCTCCCGAAAGAAGGCAATCATTAAGGCTATTATTAGTCCCTTGTTTACTACTGGCATCATATACAACTCTTGTTTTAGTGCTAGAAGACAGTTCTCTATAAACGTCTTTATGTGGCATTGTATACCTATTAAAACAACTATCATTACACATTGCAATAATTCCTTCTCTTAATTGCTCCTTCATTACTGCGCTATACCTTTCAAACAATAACTCATCGCTATTAAATATTTTTTCTAGTGAAAAGAATCTTCTTTTCGCGACTTCAAGATTATTCGATAAACTTTCTCGTGAAGTTTCTGATTTCTATAAAAGCGGTGCTTCGTAAAGCCCGTTTACAAACCGCAATTGAGTTTCGAAATTACTCATACAATCGAAGTTTTTTTTTCTATCCAGTTCGTAATAGAACAAAAAAGGCTCCATACCCCATACGCATTTTAAATCATTCTCAACTGAAGAGCAAACAACCTTCAAACAGGAAGTTGTGTCTAGCATTAGCTCTGCTGGCACCTGCCCTGCCAACGTATTTCCAAATACTGTTGGTTGAAGATACAAGTTATTACTTATTTGTTTAAATTTTCTCCGAAAAGCTGTATGAAGTCGGCCCCCAATAGCACTTGAATCGACTTTGTTTCGTTCCATGAATCAGCAATTTTACATTCGTCGGAGATAATGTTTTGGATTAATTTGAGATTGATATTCGAATACAGCTGGACTCCACTTATCTCATCGGTGACTAATGCTTGAATGTCTATTCATGATTATGGTGGGAATCTACTGCGAAATGTGATGTTTACAAGATCAAGTTCCTCTTCGGAGGGATTGCGTTTTGAGAAAGTGTAAATAAGAAGTTTTTCTGTCTTTAATGGTTTCACATTCAATGTTTTCGCCAAGTTTTTTCTGATAAAGGATTTCTGTGAGCCCGAATCCAATAACAATCTTGCAATTAACTTTTTAAATCCACTTTTTACTTGCACACTAGAAGATTTTAGTAAAGTGGTATAACTCTTCATTGAATTTTCACCCTAAAAAACGGAAGACAATACTGTTTGATTATCCGGATCTTGAATAACTTGGGCTTTTACAAGAGTTTGCACTTGAGATGCGTTTTCATTTTTAGTTTCGGGGCAAAATAATGAATTGTGTTGTAAACTCGGGCACGCTTCACAGAGCTGGATTTTTACTTTACTCTGGGAAATTAAATGTTTACTAGCTAGAGTTACAGAAAATACAAACATTTCTTACAATTGTGTTTAATGCGGCTGAGGTTGGGACATTAGTTTTAAATCTAGGTGGTTGATAATAACCTTCCGAGCGAGAAGTTTCGTGATTTTTCAGTGACTGTCCAGAAACTACATTAGCCGCTTCTCGAGATTCAATTTCAAATTTAATAAATTTAATCAGTTCGTTAACATTACCGGTCTTTTCAGGATCCCTCTTGCGATGAAATTCTACCACTAGATTATGAGATTACTGTTTTAACAAAATTGGTATCAATAAATGACCGTAAGTACCGGACGCAATTCCCATGGCGTTCAAATTTCGTATATATACTTCGCTTTCGTCATGCAAGCTTCTAAGTCCTTTAAAATTTGAAGAAACCTTAACTGGCTCAATTTGTAACAGTTTATTCATGAAACAACTGATTAAATGTTCTTGTTTACCCTATCGATCCTTTAACAAATTTAAACAAGATTTGTAATTTTCTTCCGTGACAGAAAATCCAGCAACAGTTTTGTAAACTTCACCCGATTGTGGTATAACTCTTCAAATTTAATACATAAATTTTTCAACATTACTTAATAACTCATTTGAGTCGATTGCACTTGTGAAGCTGTTGAAAAATTCCAGGAATGTGCTTTGAATCACCATTAAATGTGGGAATGTTTAATTTAGGCAAATTAATAGCAATTTGTGACTTTCTAATATTCAAATTAGAAACGTTAGAACTTAGATAAGATACAGAATGTTCAATTTTAAACTTTTGTAATTTACTTTTTATTTTAAATTTAGCATCCCTTATGTGTTTATCATATTCAATTGAACTTTGAATTTCTGTTTCGAACACAGCATTATCAGTTATGAAGTCCTCTATTTTAGAATTTATAGTTTTAAGTTCACTTTGCTTTTCTTCTAGATTTAGCAAATATTCCGAAAGTTTATCTTGGTCACTTTCACTTTCGGTATCAAGACTTTTTAAGAAAGAATCCACTTTAGTTATTAATTTAGTACAGGAACTTCGAGTAAGCTTTTGATTTTAATTTATCAAGCTTCTTCATCTTTAATTCTGGCGTATTTAAATGGTTTACAATACCTCTCAAGTTCAAACTCACTGCTTGAATGATACCAAAAATCAGGGTCAGAGCCGTCAAAGTAATCCAAGAAATTAACGGTTTATTCCAAGTGGTTCATGAATCCGAGTAGTATCACAAAGAGTGATACATGAGAGTGATACAAAGAGAGTTAACATGATATATACTCGGGTTTCGGCACCATTGAAAAGAATCATCGAGTCCAAGAATGTCTTTTTGTGAATTATTTTGGGACATCAAACAAACAGTACAAACGGTTAAACTACACAACGAATAGTAATCTTACACTGAAATACGTAAATTCGAGTTTCTAGAACAAGGAGGGAGCTCACCCCGAAGCCGTGCCATTCAGGAAATCTCGTTATTACATTTAATAACATTCCTTTTCGAATTATCACGTGGTCTCGTCGAGTATGACAGCAAGAAGCTCCACCCTCAACAACACCCACGTGGTATAATCTCATTCTCAACAGCAACACCTGAGCAGGCACCCCACTCTCCAAACTTCCACACCAACCCAACGTGAGGATTTTCGGACACGGCATATTTAAGCTGCACCAGCCGCCTCTACACCATACGCTTACAAACTTCCATGCCCGGACCCGGATTCGAACCAGGAACCTTCCGATACAGAGGCTAACACCTTAAACTCTATACTGGTTAGTCGGCTCAAATAATTTCGGAAACAAATACAAAAAATTACATTTTCGTATCTTCATTCCATAGTTGAAAAACGAATGCTCGGAAAGTAGCTTAACCAATCTATGAACAAATTTGCTTGCAACAAACACGAGAAGCTAAAGGCTGTAGCGAGTATCTGCCCAAGAGAAATTATTTCACTCCCAGAAATATATATTAAAGTGTGATTCTACAAACTGCACTCTTCTGAGAAATCCCTCTCCCTTTCGTGAGTCTGCTTGTGGAAGATAGTTTCGAAATGAATTAAATTACGTGTCTCTGAAAATGCTGAAGCTCATAAAACTCCAATTTGTTTAGGCCAACACTTTCTGTGCCATTTACCCGAATGGAAATTCGGATTGCTGGTTGTCTAAAATGAATCATAGTCATTCGTTTAAATGAGGAACATGCGATAACATCTACTATAGGATCAAATGGATACTACGTATTGTTTCATTTTTACGGAATTACTAAACATTATTACAATGCAAAGGTTTCGGTGGTTTTATTTAAGAGAATTGAATAAGTGGATTCTCGTAATCTCACTCGCGAGGTAGATAAAACCGATTTAACTAAGCAAATATTTTTCAACACGGTGTAATTGAAAGAGGGGAATGATCCCAGACCGTCGTCAACACCCTTTTGTGGTGCTCTAGTACGACATTAATTTTTTTAAATTGCCGAATTGAAGAGCAATGGACTAGTCACTGGAGGGTTGCGAGTTTAAATCCAACCAAAGACCCTCCTGTACAAAGGGGGTTGGTGCATGTTAAATCTGTCGTGAATCTAACTGTCCTCACGTTGGAGTGGTGTGGAAGTTTGGATAGTGGGGTGTCAGCTCACATATGTGACTTCGTCATCTCACCGTCGTTCAAAATTACGTGGTGTTTTCCTCGGATGTTTCCATTCGGGGAGTGATCCTGGACCGTCGCCAATAGCTCGCTTTGTTGTTTCCAGCGTGACGTTAATTAAAATACCTACCTATCATCACTCAGCCTTAAAGTACAATCGAATGCACACTGAAATTTCAAGCGATTTCCCTTTGAGCAAACTGATCTCCTCCGTCCTGAAGGATGCTGCAATAAGAACAGTTTAGTTAGGGTTAATTATTGACTCACCGTCATATAGAACACGACGACCGTAATTCAGTTAGTGAAGAGTTATTGAGAATTTAATTTGAGCTAAATACAGATATTTACAAAAATGAGATGGATTCTCATAGTTGGGTCTACTTATACCCAAATAAAATAAATTAATGCACATATTAGCGGGCGTCTCCATTCAAGCATCGTCCACACGTTGGGTTTTGATAGTGTTTGTTGGTAGTTTGGATAGTGGGGTGCTAGCTCAGGTGTTTGGGAAAGCTCCGTTACTACTGAACCGACCCACTGGTCTGGTGGTTAAGGGTTAAGACCTCTATATCGGAAGGTTCACTTTTAATAAACCTTCTACTAGAGCAACACAACGGATTGACGACGGTCCGGGATCAATCCCCCTAAGAGAAAGATCTTAGAACAACATCACGCAATTTTTAACCACGATCAGATGACGATGCAACAGTTGATCTGGCATTCCACTCACCAAACTTTCACACCAACCCAATGTGAGGACTTTCGACCACGGCAGATTTAAGGTGCACACCCCCTCTACACCATACGCTTACAAACATCCATGGAGTGATCCAGATTCGTACCGATCCAGAGGCTAACATCTTAATTCTACTGGATGAATGAGTCACGCATAGTTGTCTGGATCGCATTTGTGGTGGGGACAAATTGTGGTTGGGAAAGTGGGTTTCTTCCTTTCGAATTGAAACCTGGCGAATGTTTTATGACTTGTTTTCTTTTGTGACTGCGAAATGAGTACATGGTGCCTTTCTTTCTTTTGTGACAGATGAGCCGCTCATCGAATGGAACAGTCTTCTTGAAGAATACGAGCAGATCCGCCGAAGGAACGTACCGGTGCGAGGTGTCTGCCGACGCTCCTTCATTTCAGTCCATTTTCTCCGAGAAATTCATGGCCGTAGAAGGTACGCTTCTTTCTTATACTCTGCTCGGATATAAATTCCTATAGGGTAAGCGCCAGGCATAAACCGATGTGTGCGACCCATCAGAGAGTTTTCACCGCTCCCGCCGACACCTGTGATGGGTCTGCGCGGGTCGACTTGCCCTTCCTGTTGTATTTAGCTTGAGGTTGTTTAGGTTTAATGTCACAAGATCGAAAAAACAAAGGGCAAGCTGCACCAAAAGCAAGGAAAATACAGGATGTTTCCCATGGACGCCATTTGTTTTCGAAAATCGTTTAAAGAATGCATTTTGAATTTAAATTTTATACACATCATTTACTCAATTAACCACCCAATGTGATTTCCACTAGGGATGCGACATCGATGTCGATGTTTTATAAAAAACATCGATGTATTTACCATCGATTTATTGGAGCCAAAGTTTTTCTGACAGCAATGTTTTAACAGTGTCGATGTTTTTACGTTGTCGATGTTTTATTTTTGAATAAAAAAAAAGCACCATAGTAAAAATTAAGAAAAATAACCATTCAACTAAGTATTTGTCAGTGACGCAAGAGTTTTTTCCCTAACAGGTGGGATAATTAGTGAAAAAAGAAGTGGGCTTAAGGTGGAAAAAGTTAACCAACTTCTTTTTTTTACAAACTGTAAAAATCAAATACTGGAGCATATAACAATTATAGGCCACAATACTTTTTATTTCCAGTATATACAAAATTAAGTTTGTTATGTTTCCACACACACACACACATAAATTGATAAATAATTTATAATAACTAACAATAATTATTTTTATGTACACCCGTCAAAAAAGAACGACTCACCCGATCGCAATTGCACAATTTACATCACAGAACAAAGCGGAAGGGAGCAATCGATAGGGATGAATGTTTTCAAAACAGGTTGTCAAAGCAGTGATTTAAATTAAAACGCCTTGGTCAATAATATAAAATTCGGAAGTAGGAAATAAAAATATGTTGAGCCAACAAGTGTTTCAACGAGACAAATCGTCCAAGATCTGGTCAATTCTGTAGGGACGAGATGTTGGTGGCAAAACTGCCACGGAGAATGAAGATAGGAATAAGAAAAACAAATTGTCTCTTCCTCGGAATGCATTTAAAGGTAATTTCGTGATTTACCGAGCAAGAATATTTGATAATCGGGTGTAAAATCCTCGCTTCCCAGTGTTTTCTATATTTACACTGGAAATACTTGTCGTACATTGAATGCCCTTGCCAATCAACAACCTCTCACTCTATAAGATACTATCCTCAAAACGTCAATTTCATGTTTTAAAAAGACCTTTCTATCATTTCCAATATTCTCCGGAATTGCTACGTTTTCTAACCGAAGTTCTTCCATTACAAATAATGTCGGCCCAACGTGGTACAGAACATCGGAATTGCTAAGGTTTTCAACCAGCATTACAAAAATTGGCAACGTGGGACAGAATATTGGAATTGTTACGTTTTTCAACCTAAATTCTTCCATTACAAAAAGTGTCGGCCCAGAGTGGGACAAAATATTCTGTTGAATTTTGTTAAGTTTTTTCAAATCAAAGTTAGTTTTTCCAGTTCAAACATAAGTACGCAACGTGGTACTAAATATTGTAATATAGAGAGAGAAAGAAGAGAGTTAAGTTTTACAAACAAAATCCGTTACAAAATTGACTTAGAACGTGGACAGAGTATTGGAATTCTTTAGTTTTTTAATCAAAGTTCTTCCATTACAGAAATTGCCTTCGCAACATGGGACATAATATTCTTTGTAATTGTTACGTTTTTCAACCACAGTTCTTCTATGACAAATATTGTCGGCACAGCGTGGTATAGAATATTGAATTTGTCAAGTTTTCTCATTAGATTTCTTCCATTACAAACAGTGTCGACCCAACGTGGGACAGAACATTGGAATTGTTAAGGTTTTCAACCAAATTTCTTCCGTTACAAACAGTGTCGACTCAACGTGGGTGCAGAATATACATGGGAATTGTCACATCTTCCAACCAAATTTCATCTAGTACAAATATTGCCAGTCCAACATGAGTCAGAATATTGGAATTGTTAAGGTTTCAACCAAAATTCTCTTCCATTACACTATTAACGTATCCAACGAAACTAAGAAACACTCCAGCCCAACAAAATCAGCATTAAAACAACTCAAACGTGGCTATCCCAATCCATAAACCCCCAACAATTCCCATACTCTCCTGTCCGAAAAAAAGGTAAACTAAAGCAATCTAAAAGGAAAAGAAAAAACTACTAAATCAACCCTTCCGCGGAAACAAAGAAAGAAAAATGGATTAATAAATAAACAAATTATCACACTAAATAAAGCCCCTTCCGCGAGGATGAGGAAGTAGAGGGGGGCATAATAGCCAATGTTGTAAGTCTAAGCAATGATTGTTAAACAGACACTTCATCAACCTCACCCAAACACACAAAGAAAGAAGCGGCAGACAATGCGGAAAAAAATGGGTGAAGTGCGTTTTTTACGCCGTGTTCCATCGCGAGGAATGTGCATCTAATATAGATTTTGGGGGGTGCTGTGCCGTCGTCGCCGGTCGATTAGTTAGGGAGGTTCATTTTCTTTGGCTCCTCATTATCCTGCCTTCCGCGTAATTGCTTGGATATCGGATACCGAGAGCCTTCAATTATTGGCTAATTAAATTTTTCGCAGAACGGCGTGATAAACAGCGTCACCTTTTCATCCGGGGCGAGACGGCGAATTCCAACTCGCCCCCAAAAATTAAATATGTTAAAATCGCGGGGAGGTATTAAGGGGAAGGTGTTGTTTTGAGGCATCGGATTTTTGGGCCGGCCTTTATTAACAAGAAGATAATTCGACGCCGCGTTCTTGGCTTTTTTTCTCTCGATTTCTCAATAGGTAGTATTTCAAACATATGAAATGCCTCATTTGATCACCTCCGCTCACAATTAGGTGGTGAGCGGAAATCCCTGTTAGTCAGCTTCAAACGAGGATCGATGGAACTGAAGGCTTTACTCCATATCCCTTTTGGATGTATAAAAATGACACATATTTCCTTTTTCCCAGATCGAATTAGCCAACAAGAGTTATATCTTTCCTTGCCAGGGCTTTATTTCTAGGTGTCGTCGTGGAATATTTCTAACAGTGACAGATCGGGTCGAGCTGAACACTGCTGCTTGGTAGAGTGCGCACTCTTTACATTGGATAGTACGGTGGGGTGAAGCTGGATGATGAGGACTAGCGCAACAATTATGCACAGAAATGGTTACATCGATAACGGCACACAGCCTACACGCTGGCACATGTATGAGTTGCATGAACGGCACTCCACCAGCGCGTGGAAGCGCACACAATAGGGATGCGACATCGACAGCAAAACATCGATGTTAACAATACAATACATCGCCCAAAAACACATCGATATACTTAAACTTTTTTTTCATCCATTTTTTAAAACTCATTTAGTAACCTCTAACATTAATGTTAGCCCAGGAGGAGGGAGATTTAATGGGTCGATTGTCGTGTAATTATTTTATAACTAAGATGTTTTTGTTCCAAGTGTTCTTGAGTACTAGCGACTCCACTCTTAAGGGGACCTTACAAACCAATAAAGCCTTGCATAATAAAAATTATGAACAAGATGCTAACCCTCCAAGTGGCTTTCACGCTATAGCTCGGCAATAAAGATCTGACCAACGTTGCTAAGGACGAGATATCTCGTCATCAAGATATTGCTGGTTTTTTATGTGATGACAAGATCAAGACCAGGTCAATTTCCTCTGGTGACGAGTTATCAATTCCATAAACTTCTGTTCACTTTTGCTAATGACTAGACATATATTCCATGAAGATCTGGTCACTTTTGCTTATGACGAGATATTTATTCCACAAACATCTAGTCACTTTTGCTGATGACTAGACATATATTTAATGAAGATCTGATCACTTTTGTTTATGACGAGATATTTATTCCATAAACATCTAGTCACTTTTGCTAATGACTAGGCATATATTCTATGAAGATCTGGTCACTTTTGCTAATGACGAGATATTTATTCCATAAACATCCACTCACGTTTGCTAATGACTAGACATATATCTCATGAAGATCTGGTCGCTTTTGTTAATGACGAGATATTTATTCCATAAACAACTAGTCACTTTTGCTAATGACTAGACATATATTCCATGAAGATCTGGTCACTTTTGCTTATGACGAGATATTTATTCCACAAACATCTAGTCACTTTTGCTGATGACTAGACATATATTCAATGAAGATCTGATCACTTTTGTTTATGACGAGATATTTATTCCATAAACATCTAGTCACTTTTGCTAATGACTAGGCATATATTCTATGAAGATCTGGTCACTTTTGCTAATGACGAGATATTTATTCCATAAACATCCACTCACGTTTGCTAATGACTAGACATATATCTCATGAAGATCTGGTCGCTTTTGTTAATGACGAGATATTTATTCCATAA
Source organism: Metellina segmentata (assembly GCA_947359465.1). Classification (NCBI taxonomy): domain Eukaryota; kingdom Metazoa; phylum Arthropoda; class Arachnida; order Araneae; family Tetragnathidae; genus Metellina; species Metellina segmentata. Next base: position 2,188,229 of record OX375881.1, on the reverse strand, counting down.
ACAACTAGTCACTTTTGCTAATGACTAGACATATATTCCATGAAGATCTGGTCACTTTTGCTAATGACGATATATTTATTCCATGAAGATCTAGTCACTTTTGCTGATGACCTAATACGAAACAACCACCAGGAGATGTTAAGGACCTTTGACAATCTGGTGTGGAACAGTGCAACTTTGTCTACCAAAAAATACTTCATGGTGAAGGAGTTGGGTTACACTGCTAATAATATTGCATCGTAAGATCATTGTAGAGCTGGCTACGTTCGCCACAGACCATTATGAAAGTTCATTGCACACATAAGGTATCCATTGTCGAAATGGTCCTGTGTTGCCTTTAGCAGTCGAGTGTGAGTCACCTTGTGAAGAGAAAGCTGAGCAACAACGAGTGGAGAAGCCATGATAGGAACATGAGCAGTGTCAACTATCACAGAGCTTCATACTGTTGTTGAAAGGGAACAGCCTTGCATCGGCAATTCAACTACTCATCCTGGACCATGCATAGAAGGTTTTTTTTATAATTTTGCGTGTTCAAATCACGTCGGTCGGTCGCCCATTTGGCAAGCTGGCTTGAAACAATGCAATTTTGTCTACGAAAAAGTATTTAATGGTGGAGTTGGGTTATACTGCTATGTATACTATTGTGTCGTGCGTTAATTTTTGTAGTGGTGGCTAAATTCACCACAGATCATAAATAAAGCACACTGCATGTAATGAAAACCTGTCTGTTTCAGATCGGCCTGTTCCGACGTCCCGGTCTGCTGCTCACTTCTTCCCCTGGACGCGCCGATGGATTGTATGGACGATCACTAGCCTCATTTTGTACCAATAGTGTGTCGCCATGTAACTTATTATCCACTGTGCCTGACAACGCTATAGTCGCTTCGTGGAGCTACGAAGAACGGCCCCTTTGCTCAGGAGGTCCACGCACCTCGCAGAGAGTGCTTCTTTGCCACCGTGGGTACGCTTCTTAGAGACGGACATCGGACAGCTTTGTTGGTCAATTACTTTCGGTGCGTTTACGAGCAGTCACACGGCGTGTGACACTGCAGAGGAAGATATGGCGAGAATACGCCGTTTTCGCTTTTTGTTTGGACACGTTGAGTTGAGTGGATGAATGTCAACGATTCAGTTTTAGGGACGCAACTAACAAATGTTTCGAAAGTGCTGAATTGATTTTCCTTTGATTAGGGTAAAATTAAATGTAATAAGACTAGAGCTAAAGTTTTTATAAATTTCACTTGTTGAAATGTCAAGAGCCTGTCTTAGTTACCATCCAGATGAAAATCGAGCAGGAAGAAAGCCTATATCGAGATCTTTTTACAATTGTTTCGTTTACTCTTTATTCCAAGTTATTTGGAAAATTGCTTATAGCTTTACAATCATGGATTGCTTGGTTTCGTATATGCAATTCTTGCAAATGCATATCATTCTAATTTAGTATGATTTCGCCTAACTATTTGGAATTTGATATGTTTCTTTACATTAAAAGAGAACTACAATGCCAGTTTTTGACTGGCATTGTACTTCTTGGACTTTTTCTGTGAACCTTTTTATTTCAGTTTCATAATTTAGTAAATTAAATAAAGACAAGAAACAAAACGCAATTTTTATGTTTTCTTGTATTGATGAGCATTTTCTCATTTATACAACGGGCTAGGAATCAAGAGAATGTATCTAGCTTAAGTGTAAAAAGGGTATCATTAAACCTGTGTTCTAACTATCCAGAATTTTTGTGTATATTATGAATTTTCAAATGATTCCCCCCCAATTAGATAATCTAACACATTTTTACTCTTCAAAACGATTGTATTGTAGCAATAGAAGAACACCTGCTATTGCTATGTCAGCAATTTAACTTTTATAAGAAAGGATCCAACTGCTTTAAAAAAGTTCAAAAAGTTCGCGATCACGAAATCGGTTTGTATAAAAAATCGGCTTGTACTGCAATCATAAAATGTGTTTTCGAATTTTATTATCAACGAAACATGGCATAAAATCTGAATCACAAAAAGGTTCTTGAAATGATTTTACAGTAATAAAACATAAACATCTCTCCCTAAAGTCCTTCGATTAGTAAAAGTAACATATAAATAACTTCGGTAAAACTACGACATTAAAACTGCAACAAAATGCCACTTCAATTATATTTTGAAATAAAAAATATAGACTAGTATTAAACATAAAATGACACAAAAAAGACAAGGATCTCTTTATACACTAGCTTTTGTACTTAATGATTATGAGTAAACTTTCATTTTTGAATGTATATTATAACACTACTTTTATAAGTTTACTACTTCATAGTTAAACAGACATTATTACTTTTTATAAACTTTTATTCAATAATATGATTCATTAACGAAATTACTTTGTGAGCCACCTTGATAAAAAAATGCCAAATTACAAAAATCATTTTCAAAACTATTTCTGACTGGAAGTTATAAAACAGTAATACAATGTCCGCATGAATTTAAGATTTAAAAGATCACTGAATTTTGATATCAAAGCGCAGCTTTTTAGCTCAAAATGGTGGATAAATGTTTCTCATAAAGTTCTAGACAATACGTTTGAATACAATAATCCTACTTTAGATTTTTCTAGAAGGAAAATATATTTTTAATCTTTGAAGAGTTTGTCTAGTGTAAACAATCTTTTCATGCCTAAACGTCAGAATTCTTCCTCTTTGATACATAAGAACATTGCGGTAAAAAATATATTGTGGTAAAAAACATAATTATCTTGAAAAAGAACTAAACAAAGCAATCATAATTACTTCACTTCTTAATTTTCCTGTTACTTCCTGAAATGAATCGAAACATACATAATTTCACTTAAAAATGATTCATATTTTTTACCTTATATGTGTGTATTCTCTCTCGTTAATATGAACTTACTATTAATTACTTTTATTAATATTCATATAATATGAATGCATCAGTCATTTGTGTTCCTAAAATTAATCTATGTAAGTTTTATTATGTGACAATATTTCCAATAATTCATTTCTACAAAAGGAATTTTAATTTAAAAGTGTCAACTTCTTTTCGTTCATGTTTCTTTATTTAATTACCTTTTCTTTGCTTTTTATATAAACACATATTTCAATTTCATCTCTCTCAATCTAAGAGATAAATATCAAAGTAATCCGATTGACTTACGGAATACAAACACTATAAGGTGGCTTACAAAAACCAGAGTTAGTACATTTAAGTTGTAGTTATTTTTGACCTCTTGACATATTTTGTGTTGAAAATATATTAACTGAGAAAAGGGGAAATTTCAAAATAGGAAATATAATTTCTCTAACAGGATAACGAGGTAAGTAAATAAATCATATTTGAGTAGTTCACGAAGACATTTACATGATAAACTACATTTACATCACTACAAATTAATAAGACATTACTGAAAATTAAAAAGTCCAATTCTGTGATTTTTTCAGTGAAGATAAACAAGCTACGAGGAGAAAAATACTTCAGGTTACGAATTAACTTTATTTATCGCCACTATCAGAACGTTCTGCATTTGTTCCTTCCTCCAACAATAAAATATTTGTGGAGAACAGTTAGAGCCAATTCTCATGCACAGCTGTTTGTAACACATGTAACGGGTAGTTTTTAGTTGAACAAAAATTAAACTTGTAATTATAATGAATTCTATTGGTGGCACATTCGGAATTTCCATTTGAATTTCATACCAAGTTACGTCACATTCAGAAAGTGCTCACTATCATCAAAGCACAAATATTCGCCCCATATAGGGTGCTTCGAAAATCTTTGGCCTAATTGTAAATTATGGTAGAGGGCCCAAACTAAACATTTTTGACAAAAAAAGTGTCCGGAAAGGCCGCCTTTATGTGATAGAGGGCGCTGTTGAGATCATTCTACGAAGTCGTTCGGATTACCTTATCGGATGTATTTTCAACGGCATGTATCGCTTACACGAATTCGGAGGGTACGGTTGAAAATCCGACTAGAGAAGGACACCTTACGCCACAGGAAAGATTTTTTTGACTCAACTAAACAGCGACCCTCTACCAGCTAAAGGCCGCATTTCCAGAGACACCTTCTTTGACAAAAATGTTGATTTTGGGTCGTCTACCATCCTTCACAATTTTGGCCATATATTTTAGAAACACCCTGTAGATTCAGCTTTATGTAACCTTCACTTTATTTTTTGAATGTGTTTCTAACTAGTTATTATCACGTAGACTGAAACTACTAAAAAGTAAGAGGTCAATTACGTTTAAAAACAATGATCTTTCAGTCATTTTATTTAAGCAGGATATGCATTCACATTTTAAAGTGGAATCCAAATGATATAATAATTTTGTTCCTCATAAAAAAATTATCCTTTAATCTTATGCAGAATTCAGAAGCAGATAAAATCGCCTTTTAATTTTTCAACTAACATCTCTTCATGAATATAATAATTATACACTTAACACAACCAAATCTTAAAATACTTTCAATTACTTCTTAGGAAATTTCGTTAACTAAAAGAATTTACTTCCATTGGCTACTAATGTGCTCCAATGATCGAGTTTAGCCTTCATAAATACTTGTTATATTTAGTCTGCATGTTGTTTAATTCCTTATAGTTCAGTTTAAATTTTATGAGAAGCGTGACAGTTCTTTTCGTGAGTTCACGTGTGACCACTTCTAGCTAATCCCCGGTGATTGCTACGAACTCCCATTTGGTTTGCTTCGCAAACCAACACCACAGGCAACGTAGTAATGACCTCGTCATTGTAAAATGCGGCCAAATTCGAATTACAAAGAGATCTAATCGTTGTGACGTCACAATCTCTTGCGAAAATATGAATATTCAATTGAAAAATTATTTATTAAAAGAAAATCAAATGCATAAGGTATCGATGTATTGTAAATTTTTCCGCAGATTTCAAATCCGTTGAAATTTTTACTCTATCTTTAACGATCTAGGATATTGGGGTAAAAAAATATAACTCCAGTTAAAACTGTTTATCTGTTATGTTCGTCCGCTGAAATCGTTGCTCGGAAAATGAAACGGAACAAAAATTAATTTATAATCTGTGATTTCTTTATACTGTTGCCATTCTAAGCAAAATAATAATAATTAAATGCTAATAAATTCATTTTAAAATGTTCTCGATTCAATTTAAAAATTCGTGCGCAAGATAGAAAATTGCAAAAAATTTGGACACCTGTGTGCCAATTTCATTATTGTAAGTGGCATCGATTCGTCAGGACACTGAGTATAGTACACACCCAGACAAACAGAAACTTCTTTTTATAATATTTTAGATGTATCTTAAAATTTTGTGCTCCGAATTAAAAAATAAAATAACGAGTTCAAACTGTATATGTATTTTACCTGAACATCCGGAGTTGCTAGTAACTGAAGAAAAAAGCAATATGCCTTTAAAGTTACACCGGAGCTTTGTATACCCAGACAGTTGACACTTTTGGCTATCATGTGAACATTTTGGAAGTATTCACGTTTGCGTCTTTTCTGAGTCTGCGATGGAGCAGTTGTTGCCGAGTAATACCTGTCTTTTTTTCGTGTATTTACTGTATGGACATTTCTTAGATTTAAAATGAAAATCCGCTTTCTTTTCTAGTCTTTTTTCAAAGAAATCGTCGCAATATATCACACAGGTTTAGCTTCTATACGAATTGAGATAGCAGTGATGAGAAACTGGTTACATGTGCCACTATTCTGTGTGAAGATCGCGGTTTTTTGTATGATAGAAGTTGCTTAAAGCTCTACACAATAAGGCTTATATTTATGCATTCTATCAGTTTGACTTTATGTGTCTCATGGACATGAATGTGTTACTACTTCAAGCAGGTTAGCTTCTGCGTAGCATTTTAAAAAGAACCATGTGAATTCTTCAAAGAACGTAATTTTTTTACATTTTATTTCCCTTTAATTGCAATTTTTTTATAATTTAAATTTAGTAATCGCAAATCTTCTTTAGTATCAGTGTCTTGAGAAACAGGAAACTTGTCATAAATTAATTTTTAAATTGATTGTAAAATTCCGGATTCAAAATAAAATTACGTCGTCCAATATTTTAGAAAATACACTTTTTAAAAAAGTCATGTCCAACTCTTTTTGTATGCCCTTTCTAATGGTATGCAACACTATGCCCAATCTCAATATGTAAAGGTAATTAACGTCACCCTGGAAGCAACACAATGGGGGATCAATCCCAAAGATAGAACCATTTTGAACCGCATTCTCACTACCTAAAGATATGTTACTTTAAAAATAATTGAGGTAGAAGTAGGATAAACTCTGCTGTCCTGAAAAATTGTACTTTTGTGACAGTGTCTACACTTCTGAGTTACGGATTAGTGAACAGCATATTGTTAAGTTTTGTTCTTTATATTCTATGTTGTTGAGTTTTCTTCTAAATATTCTATATGTTGTTTAGTTTTCTTCTAAATATTCTATATGTTGTATAGATTCTTTCTATATATTCTATGCTGTTCAGTTTTTGTCTATATATTCTATGTTGTTTAGTTTTCTTCTATGTATGAACAACATATATTTGATAATTATAATAATCGAAATATAATCTATCGAAATGTAACATTATCCAAACGTAACAACTTATATATTCTTTATTCTATTTTTTTTCTTATATATTCTATGTTGTTCAGCTTTCTTCTGTGTGTTCTGTGTTAGGTTTTCTATTTCAAATATTTCGTAATAGTTACATTACAGATGGACTTAATTTAAAGCTCATGGCTGCCTTTGTAAATTCAGTTATCATAGTCGACACTAATAGAATACCTTTACATAAAATTATCACTAAATCATAACAATCCATCAGTTTTGATCCAAACAATTTTGATCAAACTTCTATCATAAATAACTGAAATCTAAATTTAACCACAAATAAATCAAACCTAAGTTCAACCTTAAATAAATTAAATCAAAATTTAATCATAAATTAAATCAAAATTATTCGTACTTATATTCAATCGTAAATAAATCAAACCTAATTCAAATCATAAATGCATCAAATCTAAGTTCAATCATAATACCCATATTTCCATACCTAAACTGCATACAAAATTTTAGAAAATACCCTCGGTGATTTTTTATGGCTACAATTTGAAATAAATGAAATGGAATGAAAAGGGCTTCATAGCTGTATACGTTTGAAGCATAGCAAGTTTGAAAATAGCATTTAATTATTGTGGTAAACTTATTCACCCCATAAACTATAACAGTGCACGTTGCCGATATATACTTCAATTACCTCGACAACATTGTAGTGAACTCTTTATATGCGATTCAGAAAATGAACTAAGGCCCACCAGACTCATTATGATTCAACTTGTTTCAAACAAAATCGAAGATATTGAAACTTATCTTCCTTTCTAGTAGTTGACTTTCGTTTCTGACATTTTGAGATTTTTCGTATTACTACAATATCGACCGTCTATTTTGACATATAAACCTTGACACACCTTAATGAGACAAAACCGTTAAGCTCCTCAAAATTGTTTGTATCGCATTTTGAAGAGGTGATCGTTATCTCCTCAAAATATAGCATGAATCGTAGGAAATTTTTGAAAGAGTAATTTTTATATTCAGGTATTAGTGACAGAAGGTTACGCATTCACTAATTCATTTCTTATAATCTCGTAACTGCTGCTTGAATTGAAATTCCAGAATTAATTTTAATTAAAACTATAATGATTTATACAGTGTAAAGTTCAAAGGAAACTGTGTGTGTATATATTTTAGTATTCATTTCTTTAGAAATATTTTATTGTGGTTTTTACTTATTCTAAGGTAAGATTATTCTATGTCACTAATGTTACGATTTTGCCACGATGATAAATTGATACAACTTCATAAAACATGAATATTAGTCTGTTTTACATGTGCCAGTCCTCAATTGTCATCCTGTAGGTTTTGTTCAATTCACAATTCGATAAAATAAAATAATGTTCTCACCAGTAAAGTGAGTTGATGAGATAAGTATTTAAAGACAAAAGATGTATATCTTTAATTCCTCTTCAGTTCCGAAAGGTTCTTGGATCGAGGCGAAACAAGATTACTCTCATTATAATTTAAAACTTCAATTAAAAATTAAATGTAAATGAAACAAAGATGTCATAGCTTATTATAACAAGAATTGGAATAATGATGTTGTATTCCATATCATGGTTGAAGTGAGAACAAATATTTAAATACTACATTCACGATAAAAGTTGCACGTGCACAATGGGTATTAAAACGATTAAATCATGACGAAATAATGAATCGAAAATAAAATCGCTACCGTGCATGAACAACTCATGAGCTGTTTTTCATCAGTCTCAGACTCTTTTATGTTCAGGGGATGGTAGGGGAAGAAAATATGTATAAACATAAATTTTTCGTATTATACAAATGGGCACCGTACAACTCAGATGATCGTATGAAGTGTTTTATATCGATTAGCATTCCTTATGACTGACTATTTCTCCAGTTGTAATTCTCATATTTTTCTTCATTTCATTGTTTTCGTTCTTGACTAAACAAAAATAATTTTTATTATTAGTTTACTTCAGGCGTCCTGAACTGAACGAATCACTTACAAAATTCGATTGACAGCTAGAAAAATTATAAAACTGCTATGAGGGACTTTATGTAGGTGGCGCTAGTGTTTTGTGTTAGAACGTTGCTTTCTGTATATATTCGGGGTATTGGGTAACTGGAAGTAAAATCCTTACCTTCTGGTGGTTCGTTTACACTGAAAGTCTTTCTTATAGTAGACTGTCGAAATTGAGAAGAATTTTTATTTATTATTATTATTATTATATCTTTAACAACAAAATATAACCGAAGTGCTGATGGCTCAGAGTGTTGCATTAAAATGTATTGTAATACGAATACTAAGATATATGCGGAGAGGACTATGATGTTCCGCAATGTGGTACATTTGACTGAGATTCCTTAGAAGCACGTTATATATATATACATATATATCTCAACTAGTTATTGTAAATAAAGATTAAACCAAAGCTTTTTTTGTCAGAAAAATAGAGAAAAGATATTGTACCAGTTGTGACAGCATTTTGCGAAAATAAAACTACGTTTTTGTTGAATCACTTGTTGTTTCTATACTTTGTGTTTATTATTCTTTTATTGTAAATAAATTATTGTTCCAGCATACCATAACGCAAATGTTACAGTTACCTTTTCGGCGTTACACAAGTGTGGCTTACTTTGCACAACACTAATTTTATCACTCTTCATCGCAAACTGTCTTTTCTGTCCGCTTTGGGAGTGTCTCAGTGGGAATATGTTCACTGCGCTAGCAACCTTTGAGTTGTAGGCTGCACAGGTTCGATTCCTGCCAGGTGCATCCCTCCCTGAATGTATTTCAATCTTCTGTGGGAGTAAAACTTCCATTGTGCCTATTACTTGATAGTGTATGCCTTGCATCTGGCGCCGCGTGGTCAAGGCCCTTGCGCCGTAAAACCCCCAAACTTTACCAACACAGTAGAGAGAAATTCATCTTGAGGGAGAGAAACAATATGTTCTACCTACAATTCATCGTTGCATAGGTTTCTAGCAGTGGACGTTCCCAGATACAATCAAAGAGCGGTCCCACTGGTAGCCCCTATCTGGATCTGGATCCCGATTCAACAGGCTCTGGGCATGACTGTTGGTAGTAGGTTGGTATTCACTTTCGTAGACGTAGTTCCCGATCTAATTTGCCCTGCAGTAGCAAAAAATGATCAAAGAGCGACCAAAAGATAACCAAACTATCATCTAGAAATGTATCCTTATGCATCGTGTCGATTGCCTAATGATAACTAGAGGAGTCTTTTGCCGTGTGACATTAAGAAAGTTGGCCAACTTTTAAGTGGGGCCTAAGACCTGGTTGGTTAGTTGTGTCTTATGGCAGTTTTATTTGACCACAAGACAGACAATAACAAGTAACGGACATACACACACAAGGTAGGTACGTATTTTAATTAACGTCGCACTGAAGTAACACAACTGACTATTAGCGACGGTGCGGGATCAATCCCGAATGGAAACGACGGAGAACATCACATAGTTTGGAATCATGGTCAGATGACGAGGTCACGCCAGATCTTCGGTTTCATTCGACTGTATTTTTGTACAGAATGATTGTAGGTAGGTATTTCAAAGTTAACGTTATATTAGACCAACACAAAGGACTATTGATGACGGTCTGAATCGATCCCCTAAGCAAAACTTCCAAGGACAACACCACGTCATTTTGAACCACGGTCAGATGACGAGGCAACACCAAAGCTGGCACCCCACTCTCCAAACTTCCGCACCATGCCAACGTGAGGAGATTTGAGGCCACCACAGATTTAACGTGCGCCAGCCCCCGACGGTCTTTGGTTGGATTAAACACACAATGTGAGTTTTACCAACGCAAGAGATAAATACGCCCATGTAGGAATCGCACCGCTGCTTAAACTCTTAACTTGGGGCGCAGTGGAAAAAGCCCCGAGGAGGCGAGAAGAAAGTTGGGATGTTAGCAGGTCGGGGCAAGTGGTTTGATCGATACGAAGCAATATTTATCTAAATGCCTATGATCGTTCTCGGGCAGCAGCGGACGGTACTTCCGACATTCCCTGCATCCTGACACTTTTCCCGCTGCATCCCCTACACCCCAGATGCAGACTCGAAAATGGAAATCTCAGCAAACGCGTAGCTGGGGGTGGGGTGCAGGACGAGACAGGATCGTTCCCTCCCACCCCGCTTAAGCTCGGATCCGCGGAAACGAAGTCTCGCTCCTGGGATATCCTCCCGCGCCACGCCGAAGATGGATTTCGGGAGCGATAGCCCCCTCTTCCCCGGAAAAAAGCGGGAGAGGGCGCGCGATAATGATGAAACAAAACCAAAAAGGAGGTACGAAGAACAAAAGAAAACGGCCAAAATAAAAAGTGATCGATTTCGGGAGCCCCGTCAGAAACGCCCCTTTTATTAAAAAAAAGGGGGGAAATAATAAAAATCCCGGAATGAAAAAAGGAAAGCAGGTTCGTTCCGTTTTACACACACACACCCGCCGTGCGAGAAAGGGGTGGGCTATTGATTTCCCTGGCACCCCCCTTCCATTTTGCGTGTAGCTATTTTAAAAAGGAGCGCTGTCTGTTATCGGGAAGGTGCGAGAATGAGAGGAGGAAGTGCAAATTACCGGTCATACAATACTCTGGAGAAGCCGGGAACAGTTCTCGCTTCCGCCGGTGCCCCCGCTTGGCGGGGTTTATCGATGGGGTGAGGTCGCCAAGAGGCGTGTTCTGGGAGATTGCGGGGAAAGGGTTAGTCGATTTCCTTCCTTGCGTGGCAGGATATTTTTAATAGAGCTCTCTCTCTCTCTCTCGTTTGCTTGTTCGTCTGAGGGGGTGATTGTCGCTGTGAAGGCCGGAGAAGAGTTCCTGTTTCGAGTGGTTCCTTGAAACCATTTCGTGGAGTTACGAGGACGAGCCTTTTTGTATAGGTAGCGGAAGACAGCGTGTATGTCGAGGATGCGTGAATGTCTAGGAGGCATGTATGTCGAGGTTGAGTGTTTGTAGAGGAGGCGTGTATGTCGAGGATGCTTAAATGTTGAGGATGCGTGTATGTCTAGGAGGCGTGTATGTCGAGGAGGCATGCATGTCGAGGATGCGTGTATGTCGAGGATGCGTGTTTGTGGAGGATGCGTGGATGTCGAGGTTGGGCGTTTGTGGAGGAGGCGTGGATGTCGAGAATGCTTGTATGTTGAGGAGACGTGTATGTCGAGGATGCGTGTATGTCGAGAATGGGTGTTTTGGGAGGATGTGTGTGTGTCGAGGATGCGTGTATGTCTAGGAGACGTCTATTTCTAGGAGACGTGTATTTCTAGGAGGCGTGTATGTCTAGGAGGTGTGCATGTCGAGGATGTGTGTATGTCGAGGATGCGTGTTTGTGGAGGATTCGTGTTTGTCGTGGATGGGTGTTTGTGGAGGATGCGAATCGGACACTTGTTTGCTATTGGATCGACTAATCTAAATCGGGATCAATGACGACAAAAGTTTTATGAATTTCTAATTGGAAATTTTTTTTAATAAACTCACCTGCTTGTCTGAGGGGTGATGTCGTTGTTACGAAAGAGGATAGTTCCTTGAAATGTTCGTGAAGCTATGACAATGAAGAGGTTGGATAGGTAATAAGATTCGATTCTGCCGCCTGTTTGCCATTGGTTCGTATAATGGGAATCGGGATCAATATTTCGGCAAATATTGCAGTTTTATAAAAAGGAAGATTAAAAATGTAGAAGACTTCCTGTTTCGAGTGGTTCCTTGAAACAATTTCGTGGAACTTTTCATAAAGCTATGAGAATGAGCAGGTTGTATAGATAGCGGCAGATTGATAAGATTCGAACCTGCCTGTAGCCACTTTGTTGCCTAATCGGAATCGAGATCAATGTTTCGGCGTTACTGTCTCATAGAAAGGGAAAATTAAAAGTTCCAGCAACGACAAAAATTGTATCAATTTTTCACAGGAAGATTTTTTATAAAACTCTCATTTGCTAGTGTGAGAGGTTATGGCGCCGTAACGGCGGACATGAGTTCCTTGAAACCGCTTCGTGGAATTGTTTGTGAGGGACGGTCAGGTGGTATCAGTAACTGCAGACTGTGTGTATCGGTAAGATTCGAATCTGCCACCTGTTTGGCATTGAGTCGTTTGATCGGAATTGGTTTTGTAGGTTTGGGGTCCTATAGCTCAAGAGCCATAGTTGGTCACCAACACAAGACAACAGGGAGGGAGGAAAGCTAAAAGCAGAAGGGAGGCGAGGGTAAAATGCAAGAGAGGGCAGATCATTCCATTACCTCGGAATTCTAATTGGAGTCGAGAAGCAGTGTTTTGGCAAATGCTGCTGTGAAAGATAAACGAACATCAACGGCTAATAACGACCAACCGGTCTGGTTGTTAAGGTGTGAAGGTGGTCATGGTTAAAATTAAAGTACCATTATATGATCTGTAAAAAACTTATTTGATTTTTAGATTAAGTTGTAAATCCTTTAATGAGCGCGAAAATAAAATAAAATAAAGGGTCTTGTTTTAGAAAAACCTCTGGGGTTAAAATCAGATGATCCGAAGTGGTGGTGTTCGTGAAATCTGATATACCACTAAAATTATATCATTGGCAAGTGTTTGGGCCATGGTAGCCTATTGGAAGAGCAGAAACTGGAGGGTTGCGAATTCGAATCCAACCAAAGACCGTCATCTACAAAGGGGGATGGTGCACGTTAAATTTGTCGTGGCCTCGAATGTCCTCACGTTGGCGTGGTGTAGAAGCTTGGAGAGTAGGTTGCCAGCTCAATTGTGACCTCATCATCTCACTGTGGTTCCAAATTACGTAGTTTTGTCCTTGTGTCCTTCTCTTGTGGGTTGATCCTGGACCATCTCCAATAGCTCGTTGTGTTGCTCCAGAGCGTCGCTAATTAAATGCCTACCTACCTGTCAAGTGTAAAACTGTTTAAATTTCATTGCATACCATGCGCATCGGTATGGGTTCCGAAAGTAAAAGATATTTGTGCGTCACTCTCGTCATCAAGTCTTTTTTAAATGACTTCTCTTTTATTTAGTTTGCTAAAATTTACATCCCTTCACAGATGCTGTCTGGTACGATAGTTTCATAGCGTCCTGCAAGGCTCGTGGTAGCCAAGTTGCATTACCATACGAATTCGAAACTTGATCTAACCAAAGATAGTCGTGTACGTGTGGACTGATGCACGTTAAATCTGACGTGCTCCTAAATTTCCTCATGTTGGTGTGGTGTGGAAGTATGGAGAATGTGGTGTTATCTCTGATGTTGACCTCGTCATCTGACTGTGGCTCAAAATGACGTGGTGGTGTTCTCTCATCTTTTATCTTCCACAAAGTCTTCGCCAATAGTCCGTTGAGTTGCTGCAATGCGACGTTAATGAACTAATATAACCTGCAAATTTTAAGGAGTAAGTAGCAGAGAATCTTGCAGTATTCACATCGGGATGTATGTTAGCAAGAGAATGTGGGCATGCTAGGAGGTATTCTGAGATAAAGTAGAAATATGAACATGGTTAGTTTGGTTTCTTTGGCGCAATGGCCATATTTGGCGAGATTTTCCAAACACAGGATAGAGAATGTCTAGTAATTGTCAAAGGAAAGGATGGAGAGAAAAAAAGGAATATCTCTAGTTTGACAAAAGTTATACACTTGCAGTTTCACAGTAGGTGCTGTTGCAACTTTGAATAGTAATTACACGCCTAAACACACCTTTTGTATGTTTTGCGTTTGATCCCGGACCGCTCCAGTGCGACGTTAATTAAAAATACCTTGGAGTTCTCTGGTTACAAATTCTGGTGCAAGCACTTTTGGTTATTCAAACACGTCTTCTAGGATACCATTCACGATACAATCTCATTGCAGCTCGTCCGTTTCCGTTCACTGACCCACATTTCATGTGAATGCCATCCATCTTTGAATTCGTGTAACAACACATTACCCGTACAGAGTCAGGGTTTAGAATGATACAAACAATGTGCACTGCCATCCTTCAAAACAACCGTATACGGTGGCTCTTGCTTAATTTTTAAAATAATCTTAGCATATTTTTCAGCTACTTTTAAATGAATCAAAATTTTAGCGCTTGATTTTTCCCGATGTCCTTTTAAAACTTTTATAGCTACATAATTTTTATTCTTTTATCTTGCGCGCAGCTTGTCGACCTTGCGCCATAAAACCCAAATATCCAATCCGTGGCTCTTGCGGACATAAAGCCTCCCGAATAAGATGTTTTGAAACATCAGCCATCATTAACCAATCCAATTGGTGAGAAACTTCTCATTCAAATGGGAAAGTACGTGCATGGAGTCGTGTACATTTGGCTAAAAACTTTGGCAATGTTCACATGAGAGGTTTTCGAACGCGCTTTTTTGAGATTAGCTTTCCGTAAGCTTTAAATTATATTTTTGTATTCCTCTGATTCAAGTTTTTATCTTTGCGATCGTTAAAGATAGAGTAAAAATTTCAACGGATTTGAAATCTGCGAAAGTTTACATCAGATCGATACCTTAAATGTGATTTTCTTTAACTAAACAATTAATTATTTAATAATAATAATAATTGGTAATTTTTTAGTTAACGTCGTACTAGAGCAACACAACGGGCTATTGACGACGGTCTGGGATCAGTCCCTTAAAGGAAAGATCCGAGGACAATGCCTCGTAATTTTGAACCACGGTCAGATGACGAAGCAACACCTGAGCTGGCACTCCACTCTCCAAACTTCCACAACAATCCAACGTGAGGACGCCACGACAGATTTGAGGTGCACCAGCCGCCTCTACACCAAACGCTTACAAACATCCATGCCCGGACCTGGAATCGAACCAGGAATCTTCCGATCTAGAGGCTAACACCTTAACCACTATACCGGTTGGTCGGCAAATTATTTAATAAATAAGTAAATAATCAAATGGTAAATAATTAAATAATAAATCTGCTTTTTGAATCGATCTGGCATAGAATTTTACGCTAAGTTAAAATCAGTTGAAATTTTCACTCCATCTTCAACGATCGCAAAGATAGAAACTTGAATCTGAGGAATAAAAAAACATAATTAATGCTTACGGAAAGTTGCCCTCGACGCGCTTTAGAAAATGCCACATGTGAACAGGGCCTTAGACTTTCCTTCTACATTCAACATGTATGATTGTCTGTACACGCTATGGCTTTCTAAATACCCGGAGACAATATTACTCACCCTTTACAGAAACTACACAATAGAATCAGGGATGATAACATTCCTGCAGCGTACATTCCATGTTTGTGTAACCATCCAAGATATCTCGCATTGGAAGATGTTATCTTTTTTTCTCTTTACGAGATACTTCGTAATCAAGGTAGTGCAGATTTTTTTACGAAAATATCATGATCTGGTGATTTTTCTTCTATTGACGAGATATCTCGTCGATTAAGATTTCGTCTGTTTTGTTAATGACGAGATACAGCGTCGAGACAACCACCGAGAAGGTTAAAGAAAATCCACAGGTTGTCGTTGATACGATTAAAGAATTTTCTCTTACACCAATTTAAAATGCTTTGTGATCCATTTAAAATTTTCAGATTCGTACCAAAAGTTCATCATCTGACCATGGTTCAAACTACGTGGTGCTGTCCTCGGATCTTTCTCTTCGGGTTTGATCCCGAACCGCCGCCAATAGCCCATTGTGTTGCTCCATTGCGACATTAATTAAAATACCCACCAACCGTACCGAAAGAAAATATAGAACTCATCGGATCTATGGGTAATTTGGTAATTTTAGTTTAACGTCGTACTAGAGCAGCACAATGGGCTATTCATGACGGTCCGGGATCAGTCCCTTAAGGGAAAGATCCGAGGATAACACCTCGTCATTTTGAACCACGGTCAGATGACGAAGCAACTGAGCTGACCATTTCATGGGATACATCACAACAGAGAGATATTCATTCACATTTTCTAAAAGCTGAACATAGAAATGAGGCACCCCGAGTTAAATTTATAGGTTTACCTCGGACGACTACATCACTGGAAAACTGAGAATACTTCACACACATAAGCCTGAGGCACCAATCATCAGTCACTCCATCAGACAGGAAATTATCCTCTGTTGCCAACTGGCAGAGACAGGAATGAGCCTCGTGTCGATGCTAACAATTAAATCACACTTCCTTGGGCGATTTGTTACGCCAAGATCAACGTATAATTAAAAGTCATGAATTCTGGTGCAAGTTACATTTTTATAGTGAGAGAAAGAAGTGATGGATATTTTAGTGATTTAAATACTGCCGCAATAAGAGTTTTTTTTTTTTTAATCTGACGACAAACGGACCTAAACATCCCAAGATTGATTATCGAATTTTTTGAAGATACCTCTTAGACCTATAATTACCAATTTTGATGAGACTGGTTCGACACAAACCGCGGAAATCTTGACATTATCCGCGACCTTTCCTGTTGCCGTTAGAACTTTCAAAATTTAAATATTTTAAAGCCTCTTAGGAAATTGGACACTTTATATTAACTTTAAATGTGATCTTTTTACTTTTGCACGTTTTATAAATGTACTTAAGGGGTTAAGTACCTTTTAAATGTTCAAATATGCACACAAAAAATCACTACATTTCGATTCTTAATATCTATGTAATTTGTAAACTATACGAAAAAAATTTCTACCCCTTAAATATATTGTAAATTGGACCAAAATGAAATGCATTGTTTTTGTTGTTAAAATATTATATGGTGCATTGCGCGCAGTATTCTGGGCAAAATAATTATTATTCTGAGCTGATTTTTATGTACTTAAAAATATCTAGTTTAATTACAATGACGAACTCTGTATTTTGTACAAAATGGTTTTTTTTTTTTTAATTTCTTTTTTAAAAAAATTTTGATAAAAAAAATGAAATGTTTTTTTTTCAACACGAAATTAATATTTTTTTCAAAAACTTTCAACAGGATAAACAAAAAAGTTGGTCATTTTAAACATATATATGGTTTACACAATCAATTAAAATTGCATGTCATTCTAACAATCATTCAAGAGAAATCTTGCGCGCAAGTGGTAAAATTACAGTTTTGAGATATCATCGTTTAAAAACAATTTTATTATTAAAATGCTCCAGCAGCATATGTTTCTCCTTCTTGCAGAAGAAAATTTTCTGCAACAACTTTTTGCTTTCTTCTTTTGCTCTTTCGAGCCTCTTTTGTGCTCTGGAGAAAGCGTAAATTGCCAATGTCTATTCTTTTATTATCTAAGTTTACTAGACATTCTCGATCTGGCTCTAAATGTTTGATTAAGGGCTTCACTCTTTTAACCATAACTTCCGTTCTAGAGTGAAATTTTACACCAGGTTTGTTTTAAAACGTTGCTAAGAAACAGAGCATTAAAATTAGAACATAATAATTTTTTTGATTTTTTTTTTTGAAATTTTAAGAGGTTCCTAACCCTTTAAATTCGAATCTTTCCCTTAGGGGATTGATCCCGGACCGTCGTCAATAGCACGTTGCGTTGCTTCAGTACGACGTTAATCAAAATACCTACCTATAAAAGTACTTAAACCATTGTTGTGTGTGATGGTTGTTTTCTTCCATTCATATGTAATTGGTAATTAATAATTAACGTCGTACTAGAGCATTGCTATGTACACAAACGTGCTTGTTAACATGGACAGGTGAAGTGTTAAAATATAAATTAATGGCGAAAACAATTTGAGAAGGAAACTGATGCATCAATTAAAAGACCTCAAATCAAGTACGCTATTTGACAAGAATATCCTAAAATGGAGTGCTTGTTATTTCTTAATAGACTTGCTCCAAACTCAACAGGTCCGGTTGGAAGAATTAGTAACTGGAGGCTTACGAGTTGGAATCCAACAAACACTGTCATGTACAAAGGTGGCTGGTGCACGTTAAATCCGTTGTAGAGTCAAATGTCTTTACGTTGGCGTGGTGTGGAAGTTTGGAGAGTGTGGTGCCAGCTCAGGTATTGAACTGTCTTCTGACCGTGGTTCAAAATTACGTGGTGTCCTCAAATTTGTTCCTTGGGCGATTGATCTCGTACCGTCGTCAATAGTCCATTGTGTTGCTCCAGTACAACGTTAATTAAAATACCAACCTGCCATTTGCATAAAAATTCCTTGGGGATAGAGGTGATATAGTTAATTGACGTCGTAGTGGTGCAACACAACGGGCTATTGGTGACGGTCCGGGATCAATCCCAAAGGAAAGGTTCGTGGACAACCCAACGTAATTTTGAACCACGGGGGTCAAATTACGAAGACTACACCAGAGCTGGCACCCCATTCTCCAAACTTCCACACCATGCAAACGTGAAGATATTAGAGGTCACGGAAAATTTAAAGTGCACCAGCCCCCGTGACTGATTGGACCGAGTTTCAAACTCGCAACCTTCCGGTTGCTAATCCGTTACTCTTCCAACTGGGCTACCTCAGCCTCCTCCTTGTGGATGTAGTCGCCAAGAGGCTATTGTGTTGCACCAGTGGGACGTCAATTAAATACCTACCTCATCGATAGAATCGCAGCTGTACAAAAGTCTCAGTACGGCAAAATCAAGTGTAGTAAACATTTAACATCATAAATAACATGGTTATTTGTTTACGTATTTAAAATATTTAATATATATATATATATATGTAACCCCCTAAAACAATTCTCATCAGAGACCAGTCCCTTAATCACCCCACTTCCCTTTCAGTCTTTCGTCTTTTTTGTCCAATAGGTCATATATCTTGTCATCCCCTTTCACCTTTGACCTCCGGACCTCCCAGTATGACTGACCTCCCAAGACCACTTTTCCTCTCAAATCGCCTGTAAGATAAAATTACCTCTTCGCTTAACTCCCGACCTCTACCAATAAAATTTCTCGCTAGATTCCCTTTCCAATAATATTTCTTTTAGTTCTTAGCACTCTGTGTCACGACTGCAGGCTTGTAATTTCTGTTATTATGATATATATATATATATATATATATATATATATATATATATATATATATATATATATATATATATATATATATATATATATGTAGGGTTAAGCCCCACGGCTATCCTAAGATAAGCACTACAACTTTTACCTGAAAAGAAGTACAACTTTCGGTACAGCTACACTCTACGTTTATGAGTGATGGCAACGGCTTTGGCGATTTTTTTGGCGCTCTTCTAAAGTTGCCAAGTAAAGAATTATTTCCTAACTCTAATGTCACAATTTTTTTTTCTTTTTACAACACACTTTTTAAACATATTTCAGAACGTTTTAAAAAGTATATTTTTAAAAAACTTTCACAAAAAGTAGTAAGCTTAAGCACATATCAAAACACATTTGTGAACCAGCAGAGAAACTAAGCTACGAATGGTAAAAATAACCTGAAACTTATCAATTACACTAAATACAGTGAGCATGTTGAAAAAGGAAAAAGATTTACAAAAGAAAAAAAGCAAGAAATAATACCTGATAAAGTCAGAATTCTCTCGTAAAAAAATAATGGAAACGAAAATGGTCAAAAAAACAAACCTCTTAATCTTGTCATGAAAACTATTATAACAAAATAAAAATTCCACAACTGTCAAAATACAAATAAAAGGACCAATGGTATCACAGAAAACGATTTAAAAGGACCAATGGAATCAAAGGATATTTTAAAAACAAAATAACCAATGGGAGGAAAGAAAAAATTTCAAACGAATCAATGAAATCAAACGACTTTAACGGATTTTGGAAGAACTTTCTAGAATATTCAAAATGAAAATTAAAAGTTTCCGTTTGCCGAGGTTGCCATGAAAACCACAACAACAGCAACGAAAGATGGGTTGCCTTAATTTATCGTAACTCGTTACTAGAAGTGCGCCAAAAAAAATCGCCAAGCCGTTGCCATCACTCATAAACGTAGAGTGTAGCTGTACCCAACTTTCACTTAAAGAAGCGCGATCGTTTTTTGATCGCGCGCGCATCGGATCACGGTAGAAGAGACGATTGATGTTATGTTGACGGACGTGATCGCGATGCGCCATTTTTAAACTCTCTGTACATATTATCTATAATAAATCGAATTCAACTAGAAGTATTCACTTAATAAAACCCCAGCACCCTACATTATGGGGGCTCGGTCAAACCTGACGATGTGACTTTTCAAGACGCTGTTACTGTGAGTAGATGTTGACGGACGCTCTCAAAGTTATTAGCCTTTCAACTGACGCGTAAAGGCTCTGCTGTTGTGAAAACTGGAGTTTTAAACAACTTCTCCGACGGACATTTCGGGTCGCTGGTGGTTAAAAGAATCTCTTTGGTGTTTGCTGTGTGACTGCTTTCGTCTTGTGCTTGGCTCCGTACACAAAATGGCGAAATCGCTTGGCGACATTCCCGCGGTAGCTGCACTACTTCATTCCGGTTCTTCGAAATTGATCAGACTCTTGTACAGTGTGGTTTTCGACGACGAATACGATCGGTACAGCTGACAGAAGTTGCGTGCCTTCTCATCCTTCCCCGAGAACTTCGATCTGGAGAAGAGAAAGAAATCCGTGCAACAGACTTTCAAGCTGCACGACGTTATCTCAGTTTGTTCCATTCTTCATATTGACAGTGCTGGTACGAAAGAAGAACTTTGCGTGTTGATTTTCGATGCCCTTTCGGATCTCACCGCACTACAAAGTACCATCGACGCTTCTTTTTCTGACGACGATGACGAACAATTCAATCAGACATCTGGTGCCTGTGTTGCTTCATATATACCCAGCTCTTCAGAGGAATCTCCTTTTCCCGTTCCGCAGGCCTCACTTCGAAACTCCATTTCCCCGGCTGCAAGTATTCAGCAGAATGATAGCTGGTGTTTTATTCTAAAAGACCTGGCGCAAACTATCAGACACTTTAATGGCCGAGATTCATACTCAATCTCCGCATTCTTTCGTGATGTGGATGAAAATCTTGAACTGTTTCCTGCATTGAGCGATGCTCAGAAAATTATATTTACTAAAAATCTGTTAACTGGACCAGCCAAAACCTTTCTGCAGTCTCAGCGTGGATTAACAACATGGCAAAAATTAAAAATTGCCCTGTTGGAAGAGTTCAGCAAAAAAATTAACAGCATCGACCTGCATAGGCAGTTGGAGCATCGTAGGATGAAGCCTACTGAGACTGTATCGGAATATCTGTTGGCTATACGGGAATTGGCAAGCAGAGGTGCCAATTGCATCGACGAAATTTCTATCATAGATTATTGTATCAGGGGTATACCAGACTCCCTGAGCAATAAGCAAATATTATATGATGCCACTTCAATATCCCAATTCAAAACAAAATTGATGATTTATGAGAAAATTTATCTGGAACGCACCAAATACAAACAAATAGACGACAATGCGCACTCCTTCAACGATGTGAACCACCGCCGAGGGACAGAAACAAAGCCTCATTTCCAAAAACGCAGTCAAGAAACCCCAAATTTTTCCAGACAGCGCAAGCAACAAATTTGCTACAATTGCAATGAAGTGGGACACATCTCAAAATTTTGCCCTGATCAACATCGTGGCCCAAAGTGCATGTTGTGTGGAATGTTTGGACATAAATCCTCCTCTTGTGTTAACAGAACTAGCAGATTGGAGAATAACAAGGTTACAACTTTCTGCTGCGCAGCTCCAAACTTAATGTTTCACAGTGTTACAATCAATAGTGTTCCAATTAATGCTCTTATTGATACAGGAAGCCAAGTTACCATTATCCATGAAGATGTATACAGAAAAATTGGCTCTCCAAAATTGCAGAACTATCCTAATTCTCTTACGTCATTTGGTAACTCTAAAGTTTTACCTCTTGGTCGTTTTGAAACCGAAATTCTCATTGATCATGAACTGTTTACTACTAATGTTTGTGTTGTCAAGAACCAAACTATGTCATCAGACGCCATTATTGGTATGGATATCCTCAAACAAGCTGATGTTTCCATTACAAAAGATAACATTTCCATACGCAAACCTGCAACTGAACTTGCTCACAATGATGCAGATGTGCTAATCCATAGTATCTCAGTTGACGACAGTTCCGAGTTGGATATAGGCCCCAATGCAGCGAAATATGAGAAGGATGTCATTAAGCAGTTAGTATCCAACTATGTGCCCACTAAAACAAAAACAACCAATGTCGAAATGAAGATTCAAGTTAAAAGTGATGCATCTATATTTCACAGACCTAGACGTTTACCATTTGCTGAAAGAGATGTTGTTGACAATCAAGTTCAAGTGTGGCTACACGACAAAATTGTGGAACCGTGTTCTTCTGAGTACTCAAGCCAAGTACTTGTTGTGAAAAAGAAAGATGGCAGTCCCAAGAGTTTGTGTGGACTACCGCAAGTTAAACAAGAACATAGTGAAGGACAGATATCCGTTACCTCTCATTGAAGACTTGTTGGATAAACTACAGGATGCACGTACATTCACTACCTTAGATCTAAAAAATGGTTTCTTTCATGTTCCTGTTGAAAAGAACAGCCGCCGTTACACCTCATTCGTAACTCACAATGGACAGTACCAATTTTTACGTGTACCTTTTGGTTTATGTACATCACCATCTGTGTATCAGCGATTCATCAATTCAGTGTTCAAGGATCTGATCCTAAAAGGTCATGTTTTACTGTACATGGATGACCTTATCATCCCTTCCAAGAGTGAGACAGAAGGAATACAGATGTTGAAGTCAGTCCTCTCAGTCGCCTGTGAACATGGACTGATAATCAATTTTAAAAAGTGCAACTTCCTAACTAGAAGAATTGAATTCCTTGGCCACGTGATAGAAAATGGACAGTTATTCCCATCACCTCTGAAAACTGCAGCTGTTATGAACTATCATCAACCAACATGTCACAAGGAATTGCAGAGTTTCCTTGGCCTTGCTGGGTACTTTCGTAAGTTTATACCCAACTTTTCTGTTATTGCTTACCCTTTAACAGATCTTTTAAAAAAGAATCAAGAATTAAATTTTGGTGATGAAGAAAACCACGCTTTTACCCTCTTAAAGCAATGTTTATGTGATAAACCTGTGCTTGATATTTATAATCAACACAGCCATACAGAACTCCATACTGATGCAAGTATTCATGGTTATGGTGGTATTTTGATGCAAACCTCCATTTCAGACAACTGCCTTCATCCTGTGTACTACATGAGTAAACGTACATCTGAAGCTGAAAGAAAATACTCAAGCTATGAACTTGAAGTGTTGGCAATAGTGCAAGCATTGCAAAAATTTAGAGTTTATTTACTCGGCAAACACTTCAAACTTGTAACTGATTGCAACGCATTCAAACTAACGATGAGCAAGCAACAGTTGAGTACAAGAATTGCTCTGTGGGCATTGCTATTAGAAGATTTCGACTACGAAATGGAACACCGACCTGGTTCCCGAATGATGCATGTTGACGCCCTCAGCAGATCCCCAGCTGTGCTCTGAACATCCAGGACTCTCTTCTTTTGCAAATCAAACATGCTCAAAATCAAGATGATGAAGTGAGTGCTATCAAAGAAGTACTTCAAACTAAGCCATATAAGGACTTTTGCTTGAAAGCTGATATTCTCCATAAATTTGTTGATGGCTATGAACTACTAGTTGTCCCAGAATCTATGCAAACGGAAATCATAAGGAATGCTCATCAAAAAGGTCATTTTGCTTCAAAGAAAACTGAAGATACTCTTAAGAAACAATTTTTTATCCCGAAACTCAAAGAAAAGATTGACAAGTGTGTTGCTAATTGTGTCCCATGCATCTTAACTAACCGCAAATGTGGCAAACAAGAAGGTATGCTTCACCCCTTACACAAGGATGACACTCCACTCCACACGTACCATATTGATCATCTTGGTCCTTTAGCCAGCACACACAAAAATTATAAGCACATATTTGCAGTCATTGATGCTTTTACAAAATTTAAGTGGCTCTACCCAACCAAATCTACCGACTTTGCTGAGGTCATTTCTAAATTAGAAACTCAGAAAACTCTATTTGGAAACCCTACACAAATCATTTCTGACAGAGGCCCTGCATTTTCCTCAAACGACTTTAAAACCTACTGCTCCGAAGAAGGTATTCGCCATCTCCAAATAACTACCGGCTTTCCCAGAGCCAATGGACAAGTTGAACGCTTGAATTCCATCATTATTGCTGTTTTGTTCAAATTATCCATCGACGACCCAACAAAGTGGTACACCCATGTGGTTGATGTCCAACAAGCAATCAACTCCACATTTCAAAGAAGCATTAATACAAGTCCTTTCGAACTACTATTTGGTACAAAAATGAAGTCCAGGAATGACGTGCAGATTACAGACCTACTGAATACTGAAATTCAGTCCGATTTTCTGCAATCCCGTGAAGACCTCAGATGAGCAGCTAAGCGACAAATACTGAAAGTACAGGAAGAAAACCGAAAGACCTACAATCTTCGACGTAGACCACCGCGTAAATTCAAACTTAATGATTTAGTTGCAATCAAACGCACTCAATTTGGACCTGGACTGAAACTTAAGTGCAAATTCCTAGGACCCTATAAGGTAATTAAGCTTAAAAACAATGACACATATGATGTTGAAAAATGTGGTTTCTGTGATGGACCAATAAAAACCACCACCTGCATTGAATATATGAAACCCTGGACTGATAAACTTTCCTAAACTTATTTTTCTAAGGACAATTTGAATCAGGATTATTGATATAGTTTTTGTTTACTGTGCATATTTGATTTCTTTATAATTGTGTCTTATTCATTTCATCTAATTGCTTCTTTTTATTGTATTTACATTTGTATTTCTCAAAATTTTTGTTTATGTGAGTGCTGTCATCTGAGGGCAGATGACCAGGTAGGATAGCCGAATGTAGGGTTAAGCCCCACGGCTATCCTAAGATAAGCACTACAACTTTTACCTGAAAAGAAGTACAACTTTCACTTAAAGAAGCGCGATTGTTTTTTGATCGCGCGCGCATCGGATCACGGTAGACGAGACGATTGATGTTATGTTGACGGACGTGATCGCGATGCGCCATTTTTAAACTCTCTGCACATATTATCTATAATAAATCGAATTCAACTAGAAGTATTCACTTAATAAAACCCCAGCACCCTACATATATATATATATATATATATATATATATATATATATATATATATATATATATATATATATATATATATATATACACTAACTTGAGGAATTTCCGAGTGGCAGGAAATGTATAAAAAAAAGTAGTGATGTCTAACACTATTTAACATGTTGACATTGTATAGCTTGAAGTTCCTCTGGGCATTTTAATGGAAAATATTTAAGCTCATACAGAGAGCAATTAAACATTTTAGATATTCTGATCTGAACAACTGATCATTCACAAATAATTATTCATTTTTGATATTATATAGATAAGAATGTAGTTTTCCCTTTCTGCTAACAAAGACTTCCTTTTATCGTAAATCATTATGAGTAATGATTTTGAAACCATTATTTAATGGTTAAATCCAGATTTTCGCTCGTGAAGTTAATTCTTTTAAGTGATCTAAAAGCAAAAACACAATATTTCACTGTAACCAAAATAGATTTTGAAAGGCACAGGAAGAATGTTTTCCGAAACTATCGTACAATAAAGCTTTTTTTTTAATAAATACAAATAGCAGTAGGGGGATAGTTTGTTTTGTTACAGATATACAAGGTAAACGTTAAAGTGACGAACATTTTTTTAAATCTGTGCAAAATGCTATTATCTGCAGATAACATAATAAATTATTTCAGAATAAATTAAATTATCTGCTATAAAAATAACTTAAAAGCTGAATATAAATTTTAATAAAAAATAATCTAACTTTATAAGAATCCCGCACTAAAGCAGTTTAAAGTGTAAAACATATTCAGTTACACCACCCTTCTGTATCCATCGTTTCTTTTTCTGATTAAAAAGGGAAGTAATTCACGTATACGAGCTTTTATTTGACAATTGTGTAAAAATTTTAGAATCACCAGTCATTGATTTCAAGCATTCTCAACTAAGAATTTAAGACTATGATACATGAATTATTGCATTAATGTTAACATCTAATATATTCTGCAAATATCCAACAACAATAGTTTAAATTTTGAAATATTTCTACCACATAGGGAGTTTAAGAAATAATTTTAATTGCTTAGTCGTTTAATAGGGAACAGCTCTTTTGTAAGTGGTTTTCAGTACATCCAATTTAAATTATAGAAAATTTAACTTGAAATAAATTGATAAATAACCTAATGTACACTATCCTACCATAATGGGCCGGGCACCAGCGGATTTGCATAAAATCCGACTATTTGTTTGGGGGTGTTTTGGGTGGTATGGCCTGGGACCTTAAAACGTTGTTCCTGGTCAATTGAACTCCGACGCCTACGTGAACATTTTGGACAGTCAGGTTCATCCCACGCTCTGGCACTTTTATGGAATGGACGAATATTACTTCCAGGACGTCAACGCTCCGTGTCACGTTGCAGCCTCTGTCAAGCAGTGGTATCAAGATATGGATGTAAAACGTATTCCCTGACCAACTCAGAGTCCCGACCTAAACCCCATAGAACATGTGTGGGACGAGTTAGAGCGACGCTTATGGACCAGGGAACCACGTCCGAAATCCAGAGCTGAGCTGGCAGCATTATTGTAGCAGGAATGGACATAAATACCCATAGCTGTGTATCAAAACCACGCTAAAAGTATGCCCAAAAGGGTTGCTAATGTAATTGCAGCATGTGAGGGACCATCCCCCTATTAAAGCATGTATTCCTTCCCTTATACCATCCCATCTTGCTTCCCGGTCCATTATTGTAGGGTAATATATAGCATTTATGAGAAGACTTGAAAGGTCAATTATGTGTTCACATAGACAATTGATTGACATAACAATCTTGAGAATTTTGCTAACACTTGAAAAATGATATTTCCGTAGCTGCATTCTTTATTAACGTAAGTCCAGTTGGTAGAGTAACGTATTAGCAACTGGAGGGTTGAAAGCTCGATTTAACGAAAGATCGTCGTGTACGTGGGGGCACATTACATCTGTTCACAAATGGTCTCACGTTGGCGTGGTGTAGACGTTTGAAGAGTGGAATCTGACCATGGTTCAAAATTACGAGATGAAGCTTTCCCTTCGCTATGTATTCAGGACCATCACCACGAGCCCTTTGTGTTGCTCCAGTACGATGATAATTCAACTTATAAACTACCACTAAACCATTCTTATAATTCATATTAATAGGTATGTTTGATATTTTTTTAATTTCCAATGGCAAGGCAGTACAATTGCGAAGACAAATACAGTACAATTGCGAAGACAAATACAGTACAATACAAAGTTGACCGAGGTCAGTTTAGATTTATACAAGGCCAGAAGTGATGTACACTTGTGAAGGGGCACCCAGTGGGTGGACCATCATTGTCCCTAACAAAGGACAGCACAATTTACATCCATGCCCTAACCCCGGATTCGAACCTTCCGATACAGAGGCCAACACCTTGACCACTAGACCGGCTGGTCGGCGGTATGTTTAATATACATATTAGCAATTCATCTTTCTTTACTCTCGCTTAGTTGGTAAGATAACACAAGACTAAGCGTTTGATGATAGTTTCAGCATATGTTGCTACATTTTCCTTTGATACGTTCATATTACTAAAACAGAATTTTTTAACCTTAGGAATCAAAGCAAAAAAAAATTAAACTGATCAAACGAAAAAAAAACTAAGTATATGACGTGTTCAAAAACGCCCAACATAAATCCCTATTTTGATGTTGATAGATGTACGTTTGTGGAAGAGTTGATAGCTTTATTTATTTGGGCTCAGAATGACATACATGACTAGAAATTAAGAGAATAACTGCTACTAATCGCCGTTTCAGGGAACGGAAAGTTTTTTTTAATCAAATCTGGATAGCAAAAAATTGCCGTTACATAGAATTTTAATTCTATTTGTGCTCTATCTTATGCCTCAAAGACGATGGCCTTGAGTGCTGAAAATCCACAGCAGACAATCAAGAGAAAGATTTCAAGACGTATATTTGATGGCATATTGACAAATGGCGACGATTTAATTTATACCATCAATACGAAGTAGGACGAAAATTAAATTACTTGCTCACCTTTCGATGTCCGACTGATGAGCACTAATCGTCCTAAAGATGCTGTCTGTAGATCCCTCTACGACATTTCGTACAGTGGCATATGGGCAAAGTCAAAGGAACTTATTGGTAGGTAGGTACTTCAATTAGAACAATACAACGGGCTGGCTATTGGCGAAGGGTCAAATCCAAATGTGAAGACAAGACCAGATCATTTTGAGCCACGGTCAGATGACGAGGCCACACCTGAGCAAGCACCCCCCTCTCCAAACTTCCACACCCGCCAACACGAGGGTATTTGAGGCCACAACAGATTTAAAGTGCACCAGCCCCTTTTGTACTTGTTGTCTTTGGTTGAATTCGAACTCGCTACCCTCCGGTTGCTAATCCGTTTCTTTTCCAACCAGGCTACCGAAAATAAAAGATTGGAACAAATGAACTTTGTACTCTTTACTCAAAATATACAGTTGATCCCTACGTCAAATGCATCTCAGGACAAGTAAACAAGTGGTAAGTGTGTGTGTCGAGGACACAAACTGTTGTATTGGCGCGTATTGTCGGTCCTGATGGTGGATTGTTGAATGAATGAGAAGAAGACATAGGAAGTTTGAACGATTGTTTAGAGTAGGGTTTAGGTGTTCTAAATATCGCCCCTGTGCTTAATATCGCCTAGTCGTATTTGCAAGTAATTGTGTGACATCTATGAGTTTATGGAGTTACCTTGACGGTCTAGGGTTTTGCCACACGTAGCGCCACCGGTGTGACATCGCAGACACCGCCACTGACCTTTGATTCCAAATTCCTGAAAAAATTGAATTCTTTGCAAAATAAATGCGTTATTTTTAAACTAGGCTGTTTCATTTTGTAGAAAGGCACACCACTCGGCACACTACCGGCAAGTTTGCTATCAGTTCTATCAACACTATTGCATCTCAAGTATTTGAGGCTGTGATCACAAAGCATTTCCAATCCATTCAGGGAAGTGTTTCCAAATCATAATTTCGTTCATATGATTTGAAAGTACATTCAATACTAAAAGTAGGTAGGTATGCCTAATGTGACCATACGTTCCGTTTTGAACGGTTCCGTTTTTAGGTAGGCTGTCCCGTTGTCCTCAAGCACAGCTTCGGGACGCCGAAATGTCCCGTTTTCAGAAAGTCATCAACCCACGGTAACAATTTCAAAAAGAATGGCAAAAATAAAAAAATCCGACGGATCTAATAATTTGTTAAATACCTACTTATTATAGATAATTCCTGAAAATCTTGAGCACAAAAAATTATTGCAAACGTTTTCGCGATTTTATATTGGGGAAGATCGGGAAGACTTTTTTTTCTCTTGTTTTGACAGAACAAAACGAGATGATATTGAGGCGTCTAGAATTTTAGAATTCACATAGTAACATAACAGGTTGTTATTTTCCCCCATCCCTAGTCAGAAGCCTGCTAGTTAGCTCCTCAATTGAGAGTACGCGTAGACAGCTCGAGCATCTTTCTTTGCGATTGATTATTGTTTTTTTTTTATCTACGTGTGTTACTAGTGTCAATTTATATTTCTTATACGTGAAACCTTCATTTCAACAATGCCTAAACGTAAATGCACTTTTAATGTTAAGTTATAAACTAAGAACCCATTTATAAAACACAAAATTAAATTTTAAGAAATCCTGCCAAGAATTTCATTTTTATTTAAAATCCACATCAAATATACCTAAGCAAATTTTTTCTTCAGAAAAAATATAAGACCACATAAATTATTTATTTTCACGTGTTCACATCGTCACACACATTCCTGTTCTTTTCATTAATAAATAAAAACTATAAAAACATGTGTTTTCTTGAACAATCATATTATTACCTAAACATTAGTTAGAGTTGAGGGAAAATATAAATAGTCACGTTAGGTATGCCATACTAGCAACTCATTTTGAATAGTAGCTCCTCATTTCGCCTGGTGGGTGGTAACAGGAACATTCGATATTAGGAACCCACTCTTCAAAATCAGCTTGGAAAACTTTTTTAAGTTTTACTAGTTAACTTAAACTGACATAAGTAAAGAAGGTATAGGATCTCTGGAAACCAAAGGAGAATAGTTCCTAGTGGTATCCATTTAGTTTCCAAATTGATTTCCCTACCCAAAAAGCTGAGATACAGAGAAATAGATAGCGTAAGTGATATTTGAAACACCTACCCTATGTCTTCAACAATTAATTCACAGCTTGAACGATTTAAGTGCAGTTTGACATTAATATTGCAGCGTAATTTTATTGATTAAAGGCCTGTGATTGTAGCGTAGTTTGGTAGGCATCGAATGACACGACTTATACAGTTCTCACTCCACGCAATCCAAAGTGGCACTCATCCAAAGATCGCCCAGCGCTGACATAATTTCGAATCAATAATTACGACAGATTGCGGACCCTTTCCTCGCGTCCAGTGCTTACTGCCCACTCGGTTCGAAGGTCATCTCAGGCACGGACTTCGTTCGTTTACTCGTCGCTATATTTATTTTAAGGATGTTTCTTCTAGTTCTGAAACTATACGACTAAACACAGGGCTCAAAATAAGTCGCGGCAATAATCTCAACCACGGAAAATGCCGTGAGCTTCGCTTAAATCGCCGCTACGATTAACGGTTCTCACGGCAAGTTTTGCTGAGAGGATTTGAAATCGAATGTTACATCTATCTCTTCTCTTCTCTACTATTATAAAAGAAAGTTTGTGTGTGTGTGTATGTTCGTGTAAAGGGTGCCCTGACGAATTTATGGCATTCACACTAATGAAATTTGGCACACATGTAGTACGAATTTTTTAGCAATTTTATAGACTAGCCCGATTTTTAAAATTTAATCTTGAAAATTTTTAAATTAATTTAATGCGATGTTTAATTATTATTTCCTTTTCTCCGAATGGCAACAGTCATGATCGGTATTGAATGAATCCGTATTTTCTGCGCGTGTGTAGCCGCCCTATTCCTGGATATCCTTTATGAAATTTATTTAAAAGCATATTAACTTTTAGTGAGCGTCAACTGTTATATTTGAATTTTTTTGTTGTGTTTACGTTTGTTGTTCAATACGTTTGTTGTTCTTTCTCTTTTAGACTACCGTTGTTTGGAATTTGATTTTTTAAGCATATTCACTTTTAGTATTACTGAATATCCTTTTTAAAATTTATTTCCTTTTTCAAAGCAAATAACTTTTAGTTAGCGTTAACTTTTAATCTTTTATATTTCTATTTTTTATTGTGCTTACTTCATTTTTCGAACTGGATAACGGTTGCGCAATACGTTTGTTATTGTTTCTTTTTTAGACTACGATACTTTTGATTTTGATTTTTTGAGCATATTCACTTTTAGTTTGGATTATTTGGATATTTTTTTCAAAGTCTAGCGATATTTTTTTAATCTTTTGTGCAATTTATGGTTCGTTTCATTTGTGCAATCTTTTGTTTGTTTCTGTATAGTACTTCGGTTTTTATATAGTCAATTTTTATCATTTTTGTTTTGATGTCTTATGGAAAGAAAAGCGATATTTAATGTACAACATTTAAAAATTAATTTATTATTATATTTTTGTTTTATTTGGTTTCCTAAAAATGTCCACAGTATTGAAAGGGTCTTTACTGCACTCACGCCAATCTTGGATTTCTATCATTTATGCAAACTAAGAACATTTCTTCTATGTAGCTCTACGCTCACAGGATGATGATGTGCTCTTCGAATTTCAACATTTTACTGAGAAGCAAACACATGTTCCATCAATTTATTGTCGCCATGTATTCCGAGATTCAATCGGAGAAATGAAACGACTGCAATTTTCTCTTGCCTATTGATTGACTGATGCTTTCGTAAACTTGGTAATAAGGAAATGAACGTGTCTACAGTATACTATTTGAGTACTTCATTTTATCTCAGATGTATTTAAGGGTTTCGTATGGAAATTGCAGAAAGCATACAAGAAGAGTGAAGCATTTTTTCTTCTTCTCATTGCATTATTCATTCAATTGTTTTAAAGTTGAGCGAAAAATTTGCACCTGCAACTTACCGTTATTGAAATTTTTGGTTTTGCCATGAGCTGAATAGTTTTTGCTGCCAGCTTATAAAAGCTCACAGCAATATTTGCACCCAGCTTCAAAATCTTATTTCGTGCCCTGACTAAACGAATGATTTAAAATGCACGTTTGCTAACTGAAAATACACTGCACGTGCATATGTATTATTTTTTACAGAAACAATATATAATTTACATAAAGTACAGTTAAGTACGTATTGTTTCATTCAACTTACGCTCTACACGTACTTGCAAATTCACATTTTAAAATAGTCTGTCATTTTCTTTTGTTTCTTCCAGGCTCGTACTTTCTGAGCGGCAGTGTTCCATAATAACGGACAGGCGGTTAAAAGAGAGACGGTTAATCGAAGTTTCACTGTAGTGTTCCGATTTTAAATACGTAATCACGTGAAATAGAGCGATATACCGAGGATGAGTCTACGGTTTAGGGGTTTTATGGCGCAAGGGCCATATTTGACCATGCTACGGCAGTCACAAGACAAAATATCCAGTAATAAACATTTGGGATATGATTTCGAGTACAAGAAGAGTCCGTGTCACTTCCTGCGTATGATACAGTAAATGAACGATCGCAGCGATGTCTAGCCACACTAGGTTTTCTAGCGTTAGGTTTTCTAGCGATTCCAGAGACAGTAACAGAGGTTGGTTGGTTGGCTGGTTGATTTGAGAATTGAACATTTGTAAAACATTGAGACATTTATAACCTGCGTTCAAAAACTTTGAAACTTCCTCTTTTCATTAGTATGTAGACTGTTCATGTCCAATTTATACCTCATTAAATACAAATTAATTAAATTGGGTCCATCTTTTTGAATACATATATATAATTATTCAGATATCTCGTCATTAGCGATATTGGTCAGATATTGAGGGACGAGATCTTTCGTCATTAGCAAAATTATCAGATCTTGTTGGACGAGATGTCTCATCATTGGCAAAATGGACCACTTCTTGTTGGACGAGATATCTAGTGGAAGACAATTATGTGGGGTTAGTATAGTTTTGTTTGCCAGAGCAAATTAGATCGTACAGAAGTGGCATGAATAGGTTTCCGTCCCTTGTAAAGCAAAGTATGTGATCACATAACCTCTTTTTATTTGGACAAGTTAATAGTCCAGTTTAGTTTGGTCTGTAACTCCACGGCCATTGCTTGTTACAGTAGGTCTAACTAGATCGTATATAGAATGTTGTTGCACATCCCCCTGGTGTAGGAAAGCCTACACCAGGTCCAGAAGGCGCCGTCGTGCCCCCATATACCTGCAAAAAGTCCTGATCAACCAACAGCTGCTTATACGAAGCGCCAAGACAGAGAAGAAGGTGATCAGGACTGGCAGGTAGGGAACAGGAACAAGGAGGGAAAATTCCCTCCACGTTCTGAAATTTTATACATTTAAGATGGCCACTTCGAAATCTGGCTATGGCCGATTGGAAAGGCCAGCATGAGATTGATAGTCCAGGGCGATTGCCAGCATACCAATGGTGGGATGGCGTGCGGCGCCACACGGAAAACAAACGCTGTTTTCCCAGGGAGTGGACCTCAGTGGGAGTGAGGCGATTCAAACAGTCCATAGGGAGATCACAGCCATTCTTGGCGAGTACATGGGCTGTCTCGTTGCCATACACCCCGATATGCGATGGAATCCATTGGAGGCTTATTGGTGTTTTCAGGCCAATCTCGCAGAGAAGCTTCAGAATATTCTGGTCTGGGATATCAAATATTTTTGGCCAATTTTTGAAATACTGTATAGCACTCCTACTATCAGTCAAAATCCAAATGCAATTTTTATCAGTGGACTGTGCATAATTAAGGGCTGCACCGATTGCTATGATCTCCGATCTAAAGACTGAACAATGGTCAGGGTTTCGGATGCTGTATTTGACCTTGTCCTCAGCGCTGTTGATGAAAACAACCCTCCCGGTTCTACCGTCTTCAAGTTTGTTACCAAGGCATCAGAAGGGATGCTATTGACAACCTCCAGGGCCAACTGTTTCCAAAGGTCTGGGTGATCCTTCTGTTTATTGGCATGAGTCTGCAGTTCATCATTAAAACTGACATTCTCAAGGGACACCGTGTGAGGCAAGTAGTTAAAAGTGATTGAAGGAATAACCTCAAAATCAATAAAACCCTCCTTCCTCACAAATTCCATCGGGTGTCTCTTTAAACGCTGATTACTCCTCCACTTCAAAGTGAATTCAGCAATCCTGTTAAAATCACCAAGACTTGACAATTTATTAAAATGTTTAAAAGAACCAATCCTAAATCTCGTAGTCAGAGGTGAAATGTCAGCTTCGTATAAGACCACTTCACTAGGGCAACTATTCCTTAACTATTCCTTAACCCAGTGATTATTCTTGCTGCACTCAATTGAACTCTGTCCAAGATCTTTAAGTTATAAGCAGAAGCTGTTTGAAATATCTGGTAACCATACTCAAGAATGGGACGCACGAGGGAACAAAAAGTAAGAAGCATCAGCTCCCCAGTCTCTACCTGAAATATACTTCAAAATCTGTAGACGCTTTCTAGCTTCATCTGCTATTTTGCAGGAGTACTAAGACCATTGATATTACACTGGATGATACGAAGATTCTTTGTAGAGTTCGATCGTATATAGAATAATTATATAAATAGTTCATATTAATAATAGTACACTTCCGTCTAATTAGCTGTAATGAAGCACCAAATGTTAGGATAACTTGTTTTTTTTAACAACACGGTAACTTTAGAACTAATGGTGATCAGCTTGGTTTGTAATTCTACGGTTATTGTTACATGAGGGTTAATTACGTAATTGAATATTTACAAGGAAACACGTTCTACAGGAAACTTAACACAGGCAAATGACGTGGTTATATTTGAGCCATAACTAAATTTCATAAATCATTATCGTTTTTATCAATATTTTTCTAATATCTTTTTTCCAACTGCTCTATTTCAGCTCAGGAAGTCGAAGTTCAACACTTTGCACATATTTCTTTTTTCACAATTCTGCATTTTTCATCGGAATTTCGTTTTTGTTTGTATAATAGTCTTTTACATATTGCAATATATTATTCAGGAATTAAATGTACATATTTGCATACAAAGTAAATTGTTGTAGCTATGAAAAAGTTAAAACGAACTTGAAATGTATTTTCCGTACAACTTAAGGGATTGCATTTTTCTAATTCACTTTTCACAATCAACATTTAACCATTTCAACCAGAGGAACACCAGTTATTCAGTCGAAATATAATACAATCAACGCATTCTACAGACAAACGCGCACAATGAAAGCTTTCCTGTTACAGAAGAGAGAAATACACCCAGGGACCAAATGACAGGAATTGAAACTGCGCCGCCTACAACTTAAAAGTTGGTAGAGTAGTGGACATACCGTCGTATGTCCCTTGATATTCCGAGGGTAATTGGTAATTTTAAATTAACGTTGTACTAGAGCAATACAACGGGCTATTGACGAAGGTCCATGATCGATCCCTTAAAGGAAAATTACGAGGACAACACCGCATAACTTGGATCCACGGTCAGATGACAAGGCAACACCAGAGCTAGCATCCCACTCTCCAAACTTCCACACCAACCCAACGTGAGGACTTTCGGCCACGACAGATTTAAGGTGCACCAGCCGCCTCTACACCATACGCCTACAAACATCCATACACGGACCCGGACTGGAACCAGGAACCTTCCTATCTAGAGGCTAACACCTTCACCCCCAGACCGGTTAGATATTCCGAGGGATACGTGAACAAACGAATGAAGGAGCGAAACTTCTTCAATACTCAGTCCCATATTAATTACAGGTCATATTCCGGGAGGGATTTTTTTCTCCGCCGCCCTTAAAAAATACTTAATCAGCCCTCAACTTCTGGTGCGAAAGAGGGTTTTGGCGGAGGGAGTAATGTGTCCTCCTATCGCCAAAGCAATTCTTTTCCGTGCAACCCGTTCAAGGTATCCCTAATGATCCGTTAAATGCTAGACTTTGAAGAATAACCGAAGCAGGGCACGGAGAGTCCGGCAGCTGCTCGCGTCCCGGAGGAGGATATGGATGAATACGATAGTTTAATGAGTGATGCCCTTCCGCAGCCTGTCTCATAAACTAAGCCACGCAGGACCATTGTGTCAGTTGGGCTCCGGGTAGTCGGACGACATTCCGTGCAAGTAACTGCGTTTTAGAAAGTGGGGCAGATTTTTCTCCCTTCTTTCTGACAGAAGGATGTCAGGTGTGTGTCAGTATGCGGTGGAGGGCTGTTTGCTTGAGTCAGCACGGGAATTCTGAAGTGAATACGTCTTTAACCTCTACGCTGCGGCGCTTCGATTTTTTTCAATCGTCTCCAGGAACGGCTCTTTCGCCAGCATACCCCCCTTACCTAATTTCCTAACTTGAGCGATAGAGCATAAATGGCATTGACGACTGACGCTTTCCTTTCATAGTATTTTGTGCAGTGCTGTAGTCGTAAATAAATCAGAGGGTATACCATGGGGGCCCCTGCACTAGTAGGGGCTCCATGGTATACCCTCTGACGGTACACTCTTTGTATGGTACACTCTCTGTCTGTATGATACACTCTGTATGGTACACTCTTTGTATGATGCACTCTTTGTATGGTACACTCTGATACCCGCAGAATTTTTTCCATGGAAAGGCGAAACATGTACCTACTACCTACACTTTCCAGGGGGGGGGGGGATAAAAATCATGTACACATACGCACGCACACATACATGTATATATAAGTAGGAAATCCTTTCTAAGGACCGGGTAGGTATTCATTACACTAAACCCGCTCTCGTGAAACATGGTAAGGGTTCAATTGTTCTTAAAAGAGGCTTTAAATATTCTTGAACAACTTGGGTGTTTCATTGGTCCCTCGAACCCTGAATAGTGCACATTTCATCTATACCAAAACGTCAACAGGTCCTTTTTACCTCCTTTTCTTCATGGCCAATATCCCCTGTATTTATATTTTCTGGATCCAACTTGGATATAACCTTCAAAAGTTGAAAATTTTCTTCATTAACATCAGAACAAGGTCTGAATTTCATTCTATTGACACTACTTTGAATGAATTGCTTATGATTAATAGGTACGATTATGTACCAAGGTTCTTCAGCCTTGAAAAAGAATTATTTTCTTCTTGGATTCTTTTGCTTCTGCAGCCGTATACCCTCCATTACAGCCTTGATTGTGTGGCGAGCGACCTTCTGTCTTTCCCTCAAAGCCTTCACACCTCACGGTCTACAGGGTAGGGTACCGAACAAAAGGAGGAACCCTCCAGAAGATCAGTCGCTGACGGCTCGTAAAGGGTAAACGATTCCAGCGGTCACTTAAAAGGGGGATAACATCCACCGTACACAGATCTAAACCATGCCGCTGGTGTAAACGAAATGGTAGTAGTAACAATTGTCTATCTGCCGCAGCGTAAAGGTTCGATACCTGAGCTCTTTGGCGCTCTTCTCCACATTTTCCCACTACGCCAACGAAAGAACATTTGAGGCCACGTTACGTTCATCAGCCCCGTGAACACGACGGTCTTTGACTGGACGTAGTTTCGAACTCGCAACCCTTCGGATGCTTATCTGTTGCTCTTCCAACTGGACTTCCATGGACCAAAAGACATACGTAATTGACATGACCTGCGGACCGAGTGTGCAAGCGTACTGAGCGCGTGGAGGGTCAATATTTTACGGTGGTTTTCAAACTTTATAATCTACTAGCCGCTGCGTGACTAGCACGGCGTTGCCCGTGACAGTTCTTTTCGTGGGGTCAGGAGTGACCACTGCTCGCTCATGCTCGCCACTCCCCGGTGATTGCTACGAATTCCCATTTGGTTTGCTTCTCAAACCAACACCACAGTCAAAGCCTGGCCTCTAAGTCGCAAATAATAAATAAATGCCAATAAATTAATTAAAAAATATTTTAGATAAAAATTTAAAAATCGTGCTGGACATATTAAATTTTACTGGTACTGAAAACATTAAAAATAAAAAACAATAATTTTGAAGAATGAGTCCAACCAACACCTGACATGGACACGGGTTACGATTAAAAAATTATTTTTTGAAGAAAATCACATTTAAGGTATTGATTGGGTGTAAAATTTTCCGCAGATTTCAAATCCGTTGAAATTTTCACTCTTATCTGTAACGATCGCGAAGATAGAAACCCTCAAAAAGTCTTCGTCTGTGTAAAATTGCCAGAAAGAAAGTTATACTAATCAACAACGTAAGTCAAAACCCTCTAGAATAGAAAAACTTGTCATCGTTCCAATGGTATTAAGATGAAAAACGCAGAATCTGTCCTGTCTTCAAAGTGACGTCAGCTCCGTCGTAACTTGGCACAGTTCCAATGTCGAATAATGCAAAATACTTTCCTTTCTTCAATCGAGGAAGCTATGACGTCACATTCCTGAAAAGAAGAAAGAAGAATGAAACTAATAAATTAATTAAAAAAGGTTCGAGATTGAAATTTTAATTTCGGGCTGGACACAAAAATCGAAAAACATTAAGACCCAGTGCACACATCCGATTTTTCAACGTGCGGCGGCGCCGCTGCGTTACCGAAGCCCAACTATGCATATAACCGAGAAATGACGCAAGTACTCATTCACAATATATATTTTAGCAAAGAAAACGTGTTTATTTTGCTTACTTGGTGTACAAAAAAGTATAGTTTGAAACAAAATAGACGTTACTGGATACAGCCATTTATTAATTATTATTTATATTCCATTTATGTATGAAAACAAGGTACTTGAGACCGGAGAAGCGTGTGCGGCGTCGTGGGGAACTGCGGTAGAAGTTGCACGCAAGTTGGACGTGCGTCGCCGCAGCAGCTCCGGAGGCATGTGTGTGCACTACTCCATTGGATCTAATGTATCCCAGACTGCACTTGCGTTGCTGCAGCGGCGCCACACGTTTAACAACCGGATGTGTGCACCGGGTCTAAGACTATCTTTGTGCCAAATTTCACTATTGTAAGAGTCATAGATTTGTCAGAACACTACTTACAGACAAAGACGACACAAAGAAACACTTAATTTCAAAATAGAAGAGATGGGGGAATACATTTTTATACAGGGGAATTATATTTTCTATGGAACAAAATTTTGAATCCTTTTCAATTTTATGGTGCCAAATGTATGGCGCACTGCATAGACCATGTTATCTTCGTTCGGTCGCATTGAGCTCCAGAATCAAACCATTTGACAAATATTTGTCAGTGTGTACCTGCTCTGTATAAGTGAAAGTCAGAACACATCATTTTATTTTCTTGATATATTGCAGATAACTTTTTAACTTACTGCAGAGTCACGAAATTTCCGAGAAATACAGTATTGATTTAACTTTACATCACAACTAATTACTAAATAACTACATCTATCGATTGAAAGAATTCGTGGATTCTTTTTCATCATTTGGACGGATTCTATTGGTCTTTCCTTGAAAATAGAATGATTTGTGAGCATTATATTGGTTTTTTCCAAAAAATGGAATCGTTTTTTATCCGATTATATTGGTTCTTTCCTTAAAATGAAGTCGTTTTTTAAAAGATTATATTGCTCTATTTCTTTGAATAGAAATTCTTTCCCTCAAAACAGGAGAATTTCTTTAGATTCTATTGTTTCGTTCCTTCAATGGAATCGTTTTAAAAGGATTATTTGCTCCTTTCCGTAGAATAGAATCGCAAGAAAAGATTCTATTGGTCTTTTGCTCAGTATAGAATTCTTTGAAAAGTTTCTATTGGTTTGTTTCGTTATAAATCGTATTGAAAGATTATATTCCTCTTTTCTTTAGAATATCAGCTTTTGGATTCTATTGGTCTTTTCCTCACAATAGAGTCATTTGGAAAGATTATTTTGATCCTTTTCTCTTAGAATAGAATGGATTGGAAATATTCTATTTTTCTTTTGCTGAGAATTGAATTATTTGGAGTGATTCGATTCATTCTTTCTTCGTAATAAAAATTATATTCCTCCTTTCCTTAAAAAATCATTTTTTGTATTCTATTGGTTTCTCCACACAATAAAATCATTTGGAAGGATTATATTGGTCCTTTTCTCTCAGAAAAGAATCGCTCAGAAATATACTATTGGTCAATTTCTTATAACAAAATCGTTTGCAAAGAATTGCTTCTTTTCCTCAGTATAAAATCCTTCGGAAAGATTTTACTAGTCAAGAAGTTAAAAACTGGTTAGAAATCATGCAGGGAAGACTGTATGTTGAAATGCGGAATTATACGTGTGAACCCTACAGACGGTTAGTTCACTTTTTCATATTTTATCATAAACTAAATAAACTTTACGCATCCGGACAATCCAGCTGTCTCATATGCACTAAACTTCTTTTCGCTATCTTTTAAACTTTCAAAACCTTCCTTAAAGCATGCACCGGTAAAGTTGAATATGCCTTCGATCATTATGAACGTACTACTCGTACTTGACAGCAAAACTTAAAATGCGTTTAAAATACGAGTCTGAAATTACTCATACCGCTTGTTGTATCTTAAATCCAGTGAAAACGGTTTGTGTAACCAATCAGAAAATGCGATTCATCACGTGATGCTTTATCGAGTCGTTGCCATTCAACGAATACAAATAAGGCCACGTAAGAGCTCGAAGGCGCATTTTTTCGATTAGGTAGCTTATAATAAATTCCCATTGAGGAATAAGTCTGGTGAAGTTATAAACATTGTTAGCCTCATTGCATTTCAAAAATATCCACACCGTGTTGGTTTGAGGTAAGATTTCTCTTTTCTTACCAATATTCGAATGCTCCACTTCTGTGAGAGAAAGACCGCCTGTGAGGAATGGAGTTTTTTCTTCCGGCCTTATCTCTATGCCCTGTGAGAATTTCTCCTTCCTCAGCAGGATTAGAATCTCTGAGACGGTTCACTGACTAATCCGATTCGAAACGAGAGGGGGGATTATGTACAAGGGAAAATGAATAATTAACACTTTTCGAACACCGGAATAAAAATCTCGAGAGTAAAAACCTGCACCGCCCCTCCTGAGTGAAGAATAATGAGTGCATTCCGTGCAAGAGTATGAAGAACATGGTGTTGGTGCAGGTAATTAAAGAATGTTTTGCATGAAAATTAATTGTGGTTGAGTCGTTGCGTCCGTTGCGAAAATTTCCTCATCCGTTTCTAATCTTCGAATATAAATATCAAGATAATAAGCAATGATTACTCTGTATTGCGATGTAATTCACACGCATCACGTCAGTGAAGAAGTGTCCTATTTTGTTGAAGTATTTTTCGAAGCTTTTCAAATGATTTACAATGCTGAAAGAAAATCACTTAGATTGTCTATTACATCAGCAGAAAAGTTCAGTGCACTGCATCAAAATGCTTTTTAAGCGATGCTTCCGGCTTGTATAAGCAAATGAAGTACGCTTTTAATAAATGGCATAGTATTTCAAAAAAATTCAAAAATAAAAAATTACATAAAACATTTTAGCAAAAGAAATAAGATTATACCAGTATACTAATAAATAATTTACCCCTTAACGTACAACAGACTACGTCAGACATTAAATAAAGTTAGTAAGGAATACTTTATGGTTAAAGTATTTTTTAGGAATGGTTCGGTTAAAGTACCACTCATTGTGCCTCTTTAGAATATAGGAGACAGCTAACCCTATAATGTAGAATTGATTTTCTCTTACAGCACATTTTATACCTAAATATCCATACCTAAAGAATCCTAAAAAGTTTAAAAGATTCCAAGGAAGAATTATACTGGTCAAAAAGGTTATATATATATACTAGCCACTGCGTGGCTAGCACGGCGTTGCCCGTGCTGTACTTTGTGGGGTTAGGTGTGTCTATTGGGAACGTTTGTAAACCACCGGTGTTTGCTACACATTCCCATTTGGTTTGCTCCGCAAACCAACACCACGGACAACGGCGTGATAGCCTCGTTATTGTGAAATTGGAATTGAGAAGAGAGTGAATAGGTGTGACGTCACAATTACTTGGAGGGTGGGGTGCCAGCTGAGGTGTTATGTTATCATATGACCGTGGTTGTCCACGTATATTTCCCTTATTGGATTTAACTACGACCCTAGTTAATAGGTAGTTGTAGTGCTTGAGAACGTTAATTAAAAATTACCCAATTTTCTCAGATACTTTCCTTAGGCGATTGATCCCGGACCGTAGTCAAAAGCCCGTTGAATTGCTATTATAAGACGTTAATTAAAAATTGCCTTGGATCTTTTACTTAGGGATTGATACCGGACCGTTGTAAATAGCACGTTGAGTTACTATAGTACGACGATAATTCAAAATTACCTCGGATGTCTCAATTAAGGAATTGATACCAAACCCTCGTTAATAGCCAATTGTGTTGCTTTTGTGTAATGTTAATTAAAAATTAAAAATTTCTTCAAATTTAAAATTGGTTGAAATTTGTAATAAAAACTTGCACAATTTGTGTTTGTTCTTGTATTATTTTTTAAATAGATCTTATACACATGCATATATTACTACAATGCCAAAAATTGTATTTTCTAAGAATTAGAGATTTAAGTTTTTGAAAAAGGCAGTTGAGAAAATTGAATGGTGAAAGGAGTGAGAAACATGCTTTTTTTTACTGAAACCGAAAAAATGAGTATCTTATTTTTTAAATTTTACAACTGAAATGTGTATCTTATATTGAACACAACAATGAAATGTGTTGATTTGGGCAACATAGTATATTTTAACCCCAAATTACTTTAATAATAGGAAGACAGAAAAATTAGAAATATTTTTGTAAGTTGAGGTAATTTTGAGAAAAATAGATTAATAGACCAAAATAAAAGGTTTTTTTTTTTTATTTTGTTGAGTACAAAGTGAATAATTTTTTTGCTTACCTGAATTTTTAAAATTAGCAACGTTTGTAGATGTGAAATGTAACTTTAGAAACAATTAAATGAAATGAAATAAGTCTGTGCCATGTGCGAAAGGAAAACAAATTTTTAAAATGTGAATTTTTTACTTGATTATTTTTCCCCGAGAGAGTATACATGTACACTTATTAAAATAACCATATGTGGCAAGAAATTTAAGTGATATCTCTTTATAAAAAGTAAAAAGGTATTAAATAATATCAAACACTTGACCGTGGGAGAAACACGGTTTAATGAGACTGAGTTGTATGATTTTAAGTGATTGTGCCTTGTTGATGCTGACAGTGAATCTTAAACGAACTGGGAACTGAAGTTTTTTAAATTGGAATGTGGGGGGGGGGGCTATCAGAAGTGATGATTGGTATTTAAGGAATGAATACGTTTTAACTTGCAGCATGTCGAGTCACGATGGTGGCTTCAATAATATTTCACATGAGTTTATTGACAGAGTATTGTGCCATTGCACAGTGAAGGTG
Source organism: Metellina segmentata (assembly GCA_947359465.1). Taxonomy (NCBI): domain Eukaryota; kingdom Metazoa; phylum Arthropoda; class Arachnida; order Araneae; family Tetragnathidae; genus Metellina; species Metellina segmentata. Next base: position 2,144,132 of record OX375881.1, on the reverse strand, counting down.
GATTGATATTTGTGAGAAGCATAATCGGTGCTCCAATATGTGCGAGAGTAGTTCAGATGGTTCCAATACGTTAAAAAACTGTGTCGTGTGTTTTAAGGCCTCATTTGTGTGGCGCGTAATGTGTATAGATTTGTAAATTGAAAAACTACGGGGCAATTCTCGCAAGAGTTGCTTTTGATGGCATTGACATGTTTTTTTAATTGGGAAAGATTTGCCCTTTGGCACAGCCCTGTATGATGAGTGGTTTGCTACAACAGCAATATATCGATGAACCACAGTGGTTGTAACCTTTTGGTAGGGGGGGCACAGGTGTTTGCACAACTGTTTGGCTTGTTTGCATAATCATAAAATCACGATGGTGGCTTCAATAATATTTGTGAGAAGCATAATTGGTGCTCCAATATGTGCGAGAGTAGTCCACATGGTTCCAATATGTTAAAAAACTGTGTCGTGTGTTTTAAGGCCTCATTTGTGTCACGCTTAATGTGTATAGATTTGTAAATTGAAAAACTACGGGGCAATTCTCGCAAGAGTTGCTTCTTGATGGCATTGACATGTATATTTAATTGGGAAAGATTTGCCCTTTGGCACAGCCCTGTATGATGAGTGGTTTGCTACAACAGCAATATAGCGATGAACCACAGGGGTTGTAACCTTTTGGCAGGGGGGCACAGGTGTTTGCACAACTGTTTGGCTTGTTTGCATAATTATAAAATGGCGGATTGAACGGAAAAGAAAAGAGCAATATGAGTGATTGATTGCCCAACTTGAAGGCATCCCACAGAACGGCAACGCTCACTATTTGCTATTTGTGTTGTGGAAGTGACAGAAACACGTCCGTCTTGAAAACTAATCCTACAAAAGTTGCAAACACTTTTTATAGCACTTACATGCAACTCCTCTAATTCTTGACAGTGCTGGCTTCTTACACGACTGCCTTTTTATATTTGTCGGAACGAAACTGTGATTGGCTGTTACATAACACATTTGCATAGTTCCATCTAACTCTGCAGCAAATTGCAAATTTAGATTAGCTTACAGAAATTAACATATTCCACAATATCCTTAACTTTTGGCAGCGAGTCTAGACAATTATAAAATGAAGTACTACGTGTGTTGTATGTTCGGCATGTCCTGACGAATATATAGTACTTCCAATAATGAAATTTGGCACATAAGTAGTGTGAATATTTTAAAATTTTTATAGTCCACCACGAATTTTTAAAATTTAATCCATAACATTTTAAAAGTAATGTAATGGGATATTTAATTATTATTGTGTTCCTCCGAATAGCAAGTCTTCAATTGGCATTGACTAAATACGTATTTACTGTGCGTATGTAGCTGCCCGATTACTGGATATCCCTTATAAAAATTTATTGCATTTTTAAAAGCATATTAACTATTAGTTTGGATTATCATAATGTATAACATAAGTATATATATTTTTGTGTTTCCTCCATTTTTGGAACTGGATCACAGTTGTGCAATACGTTGTTTGTTATTGTTTCTGTTTGAGAGTACGATAGTTTGTAGTATAATTTTTAAAGCATATTAACTTTTCGTTTGAATTATTTGGATATCTTTTTCAAAAGCAGAGACCTGTTTCATCAATTTATTGTCGCTATGTATTCCGAGATTGAATCGGAGAAGGTGTGGTACATACCACTGAATCAGATTACTCAGAGTGGAACAGTATGCACATTTGAGAGATGCGTTGATGGTGGAAATGGTGCGATAAAAAAACTGAAGTACACAGAAATGACTAAACTTCCAAAAAGATATAAAAACCAAAAGTAAAAGTTTATGCTTTTGTAAATTTAAACGTTGCATAAATTATTAAAATAAAGTATTGGTATGCTTTTCAAAAGACACCCAAACGCAGAAAAAAAAAGTAGCACAAAAAATAAACAAAATAACAGCATTTCGCAATAACATGTTTTTTCTTTTAATTTACAGTCCCCAGTATGCAAAAAAGGCAGTGGGATTATTAGGATACATTTTTCAAAAGCAGAGACTTGTTTTATCAATTTATTGTCGCTACGTATTCCAAGATTGAACCGGAGAATGTGTTGTACATACGACTGAATGAGACCACTCAGAGTGGAACAGTATGCACATTTGAGAGATGCGCTGATGAACGGTGGTAGTGCTGCGATAAAAAAACTGAAGTACACAGATATCAATAAACTTCCAAAAAGATATAAAAACCAAAAGTGAAAGTTTATGCTTTTGTAAATTTATATGTTGCATAAATTATTAAAATTAAGTATTGCTATGCTTTGCAAAAGACACCCAAACACAGAAACAAACAAAAAATAGCATTAAAGATAAACAAAATAACAGCATTTCGCAATAACAATTTTTTTTAATTTACAGCCCCCAATATGCAAAAAAGGCAGTCATATAAGAAGCCAGCATTGGCAAAATGATGTTTAAATCCAAGATTACCTTTTTTTGCATATTTGTAACTAGCCACTGCGTGGCTAGCACGGCGTTGCCCGTGCTGAACTTTGTGGGGTTAGGTGTGTTCATTGTGAACGTTTGTAATTCACCGGTGTTTGCTACGCATTTCCATTTGGTTTGCTTCGCAAACCAACACCACGGATAACGCCGTGATGGCCTAGTTATTGTGAAATTGGAATTGAGAAGAGATCCAATTGGTGTGACGTGACAATTTCTTGGAGGGTGGGATGCCAGCTGAGGTGTTATGTTATCATTTGACCGTGGTTGTACACGTATATTTCCCTTATTGGATAAAACTTCGACCCTAGTTAATAGGTAGTTGTAGTGCTTGAGAACGTTAATTAAAAATTACCCAATTTTGTCGGATACTTTCCTTAGGCGATTGATCCCGGACCGTAGTGAAGAGCCCGTTGAGTTGCTACAGTACGACGTTAATTAAAAATTACCTCGGATCTCTCAATTAGGGAATTAATCCCATACACTTGTTAATAGCCAATTGTGTTGATTTTGTGTGATGTTAATTAAAAATTTCCTCAGATTTCAAATTCGCTGAAATTTTTAATAAAAACATGTAGAACTTCTGTTGATTGTTGTAATTTTTTTTTAAATCCGTTTTATACACATGCATATTTTACATATTTTACTGCAATGGCAAAAATTGTATTTTCTAAGAATTGAGAGATTAAAGTTTTTGGAAAAGGCAGCTAAGAAAATTGAAAGGAAGAGAAAACACGCTTTTGTACTAAAAACCGAAAAAATGAGTGTCTTACTTTTTAAATTATACAACTGGAATGTGTGGTGTATCTTATTTTTAACACAACAATGAAATCTGTTGATTTGGGCAATACAATATATTTTAACCCCAAATTACTTAAATAATAGGGAGACAGAAAAATTATAAATATTTTTGTAAGTTGAGGTAATTTTGAATAAAATAGATTAATAAACCAAAAAACAAGGTAATTTTTTTTTATTTTGAGTACAAAGTGAATTATTTTATTATTTATCTGAATTTTAAAATTAACAATGTTTGTAGATGTGAAATGCAATTTTAGGAACAATTAAATGAAATGAAATAAGTATGTGGCATGTGCGAAAGGAAAACAAATTATAAAAATAAGCATTTTATACTTGATTATTTTTCCCCGAGATAGTATACATGTACATTTATTAAAATAACCATATAAGGCAAGAAATTGAAGTAATAACTATTTATAAAAAGTAAAAAGGTATTAAATTATGTCGAACACTTGACCGTGGGAGAAACACGGTTTAATGGGACCGAGTCGTATGACTTTAAGTGATTGTGTCTTGTTGATGCTTACAGTGAAACTGGGAATACTGTTCCACTCTGAGTGATCTCATTCAGTCGTATGTACAACACCTTCTCCGATTCAATCTCGGAATACATACCGACAATAAATTGATGAAACAGGTCTCTGCTTTTGAAAAAGATATCGTAATAATCCAAACAAAAAGTTCATATGCTTTAAAAATGATAATCCAAACTATCGTACTCTAAAACAGAAGCAATAACAAACAACATATTGCACAACTGTGATCCAGTTCCAAAAATAGAGGAAACACAAAAAAATATATACTTTTATTATACATTATGATAATCCAAACTAAAAGTTTACGCTAACTAAAAGTTAATATGCTTTTAAAAAAGCAATACATTTTTATATAGTATATCCATTAATGGGGCAGCTACATACGCACTGTAAATACGTATTTAGTCAATACCAATGGAAGACTTGCTATTCGGAGGAACACAATAATAATTACATATCTCATTACATTACTTTTAAAATGTTCTGGATTAAATTTTAAAATTTGTGGTGGACTATAAAATTTTAAAATATTCACACTACCTATGTGCCAAATTTCATTATTGGAAGTACTATAGATTCGTCACGACACGCCGAACAGACAACACACGTAGTACTTCATTTTATAATTGTCTACACTCGCTGGCAAAAGTTAAGCCTTCATAAAAAATGTTAATTTCTGGAAGCTAATCTAAATTTGAGAGGCTGCAATTTGCTGCAGAGTTAGATGGAACTATGCAAATGAGTTATGTAACAGCCAATCACAGTATCGTGTCAACAAATATAAAAAAGGCTGTCGTATAATAAGCCAGCATTGTGAAGGGTTACAGGAGTTGTATGTAAGTGCTGTAAAAAGTGTTTGCAACTTTTGTAGGATTACCTTTCAAGACGGACGTGTTTCTGTCACTTACACAACACATATAGCAAGCGCTGCCATTCTGTGGGATGCCTTAAAGTTTGGCAATTAATAACTCATGTATCTCTTTTCTTTGCCGTTCATTCCGTCATTTCATCATTATGCTAACAAGCCAAACAGTTGTCTAAACACCTGTGGTCCACACCCAAAAGGTTACAACCCCTAAGGTTCATCAATATATTGCTGTTGTATCATAACACTCATCATGCATGGCTGTGCCAAAGGGCAAATCTTTCCCAAATAAATAAAGATGTCAATGTGATCAAAAAGCAAGTCTTGCGAGAATTGCCCCATAGTTTTTAAATTTACAAATCTATAGACATTACGCATGACAGAAATGAGTCCTTAAAACACACAACACAGTTTTTTTACACATTGGAACCATCTGAAGTACTCTCGCACATATTGGAGCACCAATTATGCTTCTCACGAATCTGAATCCACCTTCACTGTGCAATGGCACAACACTCTGTCAAGAAACTCGTGCCAAATATTATTGAAGCCACCATCGTCACTACACATGCTGCAAGTTAAAACGTATTCATTCCTAGAATACCAATCATCACTTCTGATATCCCCATTCCAATTTAAAAAACTTCAATTCCCAGTTCGTTGTTCATTTTTAAAGCATATGAACTTTTTGTTTGGATAATTAAGATATCTTTTTCAAAAGCAGAGACCTGTTTCATCAATTTATTGTCGCTATGTATTCCGAGATTGAATCGGAGAAGGTGTTGTACATACGACTGAATGAGATCACTCAGAGTGGAACAGTATGCAGATTTGAGAGATGCGTTGATGAACGGTGGAAATGCTGCGATAAAAAAACTGAAGTACAATGAAATCACTAAACTTCCAAAATGATATAAAAACCAAAAGTGAAAGTTTATGCTTTTGTAAATTTATATGTTGCATAAATTATAAAAATTAAGTATTGCTATGCTTTGCAAAAGACACCCAAACGCAGAAACAAACAAAAACTAGCATAAAAGATAAACAAAATAACAGCATTTCGCAAAAACATTATTTTTTTTAATTTACAGCCCCCAATATGCAAAAAAGGCAGTGATATAAGAAGACAGAGCATTGGTGTCATTAATAAAATAATGTTTAAATGCAAGACTGCATTTGTAGCATATTTCTAAAAACAAAACCGTGATTGGCCGTTACGTAATCCATTTTAATACTTCCTTATTTCTGTAGAGTGTATTGTAAGACGAATATGAAAAAGTTACTTATGTTTAACTACACCTAATAGTCTGAACCGACTTCAGTTTGTATCGTAGCATGTAAAAGTAGCCTCGCGATAGGATTTTCAGTTGTGACGTGGGCTTTGTATAAAGTCGATGTTGGTCTAAGTACAGTATAGCGACAACGCATTAAAATTATGACAATGTTATGCAAACATTACTGATATTTTCGTGAGGAAAAATGTAGCAGTGTAATGTAAAGGGAGAAGCTGATACTAAACAAAAGCATAAAAACAGCATTTGTTTTGGTCGTATAACAAAACATTGTGGGGCGTAAATTAAAAGAGGCCGTTTTAGCGAAATGCCATAATTTAGTTATTATTTTATGCAATTTTTTGTTTGTTTCTGTGTTTGAGTGTGTTTAGGAAAGAATAGGAATAATTAAGAATAGCAATACTTAATTTTGATAATTTATGCAACACATAAATGTACCTTTAACTTTTGGTTTTGATATCTTTTTGGATGTTTAGCAATTTCTGTGTGTTTTTGTTTTGCAACATTTCCATCCTTCATCAACGCATCTCTCAAATGTGCATACTGTTCCATTGTGAGTGATCTGATTCAGTCTTATCTACAACACCTTCTCCGATTGAATCTCGGAATACATGGCGACGATAAATTGATGGAACATGTGTTTGCTTCTCAGTAAAATGTTGAAATTCGAAGAGCACATCATCATCCTGTGAGCGTAGAGCTACATAGAAGAAATGTTCTCAGTTTGCATAAATGATAGAAATCCAAGATTGGCGTGAGTGCAGTAAAGACCCTTTCAATACTGTGGACATTTTTAGGAAACCAAATAAAACAAAAATATAATAATAAATTAATTTTTAAATGTTGTACATTAAATATCGCTTTTCTTTCCATAAGACATCAAAACAAAAATGATAAAAATTGACTATATAAAAACCGAAGTACTATACAGAAACAAACAAAAGATTGCACAAATGAAACAAACCATAAATTGCACAAAAGATTTTAAAAAAAATATCGCTAGACTTTGAAAAAAATATCCAAATAATCCAAACTAAAAGTGAATATGCTCAAAAAATCAAAATCCAAAGTATCGTAGTGTAAAAAAGAAACAATAACAAACGTATTGCGCAACCGTTATCCAGTTCGAAAAATGAAGTAAGCACAATAAAAAATAGAAATATAAAAGATTAAAAGTTAACGCTAACTAAAAGTTATTTGCTTTGAAAAAGGAAATAAATTTTAAAAAGAATATTCAGTAATACTAAAAGTGAATATGCTTAAAAAATCAAATTCCAAACAACGGTAGTCTAAAAGAGAAAGAACAACAAACGTATTGAACAACAAACGTAAGCACAACAAAAAAATTCAAATATAACAGTTGACGCTAACTAAAAGTAAATATATACTTTTAAATAAATTTCATAAAGGATATCCAGGAATAGGGCGGCTACACACGCGCAGAAAATACGGATTCATTCAATACCGATCAGGACTGTTGCCATTCGGAGAAAAGGGAATAATAATTAAACATCGCATTAAATTAATTTTAAAATTTTCAAGATTAAATTTTAAAAATCGGGCTAGTCTATAAAATTGCTAAAAAATTCGTACTACATGTGTGCCAAATTTCATTAGTGTGAATGCCATAAATTCGTCAGGGCACCATTTCCCGAACATACACACACACAAAAAAAAACTTTACTTTATAATAGTAGAGAAGATATGTATATATATAACTGGTTAGAAGTCATGTTGGGCACACATTTCCAAAGGTACAGTCAAACCTTTATTTCGAATACTATTTATGGTAGGGCAAATGCAAATAAATCATTCAATACATAAAAATATTCCCCCAAATTCAAACGCAAAAAATTATTCACGTCAAATTTTGTATAAACAATGAAATTCCTAATAGAAACAACGAGTTTTCATGCCTTATTCAATTTTTGCATTGTTAAATTAGTATAAATCTGAAATTTCACGACTTTACCATCTATATATCCTAATATATTCAATCCTAAAGTTAGTGTCAATTTTTGAGATAATCTCGACATAAAAAGTCGCTATTTTAGATCGAGAATAATGGTAGTTATAGTTACCCTAATTTCATATTTGAACACTATTTCAAACGTTTATTTCAAAGATCCTATAGTTATTATATTTATTATGCAAGTTCAACGATTTGAGAATTACATCATTATATATACCATGCAAGTGTAAGCGATCTAAAAATTATTATCTAAAAATTATTATCTGAGGATTTGTCTGAGTTTTTTAAACTTTAAGTGTCCCCCTAAAATCGCAAAAATGAATAAAATTGAATGCAGCGCAACAACTAATTATTGAAATGAGCTAAAATTTTGCATGGTGATACTAGAAATTCTTCTAAATCCATACCGATTGAAATATAAAAGGTTCTAATTCATATTTTTTTTCAAACATTAGTTTAATAATTATTATTGCATACTAAAAACTATTTTTCAATAAAATATTAAGTGGATTTTGTTTGGATTATTTAATAGTAACATGGTACAAAATATCAGCGATGTACAAATATTATTTTGGAAGATAAGCATAATAGTCTGAGAAACTGATTTAACCAATCGGAGCTCCAATCCTTCTGTACTCCTTCTGACATGTTATTTGGTATCTGAAGTTAAATTTCGATACAGATTCGAAATTGTGTGTCGAAATAGGGTATCTATTGGAAATTATAAAGGTGGTGCTCAATTTAATATGAAGACGGTCCCTTCTGCCAATTTTCTACAGTTGAATTTAAAGACGTTAGTTCCTATCAAACGCCATCTTTGAATTTCCTCTACTCTTATCCGAATGTACTGTTAAAATTGCTCGAAAGTAGAGAGGTGGCTCGTTTTTGTCTTCCGCGACTGTACACAAACGCCCCTCAGAGAATTAATTGCACAATTTAAATCGCAACAGGATACGATACGAACTAGAACTTGCTAAGAAAGGTATCGATGTCTCCTTGCCAT